>CM060907.1:1051415383-1052040383 GCA_030737815.1 Allium fistulosum
TAATTTGTCTAAATAAAATTTCTCTTTCTTCTTCAATTAAAAAACCGGTTCTTTATCTCCTTCAAATCTAGATCCAAATTCCTCTTCAAAGTCCGAAAAATTGAATTTTTTGGGTTAAGTTTGCTTTGGTCTCGATGCATGCTTCTAATCTATTATCAAGATGAAGTTTCAGTTCCAAAGATCTATAGCCTATGCCTTTCAATTCAGAGATCATTCCCACTATAAATTTTGAGGTAAACGCTTGGAGTTTTTCATGGAGGAATCTCAGTTCGACTTGTAAACCGAGATTATGATGAAGAAGTTATGGTTGCCTGAAGCTTGATGATGATCTGTAGAGCTGTCGATGGAGATAGTTGCTTGTGGACATTGTCATACCGTGTTTGAATTGAGGAAACTGATTCCTTAGAAATCGAAATCTAGAATATGATGTTGGAGTTTGACTGATTGGGTGAGAAAGTATTAAATGTGTCACATAATAAGGATCTCATAATGTTTGTCTAGATTATGATGTGTCACCTTTGTTGATGTCTGTCGTCGCTGCCTGAGAAACCAAGCTCGCTGGCATCGGACTTGATTAACAAGAATCAATTCCACCTGACAAGATATTGGTGGTGCGTAGCTTGTTACTTATGTAGCATTGATGTTGAAGCTTTTGTTGGTTAAATATTGGTGTTGTAGAGGTTGATGGAATTTTTTTGGATTAGTGTGTATAAAGTTTATATTTGGCTTATGAAGATGAACATGTAATTGGTTGCGCTGTTGATGATTGTGCTAGAGAACACGAACACGCAGTATATGAACATTATAGATCCTTGTAAAATGTTGTTATCCGGAGATGTTTGGTACTATAGAGTCTTTAGAGTTTATTTTTGGTCAATCAAACTGAACTTGATGAAGAATAAAAACAATGTCTTTGTATCTACTGAAAAAAATTGTATACGTGATTGTGAATTTATATAGCTTATCACTATCAGCACCTAGCTTCTTGTTACAGGTCACCACGTCCGATTATTTCTTTTACACTATAGTAGACGGACAACCGTCGGAGCTAGCAAGGCTCCTACGGTGGTTGGCCGCCTACCAAGATGGCCGCTAGTACAAAGCAGGGTTAAACAGGTACTATATTTACTGAACGAAAAGCAAAAGGAGTACAAAATGTTGCGATAAGAGAACAAATTGTGGTAGGAGTTTCACTAATCAAATGTATTGAAAAACCAACATACGTTTCCCCAATAGACCAATAAAAGAACAAAAACCAAAACTAAAAATCTATTTTTGAAAACACAAGTCCACTTAATGCGAAAATAATAATAAAAATCATCAACTGATCCTTCATTGACTTTCGACAAGGGGGAATTGAGTTTTTCAAAACACGATTAGGTCTCTCCTCCTCTTCGTTCAATTCATGGCCACTTTGATTAGAACGACAACAATTTTGTCGAGAGATTCCAGAATCGGTTACCCTCCAAGTCAACTGCAACTCTAGGCTATTCCCTTTTCAGTGATTTTGGAACTCGAATTCTGACCAGAATTGAGTGTATCGGGTCTAACTCCTCTGCGTCCATCAGTTATGCTACAGTGGCCTCCCTTCTTGACCGAACTCTGCAAATCCAGGTTCGAAACCCCTTTTGTCAATTTCTCTAATACTCGAAGAATTTAGAAGATATCTGCAATCTGCCATAATTTGTTCATGTCTAATCCTTGCTAGCGTTTCAATTTGCTTGAAAAATTCGCATATTATGTTCAAGCCAAATGTGCCAAATCGTTGTTGTGATTGCTATAGCTACTAATTGTTAACTGACTTGCTGATATTGTTTATGTTGGTAATTATGTTAAACACAATGTTTATGTCGTAGTTGTCTGTTTGAAGCTTCTCTCTAAAGTTATCCAGCAGGCTCCTAGAGTATGCGCAATCAAAAAATAATTGAGAACCTGTTTTCGGGTTCTGATTACATAGAACACATATCGTGTCGATTAAATTGTTCCATATGGATATTTATCTTTGGTGTGTAATTTTTTTTCCTTTGCTAATAATGCACACATTGACATTTTAGGTACACATGTTGTGCTCCAAATGCGATTGCACCAAACTTTCTCCCTGTTTTCCTCTCTGACCTGATTCCATGCAGAAATGAAAGTGAATTCTCTGTTATTTTGAGGTTTCCATGTCCAATAGTCTTCATTATTGTTGTGAGTTATTGGAAGTCTTTTAATTTGCATAAAAGTATGATTGGGGTAGGTATGGATTACCCTCTCTCTATCATCCATTAGAAATAAGATAAGATACCTTTTTGCTATAGTCCCCATTTATCATGACATAATCCTCTCCTACCAACTCAACTATTGACTATCTGCTAATCTACTGGTCAAACCACATGTTTGTGTCTTCTCCATTAACTACCTTCCTTTCTATTAATATTTTGATTGTTGATCTTGTAGTTAATAGAGCCTTCCAGGTATATGATGCATCATTATCTTCTTAATTGTCTAGAAATTCTTACTTTTGTAATATTTATTTCTCATCCATCGTGACCATAAGCATTTGCCTTGTAGAAATCTCCATGTCAATTTCAACGCGGTAGTCTTCATCGGCTACTGCAGTTTTCTAATACCCACACCCCTTCAATCTTTGGTCGACATAAGTCTTCCCATTTCATGTTATGACCTTTATTTTTCCAAATAAAATTTGCACACATGGAGTTAATTTTGTTTATTCTTGATACTAGTAATTGACAAAATTGAATCCAAAACTGTATCATTGGATAAATTACCGTTTTGATCAGTTCAATTCTGCCAGCTAAATTCAGCATCTTATTTTTCCAATTGTTGAATTTTTTGTGGATTTTGTCCAACAACACTAAAAAATCTTTGGATTTCAATTTGCTATAGGACAGGGAAATTCTCAGATATGTGACTGGGAGATTCCCTGTTTGGACATTCAGAATACCGAGAATTTGATTTTTGAGTTTGGCCCCTTTGCTAAAATAAAGTGTATTTTTTTATCATTTATTTCTAGGCCCACTAACTCTTTTATGATTTTCATAATCTTGATTATACTCTCTGCATTCTTAGTAGTGGCTTTAATGAAAATTAAAATGTCATATGCATATAGTAAATGAGTTATGGTTGGTTTAATAGGAAGAATTGGATCAATACCCCCCTTATAGTACTCCAAATCTAATAAGATAGTAAAAAATTCCATTGCAATGACAAACAATAAGGGAGATAGAGTATCTCCTTGTCGGATACCTTTATTACTACAAAAGAATCCCATAGGACTCCCATCTAATAGGGTTGAAAAGGTAGTAGTAGATATGCATTCATATACCAAGTTTGCAAATCTTTGTGTAAAACCCAGACATAGCAACATATGGTATATGAATTAACTACTGATTTTGTCATAAGCTTTATGTAAGTCTACTTTTAAGCACATATTACTGGTCGTCTTCCTATTGAACCCCCTCACCATTTCATATGCTAGTAAAGAGTTTTCTATGATGCTTTTTCCTAAAACGAATGCATTTTGATTTATTGATATTAAATCATTAAAAGGATGCTTCATTCGATTACATAGTAGGTTAGCCAAAATTTTGTAAACCACATTACATAAAGATATTGGCATGTAGTCTGATATAGTCTATGGGTCTATGGTTTTAAGGATTAGGCATATGTAAGTTTGACTAATTTCCTTAATGATCTTAACTGAGTGTTGAATTCCCAACATTGCCTGTAAGATGTCATTTTTGATTAGTTCCCAATGAATTTTGTAAAATTTGGAATTAAATCATCTAGCTTAGGAGAGTTGTTACCATCAATTCGAAACACCGCTCTCGTAACTTCCTCCAACTCAAAATGTATGTCCATTGTTTGTCTCACCTTAGCTGAAAGAATTTTCTTGCAAGTGATATGAGAAAAATTTGCATTAGTAGAAGAGGAATTAAAAAGATCAAAATAAAAATGCAAAACTTCCTTGTTCAAATTCTCATTTGGGTTGACCTAGTTCCCCTGATCATCTATGATTAGCTTGGTATTTTATTTGTATCTTGTTTCCATAAATTTGGAGTGAGAAAATTGAGAAGTTGTATCCCCTTGTGTGAGCTATTTTATTTTTGAGCGTTGAATGTATTCCGTGGCCTATCTGTGTAAAAGGTCTGAGAGTTATTCCACTTTATGTTTATAGATATCAAGAATCTATGAATCATTTGGATGATTGACTAGATTTGAGTATGTAGAAATTCTCTCCTCAATAGCTCCACAGTCTTGTTTTTACCATTATGGTCTTTGTTCCAAGTTCATAGACGATCTTTAGTTTTTTTCAACTTTGTGATAAGTTGGAAAAGAGAATTTCCTGAACAAGACTACTCCTAGAATGTGTTAACAATGTTAAGGTAGTCCGTCCTATAGTGCCATGAGTTATTGCATTTGAACAGGATTCCCTTTCTAGCATTCATTGGCGTTGCAAAGTTGAAAATGACCGGGTGTGGTCACTTGTAGAGTGATTCGCAAAGTGAATGGAAAAGTTTGGAAATCTATTTAGACACTCTTTATTTATAAATAATCTATCAATTTTACTATGCACAGAAAAATTGAGGCCCCCCTCCAAGTATAGTAATTTCCTAGGCTCGGAGGTTCAAATAAGTCTGTATATCCTATACATTCTACGAAATCTTCATCAGGACTCATAGAGTAATTATCGTTGCTGATTCTGTCATGTCCGTAAAGTGTAACATTAAAATCTCCTACTATTACCCAAGGAGTGTTAAAAGTATCGGCATGAGTTTTAATGTAATTCCATAATTCTGTCCTCCTATCAGATTGATTATGCGCGTAAACAAAACTGCAATAGAAAGATAGACCCATTTGTTGTGTTCAATACCCGATGTGTTTGGATCTGAGTTTATATGAGTTGGAGATTCATGTTTTGGGTGAAAGAATGTGCTACCCTTTTTGTAATATGATGCTCTATAGACATAATATTTGGGTTGACTTGATGTTGTAAAAGCGATGGTGCAATCCTATCTGAAGACACGTTGGATTAGTTTTGAGCATGCTGGTTTATCTGACTTGAACTTGCACTTTCTTGTGAACTGCTACAATAGTCAGTGGGACCCTACTGTGCTTGAGATGAGCTTGGTTGTCCTAAATCCTCATCGTGTTCTCTTTGGTTTTGCGTAACTGTTGCTTTGGTTACCCATACTTTTTCAACGGGACACAATTTCGATGGATGACAAAAGCAGCAATAGTTTGGACAAATTATTGGTTTCCATTTGTATTCAATAGGTTGAGTGGATATGTCGTTATTCTCAGTCACTATTGTCACCTCTTTCAGGAATTTAAAATCATTTTTAATTTATACTAACACCCGAGCATACAATATTTTGATGTTTTCGATTAAAATTCATCATAATATAAAATTTAAACAAGGTAGATAAGGGAATATTTTCTTCAGTAATAACATATTTCCATAGTCGAGAGGGCTTTATCAAAGAGTTTGGGACATTGCTATTCTGGAGTGGATCTGACCGCAAGGATGGGGTGGGATTTGTTGGAAATAATGAATGAGAAAGAGGCATTTATTGAAGAAAGAGAAATGCAATTATTATGCATTGGGAAGTGTGACTATGAATAGTCCTACATCTTAAAATATAATAAACATTTGGTGTTTATATACTAAGATGTGGACACTATTATAGTTACAATGAGACAAGAAAGACTTGAAAGCTTAGCCATCTTAGCGGGTGGTGCAACGCACCACCCCGCACGCGCGCGCCCGCTCCCGTGCCCGAGCCCGTGCCCGAACCCGAACCCGCACCCGCGGCGTGGGCGAATGGGCGTTTGAGGCGTATTAGAGGCACTTAGCACTTTGTTCCGATCAGAGCAGTTTTATTTTTGTCCGTTCAAAATATAACGGCTATAAAACGGTCGCGTCTGTTGGTAAAGGGTCGCAACCTTTCCAACAGTCACATCCGTTTCAAGCATCTTCCCGAGCCTATAAATAGGCAGATAGAAAACGAAGTGAAAAACTAACTTTTCCTGTCAATCTTCTTCCCCAACAACTCTGTTCTTTTACTGTATTCTCTTTGGTTCGCCGTCGCTCCGCCTGCAAGCACCGCACCGCGAAGTTCGTCTGTTTCATCCTGGGAAATCAAATTGCTCATATCCTTTGGTGCATATAGGGAGCAATATTGTTTCAAGGAAACAGCCACCGCTGCACTCGGACAAACATATTGGTAATCTATTTACTGATTATATTCTAATATTTAATTCTATTGCAACAGATTAGCAACGCATCTGCTACAGATTAGCAACGCTTTTGCAACACAGATTTGCAACGCTTTTATAGCACTATTTTGAAATGCTTTTGTACTGTTACTAATATCAGATTTGTAACACTTCTATAACGTTTCAATAACAATCTTGAAACAATATTGATTGTTGGCTATCTTTGTAGACGGCGATGTCTGAAAATAGCAACAACAATAACTCAGCGCCAACACAAACGGTGACCAATACCCTGCCTGCGCCAGTGGTTCCAACGATGGCACTATCTCATGGAGAAAGGCCAGAAAAGTTCAATGGGGCAGATTTCAAACGTTGGCAGCAAAAGATGGTTTTTTATTTAACAACATTGGGTCTTGCAAAGTATCTTGCCGAAGATGTTCCTAAAGTGGAAGAACTGGAAACTGATGCCACTAAAGTGGAGGCCATGAATATTTGGAAAAGTGCAGATTTCATGTGCAAGAATTACATTTTAAATGGACTCGATAACAGCCTTTACAATGTATATTGTACTGCTCAAACTTCCAAAGAATTATGGACGGCATTGGACAAGAAGTATAAAACCGAAGATGCGGGTATGAAGAAGTTCATCGCAGGAAAGTTTCTGGACTTTAAAATGGTAGATGCGAAGACCGTAATTAGTCAGATTCAAGAACTTCAAGTCATCATTCACGCATTGCATGATGAACGAATGATCCTAAGTGAATCATTTCAAGTTGCCGCAGCAATAGAAAAGCTTCCTCCTTCGTGGAAAGACTTCAAGAACTACCTTAAGCATAAGTGTAAGGAGATGACAATGGAAGAACTTATAGTTCGATTAAGGATCGAGGAAGACAACAGAAACTCCAAGAAGAAGACTTCGAACACCATGGTTGCCAAGGCAAATGTAGTCGAGTCAGAGAAACCCAACAAGAGGAAACGTGAACATAACCCAAAGAATTCAAAGAAATTCCAGGGTTCATGCCATAACTGCGGAAAGAAAGGCCACAAAGCAGCCGAATGTCGCACACCTAAGAAGAAGAAATCAGAAGCAAACTTGGCTGAAATCTCAGACGGTGTTTCTGATATGGATTTATGTGCAGTAATATCGGAATGCAATCTTGTTGGTAACTCAAAGGAATGGTTTGTAGACACCGGAGCCACTCGTCACATATGTGCTAATAAGTGGATGTTTACAACCTACAAAACCGCTACTGATGATGAACAACTATTCATGGGCAATTCATCCTCATCAAAGGTTGAAGGCAAGGGAAAAGTTGTACTAAAATTGACTTCTGGAAAAGATCTCACTTTGAGTGATGTTCTCCACGTTCCAGAAATCCGCAAGAACCTAATTTCAGGGTCGTTGCTTAGCAAGCATGGCTTGAAACTAACCTTTGTGGCTGATAAATTTGTATTATCAAAGAATAGAGTGTATGTGGGAAGAGGTTATGTGTGTGATGGTTTATTTAAAGCAAATGTAACCACTATTGTACCAAACAATGATATGAATAAAACTGAATCTTCTGTTTATTTGGTTGACTCTTCTAACTTATGGCATTCTAGATTAGGTCATGTAAATTTTGATTCATTACGGAAATTGATCAATCTAGAATTTATACCAAAATGTAAAATAGACTCCAATTATAAATGTCAAATTTGTACAGAAACAAAATTGACAAGAACCTCGTTTCACAATGTTGAACGAGAAACTGAACCTCTAGATCTAATACACACAGATGTATGCGACTTAAAAATGTGTCAAACTAGAGGTGGAAAAAGGTATTTTATTACCTTTATTGATGATTGTACAAGGTACTGTTATGTGTATCTCCTTAGAAGCAAGGACGAGGCATTCGACATGTTTAAACAGTATAAAGCAGAAGTTGAGAACCAACTCAATAAGAAAATAAAAGCTTTACGAAGTGATAGAGGAGGAGAATATGAATTCCCCTTCGAGGAGTTTTGCGCCGAACATGGTATTATACACCAAACTACGGGTCCATATTCACCTCAATCCAACGGCATAGCCGAAAGGAAAAATAGAACTCTAAAAGAAATGATGAATGCCCTACTGATCAGTTCTGGCTTGCCAGATAACTTCTGGGGAGAAGCTATTCTTTCTCCAAATCACATTTTAAATAAGATACCACGAAAGAAGACGTCTAAAACTCCCCACGAACTATGGAAAAATAGACCACCCTCCTACAAATATTTAAAAGTGTGGGGGTGTCTTGCGAAAGTGGAGGTACCTAAACCAAAGAAAGTCAAAATAGGACCAAAAACAGTTGATTGTGTATTCATTGGATATGCACATAATAGTGCTGCTTATCGTTTCTTGGTACACAAATCCGAAATTGATGATATCCACACAAATACCATCATTGAGTCGAGAAATGCTAGATTTTTCGAACATATATATCCTTTAAAATAGGATATTGAAACTTATGCTCAAAAGAGACCAAGGGAAACCGAAGTCCCTAACTCACTTGAGGATACTGAACAAAGCATTGACAATATTCAACAAACTGATATTGATCAACAAGTAGAGGAAGAACCAAGGAGAAGCAAAAGATCAAGGATCTCAAAAACTTTTGGACCAGATTTCTTTACATTTATGTTAGAAGACGACCCATTAACATACAAACAAGCTATGTCCACTGCAGAGGCCCCTTATTGGAAGGAGGCCGTTTACAATGAGATTGAATCCATCATGTCTAACCATACATGGGAATTGGTCGATTTACCAAAGGGATGTAAGACCTTAGGTAATAAATGGATATTTAAGAAAAAATTGAAACCTGATGGTTCAATAGACAAGTATAAAGCTCGACTTGTGGTTCAAGGATTCAGACAAAAACAAGACTTGGACTATTTTGACACTTATTCTCCTGTAACTAGGATAACGCCAATTAGAATGCTAATAGCAATTGCATCCACACTTGATTTAGAAATACATCAAATGGATGTAAAGACAGCATTTTTGAATGGTGAACTAGAAGAAGAAATATACATGAAACAACCTGAAGGTTTCCTAAAATCAGGGAATGAAAGTAAGGTTTGTAGATTACGAAAATCATTGTACGGGCTTAAACAAGCGCCTAAACAATGGCATGAAAAATTTGATGAAAATATGATATCGAATGGATTTCATATAAATGAATGTGACAAATGTGTCTATTCTAAACATACGAATATGGGATATGTCATTATATGCCTATATGTAGATGATTTACTAATATTTGGTAGTAACAAGGAGATAATAAAATCTACAAAAGATATGCTCTCCGCCAGATTTGACATGAAAGATCTAGGAATTGCTGATGTAATACTTGGTGTAAAAATACATAAAACTGACCAAGGATATGTGTTGTCCCAATCACACTATATTGGAAAAATACTTGAAAATTTTAAACAACACAACATAATATCAGCAAAATCACCCGTTGATATGAACCAAAATTGGGTTAAAAATACCGGTGATAGTATTTATCAACTTGAGTATTCTCGCATACTAGGCAGCATTATGTACGTAATGAACTGCACTAGACCTGATATAGCATATGCTGTGAGTAAACTCAGTAGATATACGAGTAATCCAGGAAAGAATCATTGGAAAGCAATAATTAGAGTACTAGGATACCTAAGGTATACACAAGGTCATGGACTACACTATGGTAGGTACCCATCTATAATAGAAGGGTATTGTGATGCAAATTGGATAACTGGATCATCAGATACAAAATCCACCAGTGGATATGTGTTTACCTTAGCAAATGGGGCAATATCTTGGAGATCTTCTAAACAAACTTGTATAGCAAGATCTACCATGGAATCAGAATTCATTGCCTTAGACAAAGCCGCAGAAGAAGCAGATTGGCTTCGAGGTTTCTTAGACGGTATTCCTAATTGGGAAAAACCTGTACCTCCAATAAGCATACATTGCGACAGCCAATCAGCTATTGGAAGGGCCAATAGTAAGCTTTACAATGGCAAGTCTAGACATATACGTCGAAGACATAAAACAGTAAGACAGCTTCTCTCCAATGGGGTTATCACAATTGAATATGTAAGATCAAATGATAACATTGCGGATCCACTAACAAAAGGTTTACCTAAAGAGAAGGCTAATATCTTATCAATGGGAATGGGGTTACGGCCCATAAACTAAAAGATTTCTTTAAATGGAAACCCCACCTAGTTGACTGGAGATCCCAAGATCTAGGTTCAAAGGGACAACTAAGTTTAAATAAACTTGCTGGCACTGGTATATATTCAAACCATTCCTAAGATAAGTCAGTGCATTACTCGTCGGAGAATAGGATAAGTTTTTTGAAACTTTTAATGATGTCTATACTTGGTAATATAAAAGGACCAAAGTGGGGTAATATGAATTACTCTTCATAGAATCACCTACGTGAGTGTGAAGGCGCCGCTTCAAGGAGAATTACAAGGCCAAATTCTCTAAGCACTCATGAGACCAGGCAGGTGTTCATGGCAAAAACGAACACAAACAGAGAACAAAGGAATATAAGAAACATTTATTGTGTGCTATCTATTTTAGAATTACACAAATGGCTTACAGTTCAAGGACAATCTTAATCCACTGATTCGCCAGTAATTTAAATAGGTAACCACTAGGAAAGTTCAAGGCCTATGTGCTACTTTTACCGATACGATAAATTGTTTCGTGAAATTAAGAACAAGTACTCATTCATGTGGGGGATTGTTGGAAATAATGAATGAGAAAAAGGCATTTATTGAAGAAAGAGAAATGCAATTATTATGCATTGGGAAGTGTGACTATGAATAGTCCCACATCTTAAAATATAATAAACATTTGGTGTTTATATACTAAGATGTGGACACTATTATAGTTATAATGAGACAAGAAAGACTTGAAAGCTTAGCCATCTTAGCGGGTGGTGCAACGGACCACCCCGCACGCGCGCGCCCGCACCCGTGCCCGTGCCCGAGCCCGAGCCCGAACCCGAACCCGCACCCGCATCCGCGGCGTGGGCGAATGGGCGTTTGAGGCGTATTAGAAGCACTTAGCACTTTGCAATTGGCGGTTGGATTGGCTTGGTTGGTTGTTCCGATCAGAGCAGTTTTATTTTTGTCCGTTCAAAATATAACGGCTATAAAATGGTCGCGTCTGTTGGTAAAGGGTCGCAACCTTTCCAACAGTCACATCCGTTTCAAGCATCTTCCCGAGCCTATAAATAGGCAGACAGAAAACGAAGTGAAAAACTAACTTTTCCTGTCAATCTTCTTCCCCAACAACTCTGTTCTTTTACTGTATTCTCTATGGTTCGTCGTCGCTCCGCCTACAAGCACCGCACCGCGGAGTTCGTCCGTTTCATCCTGGGAAATCAAATTGCTCATATCCTTTGGTGCATATAGGGAGCAATATTATTTCAAGGAAACAGCCACCGCTGCACTCGGACAAACATATTGGTAATCTATTTACTGATTATATTCTAATATTTAATTCTGTTGCAACAGATTAGCAACGCATCTGCTACAGATTAGCAACGCTTTTGCAACACAGATTTGCAACGCTTTTATAGCACTATTTTGAAACGCTTTTGTACTGTTACTAATATCAGATTTGTAACACTTCTGTAACGTTTCAATAACAGGATTCTTCCATGGCTGACACAGCAGGGGCATAAGGGGATTCGAGATTTAGGTAGGGAAGCCACATAGAGCACGTAAATTAAGGTTGAGCAGAATTCACGTAGTTGCTATCCTTGTGCATGGGAGAAGAAAATTGCCCGTCTAGATTCATGTTAGCATTAAAACTTCTCACGTGGAGGTATCGACGTGAAGATCTGCTATTGGCTTGAGTGGGTGGTGCATTATTAAGCAACGAACGAAAGGATTTCTAAGTACGATGAGAGAAAACAGGGATAAAACCATCCCCATTTATGGCTGAAGAAGTTGACAAATTATGAAGATCAGGGGGAGGGGGAGGGACGAATGGAGGTGGCTGGAAATTAGGAGATGGAGCAGGATTTGAGGAGGTTGCCATTGGAGGTTGGAAACCCTAGGTTTTTATAAAAAAAATCAGAAGTACACTTTATATAAGCTCAAAAAGTGATATATATTAGGATAAGAGAAATACCTAGGACATTTGTATTTAAATAGACATAATTTAAGTTTGAAGTTGTTTAAAGAAAACCATTTGTACCCATACAAATTTACCCATACAAATGCACATACATATTTGTATTTATTCCACACAGTTTAGTTTATATGTTTAGTTATCTTTGTGGCTAGAAAATATCAACCTCTTGCTTTGTCAATTAATCCAAATTTATCTACTCGTTTAAAAGTCAGCCTGAAATTAAGTAATCCATATCTAAAAAATTGAATTACCTGCTTGAAAGATATTTACGCTCTTTGTACTTGAACTTGCTCATTATTCTCATTATCGATATTTTATTTATAACACACTCAATAATCTATTAGTATAAAAATATCACACACACATATACACACACATATATGTATGTATACATATATATGTATGTATGTATAGGTATACACACACGTATACATATATACATACATACATATATGTATGTATGTACATGTATATGTATATCGAATAAAACTATCGACTAAAAAATCGTTTTGTTATACTATATAGTTGATATTTACATCACACTCAATAAACACAATATTAAATGCAAATATGCATTTTATATCACTAAACAAAAAACATCAATTTTCGTACTCCACAATCTCCCACTTTTGATGATAATAAATCATAAGTTAAGATTTGAAAAACATAGAAAAAATTGTTGAGTGTGTATTTAAACTCAATATCATAACACAACGTCTCAGTATATTATTGTTAGAACCTCTCTTGTTGAATTTTAATGACAATAACTCTACAATCAAATCGAACAATCTCCAAAACTAGCATGCAGGTACGAGATGATCAAAAAGAAGCTTTGAAAACAATCGAGACATAAAAACATCGAAGAGCTCAACATGAAGACAAGCAATTGTAAGAGTCATATATTTATGTCAATGTCTTAGATGAATATGCACAATCTCTCATGAGTGATATGAGTTGATACGTTTGCATTGAAAAGTTTATAAATAATCTTTTAAACAAGTTTTAAAATTTATAGAAACTCAAACGTCTAGCAACTTCCTTCAGACGTATAAGGTCATTCATTTTTGAACTAAATCTTCTCTGGACTTGTATTCTCAAAAGTCAGACGTCTGATAACATGAATTTTTGAACTATCTGCTTTCTAGAAGAATGTTTTTCAAAAATGTCTAACTATTTTCAATCAGACGTCTGAATGTGTGCAACAACTATTGTTTGAAAAGACACTTCTCTTCTCTTTCGTCGGCTGCAACTCTTCTTTCAATGGCTTTCTTTGAGGGGTTGCAACTTTTGAAGGAGACTTTTTAATACTTATAAATACATGGCTATGGCTAGAGTTTGACAATCTAATTCTTGCTTTTGATATACTTATCTCTTGCTCTTAAAACTCTAGTGCTTT
This sequence comes from Allium fistulosum, assembly GCA_030737815.1. NCBI lineage: Eukaryota > Viridiplantae > Streptophyta > Magnoliopsida > Asparagales > Amaryllidaceae > Allium > Allium fistulosum. The sequence continues at coordinate 1,051,429,168 of CM060907.1, forward strand.
CAAGTTCTAAACTTGCTTTCGATATCACCAACAATTACTCAATAGTCTTGGTGATCTACTTCCTTAAACTCACATACTTTTACTCATATAACTCAAAGAGAAGACTATAGGAAGATTTGTACTACAAGTCAAAATTCATGTTGATAGAACATAGCATTGTCAAATCGGCAAATTCTTATAAACGTCTATTCCTCCGGGCAAAGTGTGGGTGTTTGATCAATGAAATCCGAAGGGGAGCTTCGGGACTGGACGTAGGACGGGAGGTCCGAACCAGCATAAAAAGTATGGCATGGTCGTTCTTACTTTACTCTGTTTATTAGTATTCTTCTTAGTTATTTATATATACATATTTACATTAGCCATACTATTGATTTTGTGTACTTTCATGTAGTATTAGAGCAAGGTCTTTTCATTAACTGTAACAAAGTGTTTTGAAAAATTTAATAATATGGCAAGCACATTTCTAGAGGGCCAATCAACTGCCCACTTTTCATCGGGTCTAATTATGCATATTGGTCTACACGCATGAGAATTTTTATAGAAGCCAATGGTCATAAGATTTGGCAAGCTACTCAAGCTAAGTATGAAGCTCCTTCCACTGAAATGAGTACTTGGTCAGATTCTCAAAAAACCACAACAACCAACAATGCAAAAACCATAATGTTTTGTTTTGTTCACTTGATAAAAATGAATTTTTAAGAGTCATACTTTGCAAAACCGCATATGATATTTGGCGTACAGTTCAAGTCACTTATGAAGGAACAAAAAAATTTAAACAAATTAAATTTCTGTTCATCAAAATAAATTTCAATCATTTAAAATGAAAACTAATGAAACCATTGTAGATATGTATGTAAGATTTCAAACCATACAGCATGATCTCATGGCATTAGGAGTTACATTTACAAATTTTGATCTTGTTGCACTATTTTAAATTCTTTAACAATTGAGTGGAAAAGAAAAGTTCTAGCAATAGAATAAGCCAATGATCTCTCCAACTCAAAGTTGAAGAATTAATTGGAAACTGATGTTGTATGAAGCTAATCTACTGGCAAGAAAAGAACAAAATCAAGAGAAGAAGAGTATAGCTTTTCAAGCCAACAATGAAGACTCCGACTTAGATGAAGATGAGATTGTGTTCATCGCCAAAAACCACAACAAATTCATGAAACCACAAAATGGAGGAAACTCAATTTCAATCAGTTACTTTGAATATGACAAATTCGGGCACACGAAGAAAGATTATCCACGGCTAAACAAGGAAAAGAAGAAAAACAAATTTGAGAAGTTCAAGAAGAAAAGAAAAGTTTTTCATGTTACATGGGATGACTCGAATTTGTCTTCATCAGAATGTGAAAGTGATAGTGACACGGAACAAGCAAACATTTGTTTCACGGCCACTAATAAGCTAAATTCCAATCTTTCCTAAAATGATATTCTTGAAATTAGTATTAAACTTGACGATAAACTAAGAAATTTTGAAGAAATTGTATAAAAAAAATATAGGTAAATTAAATAGGGCTGTATTAGAAATTAGTTTGCTTAAAGATGAAAAATGTATTTTAGAAGAATTAGAAAATTCATAAAAATCTTGTGAAAATTTAACTTTTCAAAATACTTCTTTAATTGACAAAATTAAGACAAGTAAAATTGAGAAGGTAAACTTAGCAAAGAAGTTTGTGAACTAAAATCCAATTTGGATTTTTCAAAAAAGGAAGTTTTAGAATTAAAACAAAAATTGGAGCAAATTGCAAATAATTTTTAAAAATTAATCAAGGAAAAAAAGTTAGAAAATTTGATTAAAATTTCAAAACCATTTAATAATAAAATTGGACTTGGCTTTAAGAAACAAATAAGAAATAGTAATGAGAAATATAGCACTTTGTACACAAATTTAGGAAATCTAAAGATAGTGCTAAGACAAATATTTCAAATTCTAAAAATATAAATATTTGAATTCCTAAAACGATTCATAAATTAATTATACAAAAATATATAGACAGTTTTCTAAAAAATGCAGTTTATTGCAGTAATTATATTTCTAAAGGCCCCAAACCCTTATGGGTATGGCTACCTTCTTCTACTAACATATAGGACCCAAACATAGGAAGTGGGTACCAATAAAATTTCTTACTCTTTTGCAGGTACCCAATAATAAAAAGAAGAAATAAATACTCGATAGTGGATACTCCAAGCACATGACAGATAATTCAAATATGTTAACTAACATAACATACATTGATGGAGGAACTGTGACATTCAAAGACAACTCGAAAGGATTCATAGTTGGAGTTAGAGATGTCATCAATGTCGAATATGTAACTCTCCTTTGATTACAAATGTGTTATTAGTAGAAAATTTAAAACATAATCTCTTAAGTATGAGTCAGTTATGTGATAAAGGTTTTTTAATTGACTTTCAAAAAGATAAATGCAATATTTTTTATCAAAATAAAATTTTAATTGTTGAAGCTATAAGAAAACGAAATATCTATGTTTTAAATATGAATATTAAACATGTTAATGATATATGTGTCTAGTTGCGAATCATAACAATCCGTGGCTCTGGCACAAACGATTCTGTTATATTAATTTTAAATATCTTCATAAACCAACTAAAAATGAATTAATAATTATATGTTTACCAAAAATAAATTTGAAGTTAAAAATTTATGTGACGCTTGTCAATACAAAAAATTAAAGAAATTTTCTTTTAAATCTAAAAAGGAAATATCAACAAAACAACCACTAGAACTACTACATTTAGATTTATTCGGTCCTACTCAAGGTAGATCAATAAATCGTAATAAATATGTTTTTGTGATTGTTGATGATTATTCTAGATTTACTTGGACTTCATTTTTGAAGCACAAAAGTGATACTTTTGAAATGTTTAAGATTTTTGCAAAGGGAATTAAAAATTTAAAGAGAATTACAAATTAAAAGTATTAGCAGTGATCATGAAGGAGAATTTGAAAATAAATTATTTGAAGATTTTTGTAATAAAAAGGGTACTAGTCATAAATTTTCTTTTCAATGAACTACACAAAAAACGGTGTAGTTGGAAGGAAGAATCATACCTTCTAAAAATGTGCACGAACATTGCTAAGTAGTAGTTACTTACAAAAATTTTTTTGGCCCGAAGCCCTTGTTACCGTTTGCTATGTACTTAATCGTGTTTCTTTAAGATCATTGACTAAAAACACTTCTTATGAAATGTTTTATAGAAAGTAATCAAAAGTTTCGTATTTTCATGTGTTTGGTTCAAAATGTCTCATTTTAAATACTAAATATCAATTAGGCAAATTTGGTCCAAAAGCCGATGAAGGCATTTTTATTAGTTATTCGGAATGAAGCAAAGCCTATAGAATATTTAATAAACGGACTAATACAATTGAAGAAAGTTTACAAGTTTCTTTTGATGAAGACTTTAAAACTGAAAATGAAAATGAAGAAGATGAAGAAATTTTGGAAATAAAACAACCATGTGTTTAAGAAACTAACTCTATAAATACTAACACTAATACCGAAAATAATTCTGAAAATAATAACAATGAAAATATTAACTTAAGGTCTCCTCCTAGAATCTTAAAAGATCACCTAAAAGATAATATAATTGGAGATGTAAACACTAGACTCACAACTAGAAGTCGGTTAAATCAAATGGGTCATGTAGTTATCTCGAATATAGAACCCAAAAACTATAAGGAAGCCGCTAAAGACTATTTTTGGATATTAGCATGCAAGAAGAACTTAATCAATTGGAAAGAAATAACGTTTATACTAAGATCAGATAATCCATCTGTTATTGGAACAAAATGGGTATATAAAAATAAAGATGATGAAAACGGTAATATAATTAGAAATAAAGCTACATTAGTCTTAGGGGTATAATCAAGAGGAAGGAATAGACTATGAAGAAAAATTTGCTCCTATAGCATGGCTAATAGTAGTTCGAATATTATTTGCTTTTTCTTTACTGGTTAGAAAAAACTTTAGCTAAAAATAGTAGTTGGTAAAAAATTGATCTAAGGTAATAAACTCTTTGTCTAAAAATATTTTTACCAATTTTTAGTAATGACTATTTCTTTTTAACCATCACAATTTAGTAAGTCAAAAACAAAATCAATATTTCAACAATGTCTAGATCTGAAAATAATTCCTCATCTCATATTAAGATTACTTCTTCTCCTTCTGAGTAAACTGGGTTTTCTTCTAAAGGGAAGAAGACTAAACAATCAATTAAATTCAAATGTCATGTAACTACCACTTAAGATGATTGTATCGATAGCATAGCTCATTATCAAGGAGAATCAATGAGGTTACAAAAGGAAATATATTGGGAGCAACATCGATAGGGTGACATTTGAATTTTATAAAAAGAAATTTAATGGGCTTTTGTGGGAAATCGCCAACTAAAAACAACATTCATTCTAAGAGAAGTCCTTTAATACAACCATCAAATCCCATCAAAATATATGAGCCAAAGCAAGATAATTTATGGGAACAAGAGCCGTTTGAAGAAGAAACCGAGCCATCAGAAGATTGAATGACAACGTATTATTTCTTATTCACGAATATTGTTATGTATATAGTTCAAATATTATAAATAAATAAAACAGTTTTATTTATACAAACAACAAACTATGAACTCGGACGTTTGAGTACAAATGGCCAGACGTCTGATCAAGAGCTATTTTTTATTAATACTACAAATTCGGACGTTTGACTCCCCTAATCCAGTCATTTGAATTCACCTGTTTATACACTACGTAGGCTGTGGACCTTATTTCTCCACTTTTAGACATCTGATTCTCAGGTCCAGACGTTAGAATTTCTTACAGTTTGTTTTTTAAAACAGCCTTTCACATGTGTCTCTTGAAACATTTCTCCACTTTCATTATTTTTTACATTCTTAAACCCATACTCTTCAAAGCCCTAAGCTTTCAAATCATCAAAATGCCCCAAAACCTATTTCTAAAAGATCAAAAGAGGAAATCCTCTTCCTTCGCACCAATCTCTCACGCTACCAATGAGAATATTAAGACTTGGTTAACGGAAAGCACTTTGATGAGTATGATCTTAAGAATCTCACGGACGAAGCAAAAATATCACGGATTTGATCCCTTTGTTGTTTATCTTTTTTATGCAAATTTATATAGTAATGTTTGGAAACCTCATGATGAGGAGGGATGGTTATGGAGTAGTGTTTATGGTAGACCTATTAAAATTCATGTAAATCGTGTTTCTATTCCTCTTGGATGTGGTCAAGGGGAATTAAAATTGATGGATTACCGAAATAGAAGAAGAAGTGCAATTACGCATGAAATTTGGTAGACTCCATGCCAAAATGTAAAACTATCTTATTTAAACCCTAGGTTAGACCTCTTAATCGAATGTTGATAAGCACCCTTGTTCCTCGACTAGGGAGCCATGAGCAAATTTATGAGAATGATCACAAGGCACTATATGCTATCTTTGGACAAGTGGAAGTTAATTGGGCCAAATTCATACACGATGAGATTAAGAACTTTTGGCTTAGAAGAAGACCAACTATTCTATATGTGCCTTATATTATGAGACTCCTCGACTTCTTCGATGTCAACATCATTCCTTCTAATTTTGAACCTATACCGACCAAGTATAGTGGAAGAAGGTTCTTTAGCCTCATGCACCTGCCTACCACCCTACCTCGTCACATTAGCTTTGAAGAATGGACTTCTTGACAAAATTAACATGGTTAAAGCTCAAATCAACCACCATTACAAACCCCACCTCCTTAACAATCCTCAATTCCTCCTCATCCTATGCAACAAGAAATCGAATATAACATTGAAACTGATCTTCATGATGCTCGACTCCAATCGAATCCAAATGAGTCATCAACGAAATTAACTCTCCAAAATAGTAGAATTATCACGAATAATCAAAAGTCTTTAGAGAAGAGAGTTAAAGGTCTTAAGAGATCTTTCTCAAACCATATGGGAAAAATGGAACGGTCGATGGAAAAAATCATTTCATCACTCTCGAAGATGATGTGAAAGGTTAGAGGATGATCAAGCTCCACTTCAACATCCTCTCCTTCAAAAAGTCCACCTCCTACACATGTCCATGCTTTACCATCTCGAGCATCTGCACATGGTGCTGAATCTTCTTATTGAGACAGAGGGAAGTCAACCGCATAAGAACACAACAATGAGGAAGATGACAATTCCAACTCATTTCATTGGTACGATGAGCAAATAAATGAATCACAATTTGTTCCTTTTAAAGGCCAATCTATAATAGAAGGAATAGAAGAAATAAGTAATGGAAACAATGGTTCGGAGAATGGTAATACAATCCTTCCGATTACTATGACTCCTACGAGAACTATGTGGGTTTATTTTATAGTAGCTATTGATTAAGCCTGTGGGTACTCTATTTCTATTATCTTTATAATTTATTTTCCATAAACTTGTGGTATATTTTTTGTTCGTACTTTGTGTTTGCATGACTTATGGTTTGTTTGATTTATGTATGTATGACTTATGCTTTGTTTGATGAAATAACATTTGTGTTTTGCATAATTTATGGTTTGTCTGTTAAGTTATGTTGTACGTTATGTTGGCATCTTTTCCAGTTTTCATTTTGATAATGACAAAGGGGGAGAAATATTTGCATATTGATATGGGAGATGTTATACTTAGGGGGCTTTTTAATTTTTTAATAATTAAATATAAGATTGTATGGTTGTCATCATCAAAAAGGAGGAGAATGTTAGAACCTCTCTTGTTGAATTTTAATGACAACAACTCTACAATCATATCGAATAATCTCCAAAACTAGCATGTAGGTACGTGATGATCACAAAGAAGCTTTGAAAATAATTGGAGACACAAAAACATCGAAGTGCTTTCATGAAGACAAGAAATTGTAAGAGTCATATATTTATGTTAATGTCTTAGATGAATATGTACAATCTCCCAAGAGTGATAGGAGTTGACATGTTTGCATTGAAAAGTTTTTAAACAAGTTTTGAAATTTATGGTAACTCGGACGTCTAGCAACATTCTTTAGATGTCTGAGGTCATACGTTTTTGAATTAAATCTTCTCTGGAGTTATATTCTCAAAATTCAAACGTCTGACTACATAAGTCAGACGTCGGATAACATGAATTTTTAACTATTTGCTTTCTGGAAGAATATTCTTCAAAAGTCGGACGTCTAACTATTTTCAACCAAACGTATGAATGTGTGCAACAGCTATTTTTTGAAAAGGCACTTCTCTTCTCTCTCACTGGTTGCAACTCTTCTTTTAATGGCTTTCTCCGATGGATTGCAACTTTTGAAGGATACTTTTTAACACTTATAAATACATGGCTATGACTAGAGTTTGACAATCAAATTCTTGTTTTTGATGTACATCTCTCTTGCTCTCAAAACTCTAGTGTTTTTAGGTTCTAAACTTGCTTTCAATATCACCAACAACTATTCAATAGTCTTGGTGATCTACTTCCTTAAACTCACATACTTTCACTCATTCAACTCAAAAAGGAGATTATAAGAAGCTTTGCGCTACAAGTCAAAATCCATGTTGATAATACACAGCATTGTCAAGTCAGCAAATTCTTGTACAAGCCTATTCCTCAGTGCTAAGTGATGGTGTTTGATTAGTGAAATCTAAAGGGGAGCTTCGGGACTGGAAGTAGAACGGGAGGTACGAACCAGTATAAAAAATATGGTGTGGTCATTCTTACTTTACTTTGTTTATTAGTATTCTTCTTAGTTATATATATATACACACACATTTACATTAGCCATACTATTGATCCTGTGCACTTTTAATTACATGTTTCCCGTATTTATATGCTCCCCCTACATATGCGGCTTATATGTTTAAAAATAAAATATTCGACTAATAATACATTTTAGTTATAATCAATGAATCCACTATCACCAAATCTTAACATCTCTCCCCCTCAAAAGTATGAATGTTAAACTAATATAGCATAAAAGTGAGTAAGGCATTATGAAGCATGATCAAAATAGTGTAAATAAATATACAATGAATAGTCAAACACAAATTTTGTTAACTATTATTGATCCGAGAAATATCGCATGAGAATGAAGGGTATGAAAAATATATGTAGCATGGTTCAAATGACACGACCCATTATATATTCATCAGTCATGTAGTTTATTCCTTACTCGCATGAAATGTGGTCAAGATACTTCCATCCATGCATTTTCGTGAGGTCTCAAGATACTTCAATATAACTTCAGTTATCTATCTCCCTGCTGGTGTAAGTGATCATACCCCAATATTGATCTATTTAATGGAAATTAAACGAAGTCAAGGAAAATCTTTCAAATATATGAATGACTGGTGCTATTTTGAAGACTACAACAAAGACTTTAAAGAAGGTTAGAGCTTGTAAGTGGAGGGAAATCCTTTGTTTATCTTCTTAAAAAGCAAAAGAAGGTTAAGGAGAAGCTTAAAGTGTGGAATAGAGAGAAGAAAAAAATCCAAAAAAGAAGTCGAAGTTTATATAAATAAATGCGTATAATTACAGAGGAGATTAGAACTCAACAGGGGTAAAATTATAGGCAATGACCTGCAAGCAATGAAAGTCAACCTAGAAGGTGTTAGAACCTCGATTTTCAATGTTTTGATTGTGACAACTATACAAGTCAATATTCTTGTGTACTAATCATTTATGCAGGAGATTCATTGCAGATTCGGATTCAGAAAGCTATGAAGTTGTTATTCTTTTGTTTAGAGTCTGTATATTATTAGAAATATGTTAAAATCTCACAGATATGGTATATACACACTGACACGTACACAAACCATGCAAATGCACAAAGCAGGCTATAATCAGCTGGTTGAATGTTACGAGAGCATTTTTTACGGGCTTCTAACCCGAAAACCCCATCTACCCACTTCCTTTTACCCTATACTATAAATCTCCTTTTCACTTTTCACTTTTTACCAGAGAACCCTACCCTCCATTTCTTACAAAAACTCCATTTTTTCTTCAAATTTCAATCCAACATGCCTCCACGATCAAAGAGGACAAGAGAATCAATTTACAGATCATCTGAAGATCAAATTCGAGCATGGCTATAGAATGATACTACTGTTTCTCATTTCAATAGCATGAGGAACTCCAAAATCTTTGAAGGAGCTTTCACGAAATTCCTTGATTTTGCTGGATATAGAATTCGCGAGATAGCAGAGCAAAATAATTTCGAAAATCTCATTGGGTATGATGCTAACAATATCAAAATTAATCATCTTTTAGTTAAGCTCTTTCTTGCTAACATGAATCTCGATCATCATAACCCACAAAATCATGAAAATTACGTATGGTCGTTAGTGTGTGGTGCAAAAATATTTTTTCCCTTACAACGATTAGGATATATATTATGTTGTCCATATCAAGGAACCGACATTGATGACATTGAAGGTCATATGGTTCATCGTTATGAGGTTTCTCATTTTTTCCTATCCGACCAACTTACAAATCTCAATGAACTTAAATCAAGTGCATTAAGACCCCAAGCTCTCCTAATTCATCGTGCCTTAATTCATTCTCTACAACCCTGCACTGGTAGTTATGAGAAAGTATACAAACGGGACTTTCAAGCTCTATATGCTATATATTCTCATCAACAAATCAATTGGGGGGAAATCATTTTAGACGTGTTTCAAAATATAACGGTTCGACGAAAATACAAAACAATTCACTATGTGGCTTACATTATGCGCATCTTACTAAACTTTGGTGTACAAGTTCCGAATTCCGAATATTCCACCATAAGTGAGTTAGGTGCTAAAACATTGGGTTTAATGGGTCTTCCTTATCGTTCTCCTCCTCAACAAATAATTTCTTTCCAAGAATGGGCACAAAACAATGAACAAGGTGTTCCTCGACCTCGTGACACAAATGTCGCTTCCTCTTCACAACCTCACCAAGAAGAAGAAGAGGATGACGATTCAATTCAAATAATTGGCCCGGATACCTCATCAAGACAAGCCATTATCACCATTTCCCTTAATCAATCCAAGCTTCATCATGATATCAAAAGGATTGAAAAGAAGACCGAAAAGAAATTCAATTCCATCAAAGGATTTCTTAACAAAATTTGGGACAAGATTTCATGCTCCGATTCAACATCAATCGAAGTTTATAATCCGGCTCCTTTCGAATGGTCTTCTTCTTCGAGCGCTAATAATCAAGATGATAGCGATGATCCTTCTATCTAAATTTTTTTTTATGCTCTATGGACTATTATGGAATTTCCTTTTAGAACATTTGGCTTGTAATATTCTTTTAAGAATCCTATGGTTCTCCGTGATTTTGTATGTAATATTGTGACTATGTGATGTTGTGACTATGTATATGCGATGTTATGACTACTATGTTTTTTGTTTAAGTATGTTTCATTTTTTTCTCTACTTATTATTATCTCTAGTCTTTTATATATCTCTACTTTTTATCGATGACAAAGGGGGAGAAATTTGGTAATAAATTTGTTAAAAATTCTATGCATATAGACAGGGGGAGTATTCACACAAGTTTCATGTAAATATAAATTATTTATTATATTCACACTTATTTAGTTGTCATCATAAAAAAGCGGGAGAATGTTAGAACCTTGATTTTCAATGTTTTGATTGTGACAACTATACAAGTCAATATTCTTGTGTACTAATCATTTATGTAGGAGATTCATTGCAGATTCGGATTCAGAAAGCTATGAAGTTGTTATTCTTTTGTTTAGAGTCTGTATATAATTAGAAATATGCTAATATCTCTCTGATATGGTATATACACAATAATATGTACACAAACCATGCAAATGCACAAAGCAGGCTATAATCAGCCAGCTAAACGTCACCATTCAGCCGTCTGAATGCTGAAACAAAACATAAATTATTATGCAGTTTCAACCAGCTAAATGGTGACACTCAGACGGTTGAATAAGACCAAAAATGGCCTATTTGCTTGCTGTATCGAATTTAAAATAAATCAGATGGCTGAATTGAAAAATTCAAACGGCTGGTTATCGTTAACGACTAGTTTTCTGAAGGGATGCTTCTCTCCAATGAAGAAAAACATCTTTTATTCTAAAAGTTGCATCCATTCCTTTTCATCCGTCTTTTTCGTCAAAGATTGCAACTCTTAAAACTTTATAAATAGAGTCTAGAATCCAACAAACAATTTACCTAATTTTAGTTTTCTTGAATTCTTACCTCTTATTCTCTATTTACCATTTGCACTCAAAATACATACAATCTCTGATCGTTGATCACTCTATCTTCCACATTCTTCAAGCACATTACACTATATATCATAAAGGAGAAGATTATAGGAAGATTGTACTTTATTGACTTATCAATGCTATTTAAAGAGCATATTAAAGTCAGATACTTTTTTTTATTTGCAAAGAAGTCCTGTTCAGTTGATCGGGCGGTAGAAATTCTATTCGGTTGCTTAGGCGGTAGAAGTCCTTTTCGGTTGCTCAGGAGGTGTAAACCTATTTCTTCGGGTTAAGTGAGGGTTTCCAGTTTAATTCCAGAAGGAGTCTGGGACTGGACGTAGAACGGGAGTTCAAACCAGTATAAAATTCTCTTATGTCATTTACTTTACTGCTTTATTTATTTTCTTACTTAGTTTATATTCCGCATAAGTAATTTATGGATACATCCATATTACACGATCGTATAGCACAATTACTTTCATTTGGTACCATCAGATCGTTATATTTTGAAACTAGTCTAAAATGATTTTCGCCCAATTGATTTGTTGATGAGAATATATAGCATATAGAGCTTGAAAGTCCCGTTTGTATACTTTCTCATAACTACCTGTGCAGGGTTGTAGAGAACGAATTAAGGCACAATGAATTAGGCGAGCTTGGGGTCTTAATGAACTTGATTTAAGTTTACTGAGATTTGTAAGTTGGTCGGATAGGAAAAAATGAGAAACCTCATCACGATGAACCATATCAACTTCAATGTCATCAATGTCGGTTCCTTGGTATGGACAACGTAATATATATCCCAATCGTTGTAAGGGCAAAAATACTTTTACACCACACACTAACGACCATACACAATTTTCACTATTTTGTAGGTTATGATGATCGAGATTCATGTTAGCAAGAAAGAGCTTAACTAAAAGATGATTAATTTTGATATTGTAAGCATCATACCCAACGAGATTTTCGAAATTATTTTGCTCTGCTACCTCGTGAATTCTATCTCCAGCAAAATTAGGGAATTTCATGAAAGCACCTTCAAAGATTTTGGAGTTCTTCATGCTATTGAAACGAGAAATAGTAGTATTATTCCATAGCCATTGTCACGTACGGGAATTTTCGACTTTCGAAAATTCGACATCGATACTCACTTTATCGACTGCCGAGAAATCGAACGCCGGAAACTCCAATAGTGAGGGTTTTAGAAAGAAGAAGTAGAAGAAAAAGAGAAGAAGAAGAAAGAAAGCAGAGAAGAAGAACAACAGAACAACATCAGAATCTCACACATCGCAGCGGAATAATATACAATAGATAATTACTAGTCTTTTAAAACAAAGAACTATATCAGTTTATACATACATCAATCATCAGAGTCAATATACAACAATGGACAGTTATATAACTTGTCCTCATACAGAATACACAGCGGAATAAATACTATCAGATACAAATACTACGTCTCGCCAGCTTGCTTCCAAAGCTCCAGAATATCCAGAATATCCTGATAACATAACTCTAGGCTGCCCGTGTGGAAATTGGTGGGCACCCAGAGTTTAGAAGGGAACAATAAACTCCGAGTCAGTCATGGTGACTGGTGTGAGATCGTAAAACAGTTATTCTTTATAACAACAAAATAATTTTTAAAGTCAATTCGAAATGCTTCTTGGAAAATGAAACTACCATAAGACCTCCCGCCACACACACAATGCAAACGCAGAATTGGAGGAGATTTCTTCTTATGATAGTCAAAGATGCTTACTACGCAAAATCAAATCATTTTGATATTATTATTAGTGCATAGTGTAGAAATCATTTCGAAAGTATAATATTAATCTTAGCCAACATACGACCAGTATCGTATGCCTACTATAGCTACCATCTAAACAGTGGTGACCACCGTACGTAAATGGCAGGTTCTACAACTAATACCGTACAAGTCACGTATTGGAGTTTGGATTTCCAACAAATGGTCAGGCTAAGGAACTTCCTTTCCCACGATGGGTACATCCCTGGAATAGACGACCCGAGAACCTAACCGGATCTCTGCCAACACAAGGCCGGGTTACCTCTGCAAAAATAGGTAACTACTGACACGCGTATGCCATCCCCCGATCGTAACCGATCTTCCCGAGGATCCCCGATTTCCAACAAACCACATAGATAATAATGCAGCAACCACATAGGTTAAGTATCTGGGCTCCATACCATGATACCACCTCTATCCAGAAGGAATGACATACACTAAGGGGCGCTACTCCCTAGAACCTTGCTGCATCCTTCCTGTTTCGACCATTTCCGGGGTGTGAGGCTCGATGAAGTCTCGTCCACAAAGCTACGCTTTCTCAAAAAGCCCTGCTTCGGGTCAAACAGAATGATCAACATATGATCACAAAGATATAAGATCAAACAAATGATCATATCGCAAATGATCAAACACTGATCATTTCACAGCAACACTCAGTATGCCACGTTACCAAATTGGGATATATCGCTGATAAATTTCAACTACATAACCTCTGAGCTCGTACGTCTCAGAGAAGGGTGTTAAGCTAAGAGAATAAATTCTCCGCCACCAACAGAAATGTATTTGAAAGAAATCAGTTTTATATCTCAAATTGTAACGTCAGACACACAATCCATACAAGTCTGTTCCGGGATCGAACAGAACCGAAGGCACTTCTCACGAAGCCCTTGCATATCCAGATAATTTTCAATCACGTCAGGACTTCCCGTCACTAAGGGTGATAAAACCTCTAAATCGGAGATCAGCCGATGTAGAGTAACTCGACGGTAATCCTTCCGTTTTCAAAAATATCCGGTCTTCAACACCGGTCTTCAAATGCAATTCATAACGACGTATCACATATTCGGAATGGGTTATACGACCCCATGGTCCTTTCCCGGCTAACCCGAATAGTGAGCGCTTATTTAAAAAATAAGTGTGGCATCAAATTCATCCAATTCACAACAAATACCATTCAAGGTAATTATTGATAGTCGGTTATTTAACTATCAATAAAGATGTACAACATCATCAGATTCCAAATAATTTTCCAAATTATTTCATCTTCAAAAATATCTTTACTAGATATAAAATTTCCACACTTAACCATTTGAAAACAATTTCAAATCAATTTCCACATTTCATTTTATCTTTGAAGATAAAATCTCAAAACAGTTCATTTCATATTGGAAAAGCATTTCCATACTTATTTAAAAATAAGTAATTCACAAATCATTTATTTTCAACATTTGAAAATATTCGATATACTTAAATCAATATTAAGTATATATTCATTCTTTAAGGAAATCATAAATTTTACATCTATTTGAGTCAAAACGAATGTTGCGTAAAACATCGTTACGACGACTCAAAATCACTAGTATAGAGATTTGAAAATTAAGATAGATATATAAATCCCAATACTAGACAAAACATTTCCTTTCGGAAATCATTTACTATAACAACAGTGTTATAGTCCACCATTTCCTTATTTTTCGAAAACGTCTATTTCAACAATAAAAATGTTGAAATCTATGTGTTCGATATCATAATACATTTTAAAAACATCTCTAAAATGATTAACTTCATTTTCAATGTCACTTTTCCAGAACTATCCATTTTACTTAACGATATATTCACTATCCAAAATCGTGAATATATCTCCACTAATTACATTTCACTGTTTTCTACACATTTTATTTCAATAATAATTCGCTATCCAAAATCGCGAATATATCTCCTTCAACAACCTTCTATATTTAATTTATCAAATCCAATTGATTTCGAATTTATAAACACGGTTATAAATTCTATTTCTATTTTAACTATTTTAATAACAACCTCGACTTATAAATCTTCTTTTTATCAACTTCTATATTTTTACTTATCAAAATAAGTGATTTCGGATTTATAAACAACTTTTATAAATTTCAATTCTATTTATAAAAACTTCAATCCCAAATCAATTTCGATATTGATTTCTAAATTTATTTTCAACTTTAAATAAAAGATTCCATACTGATTTCTCAAAAGTTCTTTTCCCAATATTAAATCAATTACAGATTGATTTCTAATTTTATGTATCCCTACTAAAATAAATTCCTTATTTTCCTTCAAATCATTCAATATCCTGTTTTTAAATGGATTCTTTAAATTGAACTCATTTTACATTGATTTCCCAAATCATTTCAATTTACCAATTAAATTTCTAATTGGATTTCCAACTTAACTCCTTTTAAATAAATTCCTTTTTAAGAAAATAAATTTCAATTGTCTTCTTTCAATCTATTTAGAAATCCAATTTTAAATTAATTTCCTCAATTTAAAATCACTATTATACGAAATTCATTTATTTAACACTTTCACTTTATTCTGGAAATAAATTCGATAAGATTATAAAAATTAACTTTTTATACTTTAAATTCTTTTCTTCGAATTTATTCAATTTCTAAAATTGATTCACTTAGAAATTTTCTACTTGAATTTCAAAATTTCAATTTCGTTTATCTTTGGAATCCAATGATGCCAAACATCCATTCAGCTAAAATTTAGCTTTCAAACAATTTCCAGATATCAATATGATTAATAGCATCACTATAATCATTCACAGATTCATATCACAATAGAAATAAATTCAATCAATGTGAGGGGTCCAGTTGGATCCCTCCAACCTGTTTCCCTGCATCCAAAGATGTTAGCACAATACCAATTCCGCTCCAGTACGGAATTATCGCGGTATATGGGTTTTATAAAAATCCGCTTACTAACGGCGCAATAGGGTCTCATCCGCTATACGAGGCGGGAAATCAATCAATCCAATATATACATATGCCAATATGTATATATTGCTATATATATAATAGATATATCCTACTATATCTAATATCACATCAAATATCAACAATCAGTCAATAAACAACTGTCATACAAATTTAGTTTGAGTGAGAAAAATAATCTCACCTTAGCCCTTTATTCTGCAATCATTTTCCATTTCCGGCTTGTCTTTCCACTTTAGACCTTGTATAACAATTTATACAATTCATAAACATTCGGATAAAATCGAACTATTAATTTTCATTTTTGATTGTTTAATTAACTAACTTTTCCTTTAAAATTTTTATTTAATTTCAATTTAAAGTTTAAAACTAAGTTTCCTTTACAAATTTCTGTTCTTACTGTAACATATAACTTTGTTTGTTTTAGAAACCTCAACCGGATATTTTACTTCATTTATGCATAGGTGAAACTATCTTTAATAAAATCTAACGGTTTAATTCATTGTTTAACCGTGAATAGAAACCAGTAAAGCACAAACTACACTATTTATTTCTGGAACAAACTGTCCATAAGAATCATACACAGGGAGTTGATGATTGAACCATCAGATCACTCTCATATACAAAGGAATTAATGCATATCAACTAGAAAGTAGAACATGAAATCTGAGGCAAAACAATTGCAAAGGAATAAACAGTTGGATTTAGAGGCAAAAACTGTTAGAGTGAACTCACCTCGACCACCATTACCTCAGCTCGACGCGCCGCCAACATCGGCCACAATCCAAAGCCTCGTGATCAACTTCACGCCATTGCCCAACCCGAAGCATTCTGCCCTGCTCGCGAGTGCCACTCGAGATCACGTGCCTCGCGACTGCGCGTATACGCTCGCATCAACTTCGCGACCAAAATCTTGAACACGCTGCATCCCAAAATCGAACGCGTCACCACCTGAATGCGCCTCTACCTCCCTTATACCTTCCGAGATTCACAGCCCATCGACTTCTACCCCCGCTACATCAACTTGAGTCGCGACCACTCAATTCAATCTAGACCTCGCGCGACGATTTCCCTTTCGATGACAACGTGCTCGAACTCGCTTAGGGTTGCGATCGATTTCCTCTCAAAATTGAGTCGACTTCGGTTTGATTCGAATAAGGAGACTGGCGGCCATTGGCATTGGATTTGAGAAAGAAAGCACGTGAATTCTTTTGTGATTTTGAAAAAGGGGGGAACGGGAAGAAATACGAGAAGAGAAGTAGAAGTATCGGCCATTGTTTGTTTTTGAGGCTGCTGTTGATTTTGATCTTGAACAAGAGAATAATGTACGCGATCATACTTTGATTTCGAAGAGGTATGGTTTACATGATTTCTTCCCGTGATGCTTGGCGTGATAAAAGGAAGAGAACGTGTTTCAGTTGACCAATTCAAATTTTAAACTTAAATCTTGAATTCGATCAAATCTAAATGCGTTTACTTACCGTTTGCTCACGGAACAACTCCGAATGCTACGAAATTTGAAACCCGATAAAAATATAATATTACGGACCCAATGGAACTGGTTTCGTTGAATTCCGAGACTGTGCCTCGGATGACTACTTTTAAATATCGATACGAACGATATAGATTCAAACTGATCAAATTTATTTTCAAATTCGATTCTGAAGTTTTAATTATCTTCAGTATTATCAATATGAATTTTAAAAGCTTTCGAAATATTTTTCTTCAGCTTAAATTGAAGATTCGAAATTTTATTCACCTTACAATAGATTAAATTTTAATTTAATCGTCAAATTCAAAGTTATATCGAGGATTCAAATTAAATCATCGTTCAAATACTTAAAATTAATTAAATATTCTCAATTTAATTTGTTCAAAATCCTGGGTCGTTACAGACTTCCCTACTTAAAAGAATTTTGTCCTCGAAATTACAAGTTAGGGAAAAATGGTCCTTAACTCGTCTACTATTTTCCAACATTCAATAGTTTTATCAAATTTTCAAAACAAATCTTTCTACTAAAGATTCGTTATCATTCAACTAGCTTCCTAAACCTTTTCATAATCTTCAAACAACATTGTTTACTTCAAAATTCAAATTTAAATTTAAATTTAAATTTAAACTTTCAAAATTTTCTCAAAATTTTTCTAACACCCGAAATTTTCGAAAAATTTCGCCAGCGTCTCCTTTGCGCGGCTAATACGGCACTACTACAAAACGTCCCTATGGGCTCTCAGATTTCAAAAAGAAAAGAAAAAGCCAAGCGGCTAGACAAGAAAATCACCAAATCTCATATTGAAATTCAAATACGTACCTTTTTCGAGCAATTCAAATTTATCTTTGAAATCAAAACTTCCAATTCCTTTTATAACACCTATATGTCCTACTAGCCATAATATCTAGTTACACATTTAAATCATTTTGCAAATTCTATTACAAAATTTTCAATATAAACTACTTATATCATTTTTACTTCACTATTGAAGTTATAGATTCTTTTCATTCAATCTTACATTTCAATTTCATTTGAATTCAATTTTATCTTCTATTCCGAATATTGAATTTTATCGACTATCTTTCATTCATAACTGCACCATTTTAAATTAGTTTCAGTTACTAATCCATTTCAAATTCTAATCCACTTATTCAAATTTGTTTTCAGTATTCAGTTTCAATTCCAGTTTTATCTTCATTCAATCATCAACTTAGAATAATTTCAATATCAAGTTTTACTTAAAGAATTTTCACTCTTCATTTAATTGATTCACTTATACTTATTTTAATTTAACTCCATCTTTAAGTTAAATTTATTCTATCAAAATTCAATTTGTATAAGTTATCAACTTAATAATATTTCATAAATATTTTTATATGGTATTCCAGAGTTTTACCAACCTCAAAAAATCATTTTGAAATCCATTCAAATCATCTTTTGAATTTCCAAAACAAAACTCCAATTTTTTTTCAAAACAACTTCCATTTAAAACAATTTGGCAGCAATTTCCTCTTCTGGAAACCCGAAAATGAACATCGATAATGCTGTAGTCATTACCGAAGTTATTTTCTAGCGACCGAAAAGAGTTTCGAGCTTTTATCCCTTCAAAACACTTTTCCAAAATCCTTTGAAATCCATTTTCAAATCAAAAAGATTTAAACTTTCCAAATCTCCAAAATTTTCAAATTCTTTTCAAAACATTTCCAAATACTTCTCTGGAATTCCGTTTTCCAATTATAAGTCACATTTATAATTTATATTCTCAAATTTCATTTATATGTGAATTTATTTCTTAACTTTGGAGTTATGATTTGAATTTCTTATTCAATTTCATATAATAATGATAACATTTCAATGTTATTATTTCCTAACAACCATGCATCCATATATCATAATGATCCACAGAAAATTATTTCCTTTATATACGAAAATAGTTTTGGGTAAAATTATTTCGTTTACCCTATTTTAAAATCAATACTGTGTCAGTTTATCTTGTTTAAGAGTTTAGAAACCCCTATCGATTACAGTTAGCTAGACTGCACCGACCAGAATCCATAAACAATCAACCGATAAGTCAACACAATACAAAACAAATTTATATTCACTAACAAATACGCGCTCATATCTATTATTACACTCACACTCATTCTAGAGTACTGCTGACTTTATCTCTAATGAGTAACACCCAACAGAGCAGGGTTGTCGCTTAACCATATGCTCTGATACCACGCTGTCACGTACGGGAATTTTCGACTTTCGAAAATTCGACATCGATACTCACTTTATCGACTGCCGAGAAATCGAACGCCGGAAACTCCAATAGTGAGGGTTTTAGAAAGAAGAAGTAGAAGAAAAGGAGAAGAAGAAGAAAGAAAGCAGAGAAGAAGAACAACAGAACAACATCAGAATCTCACACATCGCAGCGGAATAATATACAATAGATAATTACTAGTCTTTTAAAACAAAGAACTATATCAGTTTATACATACATCAATCATCAGAGTCAATATACAACAATGGACAGTTATATAACTTGTCCTCATACAGAATACACAGCGGAATAAATACTATCAGATACAAATACTACGTCTCGCCAGCTTGCTTCCAAAGCTCCAGAATATCCAGAATATCCTGATAACATAACTCTAGGCTGCCCGTGTGGAAATTGGTGGGCACCCAGAGTTTAGAAGGGAACAATAAACTCCGAGTCAGTCATGGTGACTGGTGTGAGATCGTAAAACAGTTATTCTTTATAACAACAAAATAATTTTTAAAGTCAATTCGAAATGCTTCTTGGAAAATGAAACTACCATAAGACCTCCCGCCACACACACAATGCAAACGCAGAATTGGAGGAGATTTCTTCTTATGATAGTCAAAGATGCTTACTACGCAAAATCAAATCATTTTGATATTATTATTAGTGCATAGTGTAGAAATCATTTCGAAAGTATAATATTAATCTTAGCCAACATACGACCAGTATCGTATGCCTACTATAGCTACCATCTAAACAGTGGTGACCACCGTACGTAAATGGCAGGTTCTACAACTAATACCGTACAAGTCACGTATTGGAGTTTGGATTTCCAACAAATGGTCAGGCTAAGGAACTTCCTTTCCCATGATGGGTACATCCCTGGAATAGACGACCCGAGAACCTAACCGGATCTCTGCCAACACAAGGCCGGGTTACCTCTGCAAAAATAGGTAACTACTGACACGCGTATGCCATCCCCCGATCGTAACCGATCTTCCCGAGGATCCCCGATTTCCAACAAACCACATAGATAATAATGCAGCAACCACATAGGTTAAGTATCTGGGCTCCATACCATGATACCACCTCTATCCAGAAGGAATGACATACACTAAGGGGCGCTACTCCCTAGAACCTTGCTGCATCCTTCCTGTTTCGACCATTTCCGGGGTGTGAGGCTCGATGAAATCTCGTCCACAAAGCTACGCTTTCTCAAAAAGCCCTGCTTCGGGTCAAACAGAATGATCAACCTATGATCACAAAGATATAAGATCAAACAAATGATCATATCGCAAATGATCAAACACTGATCATTTCACAGCAACACTCAGTATGCCACGTTACCAAATTGGGATATATCGCTGATAAATTTCAACTACATAACCTCTGAGCTCGTACGTCTCAGAGAAGGGTGTTAAGCTAAGAGAATAAATTCTCCGCCACCAACAGAAATGTATTTGAAAGAAATCAGCTTTATATCTCAAATTGTAACGTCAGACACACAATCCATACAAGTCTGTTCCGGGATCGAACAGAACCGAAGGCACTTCTCACGAAGCCCTTGCATATCCGGATAATTTTCAATCACGTCAGGACTTCCCGTCACTAAGGGTGATAAAACCTCTAAATCGGAGATCAGCCGATGTAGAGTAACTCGACGGTAATCCTTCCGTTTTCAAAAATATCCGGTCTTCAACACCGGTCTTCAAATGCAATTCATAACGACGTATCACATATTCGGAATGGGTTATACGACCCCATGGTCCTTTCCCGGCTAACCCGAATAGTGAGCGCTTATTTAAAAAATAAGTGTGGCATTCAAATTCATCCAATTCACAACAAATACCATTCAAGGTAATTATTGATAGTCGGTTATTTAACTATCAATAAAGATGTACAACATCATCAGATTCCAAATAATTTTCCAAATTATTTCATCTTCAAAAATATCTTTACTAGATATAAAATTTCCACACTTAACTGTTTGAAAACAATTTCAAATCAATTTCCACATTTCATTTTATCTTTGAAGATAAAATCTCAAAACAGTTCATTTCATATTGGAAAAGCATTTCCATACTTATTTAAAAATAAGTAATTCACAAATCATTTATTTTCAACATTTGAAAATATTCGATATACTTAAATCAATATTAAGTATATATTCATTCTTTAAGGAAATCATAAATTTTACATCTATTTGAGTCAAAACGAATGTTGCGTAAAACATCGTTACGACGACTCAAAATCACTAGTATAGAGATTCGAAAATTAAGATAGATATATAAATCCCAATACTAGATAAAACATTTCCTTTCGGAAATCATTTACTATAACAACAGTGTTATAGTCCACCATTTCCTTATTTTTCGAAAACGTCTATTTCAACAATAAAAATGTTGAAATCTATGTGTTCGATATCATAATACATTTTAAAAACATCTCTAAAATGTTTAACTTCATTTTCAATGTCACTTTTCCAGAACTATCCATTTTACTTAACGATATATTCACTATCCAAAATCGTGAATATATCTCCACTAATTACATTTCACTGTTTTCTACACATTTTATTTCAATAATAATTCGCTATCCAAAATCGTGAATATATCTCCTTCAACAACCTTCTATATTTAATTTATCAAATCCAATTGATTTCGAATTTATAAACACGGTTATAAATTCTATTTCTATTTTAACTATTTTAATAACAACCTCGACTAATAAATCTTCTTTTTATCAACTTCTATATTTTTACTTATCAAAATAAGTGATTTCGGATTTATAAACAACTTTTATAAATTTTTATTCTATTTATAAAAACTTCAATCCCAAATCAATTTCGATATTGATTTCTAAATTTATTTTCAACTTTAAATAAAAGATTCCATACTCATTTCTCAAAAGTTCTTTTCCCAATATTAAATCAATTACAGATTGATTTCTAATTTTATGTATACCTACTAAAATAAATTCCTTATTTTCCTTCAAATCATTCAATATCCTGTTTTTAAATGGATTCTTTAAATTGAACTCATTTTACATTGATTTCCTAAATCATTTCAATTTACCAATTAAATTTCTAATTGGATTTCCAACTTAACTCCTTTTAAATAAATTCCTTTTTAAGAAAATAAATTTCAATTGTCTTCTTTCAATCTATTTAGAAATCCAATTTTAAATTAATTTCCTCAATTTAAAATCACTATTATACGAAATTCATTTATTTAACACTTTCACTTTATTCTGGAAATAAATTCGATAAGATTATAAAAATTAACTTTTTATACTTTAAATTCTTTTCTTCGAATTTATTCAATTTCTAAAATTGATTCACTTAGAAATTTTCTACTTGAATTTCAAAATTTCAATTTCGTTTATCTTTGGAATCCAATGATGCCAAACATCCATTCAGCTAAAATTTAGCTTTCAAACAATTTCCAGATATCAATATGATTAATAGCATCACTATAATCATTCACAGATTCGTATCACAATAGAAATAAATTCAATCAATGTGAGGGGTCCAGTTGGATCCCTCCAACCTGTTTCCCTGCATCCAAAGATGTTAGCACAATACCAATTCCGCTCCAGTACAGAATTATCGCGGTATATGGGTTTTATAAAAATCCGCTTACTAACGGCGCAATAGGGTCTCATCCGCTATACGAGGCGGGAAATCAATCAATCCAATATATACATATGCCAATATGTATATATTGCTATATATATAATAGATACATCCTACTATATCTAATATCACATCAAATATCAACAATCAGTCAATAAACAACTGTCATACAAATTTAGTTTGAGTGAGAAAAATAATCTCACCTTAGCCCTTTATTCTGCAATCATTTTCCATTTCCGGCTTGTCTTTCCACTTTAGACCTTATATAACAATTTATACAATTCATAAACATTCGGATAAAATCGAACTATTAATTTTCATTTTTGATTGTTTAATTAACTAACTTTTCCTTTAAAATTTTTATTTAATTTCAATTTAAAGTTTAAAACTAAGTTTCCTTTACAAATTTCTGTTCTTACTGTAACATATAACTTTGTTTGTTTTAGAAACCTCAACCGGATATTTTACTTCATTTATGCATAGGTGAAACTATCTTTAATAAAATCTAACGGTTTAATTCATTGTTTAACCGTGAATAGAAACCAGTAAAGCACAAACTACACTATTTATTTCTGGAACAAACTGTCCATAAGAATCATACACAGGGAGTTGATGATTGAACCATCAGATCACTCTCATATACAAAGGAATTAATGCATATCAACTAGAAAGTAGAACATGAAATCTGAGGCAAAACAATTGCAAAGGAATAAACAGTTGGATTTAGAGGCAAAAACTGTTAGAGTGAACTCACCTCGACCACCATTACCTCAGCTCGACGCGCCGCCAACATCGGCCACAATCCAAAGCCTCGTGATCAACTTCACGCCATTGCCCCACCCGAAGCATTCTGCCCTGCTCGCGAGTGCCACTCGAGATCACGTGCCTCGCGACTGCGCGTATACGCTCGCATCAACTTCGCGACCAAAATCTTGAACACGCTGCATCCCAAAATCGAACGCGTCACCACCTGAATGCGCCTCTACCTCCCTTATACCTTCCGAGATTCACAGCCCATCGACTTCTACCCCCGCTACATCAACTTGAGTCGCGACCACTCAATTCAATCTAGACCTCGCGCGACGATTTCCCTTTCGATGACAACGTGCTCGAACTCGCTCAGGGTTGCGATCGATTTCCTCTCAAAATCGAGTCGACTTCGGTTTGATTCGAATAAGGAGACTGGCGGCCATTGGCATTGGATTTGAGAAAGAAAGCACGTGAATTCTTTTGTGATTTTGAAAAAGGGGGGAACGGGAAGAAATACGAGAAGAGAAGTAGAAGTATCGGCCATTGTTTGTTTTTGAGGCTGCTGTTGATTTTGATCTTGAACAAGAGAATAATGTACGCGACCATACTTTGATTTCGAAGAGGTATGGTTTACATGATTTCTTCCCGTGATGCTTGGCGTGATAAAAGGAAGAGAACGTGTTTCAGTTGACCAATTCAAATTTTAAACTTAAATCTTGAATTCGATCAAATCTAAATGCGTTTACTTACCGTTTTCTCACGGAACAACTCCGAATGCTACGAAATTTGAAACCCGATAAAAATACAATATTACGGACCCAATGGAACTGGTTTCGTTGAATTCCGAGACTGTGCCTCGGACGACTACTTTTAAATATCGATACGAACGATATAGATTCAAACTGATCAAATTTATTTTCAAATTCGATTCTGAAGTTTTAATTATCTTCAGTATTATCAATATGAATTTTAAAAGCTTTCGAAATATTTTTCTTCAGCTTAAATTGAAGATTCGAAATTTTATTCACCTTAAAATAGATTAAATTTTAATTTAATCGTCAAATTCAAAGTTATATCGGGGATTCAAATTAAATCATCGTTCAAATACTTAAAATTAATTAAATATTCTCAATTTAATTTGTTCAAAATCCTGGGTCGTTACAGCCATGCTCGAATTTGATCTTCAGATGGTCCAAAAGTTGATTCTCTTGTCCTCTTTGATCGTGGAGGCATGTTGGATTGAAATTTGAATAAAAAAATGGAGTTTTTGTCAGAAATGGAGGCTAGGGTTCTGTGGTAAAAAGTGAAAAGTGAAAAAGGAGATTTATAGTATAGGGTAAAAGGAAGTGAGTAGATGGGGTTTTCATCTACTATAACAAACACATATTTGCTATGGTTTATAGATTGAACTTGAGTTGGTCCAAAAAGATCCAAATTCAATAGTTCAAGTGGTTGTACAGTAGAAATATTTTTCTTTGATTTAAAAGATGATTTTGGTAATTTTCCTAATCGACAAGCATCATAAATATTATTTAATTTAAAATTCATTTTTGGTAATCCTTTTACTAATTCATTTTTAGATAATTTGTTTATAGCTTTGAAATTAATATGACAAAACCTTGTGCCATAACCAAGGATCATTATCTTTGGCTATCAAACACATGTTAGTATTGTTATTTATATTCATATTCAATACATATATATTTTTATCTCTAAAACCTTCAAAAATAATATTTTTATTTTGATCAAAAATGCTACACTTATCTTCAGAAAAAGAAATATTGAATCCTTTGTCACATAGTTGGCTGATGCTAAGTAAATTATGTTTTAAGTTTTTAATTAATAAATCATTTGTAATAAGAGGTAAATTAGATATACTGTTATTGCTCGCATCGCCTTTACCGATGATATAACCTTTGGAATTGTCTCCAAAGGTGACAAAACCTCCATCTGAGTAGGTAATTTTCATTAGCATCTCTTTGTTTCCTGTCATGTGTTTTGAGCAACCACTATCCAATATCTCCTCTCCTTTTAGGAGGTACCTGCAAAATATAGAATTAACATTGGTACCCACCTTTTTATTTAGGTCCTAAAAAGTTAGGTCTTAGGAAACCAAACCCAAGAGGGTTTAGAATTCCTTTTAGAAATAAATTTTTTATTTTTGTGAATTGTTTCTATAAAATATTTTTTTATAATCAAAGAATTATTTGTTTTAGGAACCCAAATCTTAAATGATTTAGAATAATTTGTAACTTTTGAAATTGGTTTTTCAATAGTATTTTTATTCTTTTTGAAATTGTTATATAAGGAATCCTTTTTTTTGGAATAATTTTAGAAGCTTGCTTATATCCTAGTCCTCTTTTATTTGAAACTGTTTGAGAATTTTCTATAATTTTAGAAAGATTTTCTATACCTTTGTTAAAATTAGAGACATTCTTAGTAATATCATCTAATTTTGTTTTAAGACTAGAAATATCTAATTCCAATATTTTAGCATTAGTTTAAGATCTTGATTTTCAATTAAAAGAGCAGCATTCTTTTCCTTCTGAGTTTCTATTTCTTGACTTAACATAGAAAGTTGAGATGTCGTAACTGTAACATAGTTATCTCATATTTTAATATGGAAAACAGCACTAGCACAGTAACTAACACAAGTTTCCTTGAAGGTCAATCTATTGCACGACCACCACTATTTAACGGATTGAACTATAATTACTGGGCTACTAGGAAGAGAATTTATATACAAGCTAATAGTTATGAAACCTGGAATATTACTCAAGCTGAATATACCATACCTACTATAGAATATTCACAATGGTCTAACACACAAAAAATGGATGCTACTGCAAATGCTAAAGCCATGAATATGTTATATTGTGCATTAGATAAAAAAAATTAATAGAGTAAGCATGTGTAAAACAGCTTATGAAATATGGCGTACACTTAAAACTACACATGAAGGTACTAACAAAGTAAAGCAGAGTAAGATTTCTATGCTCAAAAATCAGTTCCAGAATTTCAAAATGAAGCAAGGTGAAACAATAAATGAAATGTACTCTAGATTCCAAGATATATATCATTCTCTTTTAGCATTAGGAGAAACATATACAAACTTTGATATTGTTTCAAAAATCCTCAACTCTCTAACAGATGAATGTGAACAAAAAGTCTTAGCGATCGAAGAAGCTAACGACATTTCAACTATTAAACCAGAGGAGTTGATAGGAAATCTAATGTCTTATGAAGTTAATCTCCAGGTAAAACGAGTACATGCTCAAGATAAGAAAATAGCATTCCAAGCAGAAAAGGATGAATCAGATTCAGATGAGGAAGATGTGGCGTTCATTGCTAAAAATTTCAAAAAGTCTTTGAAATTCAAAAGGATCAATAAATTCATAAACAACAAGAACAGCTCCAGCAACAATAACAACAAACCATCATCTTCTGCTCTAGAATGTTATGAATGTCATAAGAAAGGTCACATCAAGAAAGACTGTCCTGATCGGAAGAGAGACAAATATATGCACAAGAAAGACAAATTCAAAAAGAAAGCTTTCTCTGTCACTTGGGACGATTCAGAATCATCTTCATCATAGATAGTGACTCAGACAGCGATTCAGAACAAGCCAACGTATGTCTTATGGCCACAAATAATGAGGTGAGTGATCTAACTTTTGATGATTTATTGGAAATAAACTCAGAATTACTTGAAAAACTAAGAAACATCAAAAGAAAGTACAAAGAAACTCATGAAAAATTAAATATGACTGAAATTGAGGTAGATATGTTAGGAGATGAGAAACAAATTTTAGAAGAAGAACTTAAAACTACTCAAAAATCTTATTCTAATACGACATCTCAATTTTCTATGTTATGTCAAGAAATAGAAACTTAGAAGGAAAAGAACGATGCTCTTTTAATTGAAAATCATGATCTTAAAGCTAATGTTAAAATGTTGGAATTAGATATTTCTAGTTTTAAAACAAAATTAGATGATATTACTAAGAATATCTCTAATTTTAACAAAAGTAGAGAAAATCTTTCTAAAATTATAGAAAATTCTCAAACAGTTTCAAATAAAAGAGGACTAGGATATAAGCAAGCTTCTAAAATTATTCCAAAAAAAAAGGATTCCTTATATAACAATTTAAAAAAGAATAATAATACTATTGAAAAACCAATTTCAAAAGTTGCAAATTATTCTAAATCAATTAAGATTTGGGGTTCCTAAAACAAATAATTCTTTGATTAGAAATAAATATATAAAATCATTTATAGAAACCGTTCACAAAAATAAAATTTTTATTTTAAAAGGAATTCTGAACCCGCTTGTGTTTGGTTTCCTAAGACCTAACTTTTTAGGACCCAAATAAAAAGGTGGGTACCAATGTTAATTCTATATTTTGCAGGTACCACCTAAAAGGAGAGGAAAATGGATATTGGACAGTGGTTGCTCAAAACACATGATAGGAAACAAAGAGATGCTAACGAACATTACCTACTCAGATGGAGGTTCTGTCACCTTTGGAGACAATTCCAAAGGTTATATCATCAGCAAAGGCAATGTGAGCAATAACGGTATATCTAATTTACCTCTTATTACAAATGTTTTATTAGTTAAAAACTTAAAACATAATTTACTTAGCATCAGCCAACTATGTGACAAAGGATTTAATATTTCTTTTTCTGAAGATAAGTGTAGCATTTTTTATCAAAATAAAAATATTATTTTTGAAGGTTTTAGAGATAAAAATATATATGTATTGAATATGAATATAAATAACAATACTAACATGTGTTTGATAGCCAAAGAAAATGATCCTTGGTTGTGGCACAAAATATTTTGTCATATTAATTTCAAAGCTATAAACAAATTATCTAAAAATGAATTAGTAAAAGGTTTACCAAAAATGAATTTTAAAGTAAACAATATTTGTGATGCTTGTCGATTAGGAAAATTATCAAAATCATCTTTTAAATCAAAGAAAAATATTTCTACTATACAACCACTTGAACTATTGCATTTGGATCTTTTTGGACCAACTCAAGTTCAATCTATAAACCAAAGCAAATATGTGTTTATTATATTAGACGATTTCTCAAGATATACTTGGACTATTTTTCTGAAAAATAAAAGTGACACTTTTGAAAATTTCAAAATCTTTGCTAAAAGAATTCAAAATTTCAAAATTTTAAAAATTAAAAATATTAGAAGTGATCATGGAGGTGAATTCAAAAATAAAGCTTTTGAACATTTTTGTAATAAAAAGAGAATTTACCATAATTTTTCTTTTCCTAGAACACCACAACAAAATGGAGTTGTGGAAAGGAAAATTAGAACTTTACAAGAATGTGCAAGAACTTTATTAAACGGAAGCACTTTACCAAAACAGTTTTAGGCAGAAGCTGTAGCAACTCCTTGTTATGTTCTGAATCGTGTTTCCATCCGACCACTAACGAAACACACTCCATATGAACTATTTCATGAAAGAAAACCAAATATTTCATATTTTAAAGTTTTTGGTTCAAAATGTTTTATTTTAAACACAAAAGATCAGCTTGGAAAATTCGATCCAAAATCTGATGAAGGAATTGTCATAGGATATTCGGAATGAAGTAAGGCTTATCGAATTTATATTAAAAGAAATAAAACAATCGAAGAAACACTTCATGTTTCCTTCGATGAAAATTTTAAGTTTAATAAAATTTTTGAGGATGATGAGATAATAACTAAGACGGTCACAAATACGGTTACTCAAAATAATTTTGATGAAGATGAAAACATTGTTCATAATTTTGAAGAAAATGAAAACATTGTTGAAAATGAAAATGAATTAAGATCTCCTCCTATGATTTTACGAGATCACCTAGTAGAAAATGTCATAGGAGAAATTGATTCACATGTTAGAACTAGAAATCAACTTAATCAAATGGGCCATGTAGCATTCCTTTCTAATATTGAACCTAAAAATGCCAAAGAAGCCTCTACTGATGAACAAACAGTCATCGGTACTAAATGGGTTTCAAAAATAAAGTAGATGAACAAGGAAATATAACTAGGAATAAAGCTAGATTAGTTGCACAATGATATAATCAAGAAGAAGGATTTGACTATGAAGAAACGTTTGCTCCAGTCGCACGACTAAAAGCAATCTGTATCTTACTGGCCTTTGCATGTTTTCATAATTTTAAACTTTATCAAATAGATGTTAAAAGTGCATTTTTAAATGGATATATAAAAGAAAATGTTTATGTTGAACAACCTCCTCTATTCTCACATGAAAATTTTCCAGAGCATGTCTATAAACTTAAGAAAGCTTTATACGGTCTAAAACAAGCACCCCGTGCTTGATATGAATATCTTAAAAGCTATCTTATAGATTCTGGTTTTGAAATTGGGAAGGTTGATCAAACTCTTTTTATTAAACGAACTAAAAAGGATATTTTAATTATTCAAATTTATGTTGATGATATTATTTTTGGTTCTACAAATGATAAGTTATGTCAAGAATTTTCTAATATAATGATCAAAGAATTTGAAATGTCACATATGGGGGAATTATCTTATTTTCTTGGATTACAAATTTAGCTATTAGATAATGGAATTTTTATCAATCAAGAAAAATATTGTAATAATCTAATTAAATGCTTTGGTATGGAAAACACTTCTACCAAACCAACTCCAATGAGTACAACAATACATCTCGATAGAGATGAACATGGCAAGAGTGTTGACCAAAAATTATATCGAAGTATAATTGGATCATTACTTTATCTAACTACTAGTAGACCTGACATAATGATGAGTGTTTGTTTATGTGCTCGATTTCAAGCAAATCCTAAAGAATCACATATGCGAGCAGTGAAACGAATATTACGTTATCTAAGCAAAACCAAAGGTTTCGGACTTTTCTATCCGAAAGAATGTCCTTTCGAGTTAGTATCATATAGTGACGCTGACTTTGGAGGATGTCGAACGGATCAAAAAAGTACAAGCGGGACTTGTCACTTCATTGGACAATCCTTAGTCTCCTGGTTTAGCAAGAAACAAAATTGTGTTTCGCTATCGACATGTGAAGCGGAATACATTTCTGCTGCTTTAGTGTAATACCCCAAGATTTTGAGGAAAATTCTTTTAAATAAATGATTAAAATTCTGGGGGAAAAAAAAATCAGAATTATTATATAGGTGGGATTTTCAGTGGTGCAAGGTTGTGTGCATGTGTGCACGTGCACACTAGTTATGGCATTAAGAGAAAATCTAGAATTCCTGAATAATAAAACAAAGAAGGAAAACATTTAGATAAAATGTTTTAAATAAAGTGTTTTATAGGCCTAGACATGAATATTAAAATTCCTGAGGATGTGTGTGTGTGTATATATATATATATATGCATATGTATGACTTGTCTGGAAATTAAGACAGAAGAGAACATTGATTTATAATGAATAAGTGAAATTTTATTTGAATAATAGGTGTGTAGAAATGCACATAAGAATGCACATGTTTTCTGCAAATAAAAGAAGGTTAAAGTTAAACTAACACCCATAGTTGTATCAATGTATATATATATACAGATATTATTTGAGCAGAAAATTAATAAAGGAATCACTAAAATAGTAAGAACCAAAGTGCAAGAAAGCAAATGTACATAGGCAGAAAATAGAAAGTCACACCATTATCATGTTTGAGGTAAGTATAATAAAAATACTTAAAGTAATCACTTTCTGAAAAGAAAAGAAAATGGGCACAATTTAGCCTTGTTTTAAAATATTGGCCGGGACATTAAGGGTTAGGAGGGAGAGAATATGCAATGCCAAATGCATGATTCTGGTTTGGGCTAAAATAGGGATTTTGCATCACCCAAAACCCTAGGTAGAACCCTTATATAAATCAAGAGCCTAACCAGAAAACCACTCTCTCGCTGAATTAATTAACCTAAGGAAGAAGAGGAAGAAATGGCTAAATATTTGAGGGGTTTTCTGGATTAAGCTTGTGTAAGCATTTAGGTGAGTATCCTCACTCATATACATGGCATTAAGACCTGGGATTAGGCAGCCAAGCTTTTATATGCTATATTTTGCATGTTTTGATTTACAAACCATGTTGACTACTGATAGTTTCATGAATGCTTGATGAGATATGATCTGCTATGATGGATGTATAACTTTATTGTTCTATTTTCATCCCTGCATGTTATATTAAAACCTTAAAGAACATGTAAGAGAGTATTTGTAACTAGTCTGAATCATGGCTTAAAATAAAGAATGAAGGAAAAGAAAACTATGAGCTGCATATACAATGGTATAGTGCTGAGGCTTGAAATAATTGGTTAAGGGTGCAATGGAGTCTTTCTCTATAAGTGCTGAGCCCTAAACCAAACAGAAAATTTACAAGCCTAAAAAAATTATGTTTAAACAAGGTTAAAAAAATCTGGCTAAACATAGTTGCTTGCAAAATCAAAATAAACCCAATAGAGCCATGCATTTATTCTCAGTTGCAAACATTCTGGTATATGTTTGAATAGGGTGTTTATATGCTAAATAATGTGAGATGGAATGACTGGGTGTTATACCTCTAGAAAGTAACCTTTAACTTGCTTGCAATATTATGTCTGCAAGGTAACTAGAATGTTTCATGTGTACAAGTGGTCTGTACACCTAGCTATCATTGATAAAATGAACATGAATACACTTAGTAATATAACTAAGGATTTTGTGCCAAGAAGCCTGCTGGAATGCTTGTCCTATTTGAAGTAGACAAGTTGACACATGGCTTGTTTAAGTCCTGAGATCTTTGTGCCATGATGTTAATTAGTTCATGGCAATATGTCCCTTTGATTCCTTATAGCAGATGAGGCCAGGAATTTATAAGAAGAAAAGGCAACCTTAAATGATGATATAGGAAACTTGAGTCTTTCCTGGATTAGGGTTGGTATGAGGAACCTTAGTAGTTCCAGATAAAAATTGTTTTAATGCATATGTTTGCTCTTATGTATGTATAGGGGAATACCTGATCAATTTATACATTAACCATTTATGATAATACCTGTCAAGTTATGCAAGGTATATTTATGCTGTATCCTTAGCTTAATATCATGGATATGTTAGAAATGCTCACACCAGATCATAGATCTGACCCTTATTGCTCATGGCACATGGGGGTGTCTCATTCATAATGGGGCAGCCACTAATGCTTTTGCAGGTTGTGATGGAGCTAAGTAAGCAAGATTAAAAAGATATGGAATAGAGGATGCTAAGATAATTAGAAATAAGAGCT
Organism: Allium fistulosum; assembly: GCA_030737815.1. Classification (NCBI taxonomy): domain Eukaryota; kingdom Viridiplantae; phylum Streptophyta; class Magnoliopsida; order Asparagales; family Amaryllidaceae; genus Allium; species Allium fistulosum. The sequence goes on from CM060907.1 coordinate 1,051,462,609, forward strand.
AGAATGTGTTAATTCATGCATGTATTCCCTGATTGATATGGCTATCTAAATGTATTAAGTAGGAAGAACTTGTAAGAGATATGTGCTATGTTGTTTCTGGTTATTTCTGGTTTGGTATGTATTAAGGATATTGATGTTAAACTGATTTGAAAATTTATTTGCTAAAGTTGTTTTTGATTTAGAGGAAAAACCTGGATTTTATAAGCATAATCATTTTATGATGATTTTAGTTCATCCTAAGTTCTTTCAAAAGATAGATATATAGGAAGCTATATTGGGGAAAATCCAGAAAGAATTATAACTGTTATATTTTCAAGTCATGATATTGATATATGTTCAAATGCAAGTAAAAGTGTATATACCCTGAATATGCATTTTTAAAAGAGAATTATGGTTAGGAAGGATGATATAAATCTGATCACAAGGTGTCTGATTCATATATATATAAACATGCTTTTGAAAAGAAGGAGTATCAATGTTTTGGGTAGATTCTGGTTTGTAAAATGCAAATAAAAGAATGGTCAGATTAACCACATGGTTAGACCATAGGTCAGGCCAAATGTTCACTTCAAATCAATGAAGCAAGGAACCATTTGAGCTCAGTTTTCTGGAAAATGAGCAAAGACATTGACATGTACATGTATATCTATGTACATGTTGATATTTGGGCAAAAATATAAATATAAATTCCTAGAACAGTTGTAGGAAAGGGTTTTAAAAATAATAAAGCAAGAAATATTGTTTTGTATGTTAGATTATAGGCAAAAATTAAGTATATATGTGCAGATATAGGTAGATATCAGATTTTAAACCATACAGGAGAAAAATAAAAAGAAAAACAAAAATTGGGTTTGAACCGACCAGCATAGCACTCGAACTCGTGACCTCTCATGTGTAAGTTAGGCGCGTTTCCATTACGCCTAGATGTTGCTTGTGTTCACTTATGATCCACTTTCTTTTAGCCTGAGTTTGATACTATACAGACTTTAACACAATCATCCATCTTAAAAGCTTGCTTTCCACTGATTATTACTTGATCATTTCTTAATTAGAATAACAGACTAAAGAACATGTTTCCAGTGGATTCTATGGTCAAAAAATCAGGATACAATAATTAATCTTTTATCAGGGAATTATCACCTTTTTATAGATTTAAAAGGATTTCTACTTACATATTATCATGCTCTGATTCTAGTAGAATATAACATAGATATCTTCATATATGTATGTTAGGAATGATTTAGGTTTAAAACAATATTTTTATATTGTGAAAGATCCTGGATAATATAAGAATAGGGAAGGATGACCCTAGGTAGTCTTAGCTAAGTATGGAAAAAAAATTATTGGTTAAGAATTAGGGTCATTTCATTTGGTATCAGAGCTATGTTTTAATTGACATAGCAAAATATTTGTGTGCTTATGTTTATACTAGGTTTGTTTGTGATATATTTGACTGTTTATAAGTATTCCCTGAATGTATGTGTGTGCATGTGACATACACAATGATTAAATAGTAAAGATACAACCAATTTAAAATTAAAGCAAAGTATTATAAACTAATAAAATGAAATACATATACTTTTAGAAATATGGTAGGAAGAGGGTCTCATCATCAAGGAGGATCTAGCACACCACAAATGCTTGACATGCAGGAATTTGTGAGAGTTTTGAGAGATGGAATTGGGCACAGACCTGAGAACCCATATGAGGAGCTCTCCAAGTTAGTGAAGACTTATACCAACTTGGGAGGCAAGAGCTTTGAAGGAACTGAAAGTGTAATGGAGATTCAAGCATGGCTGAGGACATTAGAGAGGATCTTCACTGATATGCAACTAGATGACCAAAGGAAGAGGCAAGTGGCCTCAAGGCAATTAAAAGGTGCAGCTTTGAGTTGGTGGGAGGTGATCATAGCTGGCCGGAATGAAAATGATATTAATTGGAATCAATTTAAGGAGATGTTAGAGGCAAGGTTTGTTCCAGCCTCAGCAAAAACAACTTTACTTGAGGAGTTCATCAAACTTAGACAGGGGACTATGAATGTCACAGAATACACCCAGAAGTTTGAGGGATTGTCAACCTATGGGGCAATGTTAGTGGCTGATGAAGCATCCAAAAATGATAGATACATCAAGGGATTGAACCCAGGGCTTAGCAGGGCTATATTACCTTATGCTGACAGAACTTTTGATCAAGTGATAGATTTGGCTCTGAAGATTGAGCAGCATGACAAGGAAAGAGATAAGTTTAGGAGCTTCAAAAACAATAGCAACAAGAAGAACAAAGGGAAGTACCATCCTTATGATAAGAAGAAAGGAGAGGCAGATGGTAAGAAGGCAGTAGATGCAAAACCCAATGAAGCCAAAAGAAAAATAGTTTGCAACCATTGTGGGAAAGAAGGCCATATTAAGCCAAGATGCCCAGAGCTTAAAGGGGGAGCTTTCAAATGCTTTCTATGTGGGAAGGAAGGGCATATGAAAAGAAATTGCCCAGAATACAAGCAACAAGGGAAAGTGGCAAACCTGGAAGGTAGGGGCAAGGCCATAATTGAGGCTAATGCTGAAAATCATGGTCAAGTGGAAGGTACACTATTTATTTGTACCATACCTTTAGCTGTAATATATGATACCGGGGCAACCCACTCACTCATTTCCCATGAAATAGTTAAAAGGTTGAAAATGAACTGCAATTTGGCTGAAATACCTCTGTTAATACAAAGCCCTTTAGGAAGTTCTAGTGTATTAGATATGATTTGTGTGGATGTGAATTTGAACATAGGGGGAAACACATTTGTTTCCAATTTATATGTTCTAAATTTCCCAAATATAGGAGTTATATTAGGGGCAGATTGGCTAAGACAATTCAAAGCCATAATTGACCTAGATGCATCCACCATTTCACTACAAAATTCTAAAGGCCAAAGGGTTACAATTCTGTGTGAACCTATCAAAGAAAACAGGCTAAATCATTTAATTGAATTAGAAAATAATCCCAAGGAAATAGCTATTAATGAAATCCCCATAGTTAAAGAATACTTGGATGTATTTGGGGAAGTAAAAGGTGTCTCACACCATAGACCTGTTGAATTCCAGATTAACCTTATGCCTGGGGCTAGCCCAATTATCAAAAAGCCTACAAGGATGGGGCCAAGTGAATTAAAGGAGCTAAAGAACCAGCTGGAAGAATTAGAAGCCAAGGGGTTTATAAGGCCAAGCAATTCATGCTGGGGTGCTCCTGTAGTATTTGTTAAAAAGCATGATGGTACCTTAAGAATGTGTATAGATTATAGAGAATTAAACAAAGTAACCATCAAAAACAAATACCCATTACCCAGGATAGATGATCTCTTTGATCAACTCAGTGGAGCTAAAGTGTTTTCTAGGCTAGACTTGGCATCTGGGTTTCATCAGATGAAGGTTGAGGAATCAAGTGTTAAATATACAGCATTTAACACAAGATATGGTTTGTATGAGTTTCTGGTTATGCCATTTGGGCTAACAAATGCCCCTTCTTACTTTGTAGACCTAATGAATAGGATATTCAGAGATTACTTAGACAAGTTTGTTCTGATTTTTATAGATGACATTCTAATCTATTCTAAAACAATAGAGGAACATGAGAACCACTTACATTTGGTCTTATCTAGATTAAGAGAAAAAGATTTGAAAGCAAAGTTCTCTAAGTGTGTGTTCTGGCAAGAGGAAGTACATTTTCTTGGACATGTTGTCTCTGCTAGAGGGATTTCTGTAAACCCCAATAAGATAGTAGCAATCCAATCATGGAAGAAGCCTAACAATGTTAGTGAAGTTAGGTCATTCATGGGGATGGCAGGATACTATAGGAGGTTTATACAAGGATTTTCTAAAATAGCAATGCCACTCACTAACCTGACTAGGAAGAACCAAAAGTTTATATGGACTGATAAGTGTGAACAAGCTTTCACCCAGATCAAGGAGGCTTTGGTAAAATCACCAGTGTTGAGAGTACCAGAAGGCAATGAGGGATTAGTTGTATATACAGATGCATGTGGGTCAGGGCTAGGGGCTGTGTTGATGCAGCAAGATCAGGTCATAGCCTATGCATCTAGACAACTAAAACCCCATGAAACTAGATATGCAACTCATGATCTTGAGTTGGCAGCAGTAGTATATGCCTTGAAGCTCTGGAGGCATTACTTATTAGGTGCAAAGTTCATTTTATACACTGATCACAAGGCCTTAAAGTATCTCTTTTCATAGAAAGATTTGAATATGAGACAACACAGATGGGTTGAATTTCTTGCTGCTTATGACTTAGATATACTTTATACACCAGGCAAGGCTAATAAAGTGGCAGATGCATTGAGTAGGCAGCATGCAAAAGTGGCCATGTTGATGATGGAGGAATTTAGAGACTTGACCATGCTCACTGATTTGGAAATAGATGAGAGCAGTGGGATAAGTATGGAGATAGTTGAGGAAGAAAGGAGTAAAGGAAGGTTAAGTTTAATTACTTTACAATCAAATTTGGTCTTGAAGGTGGCAAAGATGCAAGAAGAAGATCAAGACTTAGCAGAAAAGAGGTCTCTCCTATTAAAGAAGGAGGAAGTGAAGGATTATCACATTGATGTAAAAGGATACTTAAGGTACAAGGGTAGGATATGTGTCCCAAACATCATAGAATTGAAAGAAGAAATCCTTAATGAGTACCATAGGAGCAAATATTCCATACATCCAGGCAGCACCAAGATGTATCAAAACTTAAAAAGGGACTATTGGTGGAAGGGAATGAAGTCTAATGTAGCAAGACATGTTGCTAAGTGCATGGTTTGTCAACAAATAAAAGCTGAGACCCAAAGACCTTCAGGGTTGTTGCAGCCACTTAGCATACCACAGTGGAAGTGGGAAGACATATCTATGGATTTTATAGATGGTCTTCCTAGATCCAAGAGGGGAAATACAAGTATTTGGGTAATTGTAGATAGGCTGACTAAAGTAGCCCACTTCATACCAGTAAAAGCAGACAGAAATGCACCTAGGCTAGCCCAAACTTTTATGAGAGAAGTGGTAAAGTTGCATGGTGTTCCTAAAACTATAGTGAGTGATAGGGATACAATCTTCACTTCAAGATTCTGGAAGAGCTTCCAAGAAGCTATGGGGAGTGAATTGTGCCTAAGCACTGCTTATCACCCCCAATCAGATGGGCAAACAGAAGTGGTAAACAAGATTTTAGAGGATTTTCTTAGAGCATGTGTGTTAGACTTTGGAGGAAATTGGGAGGACCATCTCCATTTGGCTGAGTTCGCATACAATAATAGCCACCAAAGCACAATTGGAATGGCACCCTTTGAAGCCCTATATGAAAAGCCATGTCTATCACCTATGTGTTGGGCTGAGGCAGGAGAGAAAGCTATCCTAGGGCCAGAATATGTCAAGGACATCACAGAGAAAAGAGGACTGGTGAGAAAGAGGATGGCAGCAGCTCAAGATAGGCAAAAGAAATATGCTGATGCAAAGAGGAGGTCAGTGGAATTCAAAGTAGGTGATTATGTCTTCATTAAGGTTTCACCAATGAAGAAAGTCTTGAGATTTGGCAAGCAGGGGAAACTCAGACCCAGATATGTTGGACCATACAAGATTTTGGAGAGGATAGGCTCACTAGCCTATAAGCTGGAGCTTCCAGAGGAGATGAGTGCAATGCACAATGTGTTTCATGTATCACAACTAAGGAGATGGGTACATGACAAGGAGGAAATCTTAGATAAGTCTACTGAAGTTCAGATTAATCCAGATCTAATCTATGAGAAAGAGCCAGTGGGAATTGTGGCAAGGGAAGAAAAGAAATTAAGAAACAAGACATTGAAGCTTGTAAAGATTCAATGGAGTATAGATCCTAGTGATTGTACTTGGGAGCTAGAGGATAAAATCAGGATGGATTACCCTAGGCTCTTTGCAAATTTAAAAGGTAAATTCTTAGATTACTAAGAAAGTTTAATATGTATGATAGACAGTGACTAATTGATTTTCTCATGCATATTTGAATAATTTTTCCCTAAGAAATTAGAAGTACTCAAAGATTATGTTGCAAATTGTGAGGGCACAATTCCTAAAAGAAGGGGTGATTGTAATACCCCAAGATTTTGAGGAAAATTCTTTTAAATAAATGATTAAAATTCTGGGGGAAAAAAATCAGAATTATTATATAGGTGGGATTTTCAGTGGTGCAAGGTTGTGTGCATGTGTGCACGTGCACACTAGTTATGGCATTAAGAGAAAATCCAGAATTCCTGAATAATAAAACAAAGAAGGAAAACATTTAGATAAAATGTTTTAAATAAAGTGTTTTATAGGCCTAGACATGAATATTAAAATTCCTGAGGATGTGTATATATATATATATCTATATATATATATATATGCATATGTATGACTTGTTTGGAAATTAAGACAGAAGAGAACATTGATTTATAATGAATAAGTGAAATTTTATTTGAATAATAGGTGTGTAGAAATGCACATAAGAATGCACATGTTTTCTGCAAATAAAAGAAGGTTAAAGTTAAACTAACACCCATAGTTGTATCAATGTATATATATATACAGATATTATTTGAGCAGAAAATTAATAAAGGAATCACTAAAATAGTAAGAACCAAAGTGCAAGAAAGCAAATGTACATAGGCAGAAAATAGAAAGTCACACCATTATCATGTTTGAGGTAAGTATAATAAAAATACTTAAAGTAATCACTTTCTGAAAAGAAAAGAAAATGGGCACAATTTAGCCTTGTTTTAAAATATTGGCCGGGACATTAAGGGTTAGGAGGGAGAGAATATGCAATGCCAAATGCATGATTCTGGATTGGGCTAAAATAGGGATTTTGCATCACCCAAAACCCTAGGTAGAACCCTTATATAAATCAAGAGCCTAACCAGAAAACCACTCTCTCACTGAATTAATTAACCTAAGGAAGAGGAGGAAGAAAAGGCTAAAGATTTGAGGGGTTTTCTGGATTAAGCTTGTGTAAGCATTTAGGTGAGTATCATCACTCATATACATGGCATTAAGACCTGGGATTAGGCAGCCAAGCTTTTATATGCTATATTTTGCATGTTTTGATTTACAAACCATGTTGACTACTGATAGTTTCATGAATGCTTGATGAGATATGATCTGCTATGATGGATGTATAACTTTATTGTTCTATTTTCATCCCTGCATGTTATACCAAAACCTTAAAGAACATGTAAGAGAGTATTTGTAACTAGTCTGAATCATGGCTTAAAAGAAAGAATGAAGGAAAAGAAAACTATGAGCTGCATATACAATGGTATAGTGCTGAGGCTTGAAATAATTGGTTAAGGGTGCAATGGAGTCTTTCTCTATAAGTGCTGAGCCCTAAACCAAACAGAAAATTTACAAGCCTAAAAAAATTATGTTTAAACAAGGTTAAAAAAATCTGGCTAAACATAGTTGCTTGCAAAATCAAAATAAACCCAATAGAGCCATGCATTTATTCTCAGTTGCAAACATTCTGGTATATGTTTGAATAGGGTGTTTATATGCTAAATAATGTGAGATGGAATGACTGGGTGTTATACCTCTAGAAAGTAACCTTTAACTTGCTTGCAATATTATGTCTGCAAGGTAACTAGAATGTTTCATGTGTACAAGTGGTCTGTACACCTAGCTATCATTGATAAAATGAACATGAATACACTTAGTAATATAACTAAGGATTTTGTGCCAAGAAGGCTGCTGGAATGCTTGTCCTATTTGAAGTAGACAAGTTGACACATGGCTTGTTTAATTCCTGAGATCTTTGTGCCATGATGTTAATTAGTTCATGGCAATGTGTCCCTTTGATTCCTTATAGCAGATGAGGCCAGGAATTTATAAGAAGAAAAGGCAACCTTAAATGATGATATAGGAAACTTGAGTCTTTCCTGGATTAGGGTTGGTATGAGGAACCTTAGTAGTTCCAGATAAAAATTGTTTTAATGCATATGTTTGCTCTTATGTATGTATAGGGGAATACCTGATCAATTTATACATTAACCATTTATGATAATACCTGTCAAGTTATGCAAGGTATATTTATGCTGTATCCTTAGCTTAATATCATGGATATGTTAGAAATGCTCACACCAGATCATAGATCTGACCCTTATTGCTCATGGCACATGGGGGTGTCTCATTCATAATGGGGCAGCCACTAATGCTTTTGCAGGTTGTGATGGAGCTAAGTAAGCAAGATTAAAAAGATATGGAATAGAGGATGCTAAGATAATTAGAAATAAGAGCTAGAATGTGTTAATTCATGCATGTATTCCCTGATTGATATGGCTATCTAAATGTATTAAGTAGGAAGAACTTGTAAGAGATATGTGCTATGTTGTTTCTGGTTATTTCTGGTTTGGTATGTATTAAGGATATTGATGTTAAACTGATTTGAAAATCTATTTGCTAAAGTTGTTTTTGATTTAGAGGAAAAACCTGGATTTTATAAGCATAATCATTTTATGATGATTTTAGTTCATCCTAAGTTCTTTCAAAAGATAGATATATAGGAAGCTATATTGGGGAAAATCCAGAAAGAATTATAACTGTTATATTTTCAAGTCATGATATTGATATATGTTCAAATGCAAGTAAAAGTGTATATACCCTGAATATGCATTTTTAAAAGAGAATTATGGTTAGGAAGGATGATATAAATCTGATCACAAGGTGTCTGATTCATATATATATAAACATGCTTTTGAAAAGAAGGAGTATCAATGTTTTGGGTAGATTCTGGTTTGTAAAATGCAAATAAAAGAATGGTCAGATTAACCACATGGTTAGACCATAGGTCAGGCCAAATGTTCACTTCAAATCAATGAAGCAAGGAACCATTTGAGCTCAGTTTTCTGGAAAATGAGCAAAGACATTGACATGTACATGTATATCTGTGTACATGTTGATATTTGGGCAAAAATATAAATATAAATTCCTAGAACAGTTGTAGGAAAGGGTTTTAAAAATAATAAAGCAAGAAATATTGTTTTGTATGTTAGATTATAGGCAAAAATTAAGTATATATGTGCAGATATAGGTAGATATCAGATTTTAAACCATACAGGAGAAAAATAAAAAGAAAAACAAAAATTGGGTTTGAACCGACCAGCATAGCACTCGAACTCGTGACCTCTCATGTGTAAGTTAGGCGCGTTTCCATTACGCCTAGATGTTGCTTGTGTTCACTTATGATCCACTTTCTTTTAGCCTGAGTTTGATACTATACAGACTTTAACACAATCATCCATCTTAAAAGCTTGCTTTCCACTGATTATTACTTGATCATTTCTTAATTAGAATAACAGACTAAAGAACATGTTTCCAGTGGATTCTATGGTCAAAAAATCAGGATACAATAATTAATCTTTTATCAGGGAATTATCACCTTTTTATAGATTTAAAAGGATTTCTACTTACATATTATCATGCTCTGATTCTAGTAGAATATAACATAGATATCTTCATATATGTATGTTAGAAATGATTTAGATTTAAAACAATATTTTTATATTGTGAAAGATCCTGGATAATATAAGAATAGGGAAGGATGACCCTAGGTAGTCTTAGCTAAGTATGGAAAAAAAAATTTATTGGTTAAGAATTAGGGTCATTTCATTTAGCATGTGCTCAAGTCATCTACATGCAACAAACACTTCAAGATTTTGGAGTTAATTTATCTAAATCAACTATTTTTTATGATAACACAAGTGCTATAAACTTATCTAAATATCCTGTCAATCATTCACGAACTAAACATATTGACATTCGTCATCATTTCCTTTGTGATAATATTGAAAAGGATATAGTCGGATTGGAATTTGTATCCTCTGAAAACCAACTGGCTGATATATTTACAAAACCTTTAAATGAAAATACTTTTATAAAATTAAGAAGAGAACTAAGAATTTTATCATTAAAAGATTTATAATTAATTTTTCTATTTTATTTGAGATTTTTTTCAAAAATAGAGTTTCCATGACTCGAACTCTGGTCTCTCGCTTAAAAGTCATATGCACTACCACTCTACTACATGTTACTTCACATCAGAACCATTTTTTCAATTCCTTGTATATTTTTATCTATTCTTATCTCTCATTTTCAACCTTACATTATTTTTTTTGTTAACCATTCATCTTTCTCTGGTTGGAATTATTTTAACCTCTAATTTACTTTTTAATTCTGAAACTTGTGGTATTATAAGTATCTTCCTTTGTCAAAAGTTTATATATTTCAAAAGAAAGATTTCTATCAAGTACTTATAATAATGTCTTCCCAAGAAAATTCTGAATACTCCTCAATTGACTACACTTCCCTTAGTTCGGGTTCAATCAATTTACCCACTCCTACGCCTAACTATGAACCTGTTCCCATTGTTCCCCCTTCCACACATATTGGATATACTTCTCCCGGAAAACGAGCCAAACATTCTTTATTTTTTAGCTCTCCGTCTAGAAAAGAAAAAATCGATGACATTCGCCATTACCAGAAAGAAACGCTAGAATTACAGCAAGAACTCTATTATGAACAAAAGGTTAACGCTAAGCGTTTAAGCTTTTTAGAGCAAATTGCATTGAAATTATGCGGATCTTCATCTAGGAACACGGTTCCTCAACCTCTCCTATTTGTTGTCCTGCTCGACACAATCCTTGGGAATGATCACTATAGCGTCCTCCAATGTCACCAAACTCGTGGGAACGTGGTAATGGTTGATCCCCTCTCCGACCATTCCAGGAGAATACCAAGGTTGAGCTAGAAGATTGTAGAACTCCTAGTTCTTTGTCTAACTCTATTTAATTTTTTTTAAATTTGTTTAAGTATTCCCTTTTGTACTCTGCTATTTGTTTTTATATATATATATATATATATATATATAAATTTCTTACAAAATGACATTTAAAGGCTGAAAGAAGGGTAACTATATGTTTACTGTGCATTCAGACGGCTGAATCCAGAGGAACAGCCGACTGAATATTGCATGAAACATATATTTTTACCCAAATTCAGCCGGCTGATTACCCTGACAACAACCGGCTGAATATACTGATTTTTGCACTATAAACTCTTGGGAAAGCATTCAGACGGTTGATTACAATAAAACAGCCGGCTGAATGTTACCAGAGCATTTTTTACGGGCTTCTAACTCGAAAACCCCATCTACCCACTTCCTTTTACCTTATACTATAAATCTCCTTTTTCACTTTTCACTTTTTACCACAGAACCCTAGCCTCCATTTCTTACAGAAACTCCATTTTTTTCTTCAAGTTTCAATCCAACATGCCTCCACAATCAAAGAGGACAAGAGAATCAACTTCCAGACCATCTGAAGATCAAATTCGAGCATGGCTATAGAATGATACTACTGTTTCTCGTTTCAATAGTATGAAGAACTCCAAAATCTTTGAAGGAGCTTTCATGAAATTCCCAGATTTTTCTGGATATAGAATTCGCAATATAGCAGAGCAAAATCATTTCGAAAATCTCATTGGGTATAATGCTAATAATATCAAAATTAATCATCTTTTAGTTAAGCTCTTTCTTGCTAACATGAATCTCGATCATCATAACCCACAAAATCGTGAAAATTGTGTATGGTCGTTAGTGTGTGGTGTAAAAATATTTTTTCCCTTGCAACGATTAGGATATATATTACGTTGTTCATATCAAGGAACCAACATTGATTACATTGAAGTTGATATGGTTCATCGTGACGAGGTTTCTCATTTTTCCTATCCGACCAACTTACAAATCTCAGTGAACTTAAATCAAGTGCATTAAGACCCCAAGCTCACCTAATTCATCGTTCCTTAATTCATTCTCTACAACCTTGCACAGGTACTTATGAGAAAGTATACAAACGGGACTTTCAAGCTCTATATGCTATATATTCTCATCAACAAATCAATTGGGGGAAAACCATTTTAGATGAGTTTCAAATATAACGATTCGACGAAAATACAAAACAATTCACTATGTGGCTTACATTATGCGCATCTTGCTAAACTTTGGTGTACACGTTCCGGATTTCGAATATTCCACCATAAGCGAGTTAGGTGCTAAAACATTGGGTTTAATGGGTCTTCCTCATCGTCCGCCTCCTCAACAAATAATTTCTTTCCAAGAATGGGTACAAAACAATAAACGAGGTGTTCGTCAACCTTGTGACACAAATGTCACTTCCTCTTCACAACCTCACCAAGAAGAAGAAGAAGAGGATGACGATTCAATTCAAATAATTGGCCCGGATACCTCATCAGGACAAGCCATTATCACACTTTCCCGTAATCAATCCAAGCTTCATCGTGATATCAAAAGGATTGAAAAGAGAACTGAAAAGAAATTCAATTCCATCAAAGGATTTCTTAACAAAATTAGGGACAAGAATTCATGCTCCGGTCAACATCAACCGAAGTTTATAATCCTGCTCCTTTCAAATGGTCTTCTTCTTCGAGCATCGTTAATCATGATGATAGCGATGATCCATCTCTATAGATTTTTTTATGCTCTATGGACTATTATGAAATTTCCTTTAGAACATTTGGCTTGTAATATTCTTTTAAGAATCCTATGGTTCTCCATGATTTTGTATGTAATATTGTGACCATGTGCTGTTGTGACCATGTATCTGTGATGTTATGACTACTATGTTTTTTGTTTAAGTATGTTTCATTTTTTCTCTACGTGCTATTATCTCTAGTCTTTTATATATCTCTACTTTTTTTTATGACAAAGAGGGAGAAATTTGGTAATAAATTTGTTAAAAATTCTGTGCATATTGATAAGGGGAGTATTCACACAAGTTTCATGTAAATATAAATTATTTATTATATTCACACATATGTAGTTGTCATCGTCAAAAAGGGGGAGAATGTTAGAACCTCGATTTCAATGTTTTGATTGTGACAACTATAGAAGTCAATATTCTTGTGTACTAATCATTTATGCAGGAGATTCATTGCAAATTCGGATTCAGAAAGCTATAAAGTTGTTATTCTTTTGTTTAGAGTCTGTATATTATTAGAAATATGTTAAAATCTCTCTGATATTGTATATACACACTAACACGTACACAAACCATGCAAATGCACAAACCAGGCTATAATTAGCCGGCTGAATGTCACCATTCAGCCGTCTAAATGCTAAAACAAAACATAAATTATTATGCAGTTTCAGCTGACTGAATGGTGACATTTAGATGGCTGAATAAGACCAAAAATGGCCTATTTGCATGCTGTATCGAATTTAAAATATATCAGATGGCTGAATTGAAAAATTCAAACGGCTGGTTGTCGATAACGGCTAGTTTTCTAAAGGGATGCTTCTCTTCAATGAAGAGAAACATCTTCTATTCTAAAAGTTGCATCCGTTCCTTTTCATCCTTCTTTTTCGTCAAAGATTGCAACTCTTAAAACTCTATAAATAGAGTCTAGAATCCAACAAACAATTTACTTAACTGATTTTAGTTTTCTTGAATTCTTACCTCTTATTCTCTATTTACCATTTGCACTCAAAATACATACAATCTCTGATCGTTGATCACTCTATCTTCCACATTCTTCAAGCACATTACACTATATATCATAAAGGAGAAGATTATAGGAAGATTTTACTTTATTGACTTATTAGTGCTATTTAAAGAGCATATTATAGTCGGATACTTTTGTTTATTTGTAAAGAAGTCCTGTTTGGTTGCTCAGGCGGTAAAAGTCGTATTTGGTTGCTTAGGCGGTAGAAGTCATGTTCGGTTGCTCTGGCGGTGTAAACCTATTCCTCCGAGTTAAGTGAGGGTTGCTAGTTTAATTCCAGAAGGAGTCTGGGACTGGACGTAGAATGGGAGTTCAAACCAGTATAAAAATCTCTAGTATCACTTACTTTACTGCTTTATTTATTTACTTACTTAGTTTATATTCCGCACAAGTAATTTATAGATACATCCATATTACACGATCTTATAGCACGGTCACTTTCAGAAAGAGCAATAAAGCAAGAATATATAGACACAAAACAAAAATTGATATGCAACTAGCTTCTTTTGGGACATGAACCTACATCATTTTTCTATGCTAAAATGTCTAATAATAGAAGTCAATAAAGAAGGATTGAGTTAATCTTAGCAGACCATCAGGCAAAGGTAAATCATGAGGATTTCATTGTTAAGGCAACCAAGTACTTTAGCAGTTTGTATAATGAACAACATTGCACATGCTTCCCGAAGGTGATTTGCAAGAAAATCATATCGGAATATATTCATAATTTTCTAAATGACCAAATTGATATATATGAACTGAAAGAGGCAATCTTTAGTATGTATGATGATACGTCCTAAGGCCCAAATGGGCTTAATGCTAACTTTTATAAAGTGCATTGGAATTGAATGAAAGAGGACATCTTAGTGGTTGTGAATGACTCATTCGAGAAAGGGAAAATTATTAAAGAATGTAATCACACTAACATCCACTTAATCCTTAAAAATAACAATCCTACGAAAATAGCACATTTTAGACCAATAGCGTGCTGCAATATGATATATAAAATAACGGCCAAAATTCTTTGTAACGAAAAGAAACTCTTTAAGGAAGATATCATTTCAAAAAATCAATGTGCTTTTATCCAAAATCGCACAATTGAGGGTGGAATTCTGTTGCCACACAAAACTATAAGATAGTTTGGCAGGAAAAGCAATAAAGGTATGTGCATTAAAATTGACCTCTGAAAGGCCTACGATCCAGTGAATAGTAACTTTATCATACATATGATGAGAGAGATGCAATTTACAAAGAAATGTACAAACAGAATTGAAGTATTGATGAAGTCTCTAAGTTTTTCTATTTTATCCAAAGAAATTCCATATGGTTTCTTCCGGAACTCGTCGAGACTGAGATAGGGGGAGCCCTTATCCCCCTTTCTCTTCTCCATAATCATGGAATTCTTTATATTATTAACGGATGAAGAAGTTAGAAAGGAAAAATTAAGACAATACAAGCATAGGAGGAAACTCATATTATGTGCGTAGATGATGCACTCTAAGGCGGATGTTTTAAGTGCATAATCCATTAAAGAGGTGCTTAAAAAGTTGTTTAAGGTAACCGGGCTGAACCCTAATAATGAGAAATCAAAAGTTTTTTTTGGGGGGAGTTGAGAACAAAGATGACCTAGTAGAAGTGTTGAGCATTTAACAAAGCAAGCTTCCAATCAAGTACTTAGGTGTTTCATTATCATGTGTTAATCTTAAAAGCAGTGACTGCAATAATTTAATTGATAAAATTAAAAGTAGAATTGAAGGGTGGGAAATCAAATGGTTGAGTCTTGTAGGTAGAGTTGAACTCTTGAAATCAATGGTTTATTCTATAATAAGTTTTGGGTGCAATGCTTTAAATTACCGGCAGCAACAATCAGTAGAATCAAGCACATTTGTCTGAACTTTATGTGGAGATGCAAACAATGTAAAATTTCATAGGAAATGAGTAGTAAGTATACAGAAGAAAAAGGATTAAGTCTTAGACATTTTAAAGAGTTAAATAATGCAATGAGTGTGAAATTAATTTGGAAAATTACTAACGGTAAAGGCATGTAGGCAAAGAGGATAGTAGAGAACTACATAAAAGATCAATCTTTCTGGGAGGTAAGAGCAAGAAATGATGAATCAGGTGTTTGGAAAAACATCCTTCGTAATCGTTAGGCTGCATGTAAATGCATTGAAGGAAAATGGTAGACGGTAAATCGACCTCCCTCTGGTTTGACCCATGGATAAAGGGGCAGACTGATCATCATAATGGGAGCAGAAGCAATGGAGAGAGTTAGAGATGAAGACACTCTTGTCAAAAGCATCATAGAAAATGGGGAATAGAGAGTGGAAATGTTAAATTACTTAACATAAATCGAAAGTGAAATCTTAGGAACCAAAATAAGCAACGACGAAGAAAATGATGTATGGCCATGGGCATACGGTAACAACGGGAAATATCATTTCAAAAGCATTAGGCAGACAATTTGAACATCTTACAATCACTTTCCGTGGGCAAAGTTTATATGGCATAAAATACATGTCCTAAAGATGGCAATTTGCATGTACAAAAGTGTCAACAATTATTTGCAAATAAAAATTAGACTAAAACATATGGGTTTGGACATAGCAAAAACATGTGAGTCTTGCAAACAGCATAAAGAAGACATAGCACATTTATACCTTGAATGTAAATATACTACTTACATATGGAGATGGTGTGGAATTGAATTGAAATGGCTGGCAAACTAAACTGAGCAATTACACATTCACAGCAAGATCGAAAACACAACTTTGAGATTTGTTGAGAATTCTAAGAGTATGAATTGAGCAAAGACTATTCTTTCAACTTGCGTATAGATAATATGAAAAGAAAGGAACAGTGGGGTGTTTAATAATCAAGCATAGATAGAAACCACCATTCACAAACCAATCACAGACATAGTGAAAATAAGAGGAGAGAAATCCAAACATACAAACTATCTAAACATGCAAGATGAATAGATCTTACCAGAATTGGTATAGTGATTCTTACTAACCAGCTAATTCGGGTGGTTTGAGCCTTTGCCTGCTCGAAGTTGAACATGTGAATCAATATTGCACAGGTCCTCTCTGGTATGGCCTTCACTTTTCCTATATTAGATACATTTTTAACCTAACATGATTTACATAAATAGAGAAAATATTACAGAAATTTTCGAGCTAGTTTTTCTTAGATATGAGCTTGCTGAGAGATTAACATGTAGCGGTCGTGGCACCTCAACGAAAGTGGATTTGCAAAGCGGTTAGGCTAATGCAAACAAAAACAAAAGAAATTGAAAGAATGCAGAGTGCTTGGCTTATAAAGAGAGAAAGATGAGTTTTTTTCCCATAACTAGACACATGATGGAAGCAACAACACTTTTTTGTATGAAGGAAGTAGATTTACGGCTCAAGTGGGTAGACCAGAGGTAGAGGAAGTAGCTTAATATGGTTTTGTATTAATTTCAGATGCATGCAACAAGGGGGAGGCAAAATATTTTTCTTTTGATGTTCGCCGCCATTAACGGTTGAAAATGGAAAGCACAATGTTCGGGTTAGAAGAGATGAATGAAGTGTTTGGATGTTTTGAGAGTTAAGGCATTTGTTTATATGGTGATGGGTTTTGTGGTGATGTATTGGGCTAAGCCCATGGTGATTAATCATTTTTTTTGTATATAAATGTTTGTATTTAGGCTTCTAGCCCCTATAAAGTAATAAAAAGCCCAGTTCTAAAAAAATATTGGGTTTAAAAATTCTGCAGATATTCAAAGTTATACCACAAAAATTTAAGAAAATATGAACATGTTCTACATTCACCAATCAATACTGATACATACGGTACCACTTGTATGTCATTACCACTTGTACCTCTACTTGCCTTGTTAACGTACAATGATACCACTCGAAGTCCCTTCACGAGGAATTTAAGAACCCTAGCGGCCATAAAAAGTCCATCAAACATAGATTTTACATATTTTCTCTATTGATAATTTTGCAAATCTATTAACCAACCGTCATTCATCATCAAACTCTTGCACTTCATACTCCACAATGTTGTTCGAATAGAATTTCACATTCGAATTTCTCAAGATAATTAACAATGTCAAATGAAGTATAAAAAAAACAAAATCTCGAACATATGGTTTGTAATGATCAGATAGGATATGAATCAAAAACATCGCATAGGCAAAGAAAAACTTCACGGTTGCATGTATATATCAATTATCATCATTTTACTAACATTGACCATTGCTTTCAGATCACTATTTGTAAATTTTTAATTCAAAATTTCATTCGGCATAAAACATGAAAATTTTAGATAATCCAATTAGTTCTTCACTAACATTTATTTTAAGTCAAAATGGTTAATAGATCCAAAGTTATGCACAGATTATTACATCGTGTTAAAGAAAATCTGAGACAATTTTCAAATAATGTGCTAACTTGTTTACCGTTTTCGAAGGGTTTACCATGTTAATATATGAATAATCATAAAATATAAAAGTTCTAGATATATGTATGTATATGGTTTCTAAACCTTTAGGAATTTTACAATTTTCAATTACAGAGTTTAAGTTATGACCACATTACATCAACGTTGTTAAAAAAATTCTGAAATGACAATCAACCTAAGTAATATGTTAATCACAGTTATTGAAGGATTTATGCATTAAACTAAGGTTTAAAACATAAAAGTAGTAGAAAATTATGTCAAGTTTCAAACACATTTTGAATTTTGTTATTTCACAAAATAGTGTTCAAGATATAATTGAATTTTGTTATTTCAATCATCCACATAAAAGGATTTATGGTTTAGAAATCATTACCTCACTTTTACCTATAGAAATGCACTAGAAATTACTGTCACTATTTGTAACATCCCGTAATTGTAACGATTGAATATTTAAATAATTAATTTAAATATTTAATCATTAATTGACGGAAAGCTCGTTATACCCGATATTTAAAAAATGAATGAATTGGCATGAAGTTGTGTGTAGAGTTAGATCTGAACTTTTAAGAGAGCTTAGAAGTGGGTTTTGGTGATTTTTAGGTTGGTTTAGAGAAGAAGAGGTGAGTATGATGATTCTCTTACTTACTTTACATGTTATACTTCATATATTTGTTTATTTGTGATTATGAAGTGATATGGAATGATTTAGAGGATGTTAGTAATGTAAGTAGGTTTATGTTTATGCCTTAAACATGTTTATATCATCATATTATTTATTAGAAACCTTAAAAACCATGTTTTGAAAAGTTAGTAAGCTTTGGATTTGGTTTTGGGTTGGTTAAAGGATTGTGAATGATTGTTTAGGCTTAATTATGTGTTATAAGTATAGTTTCGTAATTATATAATAGTAATGGAATTATATATGAGCATTTTAAGAAAGTTAGTAAGTTAATTAAGTAGTTTAAGGGTCCTACACTTATTATTAAAGTGATTAGAGGCTTAACAAAGCTTAACTAGTACTTATAAATATGATTTAAGTAAAGAAATAATTTATAAGTGAAAGATATATTTTATATAATAGAATGAGATTTTATAAAATAGTATAAATGATATGTTTTATAAAATAGAATGAGATTTTATAGAATAATGCAAATAATATATTTCATAAAAAACAATATGAGATTTTATAAAATAATATAAAAAGATGTTTTACTTTTATTCAAAGGATTTAGTAAATAAAGGTAAGTTTTGATTTAAGTAATAAGTGAAATACTTATTTAAATATATGTACATGTACATGGATAACTATACTTACATGTAACGCCCAACCCCGAGACCCACACTAACAAGGAGTATTACTAATTCATATTGTCTCTTAATTCTGAGAATAAGGCTGGTAAGAAGTGACCATCTGTAAAATTGCTTTGGGCGAGTATCGAATACGTCGAATAGTGTGACTATATTTTTTTTCTTTTATACAGTAGAAACTCGATATATCCGATCTAGGCAAAAAACAATAATATCATGGTTTAATCTAATTCAGAATAACATACAATATAATATACAACACGGAGTCAAATGTCACAATAGAAATACATCAACGTCATCCCAAAATATGAGTCTATAAAAGGAAATACTAGACTCACAATAATACATATCTATTTACTATAATCGGTCTCAATTACACATGACTACAAAAGTCTACAACATATACAAGCATATACACTAACTCATATGGTACATCACAAATAATGACAACGTCAAAATAAACTTCCAAAGCTAGCTCACATCCAAAGCCACTGAGTCCCTGTACTTGTCAAGTCTCGGTCTGACCCGAGAATTAAAATAACACCCGGGTCAGACTATAACTAAAAGGGAGTGCGGATTAAGGATCTTAAGGTTAATTTAACACTAGGGGGGTGAATAGTGTTTAATGGATTCTAAGACTTATATGGACTAAATTAAAATTATGACACAAACAAATGCAGAACTTAATCACAGAACAATCACAGAATCAAACACAGATGCACAAAGTAAATAAAAAGCAGTAAAACGAAAGAACACACCAGATTTTATACTGGTTCGGAGTTACCCTACGTCCAGTCCTGCGCCAAGGCAAACACCTCGTATAGATTTTTATTATACTAATGTCGAGATTACAATCCTCAATTTCTAAAGGCCTTGAGGTACCCTCATGTATTCGAGTCCGGGGCAAACTCTCTTGATTTATGGGACTCAAGATCACCCAATTGATTTCTAGGCACAACCACACCTTATAGAGAGACTCGATAAACTTTTGATTACAAATTGATCCTATAACTATGAATAGCACATTGATCTTCGAGAGAGGGCAGAGAGTCAAACAAGAATGAGATTCTAATTTGATTCACTTGAGAATTCGGCAGAATTTCGGCATGATCTTAAAAATATGAAAATTTTAGAATATGGATTTGTGGAGAAGAATGAGTGAAGAAAATAAGAAAATAGTTAGTTAAAAAATTCGTTTGTGAAGGCTATTTATAGACCAGTAACGGTCATAACCATTCGTGAAGAGATTTAAACGAATAGACACTTCTTTTGAAAATTAAAACTTTTGAATTTAACAGCCACCATGTCGACATGGGGTACCCCATGATGTCGACATCCCTTAGTTAAAAACAATGTAAAATTTGTTTTGAAAGTGGTATTGAAAGGAAAACAAGATGAAATGATTCTGGAGTAAAATAAACTAATTTTCCTATGTTTTAAAATAAAGAAGAGTAGAAAAATATATTTTTAGAATGTATATATAAATTTGATTTTAAATCTCAAGTGTATATATATATATTATAAAAGAATATTTAAAAAATCAGAAGATAGTTTTTAAAACAAACGAAGTTTAAAACAAGAGTTTATTTAAAAACAAAAACAAAGAATATTTAAGGCTAAAACATCTTTTTGAAAATCATTTGAAAAGATAATTTTTAAGACTAAAACATTTTGAAAAGCAGTTTTGAAAATCATTTTGAAAAACCATTTTGAAGTAGTTTTGCAAGCTTATTCCTGTAGAATATCTCATCACATCAGGACTCGAGAACTTGTACAAAACCAGGATGTTCGTGGGTTTGTAAGCCACTTGTCGTAGGTTTGTAAGCTACTTGTCGTGGGTTTGTAAGCCACTAAGAAGGTAGAAATGGGTTCCATCCCAAATGAAATTTGGAATGAAGATTTTCGTGCTATTATGAAGTTTTAACAAAAACTAGACACTTATCTTAAAATCTTGATCTTGATACTCCAGAGTCTTCAATCTTGATATCTCCATTCTAAATCTTGAGTCTTGAGTTTTTATATTGATCAATCTTCAGTAATCAATACCTGCATATATATATATATATATATATATATCCTGCATAGTTCATGCATATACATATCTATCTTGACAATAGTGTTAGTATATATGTTATAATAAGATAAGTTAAAAAGATTGTTGTCATCAAAACCAACATTTCAGTTCCTAACAATCTCCCCCTTTTTGATGATGACAACCTGTATTTATAAAATATACTTACCATACCATAACTCCTATCATAACTCCCCCTTACTCCATGACTCCCCCTTACTCCAATCATAACTCCTCCTTACTCCAAGCCAACTACTATTTTATAACTTCTCCCCCTTTGTCATCAACAAAAAATTCTTACTAATAAATTTTCTGAACTTGATATAAGATAATCAACCATAATACAATAGAGTAATCCATATATAAGTGTAATAAGTGCTAAGTGTGATCATAAGTATGAAATGTGATCATAAATGTGAAATGTGATCATGAGTGTGATCATAAGTGTAATCCAGCAGTAAATCAATCATCATCCAATCATATTTACAGTAATTATTCAATCCAATCATATATAAAAACCACACCAAATGTTTTAAATAAGTCAAGTCAATCAAGTTTAAAACACACCAATCAAATCAAACAAATAACATACAGAATGGCTAGACATTCCTTGGTACTTCCACCCATCCATCTTCTCCAAAGATAGGGTCTGCTTTGATGGCATCCATTCTTCTTTATCTTTGTCGAGAGTGACTGGTGGAGATCATCCAACGAAGAGCGTCGAAATGTATCTCTTGCTCCTTGATCATCTGCATTTGACTCAATTCTAAGTGGCGCTGATTACGAAGTATGAATGTAAGTATATTCTTGAAAGAAGTGAGAGTTTCCTCAAGATTATAACTTAGATTCTTAATCGGAGAAGCCATAACTCAAGAAATAGGAAGAAATATGAAAGGGAGTGATTAGAAATGAAGTTTGATAATTTATTCTGGAAGAAACAGGTATAAATAGGGGTAGAAAGTCGTTTAAAATGAATAGACACAAGTTAGTTACATGAAATTAAAATTTGAAAGTGTAACTACTTTCTGCCCGTTGCATGTCGACATGGGGGGATGGGGGATGTCGACATGCCTCTGCCTAAAGTGACAATTTGCTTTGTTTTGAATATTATGAACAAATCTATGCAACTAAAATTTGTATAATATAAAAACAAGCAATTACAGAGACAAGTGAAGTTGAATAACAGGAAATAAAAGATTTCATTAATGGTTCTAGTCAACATTACATAAAATAATATAATATTAACTAAAATAAAGGAAAATACATGTATAGAACTTGAAGCAAACAAGATAACATAAACTAAAACTAATTAGATGAAGATGAAGAAGATGATAGTCCAAGGTTTCTACTAACTTTCCCGACGAACTTGTTGATTTTAGTGGAAATCTTATCCATTTTCTTACTCATTGATTTTTTGAGTGTCTTTTGATTTTCCACTATAATTCTTTGATTATTGAGAATGGTCTTATTAGATGGATTAGCGGGATTAGTAGGATATTCAATACTCTCTAAGGAAGTTTCTTGATCTTCCTCTTCCTCCTCTTCAATTTCCATTCCTTCCTCTTCCTCGTTTTCTTCTTCTTCTCCCTCCATTTCTTCCATCTCTTCGTGATCAAGCCTTTCTTCCTTTTCTGTAAGTGTTTCATATGGTTGAAACACTACTGGAATTTTCATAAGGGAAATGTTTCCATGGTTGAACACTTTTCTAGTTATAAACTCTTCCTTTTTGAAATCAACTCCAAAGTAATTAAAAATCCGAGTGAGATAAACTCCATGACATAATGTGTTTTCACCCATAGTAAAATTCTTGGGCCTTAGCTCATCCAAAATAACTTGAGCCCAATTGATATCATAATTTCCAAAAATTGCAAAAAGAGCTTTGCAAACTTTCAAAGTTGGGTTGTTGTAGTTTCCCGATCTTGGTATAAGGATGTGTTGAAAAAGAAGGTTAACAATTCTTGCTTTTGGACAAAAATAACAATTTTTGAATTCAAAATTGTCATCCCCTTCAAAGATGTGATGAAATGGCTCTCGATCATTTTCATTTATTTGAAATTCCGAGAGATTCATTCCGGTATACTTGCATCCTAAAATATTTCCTAAATTTTCACAATCCAAAACTATTTGTGTTCCTTTAACACTACTCCAAATTTGTCCATCTTGCCCACATAAAAACCACGATTCAAATTCGCATAAAACATCTTAACAAGATTTGGATAACATACAAAATCATTTTGTTTGTTATCTACTACACTAAAATAGAACATTGTTGAAAAAGATTTTCAATTTCATAAGAAGGAAAATCTTCAAAAATAGCAAATTTCCCCGTATGAATTTTACCAAAGTTTACATAGTTGATGTAAGCTTTGATAGCTTTCGGGTCATTAAAAAGAAAGTTTTTGATAGCTTTTGGAAGCCTAATGGTGTTAGGAGTACTTGAAGAGGCCATTGAAGAAGTTTGAGAGGAGTTGAAGATAATGAAGATAAATTTGAAATTTGAAATAAAAGTGAAAAGTGATGATAAGGAGAGTGAATTAAATAGAGATTCTATAGACATGTTCTCTGGTCAAGAGGCATCTTTCCAGAGCATTGAAGTTGGTGAAAAGGTGGAGGGAAATTCAAAAGTTTGAATTCAAATTTTGAAATCAAATTTCTGAGGGGCATGTCGACATGGGGTATCCAGGTATGTCGACATGTGCCTATTGAATCAAAGGACAAGTGTCTATTCCTAATTTCTAATAAATGTATATATTATATCCTATATTCTACTTATATAATTCATGTGATAACATTAAATATAATAGTACTTAAATATTAATAATTTAATATTTAAAATATTATTTTTGAATTTAAAATTCAAATTTCAAGGGATAAATTTGAATTTAAAATTCAAGGAATTTATAAAAAATCAAGCAAACAAACAAGCATCCATTCAAACAAGAAAAATTAAAAATAATGTAATGCGTACCTATTTTTAGATCCATACTCCCATCGTCGTCTAACTCATGAATAGCAGTGAAACACAGATTTGAATTATCCGTCTTCTTTTCATCGTTACTGGATGATGAGTCTGAGTCATCAAGAGTTGTTGTGTATGCTTTCTTTCTTTTCCTTGACGAATCATTGTTTGGAGGGAACAACTGTTTATCTGGATACGGACAATCTTTCCTATGATGCACGACTTTATTGCAATTGTAGCATCTATCATTGTTGGCGTTCTCCGTATTATTTTTGGAATTCCTTTGATCAATTCTTTTGTAATTATTCATTTTTCTATATTTTAGGAATTTCTGGAAGTTTCTTGTCATGAAAGCAATCTCCTCATCACTGTCTGGTTCCGAATCTTCAGTTGTTGCATTGAATGTTAATGACTTCTTTTCTATAGCCTTGTTTTCTCTTCTTCCTTGTAGTTGAACTTCATAAGACATCAGATTCCCAATCAATTCTTCTACTTTCATTAGACTGATATCACTTGCTTCTTCGATTGCAAGTGTCTTTTGATCCCATTCTGGAGTGAGTGAATTTAGAATTTTTCTGACTTGGTCTTCCTCCGAAAAGCTTTTTCCCAGTGCAATTAGTGAATGAATAATATCTTGAAATCGACAATACATGTCGGAAATGGACTCATTTGCATGCATTTTAAACAATTGAAACTGATTAGTTAATATGGAAATTTTAGTCTGTTTAACTTTGCTTATTCCTTCATGAGTAACTTGCAAAGTTTTCCAAATTTCAAATGCAGACTTACAAACAGACACTATTAAACTCATTCCTATATAGTGAACAAAATAATATATTCATGGCCTTTGAGTTATTTTGTGCAACACCCTTTTGCTCAGCAGTCCACTGGGCAAAATTGGTAGTTGGTTCAATATACTCAGTTTGTGTGATATTCCAAGTGTCTAATCCTACTGATTGTAAATAAATTTTCATTCTACAAGCCCAATATGCATAATTACTGCCATTGAAAAATGGTGGTCTGATAGTAGACTGACCTTCTACAAATGAACTAGTGTTAGTGTTAACAGAACTAGTGCCAGAGTTGATATTACCAGTGTTGGTAGCCATTAAAACAATTTTCAAGTTTCAGATTATGAAAACTATGAAAACCAATGCTCTGATACCAATTGAAAGGGAGTGCGGATTAAGGATCTTAAGGCTAATTTAACACTAGAGGGAGGTGAATAGTGTTTAATGGATTCTAAGACTTATATGGACTAAATTAAAATTATGACACAAACAAATGCAGAACTTAATCACAAAACAATCACAGAATCAAACACAGATGCAGAAAGTAAATAAAAAGCAGTAAAAGGAAAGAACACACCGGATTTTATACTGGTTCGTAGTTACCCTACGTCTAGTCCTGCACCAAGGCAAACACCTCATACAGATTTTTATTATACCAATGTCGAGATTACAATCCTCAATTTCTAAAGGCCTTGAGAAACCCTCCTGTCTTCGAGTCCGGAGCAAACTCTCTTGATTTATGGGACACAAGATCACCCAATTAATTTCCAGGCACAACCACACCTTATAGAGAGACTCGATAAACTTTTGATTACAAATTGATCCTATAACTCTGAATAGCACTTTGATCTTCGAGAGAGGGCAGAGAATCAAACAAGAATGAGATTCTAATTTGATTCACTTGAGAATTCGGTAGAATTTCGGCACAATCTTAAAAATATAAAAATTTTAGAATATGGATTTGTGGAGAAGAATGAGTGAAGAAAATGAGAAAATAGTTAGTTAAAAAATTCGTTTGTGAAGGCTATTTATAGACCAGTAACGGTCATAACCATTCGTGAAGAGATTTAAACGAATAGACACTTCTTTTGAAAATTGAAACTTTTGAATTTAACGGCCACCATGTCGACATGGGGTATCCCATGATGTCGGTATCCCTTAGTTAAAAACAATGTAAAATTTGTTTTAAAAATGGTATTGAAAGGAAAACTAGATGAAATGATTCTGGAGTAAAATAAACTAATTTTCCTATGTTTTAAAATAAAGAAGAGTAGAAAAATATATTTTTAGAATGTATATATAAATTTGATTTTAAATCTCAAGTATATATATATTATAAAAGAATATTTAAAAAATCATAAGATAGTTTTAAAAACAAACGAAGTTTAAAACAAGAGTTTATTTAAAAACAAAAACAAAGAATATTTTAAGGCTAAAACATCCTTTTGAAAATCATTTGAAAAGATAATTTTTAAGACTAAAACATTTTGAAAAGCAGTTTTGAAAATCATTTTGAAAAACCATTTTGAAGTAGTTTTGCAAGCTTCTTCCTGTAGAATATCTCATCACATCAGGACTCGAGAACTTGTACAAAACCAGGATGTTCGTGGGTTTGTAAGCCACTTGTCATAGGTTTGTAAGCTACTTGTCGTGGGTTTGTAAGCCACTAAGAAGGTAGAAATGGGTTCATCCCAAATGAAATTTGGAATGAAGATTTTCGTGTTATTATGAAGTTTTAACAAAAACTAGACACTTATCTTGAAATCTTGATATTGATACTCTAGAGTCTTCAATCTTGATATCTCCATTCTGAATCTTGAGTCTTGAGTCTTGAGTCTTTATACTGATCAGTCTTCAGTAATCAATACCTGCATATATATATATATATATATATATATATATCCTGCATAGTTCCTGCATATACATATCTATCTAGACAATAGTGTTAGTATATATTTTATAATAAGATAAGTTAAAAAGGCTGTTGTCATCAAAACCAACATCTCACTTCCTAACAATAACTAATTTTCATAAATGGTGAGTTACTGATAATAATAAACTTGCATAATGTCAAGGATAAATATCCATAGGTTGTACCTCACTAACCCAATTATACTTCATTTATTAACTCATAGGTTTTAACTAAGTTTATGCTCATTTACAACATTCATCAAAATCTAAGCAACCAAAATAATAAGAGCATAAATAATCACATCAAAATATGCAAGCGATAGACTTGTACTTCACAAGTCGACACAATATACACGCACATCGCGCACCACACAAGAAGTTGCACTTCGCAAGTATAACTCGCTAGAAAACGAGTATCACAAGATGGGCCTAGAAACCCATATAATCCGCCTAAACGGAATTTTCCAAGATTGAGTCCGAAAACTCGACAAATAGATAAGTGTCATCCACTTTCAATTAGTAATTATAAGAGTGTCGACTAATGTCCTATAACCATTTGATGACACTCGAATATTTACTGAAAGCTAGTAAATTCCACTCGTCAGATAAATATTTATTTGTATATGAAAATAGTTTTGCTTTGAAAACCACTTTAAAATATTTATTCAAAAATATTTATATTAATATATAGTAGAAACTACGATTTAATTCATATCTATACTTATAGAAAACTTGTTTTGAAATCACTTCGAAATTCAAAGTATTTATAAATATATATATTCTCCAAAATCCTTCTTATTCAAATCACCTATATTTTCCATACATACACAACAAAAATCGATTTACTTCCAAAAGAATTTCCTCTATAATTAACTTCGCAAACACGTGCAATTCAATTGTGTGCTCAACAACAATCATAAAGCAAGACTTCCATGCCAACAAGTTCAACAAAATTAGATTCAAGCACCCGGAAATGCACAAGTAATTCACCACAACTAATCTTCAAAATGGCGCTACAATCATAGCAAAGATCAAGGAAAACACGCAAGGTAACCAAGCAACACAACAAGAGGTCAAATGGGCTAACGGGAGGCACTATAACATCACCTAGGGATCTACCCAGGTGCATAACCAGTGCACCGGTTCCTTAGAACCGGTCCACCGGTTGCGTTGCCTAGGCAAAACCCTATGTGATTTTTGCGCCTTTCGGTGGTCCGACAGCGGGGGTTTTCTGTTAGTGAATACTTCAGACCTCTAGAGCATTATTTTTAGCAGCATGCAACATATATCTAACTTCAATTTGATGGTTTAAGGATCATATGACAAGGGTTTATAGCAAACAGCAAATAGACAACAAAATATGCAATTATCACCACCAAACTAGAAATCAATTCAATCATCGATTCATCCAAACAACAATTCGTTAACTTGTAATCAAATAGCGATAGTTGTGAGTGATTAACTCACCTTAATATCCAAAAACTTCATAGCTACAAGCACCAATCTCAAGGCAAAACAACAAAACAGCCCAGATTTTCGTCCCAGTGCAAAGAAAATTTAACATAGCAAATCTAAATAATTTCCCATGAAATTTTTACTGAAGGTGCACGTATGAGTTTAAAATATATCCAAATTCCAGATTTGTACGATTTTTCTAGAATTAGTTATGAATTTTACACTGACTTGCATTTTTCAGCCTATATTTCATTTTTCCTCCTAGCTATTCAACCAATTTTGATCTCTAAACATGGCCAAAACTTCAGTTTCTTGGGTCTAAAAGATGGAGAAAGTTGTAGAGAAGCTAGATCTGAAGTTTTGGAATTTTTGGCAATTTATTTCTATTTTAAAACTTTGATTTTGAGAAAGCTAGGTTTCGAGAAGGAGGAAAAGAGAAGCTTTTCTGTTTTTCTTTTACAGTAAAAGAAAAGGAACGTATCTTTTGTTCTAATACAGAAAAGCCAACTTCTTAACACACACAAACGGGCTGAAGTATATATTAAGCCCAAACCTATAATTGAATTAAAATAAATTAAACACTAAACCATTTTAGACTTTGTACCATTTTTAAAACACTAATATCTCATTGATTTAAACATAGAAAAATTCATTTTAATACACGAAAGTTAAGTTCATCACCTAATCTTCATGATTAATTAATTAAACATAATTCTTAATAATTTTTAAACCCTCATTTTTATTATTGAAAACAAGGTATTTTGTATTTTTCTAAAATAAGACAACATACCAAATAAATCAATTTAACTCCGAAAATTCCCATTTTCCGTTTAAATAAAATTACACATTGATTTAACAAGTTTTAAAACGAGAATTTTACATCATATAATTTCATGTATGCTTTTCCAATAATATATATACATTTTAAAATTCTCATTTCAATTAAAACACTTAATATTCAAATTTCTCCAATTTATTCTATTTTAACAACACTAAAAAATCAGGGTTATTATAGTACACGTGTATTTGAAGTTATATAATAATCAATACAATTCAAGTATTGTAGTAGAATTGTTGAATGGTTTGGATTGTAGATAATGATTGCGTATTTGTGTGGTTAGTTATATATGTGTGTGGGAATATCCATACGTGTATATAAACATGTTACGGCCAATCTCGTGTAGCATAGTGACTATCGAGTGCGCTAAGTTGCGCGAGAGAATACCGGGTCGAGTAATCGCTCCAGTGAAGCCCAAAACGTGATTTGTGTAGCGGAAGCGGTTTGCATGTATATGGGTGCATATGCGTGCACAAGTAGGTGTATCTACACTCATGTGAGCATCACATGAAGCGAGAAGGTCGGTTGTGTTCGTTTTGGCGTGCTAGAGGAGTCCGGGTCAAAAGAATCGCAGTGTGGAACTCTACGTGTAAAAGGCTGATTTTTTTTATCGAAATCGGTTTTTGAATACTTAAGAAACTGCTTCCAAAATATCAACCAATAGACTCCAGAAGAGGTCCGGTATAGCAAAGGCAGGCTACGGAAGCTAGGAAACTCATCGGGTGAAGCAACGGAGAAGACGGAGCTCGTATTCGACGGCCGATGCAGCTCGAAGGCAACCTGCCTAAGCTTTACTGCCCAAGATAGGATACCACCGGTCGATCGATGGTGGACCACCGGTGAACCGATGGTGCACCGACCTAGGCAGTAAAGCCAAGTTCACGTGTCATTTAAGTAGGGATAGTTCCCCTGTTTCGGATTTGGGTTTGTGCGGAGCCTCGACGCAACGGGGAATGCTATGGGCTACACTATGAGGCAGAAAGCAAGGCGAAGCTCGGGATCTGGATGTGAATGTAAAGCGATTCCTATGGGATCAACCACGATCGGGCATGGGATCGGTACGATGATTTATCATACGGTCGCGCCCGATGAACGTGTGCGAACGAACGGAGTAAATTCGTACCTTCGGGCTTTGAGCTCGAGGTACGTATAGTTTGATAAATTTTATCGGTCTTATATTAGTGACTAAACATAGTACTGACCTTATATTAGTGATCATACATCGTATTGGTCGTATATTAGTGGCCCTGCATATTATTGGTCTTTCATAGTAACCATCCGTATAGATAGACGATGACGAGATATCGATCTTCGTTTGTGATAGGTGTATTTGATTACATGATGTTACATTTTGATACACACACACATATGGTATCGGTGTTCCTTTGTGGTCCTGATAGCGTATTATACGGGACACACCCGTCATTCTCTTTTATAGAGGCGTTATGTGAATTTGCTCAGAAATTCATGATGACTTGACAATCATCTATGGGTGGATCATTTATCATTATGCTTGATATAGGGTATGGTGAGGTCCATACAAGTTTCAAATATCTAGAGTAGGTCATATATCACTTATGCTCGATATGGGGTACGGTGAGATCTATACGAGTTCGATCAATCAGGATGCGGCTGGGGTCTATGGTATGATTAGGTACTGACTTTATTTATTTTAGACCCTCAACGGGAACCATTGGATAACAGTGAGATCTATATAGGTGTCAGATATCTTGAGTAGGTCATATATCGCTTATGCTCAATATGGGGGCACGGTGAGATCTACACGAGTTCGATCACATTGGATGCAGCTCGGGGTTTATGGTACAATTAGGTACTGACTTAATTTATTTTGGACCTTACATAGGGACCATTGGATCGCGGTTAATGTCCACCTCGGACTTCACTCATCAGCAATGATGAGTATCGATTTACACACTTTTCATCGTGTATCGTTATGATTGAGCATGCTATATTAGTTGGTTGATAATATTGTTGTGTATTCTAGGATATTCTTATTTTGTGATATTTATATTGTCTCTGCATTTGTATATTAGACTATCTTATCATGGTATACTATTTCGTATCAGTTATATTATATTAGTTGTGCTGACTCGTTGGTTAGAGGAGAAGAGCAAGTTATGGTATAATTTCCTATCTTTTAGATAGGTTTATTTTACTTGTTTAAGGACAGTTTGGATTACTCTTGAGCCAAAATTATGGAGAGGATCGGCTGTGCTTTAGTAGTTCATGTTTATTCGTATATAGTTTTAACATATAGTATTTTGAGATAGTTCCCCTCACACCAGGCTTTATGTCTGACCCATGTTTTGTCTTTATTTGTTTGTGTCATGACAACTCTCGGGTACTCGATTGAGCAATTTGGAAGTCAGGTGCTTTTGGCGATACGCTTTCAGGACAGCTGGAGAATTCTATGGAGGAAATGTCGATACTTCGTATATATATTTGATATTGTAGTAGTACATGACAGATATGTATTTATATATGAGACTTGATGTATCAGATATTATATTCAGGACTCCGTCTGTGTGAAGTTTGATGTATTCTGACTTTCTATATTAATATTAATTTATCTGTTATTTCCGCTAATGCAGTCTCTTATATATTGTTATCATGTTCTGTTCGTGTATATTCAGTATATTATATATTATCATTCCATCATGAGACTCAGTCGATGTGCCTTAGTATAATCTTTGTTTTAATTTTATTAATCGACAATCTGTCTTTTATGGTATTCAAAAGTCAGACGTTGTCATACAGTGCTGATTTTAGGATAATACGAAGGACGGGTTGTTACACTATCGGAGAAAAATTCTTTGTTCTTCACATTCTTAGGCTAAGAAACTTTACAATGTCATTCAAAAAAATATAGATTCAACACAAAATTTGGTTTCATATTAGTTTCTTCATAGCCCATCTTTGTACCAACATATTAGCGGAAGTATGTGGATTACAAAATGGTGTATGTCCACAGTTGTTCTTGTTCAAGATTTTTGGTACCCAAACTCATTTATACAAATTTCCATGAATGCCAACAAAAGTGCAATTAGGAACCCATATTTTTTTAACTTTCTTATTTTTATTCCTATATTAAGTGTGTGCAATTTTGTCATATTTTATACATTTTAGAAACTCACTTCTCCCTTTAGTCGTGTCATTGATCTTTTATAATTATCTGGTCATTTCCCATATCTTGGTCCTTTTGATTTTTGCAAATAGTTGACTATTTTAATAGCATGTAAAATGATTTTTCACCTGTGGAAAATTTATTTATAGTCAACTCGAGATTATTAACTTTAGATTGTACAAGATTGTTTTCATTGGCTAACATTGAAAATGACTAACAGATTCTATCTTTTGAATTTCATTTTTTTAAGACCATATATTCATTTTTGAGTTTTTTAATTTTGGATTGAATTTCATGCATCCTTTCTCAAATACACGATTTTCAAATCTTAAGATTTTTGATTTATTTTACCATTGATTTTAATAAATCGCCTTAGTTCTGTCTTTATCTTTGAAATCAATTTATTCCTTTTTGAAAATCGTACATTTTCATGTTTAGGGTTTTTAGATTTCTTGAGTCTCAATTTCAATTTATAACCCATTAACAACTTTTCAATTTTATCAAAATTTTCTTTTCAAAAATATCACATTTTTTACATTAAATTTTCAATTGCTTCTGCTATTTTTGCGATTTAGCTTAGTTTTTTCATTCATTAAAAACCGATTTTTGTTTTCAAGCACTTCAAGCTTATTTTTGAAAACAGATAATTATTTTTCAAAATCGACACATTTTTTACATTCAATATTTTTAAATCTCCTAATTTTTCAAGCGTTTTTCTAGCAAATCAAGTTTGAAAAGCAAACTAACATTCTTTTATTCAAATTGTTATTTTTCGTTTCAAGTGATTGAAAATTATCATCGATGCCAATTTTTTGTTTTACATAAATCCGACATTTCTTGCATTTAATACTGATTTGATTGTTTGCAATTTCTTTACTTTTATATCGAACTTAGTATTATAACTAAACAATTCAGTTTGGCCGATTTCAATTTTGTAATTTTAACTTCATGTTCATGGACTATTTTTGTTAAAACATGACATAAATAGACTAATTCTTTATAAAAAAAATTTGTTACCCCATAATCATCATATTTTGAGCCTACCGTCAAATACAGATTTGCACCTAAATCGATTTTAGGGAGTTTTTTTCGTCCTTTCCAATTTTTCTAACATACCTTGCATTAAGAGTTTTTCGAATTTCCTATGTAGTCAAACAATGATAAAAATGGTTATATTCATTCTTATTAAGAGCTAAGATAAGAATATTCATAGCTTCAAAATTAACAGAAAAATTACTCTTATCTACCAAATCCCAATCATTTTTTACGATATCCCATATTTCAAAATTAATAGATTTTTAATAAATTTCCATTCTATGTTTCTAATAAGAAAAATTCTAATAAAATTGATGATCTTGTCTAGGACAACTAGCTCATGTGTCAAGTGGTATGACATGTAGATTGAGATCCTAGAGGTCATGGTTTAGAACCCCCAAGACATCAAAATGAGTAATCTGCTTGAATGCAGTACAACGAATATTATCAAAAAAAAATTGTGATCTGACTATGGATTGGCTCTTAAGAAAATCACAACCAGTGCTTAATAACTACAGCGTGTTCTATTTACCTAGCTACCTAGTTCTAATATCGCTTGAAGGATCGTTCATATAACCTATAAGGATGAATAGGGTATTAAAAATTATAGTAGATTAAACAAAACGTGGAAACATAACAAAGCGAAAAATAAAGAACCAACAAAACCTTGTTTCGGCTGATATACAATAGTACATACTGCTGCCCTAAGATTGCTACTATAATTAAATAATTGACCACTTACAAACTCGTAAACTTGAGATCCTTTGCTAAAATGACTATTCTAATCCTTGCACAGCAACCTTTCCTGAACTTTATCACCAAATCCAAAATCCTCGAACTGCAAACCTTATAGCTCAATCCTAGATAAAATTTGGAGTCTAAATTTAACAGAAAATTTCAAAACAAAATAATGAAATACCCCTAAAATACAATATGTGTGTGTGTTAAGGTGGATATGAAAGTATTCCGTACCAACCGAGACATTTTCCATTTCTTCTGGTCTTTGACGGATTGAAACAACATGTTTGATATCCGTATCGCTACGTCTAAAATTCCACCAGGTGGATGCCAAAAGAAACGGACGAAAACATGGAATTTCATTTTTCCAACAAGAAACTTTTATATGCATCAGACAATAGTCATAAAAAATAGTGGATCAGCATTGTTGACCCCGAATATAGTTGACTACATGAATTCATACTCTATAATCTTACATAAATCAAATTGATTGAAACAGAAATGGCTTCATATGGGAAGAATGAATACAAAATCAGTAATTATTTAAATTGAATTGAACTCTAAACTAGTAATAAAAAAATAAATTTTTAATAGTAACAAGCAGCAAAGAGTTATCTTCATTCCAGTATCATCAAAGATTCACAAATGCAGCTCCAGTATGATATATCATTATGCTTTAATAACAAAATGATAAAAAAATACCTAAACATCAGAATGACTTAAGAACTTACATGAGGTATCCTGTATAAAAAATTATCTGTTATGAAATACATTGTATAATAAAAACTAAACCAACTATCATATTCATTAATACCATAATCTATCTATAAATAGCAATTCTGAGCTTGTGTAAACCACCACATCATACCTCTTTCAAACATCATATTTATAACTAAAAGTGGCTTCTTTCATTTCTTTGCTCTTACTCATATCTTGCATTGGTTTATTACCATGCACAAGTTATAATGCAAAACGATCACCTTCAGTAGTTAATGGACTGTCCTACAAATTGTAGGATGTAAACTGCCCTAATTTAGAGTCAATTGCAAGAAACCACTTGCAACAAGCCTTCAAAAATAATATCAGTTTAGCTGCTGCCCTAATCTGGACTTTATGAAAAATGATGTGCTGCTACTATCTAAAGAATTAACATGCATGCTAGTTATAATATTATGGTCGAACAAGAAGTTAGAATATGATATTAAAATTAAGTATCTTGTATGTTAATCATGTTCTATAACATATGCTAGCTTTTATTCAACTTGTGACGTATATGGACTTCTTTTTTCTTTCCAATAATCTATAAAGTCCAACTGACAATTGTAAATAACATAGAGAAAAGTTCTAAAACTATAAGTAGAAAGACAAGATATTACCTCTATAAGTAGCAAGTTTAGAAATCATAACTTGCTACTTTAACTATAAAGTCCAACCGACAAAAATAGCGCATAGTTCATAGGCTCAGAAATCATAAATTTAAACAAAATGTTTCATACTTCAATAAGTGAACCGTAACTTGTTTTGAACATGATATTAAAATTAAGTATCAAGTATGTTTTTAATTAATTATTAACTAGTGAGGATTAGTGAAAATGAACATATTTATAAAAGCACGATTTTTTGTCGATCAAAGGTTCAGTTGCAAAGTCCAAATAGGTTAAAAAGTGGATAAACGGCTTAGAAATTTCCCTGGTTCATGGATTTCATATGACTGGTCCTGCTATTAGTCTAACATTAAAAGGATTCATAAATTTTCACCTGCTAAACACATATAATAAATTTGGTTTACTCAATTTTGTAAGAACATATACTTGAAACCGGCTTACAGTTTAGTGATCATATCAAAACCTTGTACACAGTGGTTGTGTTTGGTAAATTGCATAACGAAACATGATGGAGATAGCAAAGATTATGAGTTTGAACTTATATAGGTTTTGCGTTGCATTTACATACATAGGATTGGAATCATTACGAATACATTCATTTTCGATACTTTATCTTAGTAGATGGAAAAACATAGCCTTTTTTACTTCTATCAATCTGAACCATACACAATCCTTGCAGAAATATTAAACCTTGCATGTGATAGAAAGATTTGAAACTGAGGCTGGGTCTCATAAGAAAGAATATGACATGGTAAGTGGACAATGTAAGGTTCAGTTTTGCGAAAAAATGTGTAATAATATAATGTCATCAATCACAATTTATATATTTATAAAATAACAAAAAGGTAGTCCATGTAAACAAAAGTAAATTCCTTCCAGTCGTTATATTTCAGATTCAAACTTGGTAGCTAAGGAAAATGAAAGATATATGTATCCACAAATGCAGACAGTTGAGAACCAACATAAGCTAAATATAATAGGTGTTGTTTCTTTATATCCATGTCTGAAGTATATATAAGATTTATAAGAGTCAATATGAAATTGAAACATCACAGGAACCAAAAGATCTATCATGCTGGAATAGTATTCAAGACATGGACATATTGAATAAAAATCATGTACAGAACAGAAGCCTGCAGCACAACTCTTTTAAATTAGTTCATGTGAGGATGTACTTTGCGGCAGGAGTTGCTATGTACTGGAGTGTTTACTTGTAAAATTAATTTAGTTATCCACCTTCACTGTTTTTGTTGCATCCATGAGAAATAATATGACAGACTGTCTTCTTTACCATAAATTTATGATTTGCATTTGCAATTTATTTTCCATCTTTGACTTTTTGACTGATCTTTAATATGTATATAGCATTTTTTTAAGAAATCGTGAAATAATAAAGATAATTTTAAGTTTTATCTATGTATACCAAAATCAATACATGCATGAAATAATGTGTATTATAAGTTACACTAATCACAAATTAATCATGTTCCGTTCAAATTCATTTTTAATCCAGTCAAAGTACACAAGAAACTATACAGTGATACACACATACTATTTGGATATATACTAGAGAAATGAAGGAAGAAAAGCACCAACTTTGGCTGATTAGTTTTATATTACAATTCAATTTTAATGGATGTAACAATAATAAAGTCTTTCGTAGGTCACGCCAACCAAAATCCATCCCATCCAAAGGCCATAAATTATTTCATTATTAAAGCATTACAGTATTAGGTATTGAATTTTGTTGCATGTTAACTCAGGCTCAATCAAACTAATGTTCTCGTTGTTTATGTACAAAGTCAAAAAACTTGGGTTATGCTACAACAATTTAGACCTCTATTTCAATTACAAAAAATAATATAAATGGGAGTGTTTACAAGTATCCAAAAGAATGGCAGAGCTTCGAGCAACTTGAAACGTCTAATATAACTAATTAACCAGTAAAGATTAAGTAACTAAAACAAATTCTCAAACCCTATTTATGAATTATGAAAAAGAAGAGAGATCCTACACTGAAATTGAAATTTCATATGCTAACAATCCGTCATAAACGAGAAAAAGAAACATAAAAAATTGAAATTGAAGTTACTGATGTACCTGAAAGAGAAATTTCTAACGACAAAATTAAGTAATCATAGTCAATTTGGGTTAGGATTTTGTGGTCGAGAGGAGAGGAGAGTAAGGCTCCGTTTGTTTCAAGATAAAAAAGACTGAATGCTTATTTGAACAAGTGATAAGAACTTAATAACTTGTTTGTTTTCAAACAAGTGACCTCATTAAGCTCTTTTATTAAGTAAAATGAATAAGCAAAATTTTAATGCTTATTGGATGTGCTGATCACTTATTGCATTGAATTTTCAATTATACCCTTATGTAACACATCATTTAGTTGTCTTATATAGTATATCAAACAATTGGAATAATTTAGAGATAATATCAATATTGGTTTTAGTTATCTCTTTCTCTTTTGAATTAATTTTTTCGTTTCATTTTGATTATAATTTTATTCAATAGTTTCCAATAAATGGAAACAAATATACAAAAAACTATTGACCAAAAAAAATTGATGGTAGCCTACCTAACGTTTCCGTATAAATTAAAATATAGTACTTTATAAATTGATTAATAAAAACGAAAATGAAATATATATGATTTTTTTTACGATATATTTTTCATTCAAATATATATAGAAAGAAATATGTAGTGCAGATGTGAAAAAAAATATAAATAAATAATTTTATCAAGCATTCGTTTTTTTATTTTATACAAAATATAAGACATAAGATAAGGTAATTAAGCGTGCATTTTTAATGGTACTGTGCTAAAGATTGATTACTTGTAAAATTGAGTGGTAATATTGTCAAAATGGTAATTTATGATCTTAAAACCAAATTTTAATTAATTAGATAGCAAACAAACAATATTTCATGTATTCAGCAATCAGCATTCAGCAATCGGCATTCAGTGTTCAGCATTCAGCAATTGGCGTTCAGTGTTCAGCACTTTAAACAAACGATACCTAAGGTTAGGGTTATTTTTGAATGTGGTTTGAATGAGGATGTCGATTTGAGAATATATGAACAATTAAGTGGATAGGGTGGTGGGTTTGGAAGCATATCAGCAATAGTGAATCGAAAGGAAAGGAATACGGTGGAAAGTAGGAAAAGTTTCCAACTATTTCTAATATTTATCCAAAGGAATTCCTTTTGATGTTATTTTTTTCGAACAAAAGCGAAAATAGGAAATTTTTGAAAATAGTTAGAAGAAAATTAACGGGAAACCGAAAAAATACCCAGCCATATATATATATATATATATATATATATATATATATATATATCCAATTATATTAGCTTGAGGGTCCTTAAATACAATTCCTTTTCGTCCTTTAGTTGAAAAGCTCATCCTTTATCCCCTTTTTTATCCGGATCCAAATTACTTTTTTAAGCCGGAAAAAAATTAAAAAAATTTATATTTAGAATTGCTTTGGACTCAATGCTTGCTTCTTATCTACTATCAAGATGGAGTTTCAGATCCAAAGATTTATTGACTATGCCTTCGAGTTCGAAGATAGTGCCCACTGCAAATTCTGACATATACGTTAAGAGTTTATCATCTGTAGTTCGACTTGATGAACAAGACCGCGATGAAGAAGTTGTGGTTTCCAAAACCTTGATGAAGTTCTAGAGAGCTGTTGATGGAGATCGATGAATGTAGACGTTGCTGAATCATATTTGAATTAGGAAAAACGATGCCCTAAAAATCTAAATCTAGAATAGTGATGTTGGAGTTCGGTTGATTGCGTGAGA
Organism: Allium fistulosum; assembly: GCA_030737815.1. Taxonomy (NCBI): domain Eukaryota; kingdom Viridiplantae; phylum Streptophyta; class Magnoliopsida; order Asparagales; family Amaryllidaceae; genus Allium; species Allium fistulosum. Next base: position 1,051,502,068 of record CM060907.1, read on the forward strand.
AAGACTTAAAGGTGTTACGTAACATGGATCTCGCGATGCTTGTCTAGATTATGATGTGTCACCTTTGTTGACGTATGTCGCTACATCCCAAGAAACAATGCTCACCTATGTCGGACTGGATGAACATGAATCAATGCCACCTGAAGAGATGGTTAGGTTGGGACAAAGAGTTGTGTTGCTTGAAACACCAGTTGTCGATGTTATGAGGAAGATGTTGAACTACGTTTGAAACTGATGAATATTCTAGAGGTTAATCGACAGTGTGCATGAAGTTAATATTGGGCTTGAAAAGATGAATATATAATTAGTTGTGTTATTTGATAATTATGCTTGAGAAGTTGAACACGTAATTGATGAATACTGTAGATCATTGCACAAAGTTATTATCTTGAGATGTTTACTACTGTAGAGTCTTAAGAATTTATTTTTGTTTATCGGATTGAACTTGAGGAAGAAGAAAAAACGTCTTTGTATCAGATGTAATTTTTCGTATTTGTGGTTGTGAGTTCATATAAGCACTATAACAAATATTTTAGGAGAAAGAAATAGTAGCAAGATTTGTATCTAAATAGATGTAATTTATGCTTGAAGTTGTTTGAAGCATATATTTTGTGCTATTCAAATGTGTGTGTGTGTGTGTATTTGTATTTGTTGCACACGATTCAATTTATATATTCAATTACCCTTGTTGCTTGAAAATATCATCTTCTTGTTTTATTGATCAACCCATATTTAATCTACTCATTTTAAAGTATGCTTTAAATCAAGTAATCCATATTTAAAAACTTTGATTTACCCACTTAAAAAATATTAACGCTCTGTGTACTTTAAATTGCGCATTACTCTTATTGTCTATAAAACTATCAAACATGTGTGTGTATTAAATAAAATCATTGACTAGACAAATCTTTTTTTTATTCTCTATAATTGACATCTACATCACACTTAATAAACACAATATTAAATGCAAATATGTGTTTGTTATCATCAAACAAAAATTATTGATTTTCATACTCTACACAAGCTAGAGCAGATACCCAGGGAAATGAACCTCAAAGCCGATGTCCTGGCTATGGTGATGAGCAACCGTTGGGTCTCATTGGAAGTCTAATGCGGACCGTGTTTCAAGTAGGGGGCAACTGCCAGGGAAATCAACGACGAGCAACCAGATAACCACTTAACCCTGCTCTTGAAGTATTTAGCGAGCAAGGAACTACCCATCAAACGGAAGGTAGCCATAAAAATCCTTTATCAAGCACCCAAAAACACAACTTTGGATCACAAACTCTACCATAGGAACTACTCCACCCCTCTCTAACACCGTGTCACCAAGAATGAAGCCGATTAAGTCCTCAAAGGGCACACGAGGGTTCCTATGGAGAGCATGCCAGATGCAAAGAAGGATGACTGGTAAGGGTATTACTAGCCGACAAAAATCAAATGCTCCATGTATTATGTTAAAAAATGTTATCACTGCTAGCAGTTCGCTAAGATCCCTAGAGCCTACCCTAAATTATTAACTCATATGACATCCCCGTAGCCGCTCGACACATGGGGGATCGACTTAATTGGACAACTCTCGATCATGAGGGGAGGGGGTAATCTTGAAATAGTTAGTCGCCATTTACTACTTCACTAAATGGTCATCGCGAAACCCAGTGTCGGGTTTACCGCACCAAAGGTCCTCAACTTCATCATCAAAAACATCGTTTGCCGCTTTGGACTCATGAAGAAGATCATCATCGACAAGACACCCAATTTGAGAGCTATCAGTTCTTTGTGTTATATAAAAAACAGAATCGAGAAATGCTTCTCATATGTCACCCAGCTTAGTAAATTCTCAGGTGAAGGAGGTCAACAAAACATCAAGCCAACCTTAAATAAGTGTCTCACCATAGCCAAAAAGAATTAGGCTAAAGATATGTCACTCGTTCTATGGTCATACAGGACCTCAAGCACAACCTTAACGAGACACTCCCTTTTCTCCTTAGCGTTTTCATATAAAGTCGCGGTGCCCATAGAAGTGGATGTCTCATCCCCGAGACGCCGCACTCATAACGTCAAACAAAATGAAAAATTGTTACGACCGAGCCTCGATGCCCTAGATGAACAAAGGATGAGATTTGAATGGAGGATAGTAAAAGAAAGGTCGTAGAACACTACAATAGAAGAATTAAACAATGAAACTTCACTCAGACAACTTTGTATTGCAACGTGTCTTCGTGAGTACCCAAAATCCAGCCACAAGGGTGTTGGGATCCAATTGGAAGGGGCCATATGTAGTCGGCACTGCCTTATACAATGGAGCATATCGTATCACTCATTAGGACGACATCAATGTGACCCAGACATGGAATTTTGGAGTACTTCGGAGCCCATTACCTAGAAAGCTAAAATATAAGGCTTAAAATCATGTACACTGTGCTATTAGGCGATCAACTTTTGTAAAGTCTCTTCGCTACGAAATAAATAGTGCACTACATTTTCATAACTCTATCAATCAATCATGTAACGTATAGACAAGCGGCCACCTCGAGAGGGTACGATCATGTAGCGCCTCTTCCTATACCAAAGTCGAGCCATGGTAATAAGACTGCTTTGTAAGGATGCATAAGTCTTAATAATGATCTCGTCTATGTTGGGGATACCGATGCATAGATGGCGGGATCACCCATGTGTGGCCTTGATTCATGCATCCGTGGTGTACCGATCTTTAGGATGCACAAACCTTACAATGTTTCCATGCGCGATAGGGACACCAGTACATATATGGCAAGGCCTTCCATATTGTGGTCCCAATTCATGACCCTGAGGTGTATTATTGTACGGACCGTGAGATTTGAACCCATGCCGCCTTGAAAACCAACAGCATGAACTAACCACTATGTGAAAAGATATTTGTGTTAACTTTTCGAAAGGCATGTTACAAACTACCCCCCTTAAAGAGCCTAACATCCACCTTGGCTCATCTTCACACACCACCCATGCATTGTGCCCTATAACCCGCATCTGTACCACAATGACTGGCATACACAGCACAATTCTAGTTGGGTAAAGGCTCCGATACCGAATGTTACGACCATGAGATTCAAACCTTTGCCTCTCCAGATAGCAATAGCATGCACTAACCACTGTGCTAAAAGTTCTTTGTGTTAACTTTCCAAAAGAGATGTTACAACTGCTCTATGAGGATGCATGAGCCTAACAACGCTCTCGTCTGTGTCGGGGCCACTAGCGAATAGATGATGAGACTATCCATGCAGTTGTCCTGATTCCTGCACCCGTTCCACGCTGCTCCATAAGGATATGTGAGCCTAACAACACTCCCATCTGTGCTGGGGGCATTGGTGCATAGGTGACAAAATCACCCATGTTGTGGTATCGGTTCACAAGTCTATGGCATATTGCTCCATGAGGATGTGTGAGCCGAACAAAACTCTCATCCGTGTCAGAGGAATCGGCTAACCAGTGGCATGACCATCCATATAGTGGTTTTGATTCCTTCATCAGTGATGTTATTCATTCCCCTAAAAGCAGAATGGGGCATTGGTGGAAATATAGGCGTGATCACCCATATAGTAATCATAATTCCTGCATTTGTAGAGTTTCCCACTTCGATCAATTATGGAGGCCCTGCCTCAATGGGGCTAGGCTATTTAAAACTTGCCCTCTACCAAAGTGGAGTGACCCTAACTGACATCAAATAGCAAGTGCCTCAGCTGAAAAAATTTAAAATAAATACTTAGCAAACATAGAGTAAACAAAGTTATATATAACAAGTAAAAGCATTAGCGCACAACATATGAAAAAAATATCTTTCATTGATAAGCATAGGTTTCATTATAAAAACAAAGGCCTTGCCCACCAAACAAAAAAATTATTACATGAGCCAAAATTATTGCAAAAGGCAGGTATTAATACTCGACAATGTAGATGCCATCATCATATATCATGTCTTCCACAACCTCTGGCTTTGGAGGTGAGAAGCTGGAGGTGGCTGCCAGCGAGGCAATCTGCGTCGACTCCAGAATGTAGAGTATGTGAGATCGACTTCAATCATGTCCATTGTCACCTCTAGTTGAACATCACCAAGTTGTTCATCATTGAAGAAATCAATGACCAATGCCATGTGAAATTGGCAAAGACAGTTCTTTCAGCATCATCGTCAATTGGGAATTCCAAATCTCTTATGTCTTGACCGCCACTGCTTTGCACGGCTTCGGCAGTTATACAATGCTTGTACGTGAGAAGATATCCCAGAAAGGCCGCCAATCTCTTTTGCCTTTTCCTCCAACTGTGCCTTCGGCTGCTGCACCTCCCCTTTCAACTCCTCGCAGTGGGAGGTCTCCTCGTCCAACGCCATTTCCGTCGCCTCCCTGGTCTCTTTAACAATTTCCATGGCCGCCAAGCCGGCATCCCTCGCCGCCTTCGCATCTTCTCAACCCTCTTCTACCTTTTCTCCTCCAACACCCTTGCATTCACCTCCTTAACTATGCGCTTCTTTAGTGCCACTGTCTCCTATTGAATTCGAAAGGCATGGGCCCAAGTCTGTGAAAGAAACAATTGTCCATGGAAGTTAAGAAAAAAGCTTTTATAGACATATGCAAAATGGGTCTCACCTTAAAAGCCTCCTGGAGGTCCGCATCCAAGACCTCCTCCAACTCATTTCTAGGCCATCCAAACATGAGTCGCTGCACCTATTTCATTGTTGGATTAAGTGCATTTGCAGCTGGAGTAAAAAGGTGAATTTCAAAAAAAAAATTCTTTTTATTAATTTGCATAAGATTGTATTTTTTGTTAATATGAATAATACATTTAATACAAAATCATATTTAGTATTCATTAATAAACAATTTTGAAGTACGTTTAATTTAATTTAAATTATATTATATAAATATATATATATATATATATATATAATTTAATAGTTATATTTTATTGTTAATTCAATATAATATAGTATAGCATTTTACTATATATATATATATATAAAATTATCTATGTCTGTATTAATAATATAAAAACATAATAGAAATAAGTATATCAATCTAACCCAGGGGTAATACGGTGAGCATATGTCATATAATTAACCATTGTGACCTACGGTTAATAAATCAATTTAAGATGACAAGTTTATAACGATCTCTTGAACACACATATATTAATAAATAATCAAATCTACATTTACTCTAATATAAACTTATAATAAATTATTAATATATATACATATAACCATTGTTGTGTGTTTAAAATTAAATATACATATATATACATGTTATAATTATTACTAATATTCATTTATTTCATTTCAGTATATATATACAAGTTTAAACGTTTAAATACATTTACATATTTAATGCATATATATCATTTACTATTAAATATATTAATATTATAATTCAAAATTTCAAATTTCAAATTAGTTTGACCGTCAAATGAAACATGTCTTCTATTTTGAAAACTGAAAAAAATCAAAAAATTGTAAAAAAAATAATGTAAACATAGGCACTGTTTGACTAATTAAAAATTTTGAATCTTAAAATTATTTTATGTAACGACCCGCCTTTTCGAACCCTAGAAGTCGACACTAATACATCCACGGTATTCACGTGATGAACCACTAACTATCGGAGAGACATATATTTAGGGGAAAGAAAGTAGATATAAGAAACTAAACAATCACAAAATCTCACAACGCAATGGAATAACATATATTAATCAACATAATACTTTACAAAGTCATTTCAAAATGATACATCAGAGTCATACTAATACAAATTCTACCCTAGGATAGTTATAACAGCGTGTCCCTATCCAACAAATACAAGATACATATAATACAGTGGAAACAAGATAATAACCAGCTATCGATGAAGCCTCCTGCTCCAAGCTCCTCCAAAATGCATCCGTGGGAAAACCTGAACTACTTGGCTGCCCATAAAAAATTTAAGCACCCAAGAGTTTTAGGGAAAGAAATAAATTCTGAGTCAGACATGGGTTTGGTGTGAGTAAACTCAAAACAATCTAATTATTACTTTTAAAACTCTTTAAAAAATCAATGGTATCTCGTAAGACCAGGCCGCACATAAAAACAGACGGGTTTTACCTTACAATGACCAAAACACTTTTATATAAAATGTCCAGTGATATTATAACAATGTCTAACGGTTCAAGTAAATATATTAAATAGCTGAAATTTCTACCATTACTAAATTCAAGCATACTAGGCTCTACAATCAAAACTGTATGGCATGTATTGGAGATTGGATTCCATACTATGGCAAGGTAAGGGACTACCTTCCGATGGTACACCCCTAGAAAATGCACTGATGCCAACACAGAACGGGTTGCCCCTTTAACAAGGCATACCGGATTACTTCATCCTCTTTTTGACACTGATGCCTTATACTACCACGGTGTTTGCGTGTAAACCAACTCTAATAAGGAAAAATCTAGAATGGGATGACGGATCCTAATGGTAGCTAACCACATGGCTCTGCTGCATACCCTGTTTTTGCCATTTTTCCGATTTGTGAAGCTTGTGAGGTCACGTCTTTTACCTCTTCTACTAGCATCTCATCTTGGAATGCTAACACTGCCCTCTGGCAAAAATGCAATGTCAATATTCATCCATATAAGTTCGTTCTGGGTCTGAACGAAACCGAAGGCACTACTTCTACAACATCCATTTTGGAATCACCCTTGAGATTAGTAGCAAGTAGCCCTTGCACTTTAAAATCTCCTTCTTCAATCATCTTCAATATATCTTCAATTCGAAACGCTTGAGTTGGATCGAAGTGGTTTTCAGATAACATATCTGATCCCGGTCTATTCGAAACAACTTTCAATAGTTCCCGGTAAACTCAACTTTGGTTCTTTAGGAAATAAACAGACAAAGATAAGAGCGGAGTTCATCTCCTAACCGTTTGTGGACGGATTTCATATCATTTATCCTAGAAGCATGAAACAAGATTTATACGCAAAGTACAACATCATTGGGGATGATTGTGCCATATAACTCACGTATTTCTTCTATATATTTCCAAAGTTACATTTAGGTCCAGATTTGATAAGCGATTATTTAACTATCAAATAAACAATCATTCAACATTGATTCAACTCCATATGGGATGTACCAAGCCTTTATTAATTGATCTTTAATTAATAAATCACTTATAAACTTGATCAAAAGATCCTTTCAAAACACTTCCCAAACCCTTAACATTCCTTTATACTTGAAAAAACAACAATATAAGTATTTAACAAAACATTTTGGAAATTCCCTTTCCTCAAAATTCCATATTAAATGGCCAAACAATTCCCATTCAAAAACATCACCTCCTATAAAACACATTTACGTATCCTTTATAAAAATTCTTTTTATAAGTTCCCTTAACATCTCAAACTACTTAAAAGTTTTCAAACTAGATTTAAAACTCCTTTCAAAAATATCTAAATTGATTTATAAAATCTCTTTCAATTTTTAAAACTATTTAAAAATCTTCCTTCATAATTTCTTTATAGAACCTCCTTTATAAAATATCGTTTTCAGGATATCATTTCTAAATCACTTTAGGTAAAACCTTTTATTTAATAAACCCCTTTTAAAAAAAACAAGATAATAATAAATTAAAAAAAACCATTCATTACCTTTAAACCCAAATTGATTAAAGAATTAAAGTTAATTCAAAAACATACTTTAGTAAATTCGAAAAGAGGCTTAACAATCCCAATGGTACTATTTTAATCACTTAACAGTTATTTACATATATCAACATATGTAAATACACTCATATCCAAATCAAGGAATAACATGTCAATATGAACTAACTAACATATACATATCCAAAAAAACATAACTAGCATATACATGTCCTGCTAAACAGATGTCCAAACCATTCAACCAGTTCATAACAGAACGGGGATTTATTCTTCTAACACACATGTCGACACAAACAAACAAGCAAACAAACAATTTATGGTAGAACGGAGATTTATTCTGCTATCACATGTCTAAACAATCCAAAAATCTACATTATAACTCATTTACAGTTGTTTGACTACTTAATAGTATCTACACTTGAATCCCTTGTGTTCAAAACCATCTTTGGAAAGAAGTTCTTTTAAAAACAATTTAATTCTTTGGAAAACACAGGATTTAAAAGTTAAAATTCCTTTTAAAATAATTAATTACAAGTCAAACCCTATATTAAACCATAATTGGACTTAATCAAATTTTAACTTAATTTTAATTACTAATTTAGAATAATTAAACCTTAAATAAATAATTAAACAATAATTAATTATTAAATAAATAATTGAACCCTAATTAATCCTACATTAATTATTAATTAATAATTTTAAACCTTCATTAATAATTAAATATTAATAAATTTCAATTAATTAATTAATTAATCTTTAATTAAAAACTTAAATAATAAACTGAACCTTTATTTAAAATAATTAAATCTTAATTAAGTTTTTAATTAAATCCTTAACTTAAATTTAGCTTGATTAGTAATAAATTAATATTTAAACCCTTTATTTAATCAATAATTAATTAAATTTAATTATATAATTAACCCATAATTAATTTAAAATTTAATTAACTTAATAATTAATTAAAATAAATCTAAACTTTAAAAGATAATTAATTAGTACTAATCTTCACTTGATTAAAATTAATAAACCTTGTTTAATCTTTATTAATTATTAATTACTAAACTTAATTAATTAAAAATTAATTATTTAAAACTTAATTAGTTTTTTTAAAACATTTAAAAAAACATTTTTATTGATTTTATAAAAAAATTTAAAAACATTTTTATTTATGAAAACCAGTTTTTGTAAAAAATCGATTTTATTAAGCGAACTGCATCCATACCGACTATCGCTAAGGGAACCAAAACTTTAAACCTTGTTTTCATCTCAAATAATCTTTAAAACACTTACCTTTCCTTTTAACTTACTTTATAAAGTAAATATAAAGTTTTGAAAACAAAACTAAAAGTTAGGAACTTATAAAAAAATTATAAAAACAAAACAAGTAAAATAAATTTTAAACTCAAGGAATCTCCATGTCATTTAATAAGTCCAAGTGCTACTTTCTCTTAGCATTCACACACATATCATATACTTAACATCATCACATATTATCTCATATACATTAGCAAACTTATGCTTTCGAATTCTTACTACAATAACTTCCATTCCAAGCTTATACTATCACATCCAATCACATATATACACATATATAATCAACATAGCAACATATTTTTTTAAACCAACATTCAACATAAATAACATCAAATATCATACCACAACTTCCAATATAAATAAAGATTAAACCTTTAATTTAAAACCAAAATGTTTACTCACCGAAGCTTACTAACTCAAAGCAAACTCTTCCTAGAACACTAGCATACATAAATCCTTGTAGTGTCTTGGAAAATGAAGTCTTTTAGAGGCCTAACCAAGCAAAATGGGCTCGACCTTAAGTGTAGGGTACAGCCTTGAGGTGTTTTAGGTGGAGAGGTGCTTGTATTTGGAAGATAAGGCGATGAAGTGGATGTATGAGTGTTTTAGCAAATTTCTAAAAGGTTTATAAGGTAGAAAGTTAAGATTTTTCATATTAGAAACAAAAGAGAAGCCATGAAAGTTTTCCAAGAACTTAAGGAAAGAGAAGGAACTTAGGAAATTAAAAGTAGAAATGATAAAAATGTAAAGGAAATTATGAAATGTTGTTTTTATATAAAAGGAGATAGCTAAATTACCTAAATGCCCTTCATACTTTGCCCTCCACTCCTTGGACGCCACCTCATCATCCTTGTCTCCCCCTTACCATGCAACTCATGAAATAAATGTCCCCCCTTCACTACACTTGATCCAACATACATATATGCGCATGTGTACTTTGTTTGGACATGTTTAAACATGTCTGCCTATGATGTGACACTTACTTTTTATAAATTTTATTATATTTTTAAACCTTATATACCTAAGGATAAATACATATATACATACACTAATACCCACACACATAAATATATATACCAACTAATTTACAAATGTGTATACTTATGCTAAAGAGTTCACAATGTTTCGATAACTTTTAGCCGATGAAAAGTCGAAAATTCGAAAAACGAATTCCGGTCACATTTTCTGTTTTTCATCGAACTAAATATTTTCGTAAACAAATTTTAAAAGCTATTTCATCATCATTATTTATCATTTAAAAGATTTTTAATTTCATTATAAAACCTATATATTAAATACTTAAAATTAATTAAATATTCGCAAATCAAAGCAGTGAAATTTCGGGTCGTTATATTCTTCCCCCTTAAAAGAATTTCGTCCCCGAAATTACAACTTAACCTAACCCAGAAAACACTTAACACTATACATCGGTTCGTATGATGTACATAGATCATTCTTATACAAAAATATGACTTGACCACTACTCGAATACATAACTTCACTTCCGAACTAGTATCGCTCACCCGATTCTCTAGTGCGAACTCCGATCAGGCTCCTTGATTTGGAACCGCTGTCCTCCTTACATAGTTGTAACTATGATAGACAGCATTTGTCCTATACCAAAAACCCTCATCAAGTGCTCGCCATCAAAAATCGAGTAATAGATCCTTATCTGAAATGGCGTGAAACACCTCAAAGCCATGTACTCGAATCTTAGATCAAAGTATATGGAAACGAAAGATGATCTGCGTCCAACCTACGCACTTCTTTAATTGGTTCCCCCTAATACCAATTCTATTTCCACTAAATTATTTATGGAAACATTTCATAAAACTAAACTTAAGTTCACTTGGATACTACTCCACTACATCCTAAGAATATATACCCCTATTTCATTCAATTATTCCATTTTGCATTTATTTCCCTAAGAAAACTCAAGATCCAAATACCCGATCACATTTCAAAAACTTTTTGAAATTATACTATAATCTCAATTATTAGAAAATTTACATATAACCTGAGTAACTCGTAAATGATACTAAGGAACTAGGTATTATCAAGAAGTATCATACACTCCTTTACTAGGAAGGGTAATACTCAAGAGAAGTGTTTACCATACGAACACATCTCTTTCCCAATTTTAAGTTATTTTCGAGCCACTCGAACTAGTTAACTTAAAAATATTACTTTTATTTCAAAATCTCATTTTTGAAACAATACTTCTTATATTCCAACAAAACATTTATCACCAACTTGCTTTGGGTTCGTTTGGGATTGGAATTGTTTCAATTGTACAATGATAAAGAGAATAATTTACTAAGTACCCCACAATGTTCGCCTAGGCAAACATCTGATCGTCACTTAGAAGATTATTCAGGTCGTCACAAATCAATCAAGACTCATTCTCCCAAACTAATCCAAAAAAACACTTTTTACTTAACCTTTTCATTCCCAAAATCTTATACTTAAACCAAAAGTATTTTCAAAAAATACTATTATTATTTTTCCAATCCATGAAATCCATTTTTTAAAAGTCCCGGGTTTAGTCCTCAAGTTTCAACTTAAATTCTTTTTAATTAAAAGACACGTTCTTATAAATTCATTTTATAAATAAAATTTTATAAAATCATTTTCCAAATATTTATTGTAAAATATTCTAACTTTTAAATAAACATTTTCATTAAATCAATTTTTTTATCCCAACATTTACATCGAATGCGTTATAGTCAAATTGTGAAACTTAATTCACAAGGTATTCGTTTCAATGTTTTCCCTATTTCTATTTACCAACCCAAATCTTAAAAAGGAAAGCTACCTATACACACTAACAATAGTCAATGCTCAAACCGAACGAGCATGACTAAACAAAGCCTACATTATAATAATAAAATATTATAATCTCTTAAAAAACCACACCTCAAAAAAATTATACTATTTTTCAAATCATTCTTTATATACAAAATATATTTGTAGGTAAAATTATTTCATTTACCCAATTTCAAAACAATACTGTGTCAGTTTGTCTTGTTTAAGTGTTTAGGAACCCCTATCGACACTGTGGCGTCCCACGTCTCGACCAGAGTTCTTAAGCCACTCAACAGATAAATGAACACAATATAAAACATTTTATTTCACTAACAAATACGTGCTCTTATATAACACACTCATACTCATTCTAGGGTCTCACTTACCCGATCTCAAATGAGTTTACCCTACCAGGACCAAGGTTCTCGCTTAACCTTAAGCTCTGATACCACATGTAATGACCCGCCTTTTCGAACCCTAGAAGTCGACACTGATACATCCACGGTATAAACATGCCAAACAACTAAGTGTTGGAAAGACAGATTGTTAGGGGAAAGAAAGGAGATAGAAGAAACTAAACAATCATAGAATCTCACAACGCAATGGAATGACATATATTAATCAACATAATACTTTACAAAGCCATTTCAAAAATGATACACCAAACTCCTACTAATACAAATTCTACCCTAGGACAGTTATAACAGCCTGTCCCTACCCAATTAATACAAGATACGTATAATACAGCGAAAACAAGATAATAACTAGCTATCGATGAAGCCACCTACTCCAAGCTCCTCCAAAATGCATCCGTGGGAAAACCTGAACTACTTGGCTGCCCATAAAAAATTTGAGCACCCAAGAGTTTTAGGGAAAGAAAATAAACTCCGGGTCAGACATGGGTCTGGTATGAGTAAACTCAAAACAATCTAATTATTACTTTTAAAACTCTTTAAAAATCAAGGGTATTTTGTAAGACCAGACTGCACATAAACACAGACGGGTTTTTACCTTACAATAACCAAAACACTTTTATATAAAATATCCAGGGATATTATAAAATGTCTAACGGTTCAAGTAAATAATAAATTAGTTGAAATTGTTACCATTATTAAATTCCAGCATATTAGGATCTACAATCAAAACCGTATGGCATGTATTGGAGATTGGATTCCATACTATGGCAAGGTAAAGGACTACCTTCTGATGGTACACCTCTAGAAAATGCACCGATGCCAACACAAAACTGGTTGCCCCTTTAACATGGCATACCGGATTACCTCATCCCCATTTTGACACTGAGGCCTTATACTACCACGGTGTTTGCGCACAAACCAACTCTAATAAGGAATAATCTAGAATGGGATGATGGCTCCTAATGGTAGCTAATCACATGGCTCTGCTGCATACCCTGTTTTTGCCATTTTTCCGACTTGTGAAGCTTGTGAGGTCACATATTTTACCTCTTCTACTAGCATCTCATCTTGGAATGCTAACACTGCCCTCTAGCAGAAATGCAATGTAACCATTCATCCATACAAATTTGTTCTGGGTCTGAACGAAACCGAAGGCATTACCTCTACTACATCCATTTTGGAATCACCCTCGGGATTAGTAGCAAGTAGCCCTTGCACTTCAAAAGCTCTATCTTCAATCATCTCCAAGATATCTTCAATTTGAAATGATTGAGTTGGATCGAAGTGGTTTTCGGATAACATATCTGATCCCGGTTTGTTTGAAATAACTTTCGATAGTTCCCGGTAAACTCAACCCTGGTTCTTTAGGAAATAAACAAACATAGATAAGAGCGGTGTTCATCTCCTAACCGTTTGTGGACGGATTTCCTTATAATTTATCCTAGAAGAACGAAACAAGATTTATACGCACAGTACAACATCATTGGGGATGACTGTGCCATATAACTTACGTGTTTCTCCTAGATATTTCCAAAGTTACGTTTAGATCCAGATTTGATAGTCGATTATTTAACTATCAAATAAACAATCATTCAACATTGATTTAACTCCATATGGTATGTACCAAGCCTTTATTAATTAATCTTTAATTAATAAAATCACTTATAAACTTGATCAAAGGATCCTTTCAAAACACTTCCCTAAACCCTTAACATTCCTTTATACTTGAAAAAAACAATATAAGTATTTACCAAAACATTTTGGAAATTCCCTTTCCTCAAAAATCCATATTAAATGGCCAAACAATTCCCATTCAAAAACAACACCTCCTATAAAACACATTTACGTATCCTTTATAAAAATTATTTTTATAAGTTCCCTTCACATTTCAAACTACAAAAGTTCTCAGACTAGATTTAAAACTTCTTTCAAAAATATCTAAATTGATTCATAAAATCTCTTTCTATTTTAAAACTATTTAAAAATCTTCCTTCGTAATTCCTTTATAGAATCTCCTTTATAAAATATCATTTTCAGGATATCATTTGTAAATCACTTTAGGTAAAACCTTTTATTTACTAAACCCCATTTTAAATAAAACAAGATAATAATAAATTTAAAAAAATCATTTATTACCTTTAACCCAAATTGTTTAAAGAATTAAAGTTAATTCAAAATCATACTTTAGTAAATTCAAAAAGAGGCTTAGAAATCCCAATGGTACTATTTTAAGTTACCATTCAATTTCCATTTCAATTCACTTAACAGTTATTTACATAGATCAACATATATATAAATACACTCATATCCAAATCAGGGAATAACATGTCAATATGAACTAACTAGGAGATACATATCCAAAAAAACATAATAGCAGGATGGTGATTGGTCCTGCTAAACATATGTCCAAACCATTCCACCAATTCATAGCAGAACGGGGATTTATTCTTCTAACACATGTCCACACAAACAAACAAGCAAACAAGCAAACAAGCAAACAAACAATTTATGGCAGAACGAGGATTTATTCTGCTATCACATGTTTAAACAATCCAAAAATCTACACAATAACTCATTCACAGTTGTTTGACTACTTAATAGTATCTACACTTCAATCCCTTGTGTTCAAAACCATCTTTGGAAAGAATTTCTTTTAAAAACAATTTGATTCTTGGGAAAATAAAGGATTTAAAACTTAAAATTCCTTTTAAAATAATTAATTATAAGTCAAACCCTGTATTAAACCATAATTGGACTTAATCAAATTTTAACTTAATTTTGATTACTAATTTAGAAAAAATTATACAATAATTAATTATTAAATAAATAATTGAACCCAAATTAATCCAATATTAATTATTAAATAATAATTTTAAACCTTCATTAATAATTAAATAAATTTCAATTAATTAATTAATTAATCTTTAATTAAAAACTTAAATAATAAATTGAACCTTTATTTAAAATAATTAAATCTTAATTAAGTTTTTAATTAAATCCATAACTTAAATTTTACTTGATTAGTAATAAATTAATATTTAAACCCTTTATTTAATCAATAATTAATTAAATTAAATTATATAATTAACCCATAATTAATTTAAAATTTTAATTAACTTAAAAATTAATTAAAATAAATCTAAACTTTAAAAGATAATTAATTAGTACTAATCTTCACTTGATTAAAATAAATAAACCTTGTTTAATCTTAATTAATTAACTATTAATTATTTAAAACTTAATTAGTTTTTTAAAACATTTAAAAAAACATTTTTATTTATGAAAACCAATTTTTGTAAAAATCGGATTTTTTAACCGAATTGCATCCATAGCGACTATCGCTAAGTGTACCAAAACTTTAAACCTTGTTTTCATCTCAAATAATCTTTAAAACACTTACCTTTCCTTTTAACTTACTTTATAAACTAAATATAAAGTTTTGAAAACAAAACTAAAAGTTAGGAACTTATAAAACTTTTGTAAAAACAAAACAAGTAAAATAAATTTTAAACTCAAGGAATCTCCATGTCCTTCAATAAGTCCAAGTGCTACTTTCTCTTAGCATTCACACACATATCATATACTTAAAATCATCACATACTATCTCATATACATAAGCAAACTCATGCTTTCGAATTCTTACTACAATAACTTCCATTCCAAGCTTATACTATCACATCCAATCACATATATACACATATATAATCAACATAGCAACATATTTTTTTTAAACCAACATTCAACATAAATAACATTAAATATTATACCATAATTTCCAATATAAATAAAGATTAAACCTTTAATTTAAAAACAAAATGTTTACTCACCGAAGCTTACTAACTCAAAGCAAACTCTTCCTAGAACACTAGCACACACAAATCCTTGTAGTTTCTTGGAAAATGAAGTCTTTTAGAGGCCTAACGAAGCAAAAGGGGCTCGACCTTAAGTGTAGGGTATGGCCTTGAGGTGTTTTAGGTGGAGAGGTGCTTGTATTTGGAATACAAGGTGATGAAGTGGATGTATGAGTGTTTTAGCAAGTTTCTAAGAGGTTTATAAAGTAGAAAGTTAAGATTTTTAATATTAGAAACAAAAGAGAAGCCATGAAAGTTTTCCAAGAGCTTAAGGAAAGTGAAGGAACTTAGGAAATGAAAGTAGAAATGATAAAAATGTAAAGGAAATTATGAAATGTTACTTTTATATAAAAGGAGATAGCTAAATTACCTAAATGCCCTTCATACTTTGCCCTCCACTCCTTGGACGCCACCTCATCATCCTTCTCTCCCCCTTACCATGCAACTCATGAAATAAATGTCCCTCCTTCACTGCACTTGATCCAACATACATATATGTGCATGTGTACTTTGTTTAGACATGTTTAAACATGTCTGCCTATGATGTGACACTTACTTTTTATAAATTTTATTTTATTTTTAAACCTTATATACCTAAGGATAAATACATATATACATACACTAATACCCACACACGTAAATATATATACTAACTAATTTACAAATGTGTATACTTATGCTAAAGAGTTCACAATTTTCCAATAAATTTTAGCCGATGAAAAGTCGAAAATTCGAAAAATGAATTCCGGTCACATTTTTTGTTTTTCATCGAACTAAATATTTTCATAAACAAATTTTAAAAGCTATTTCATAATCGTTATTTATCATTTAAAAGAGTTTTATTTTCATTATAAAACCTATATATTTAATATTTAAAATTAATTAAATATTCGTAAATCAAAGTAGTGAAATTTCGGGTTGTTACATTTGACCTTTTAAATAAAAGAAATATATATGTTTTTCTTTAATAACATCGGCAGTGAAACTATTTTTTAAGTTTCCATGGGAAATATATATATTTTGAGATTGGTAAAACCGCCTCGTTAAAACCTATTCAAACTTCATCGTGAAGGTTGAAGTAGGAAAAAGGGTACATCGCTTTATTGCTTGATGAAAACAATAAAACAAAGAAAATAAAAGATGGCCTTATAGACATGGCCCATTACCCTTATATATTACATTAAATAAAGACAAGTTTTCACTTATGTAGACCCAGCCCAATACATCGTTGATTTGTATAACACTCATTAATCCCTTTCCACTTCTACCTCAAATTCCACCTTTATAGAACCCTAGATTTGAAAGTTCAAGGCATCTTTAAAGGAAAATGTGAATTTGGTCATCTTTCACCATCAAATTCCAAGTGCTGACAAATGTTCATCAATAGTTAAGTTAAGCAGCTTCTTCTTAGCTCTTTGAATAAAGATTGTATGTCTCAGCTGATTTTGGGAATCAGAGTTTAATCACTTTTCTCTTCCTTTTTGAAGGTTCTCTAATTCCGTTCCTTCCATAGATGCCAAGTGACTATAGTGAAAGAAACTCTGGACAACTTCTTTACTCGCCTGATAGAGGGAAAGCTCTGGGTGAGGATGTTAACTTCATCTCTAATGTTAGATGCTTTGCTGAATTTTCAGTTTATTTTTTTTGAAGTAGACCTAAATTGACTTGCTATAATTACACAAATAGAATAGATGATCATGGTTCTTATTGTCTTGTTTGCAAAATTCTCATTGGCTGTCTATACAAATATCCCAATTTAGCATTCTATCCTTTGTTAGAAGTCTCACAATGATTGCCTTATTGGGTTGTTAACCCTTGCCCAAACCATGTTGTTCCAATACACTATTGAATGTGTTTCTCTTACGATTTCCATTGCAGATTCAAAAGAAAAGTCACCATTATATGTATGTTTCCACGCCCATGCATCATGCAAGCTACCTGAGTAGAGTGGAGTGTATTTAATACAACTGCCAAAATTGCCTGCTAATTTAATATTCTACGTATCCCAAATACCATTAGTTATTAAGGCATTTACCGTGCAGTCCCGGCTTCCAGCAACTAAATAAGAATCCCATCCAAGTAAATCGACTAGTTTCTGGCTATTCACCCAACGGTCGAACCAAACTGATGTTGTAATACCATTAGCCAGCTACCTTTTGATATGCATAACCATTTTGCCGCCAATTTTCAGAATATTTTTTCAAGTCACAGAAGCATTATTATCCACACACACATTCCAGAAATTACACATTTTTAAGTACCTCGCTCTCATCCACTAAACCCATAGACTTTCTTTAGCAATGATTGTCCATTCAAGCTTCATTGTGGCTAATTTTTTAGGGATTCCAGGTTATTAAGTCCCACTCCCCCTTCCTTTTTCGGTCCACATAGGGTATCATAACTAATTTTATGCAATCCTCCCCTCCATATGAAGTTAGCACATGCATTGTTAATTTTAGAAGTAGAGGCACTAGGAATTTGAAACGTTTGGACCCAAAAAAGTACCTTAGCAGTGATCACAGTGTGTACTAATTCCACTATCCCGGCAAATGAGAGAAGTTTAGAGCTCCAACTCTATGGTTTTCCTTTAATTCGAGTCAACAATTTGCAACACTCTCTATTTGTGATCATATTAGAAGAAAGTGGGATTCCTAAGTATTTGACATGGATTTTCCCCTCTACCACACCAAGTAAATGGGTACTTTGATTATTAACTTTACAATATTTGTTAAAATAGCATTGGGTCTTTTTTTCACTAACTTTCAACCCCACATAGAGTTCAAGATTATGAAAAACCTATTTGAAACAACTAGACGCATAAACATTAGCTTCAGTGCAAATTAGAAGATCATCGACATATAACAAGGGGTAAACCTTTGGGATAATATTCACTGTCGATTCAATTAGTTTATTATGCACTGCCAAATCTAATTGTAGTGATAGATACTTCACCACAATAGCAAAATGGTAAGGGGATAAGGGATCCCCATATCTTAGGCATATATTACTATTATAAAACCCCTTTGGCACTCCATTAATCAATGTAGAAAAAGCAAGCGAACAGATACAACTTTTGTTAGGCTTTATTAGCCTCATAGGAAATCCCATCACCTTGAGCACATAGATTTTATATATACATATATATATATATTAAAAATAGAGATGTGTTTTTTAAATTTGAAAAAAATAGAAAACAGTCATAAAGCCGAGTATAAAAATACAATTTATTTGGATATAAAATATTTTTCATATATGTATTTACACCGACAGAATCAAAGAGAAATAAAATAATATTTATTTACATTTTTTTAATTGAGACTATTTCAAATATGTATGTATTAAAAATTATTTTCCTCACCAACTACTTATTATTAAATATATATCATTTTCGAATCTATTTTTACTAAATCATGTTTGAAGTCATGATGACAATATCATAGAGATGATTATATATATATATTAAAAAAGGTTACCTCCTCCTTGCGATCTTGTCGATTGTCGAACACATTGGTTATTAGTTAATTCTTTAATCTCTTGGGCTACAGTTTGCTATGCCATTTCCTTGGCTTCACCTATATTTTTGGAGGATGATAGAGTTAGGGGTATTCCCTATGTAGAGTTAGGTGTATTCCCTATGGGAAATTAGGTAATTTATTACATATATCTAACTTGATAACCAATATTGTTCAAAATAAAAGGTGTTTATCTTTCTATTATATACTTTATATAATGTGTTATATTAATTAATTAACTAAATTAAATGTATATTTAATAGGAAATCATAAATGGTGTAACGATCCCGGATTTTAAATAAGTTTGAATTGATAATTAATTTAATTTTTGAATAAAAATTTGTGAAATAATTGGTAATTAATATCAAATTTTAGTTAAACTATGAATTAATTGAGAATTAATTTGGATATTTGGGATAAATATGTTAAAAATAAAATTTCATTTATATTACAAAATAATAAGTATAAGAAGAAAAATAAATACATTCAAATATGAACAAATTGGATAAGTGTGAAACTAGACAACAAAAAATAAATATATATGTGTGTTAGCTTGCAAAAGAAGATATATTCAAGTTGTACATGGTAATTAATGCAAGCCATCACAATATTTTCATATCAGCCACCAAAGAGAAAAAAATCTCTAAAGTGTTGTACAAAAATATCACCTGTACAAATTATATCACATAGTAAACTCATCTCCCATATATCAATCTATTCATCTCAGTTTCGTCCATTCCAAACAAGAAAAAATCTGAAGCAAATACTATTTCATACTTAAACAAAATTCAACTTAAACAACTTAAACTCCAGCTCAACTCAAATCAGAGATCAAAGAAGAAGGTTTCACTTGCAAATTTCCAAAGCCTGTTTCATCAAAAAACTCTGTTTCTTCTGGAAATCACTGTGAGTAACATCATTTTTAAAACTTAAGTATATAAATCTAGTTGCCTGATCATCTCTGGAAATAAGTATGTTTGTGTGTATATTTATAAGTGCATTTCTGTGAATATTTGAATGTAAATGTGTGCATGTCTGTTTTATTGAGATATCTCTGTTCTTTGTTTTCAAGACCCAGATTTGCAAACAAAATCATTATCTTTTAATCTAATAACTGTTAGGACTTGGAATATAAACAAATGTTGTTTGATTTATCATAACTCAATGTTTAAAATTATATAAGTAAGTTAAAAATAAAATTTGAATGTCTCTGGAAACAAAAAATAACAGGCAAGTATTAGTTTTGCCAAAACTCAAACATCTTAATTTATAAATTCAGGGATATAAATCGAATACTTAAACCAAACCATGATTTTTACAACTAAAAATATAATTTTTAGTGATAGGATGAATAAGCAGTTCTGGGTTGACCAGAAAATGGTATTTTGGTGTTTTCTGATGATCTAAGTGATCTGGGGTGTCGTGGTTATTTCTGGTGGTAGAAGTATGATTGGAGAATCAAGGAAAAATATAGGATGGGTGTGCAGATGATCGTGGTGGCGACGGTGGATGTTTCTAGTTTGTAACCCTAGTTTTAACTAGGCTTGGTATTTTGATCATCTCGACATCTCTGGATCATCGAGTGCAACAAGATTTAGGGAGATGGAAGCTTAGACGATGGCGATTGTGTGGCCGGAGTTTCGAGTTGTCTGGTGGTCGAGGTTGCGAGGACGAGGCATTTCCAGGTTTGATGTGGTGGTTCCAGTTTTGTGCCAGGTTACTTGATTTTGATTTCGAGTTTGTGATGATGTTCTGATGGTCAGATGAGGATGCGAAGGTGATTGATGACATAAGTGAGTCATCGTGGGTGGTCGGAGGACGGTGGTTGGTCGGTGCACGTACACGTGCATTCGCGTACATGTCTGGGTTCGTGGATTTTGGGAAGAAAGGTGGAACTCGAAGCCAAGCACGGGGAATTGGTCATTTTTCTCGAAGCAAGTGGAAGCAGGGGTTCACTCGGGTTCAACTCGAAGCAGACATGGGATTTTCTCGAGTTTGCCACTGTTGCCCAAAACAGTTTTCAAATTAAAAGAAAAATCAAGTTTTTGAAATTTAAATCTTGATAAATCTTGTTAAATCAATATTCTTTTTATATTAAACGATATCCAAGTTTAAGTATCAATTGAGAATGATTTTTAAATAAATTGTTTTTAATTAGCTAAGTTTAAAAATGGTTTTTAATAACATAGCTTTCATTTTTGAAGTTTATTTTAAATAAACTCAATGATACTTAAAGAAGTTAATATTAAGGATGTTTTAAAATTGTAAATTAACTTTTCAAGGATTGGTTAAACTTTATTTATTAAAGATTTGAAGTAATTACTTAATAAAAGTAATTAATGTAAAATTAGTTGATAATTCAAGTTAATTAATCAAGTAATTAATGAATGATTTATTTAAAAATAATTACTTAGTAAAAGTAATTAAGAGTGGGTAATTAATGCTTAGGAATTAATTAACCAAGTAATTAAGGATTAATTAAGTTACAATTAAACACTTAATTAATTTAATAATTAGAGATTAATTAATGGGTAATTAAAGATTAATTAACTTGTAATTAAAAATGATTAATCTAAGATTAATTACTTAGGAGAAGTAATTAAAGAGTTGTTAATAGTTAATGAAGATCATTAACTTGAGATTATTAAATAATTAATTAATGTGATTAATTTTAATAATTAATTATATTAATTAATTAGAGGTAATCATTTGTGAAATTATTTAAGTAAAATTACTTAATAAAAGTAATTAAGGAATTAATTACTCATTGTAATTAATTGAGATAAATTTGATTAGTTTAAGTTAATTAGTTAAGTTTAATTAATTTAAGATAATCACTTGATGATTTAATAAATGTAATTACTTAATGTAATTACTGAAGTATAATTACTTAGTGAAGTAATTAAGGGTTAATTACTTTAAAGAATAATTAATTAATGTGGTTGATTAATAAGGGTAATTAATGATTAATTGAAGAATAATTAATTAAATGTTTGTACTTAATTGATTATTAATTAACCCTGACTAGGAATTATCCACAGGCAAATGATCTGGTTTAGATTAATCAGATATCTTAATTGGTTTCACTTATGGATCACTGTATTCTATTGAATGCTATGAATTGTTTGATATTCTCTACTGTATGATGCTTTGTGATGTAAATTTGTTTTAATTCAAGCTGTGATGAATGTAATTCATTTATTTATAATGCTTTTATATTATCTATCTGTGATTCTGTGTATATAGATAAGCGTTATAGGATTATATCGCTTATCGATATTGTTGTGATTGTATCTGTGATGATTGAATGATATTTCACTATTGTGTTAAACCCCTGGACCACACCATACACACACAAATATGGGTTTCACGAGGAAATCGGTTAAGTCACAGATGATTTAAATTTAATGTTTTTGAAATTGAAATTTTAATTTCAATTGATTTTGGAAATGGATTTGGGCTAAATGTTAAAGCTTTTGAAAAGGAGTTTTTAAGATAAAAGTTATTTTGAATAACTTGGTAAATTTTTTCAATTTAAATGATTTAATTTTAATTTGAATTCAAAATTTGGAATTGAATTCCATGTTTGGAAATTATGGTTAAAGATGTTATAAATGTGTTCGTATGAATTTAAACCATTTTATAAGTATGGTTTTGGAATTTGAATTTAACCCAAGGACTTTAACTCGTATAAATGAATCAGATTTTCCGAAATGAAAACTTTTTGTTTTCAAATAATAGAAGCTTTCATATAAGGAATGAATTTCCAATTTGTGTCCAAAGAATTTCAAGTTTGAAATGAAAAATGGTTTTCTGAGTTATGAATAAATCTTTGTGAGAGATTGTTGAATTTTGTTTCGGAATCGGAAAGGTGTACCTGTTGTATAAAAGTCGAAATGGAGTTGTTTTGAAAGCTATCAATTAAATCTTTGATTTAAAGATTGGACGAGTTAATCCAATTTGAAAGGAAAATTGTTTTGAAAAAAATGTGAATAGATCTTTGTGAAACTGGGTGAACTTTGTGAATTAAATCTTTTTTAAAAAAAAGATTAAAATGGTAATTTGTTTAAACCATTTAAAGAGGAAATTTGGATAATAAGTTGTGACTTAATTGAAATCCCAATATCCATATGTTTTAAAATATTGCGCTCATTATTCGGATTAGCCGGGAGAGGACCTTTGTGTCATATAACCCATTCCGAATAGTGATACGATGTAAATGGATAGCATTTGAAGACCGGTGGTGAAGACCGGGTATTTTCGAAAATGAAAGGATAACCCATCGATTGTCTCTGCACTGAGTCACGCCGGTATAGAGATTCCCTATGTGATGGGAAATCTGATCGGGATTGTGAATACTTGGATTTCAAGGGCTTCTTTGGAAGTGCCTTCGGTTTTGTTCGAACCCGGAACAGACTTGTATGGTTGTATGTCTGACATTACACTTTGAGATATAAAGCTGATTTCTTTCAAATACATTTCTGTTTGGTGGCGGAGAATTTATTCTCTTAGCTTAACACCCTTCTCTAAGACGTACGAGCTCAGAGGTTATGTAGTTGAAGGTTATCAGTGATATACTCCCAATTTGGTAGTGTGGCATGCTAAGTGTTGCTGATCATTTGTTGATCAAAGCATGGCTTTCGTGTAAAGCGTAGCTTTGTGGACGAGACCTCATCGGACCTCACAAACCGGAAATGGTCGAAACAGGAAAGATGCGGCAAGGTTTCAAGGGTAGCTCCCCTAGGGTATGTCCATTCCTTCTGGAAAAAGGTGGTATCATTGTATGGAGCCCAGATATTTTACCTGTGTGGTTGCTCCGATCTCATTTACTGTGTGATTGTTGCTTTGTGATCGAAGCGCCTCGGATAAAGGTCGTAAACGACCGGGGGTGGCATATATCAAGTTTACTACCCGGGAAGGGGGTAACCGGCTTTGTGTTGGCAGAGAGCCAGGTAGGTTCTCGGGGCGTCCCTCCAGAGGCATTCCTACATGGCATAGGAAGTTCCTTAGCCTGACCATTTGTTGGAAAATCCAAAGAAACAATACGAACCCAGTACGGTTTGAGTTGTAGAACCTGCCATTTAAAATGGTAGCTATAGTAGGCATAGTATAATGGTACCTATGCTGGCTAAGATTTATATTATATTTTCGAAATGTTACCACACTATGCACTAGTAATAATATCAAAGAGTTTTCTCGTATTAAGCATATCTGACTATCATAAGGAGAAATCTCCCTCATGTGTGCGATTGCATTGTGTGTGTGCCGGGAGGCCTTATGGTAGTTTCATTTTCCAAAAAAGCATATCGGATTTCTCTTATGAACTGTTTTTATTTCAAGCAACTGTTTTTGTTACTCATACCAGTCCCATGACTGACCCGGAGTTTATTGTTCCCTTCCTAAACTCTGGGTGCCCACAATTTTCCACACGGGCAGTCTAGAGTTGGGTTTTTCAGATAGTCAGGTTTAGTAGATTAGTTGGAGCTAGTTTAGTTTTTGGAGTTCACTCACCGATTGACCTTGCTTATCTTGGAGTTCGTGATGGTGATCCGAGCTTGATGTTGAAGTAGTTGGATTCATTCTCTTTTTCAGATCGTTTGGAGTTATCACTTCTGTTGTTTCCGCTGTAACATTATTATTTGTCTCTGATATTCTTGTATCATATAGATATCATTGTTGTATATTATTCTGGATATTGTATTCATTGGAGTTGTATATGATATCATTCATTTCTTCCTTCCGCTGTGTTGTTATACTTACTGTGTTATAAGCTCCGGCGAGCCAGATTCACCGTTTGAATCTGCGGCATTCGAGTACAAGTGAAGTACGGGTGTCGATTTTCGAAGGCCGAGTCAGGATCGCTACAAATGGTATGTTTTTGTGATAGTAACTATAATATGTTGTAATCATGAGTGATTTATCATAATAAAATAAATATACCGTTTTAAATATTCCTAGTCAAGATGAATCGAGATTGGATATCATACATCCAGTGAGACTAGAGTACGTAACGCTCTCCAAATGTTGAGTAGTGTATTACTCATGGCTGCTGGAGGCACTAAGGAGTTACATATTGATAGTCATTGGATAACTATGGAATGACACACTCGATAATTTTTTGTTGGTTAATGTAACTAAGGTCAAATATAAAATATTGATGTGACAATATTATACAATTCCCTCGACTTGAGAATACCATCAAACTTCAATGTAGAACCTCCACTCTATAGTTAAATCATGGCGCGACATCTATCGAACCACTATAGTTGGGTCGAGTGGAAGCATTGGAAGTGAGACACTATTCAACAGAGGATTCATCTCCTCAGTTATATGAGTCTAGTATGACAGCCAACTCAAGTCAACTTAAAGTCAAAGTTTTTGACTAGTGCAGTTCGTTTAATAATTATTATTATTATTATTGAACCAAGGACTTTGTATTTGGACTATAAAGTTGAATATGGACGATATTGGAATTTTGACCATTACCATATTTCATACGTCTTAATGAGATATGGTTTGATGAAGAGAATTGGTGTAAATAATTGTCACTACTGGGTAACGCTTAAATAAAGAAACTTTGGATTTTACCAAAGCCAAGAAAGTGATAAATTTAGCCATAATGTTACACCACCTGCCATGTGACGTGTGTGAGTCAGCGGAATTGGGATCTTAAGGCTAAATTAACACTAGTGGGGGTGAATAGTGTTTAGTAGATTATATGAATATTTTTCAAAATCTTTAAGATTATACTTGGAATGATTTAATTAACAATCACCGAAACAATCATAGAATCAAAGTGGAGATAAAAGTAATTGCAATAAAAATAAAAAGGAAAGAACACACCAGGATTTTATACTGGTTCGAAGTTACTCTACATCTAGTCTCGTACAATTCCTTGTACATATTTCTTTTCAACTAGAAAATGCAAATGCAATCTCGATTTCAAGGCTACGAGACACACCCTCCAAAATCCCGACCTCTGGGTAGAGTTACTTGATTTCCGGGCTACAAGTGCACCTACTAGATTTATGGGCTACTAAGCATACCCAGTTGATTTTACGGGTAACAATCACACCCATAATTATAGCAGTATGATTTAATAGAATTTTACAGACTCAGATCTTCGATCTTGATTACAATTGATCCTATAACTCTTGAATAGCACTTTGATCTTGGTTTGATTGAGAGAGATGAGAGAAATCAGAGAGTAGATGAAGAAGAATCAAACTAGTGATGATTGAATTTGATTTTGGTTAAATTTCGGCAGTGTTTGGGTATATTTTGATTTAGAAATCAAGAGAGTGAAAAGAGGAGAGAAGAATAAGAAAGTTATATATAAAAATTTGTTTGGAAGCCCAATATATATAGCGAAACAACGGTCTTGTCCATTCGCAAAGAGATACGAGGAAAAGACGCTTCCATTTAAATTTGAATTTTGAAAATTACGGCCACTATGTCGACATACATGGATAGGATATGTCGAGATATCCCTTTGTATTTTGAAAAAAACACTTTAAAAATATTATTTTGAAAATCCGTTGCTTTGTAAAATAATTTGATACTTTGCAGAATCATTTAAATATAGTTTATATACATTTTAATCAAAATATAACTTAATAAAACTTTATAAAATAATTTTGAAAGATTTAATAAGAGCATTCAAAATAATGTAAATAATATATTAAAAATTAATATAATTATAGCTTATTAAAGTATAAACAAAAATTTAATATATATATAAATTTAAAAACACTAAAATAATACCTTTATAAGTATAAGAGATTGAAAATCATTTTGAGAAATATTTTGAAAATATTATTTTAAACCTGGATATTTGAAAAACAATTTAAAACAATATTAGAAAAGAAGAGAGAGATCAGGAAAGTGTTATCAATATTTTAACATAAATTCTATGACTCTATAACTTATCTGGAATATCTTGAAATCTTGAACTCTTCAATACTCACGAGTCTTCATTCTCCAATCTTGAAACTCTATATTAGCATCTTAAATCTACTCTTGATATCGTACGGTTTTCTTAATCAACATCTGTCGGTATCATGCACTATATACTATATGTAACTTGATAAAACATTATATTTTATATAATTTCCTATAGTTGTTATCAGCAAAACCAATACCTAAGGTACTAACAATCTCCCTATTTTTAATGATGACAACTATGTATATAAAATATAATATAACTCCCCTTGAGTTACAAACCCCCCCCCCCCTAATCTATGTCTAGATTTTATATATTTCTCCCCTTTTGTCATCAACAAAAATAACCAACTAAAACTATAACTCTAACTCTAACACAAACTCATACTCTAATTCTAAATCTAACCCCCCCTACAGAAAATACTAATCAATATATATAAGAATTATATATGATGAGAATGATTGTATAAAAACAATGATTTATATTTAAAATGAGGTAATCATGAAATGGAAATAACGATAATAATGATATATATAAGAAATGATAAGTGATAACACAAATCTTTAATAGAAAACAAACCAATCTATATATTCATTCAATACCACACCATAATTCAATCATATCTTAAAATGTACATATAAGTAAGTAAAACAAATGAATATACACACCACACAATCAAATAAAGGAAGATAAGTACTATCCTAACGTAATTTCCTAATGGTCGGGGATTTGTGAATAGGACAATGAGGATAATGAAGACAAAAGTTCCTCTTTTGTTCGATGAGATTTCCATCTCGATCGAAACATACTTCTCTGGTGCATCGGACTTCGTCATCTTCCTCTATGTGTTCTTCCTCTTCTTCTTCCTCTTCTTCCTCGTCATCGCTACCTTGAATGGGGTTGTGAATGGCCCAATTTGCAGAATCATCTTTAATAACTATTGGATTAGTAAGATTATCCAATAGATATTTTTGCAAATTGCAAAGGATTCTGCTTTGTTTCTCTTGTTCTTTGGCCATATGAAGTGCTGGAAGGGGCCGTGGGTAGGAGAAGGGAAGGAAAACGATGAATTCTCTTCTCTAAAATGTTTGGGATTAGAGGAGGCCATGATTTATTTGTTTCAAAAGTTAAAAACAGAGAGAATATCGAGAAATGAAGAAGAAAGTCGAAATTTGGTTATTATATAACCGCCAATTTGAATTTTAGAGGGAAATTTAAAAAATAGAAATTATCGTTATATGTCGACATAGGGGGAATGGATATGTCGACATTCAAGTTATAATTTTGATTATTTTGTTTTTATTTATATTTTGTAAAAAAAAATTTACTTTATTATTTTTATATTTCCGATAAAGAACAAATTCCTAACTCTCTTCTTAACTTTGTAAAATATGTTTGATTCAATAGTTTTGTTAATATATCAGCTATTTGATTTTCAGTGTTTATATCTTCAAGTGATATTATTTCTTTGTTTACATTATCTCTTAGAAAATGGTGTCTAATATCAATATTTTTAGTTCTAGCATGATGAGTTGGATTTGTAGATAGATTGATCGCACTCGTATTATAACAGTATATTGGTGATTTAGTAAAATTTAAACCAAAATCTTTTAGTGTTTTTGCATATAGATAACCTGTGAATAGGCTAATGCTGCTGAGATATATTCTGCTTCTGTCGTAGATAGAGATACATAGTTTTGCTTTTTTACTAAACCACGAAATCAGATAGTGTCCCAAAAGGTGACAAGTTCCACTTGTACTTTTTCGGTCTAATTTGCAACCAACATAGTCTGCATCACTATATGAAATTAATTCAAAGGAGTCTTCTTTTGGGTAAAAGAGTCTATAGTCTAATGTGTTGTTTACACATCTCAAAATTCATTTTACGGATTTTAAATGAGTTTCTTTAGGTTGAGATTGATATCTTGCACAAAGACAAGCACTATGCATTATATCAGGTCTACTAGCAGTTATATAGAGTAGTGATCCAATCATTCTCTATATAGTTTTTGATCTACATCTTTTGAATTTTCTTCTTTATTTAATTTTTCATTAGTTGCCATGGGAGTTGGTTTACCACTGGTATTTGACATACCAAATTTCTTAACTAGATCTTTAGCATATTTTTCTTGACTAATAAGAATTCCATTACTTAGTTGTTTTATTTGTGATCCTAGAAAATAATTTAGCTCTTCCATATGACTCATTTCAAATTCCTTATCATTATTTCTGAGAATTCCTTATTTAGTTTATCGTTGGTAGATCAAAAATGATATCATCTACATATATTTGTATTGACTGAATTTCATTTTTTATTTCTTTTAATAAAAAGTGTACTATCTACCTTGCCTATTTCAAAATTGATTGTAATGGATAGGATTTAAGTCTGTCATACCAAGCTCTTGGAGCTCATTTCAGACCATACAAAGCCTTCTTTAATTTATAAACATTATTAGGTAGTTTTGCATCTTCAAAAAGTGGGGGTTGTTCTACAAATATATCTTCTTTAATAAAATCATTTAAAAATGCACCATTAACATCCATTTGATATAACTTAAAATTATTATGATTGGCGAAAGCAAGTAAAATTCGTATAGCTTCTAATCTTTCTAAGGGTGCAATGGTTTCGTCAAAATCTATTCCTTCTTCTTGACAAAAACCTTGTGCGACTAATCGAGCTTTATTTCTAACAACCTCTCCTTCTTCATTCATTTTGTTTCTATATACCCATTTAGTTCCTATTATAGATTTATCCTCAAGTCTTTGGACTAATTCCCCTACATTATTTCTTGTAAATTGATTCAATTCCTCTTGCATAGAAAAAATCCATGAATCATCAGTTGATGCTTCCTTTGGATTTTTAGGTTCAATAGTTGAAATAAAAGCAATGTTACTCATTTTATTTAGTTGATTTTTAGTTTTAACAATATTTCCAAGTATATTTTCTATAGGATGATCTTTCAAGTATCTTGTTCTTTTATTTGGATGTGAATTATGTGAATTATTATTATTTTCATTTACGGTAATCTCATTATTACTAATTTTGTTTGGGTTATCAATGTTTACTTCTTCATCAATATTTGGATTATAAACTTTGAGATTTTCATCAAAGGAGACATGTAATGTCTCTTCAATAGTATTAGTTCTAGTATTGAAAACTCTATAAGCTTTACTTCTACATAATATCCAATAAATATTCCTTTATCTGATTTAGCATCAAATTTATCCAAATTATCTTTAGTATTTAAAATAAAACATTTACTATAAAAAATTCTAAAGTATGATACTTTAGGCTTTTATTATAGAATAATTCATATGGTGTTTTCTTAGTTAATGTTCTTATTAAAATTCTATTTAATATATAACATGCGGTACCAACTGCTTCAGTCCAAAAATTTTAAGGTAATTACTATCATTTAGCATAGTTCTAGCGCACTCTTGAATCGTCCTATTTTTACGTTCTACCACTCTATTTTGTTGTGTTGTTCTTGGAAATGAAAATTTATGAGTTATACCTTTCTTATTCCGGAAATTCTCAAAATTTTCATTTTCGAATTCTCCACCATGATCACTCCGAAAGGTTTTAATTTTACTAGTCATTTGATTTTGAATTCGTTTAACAAAGATTTTATAAATTTCAAAAACATTTAAGTTTTAAGAAAGACGTCCAAGTAAACCTAGAATAATCATCTACGATTACAAATACGTATCTGCTGCGATTTATAGATTGTATCTGTGAAGGACCGAAAAGATCTAAGTGAAGAAGTTCAAGGGGTTGTGAGGTAGAAATCATATCTTTTGATTTAAAATAATTTTTTCTAAGTTTTCCTAATTGACATGCATCACATAAATTATTAACTTTAAAATTCATTTTGGTAATACCTCTAACTAGATCGTTTTTAACAATTTTAGATATTAGTTTGAAATTCAAATGACCAAATCTTTTATATCAAATTCAAGGATCACTTGATTCAGCCAAAAGACACAAATTATCATTTGTGATTTTCATACTTAATATATAGATGTTTCATTTTCTAATACCTTCAAAGATAATGTTTGACTCATTATCCTCAATATGACATTTATCTTTTACAAATTTAATTTTGAAACCCTTATCACACAATTGACTAATACTTAACATATTATGCTTTAAATTCCTGACTAACAAAACATTAGAAATATTAGGAGTTTTAGAATTACCGACATTGTCGATGTCAATCACATATCCTTTTAGATTTGTCTCCAAAATTTACCGATCCACCATCTTTGTAAGCTATATCCTTCAAAATCTTCGGATTTCTAGTCATGTGTCTTGAGCATCCACTATCAAATATCCATTTGTCCTTTTTGCTCTATAGAGTTTGATCATCAGGTGTCTGTTCATCAAAAGCCATGTAATACATCTGTTACTGCAATTCATACTTTTTCAAAAGATCACGTGATTTTTTATAATGAATAGATGCAAATTTATGATGATTTTGTAAATTATCTTTTCAAAAATAGTGTTTAAAACATTATCAAAAATTGCCATTAAAACTTTTTCAAAAATCAGATTATGAATACTTTGAAAACCAATGCTCTAATACCAAATATGAATCACCGGAATAGGGATCTAAAGACTAAATTAACACTAGGGGGGTGAATAGTGTTTAATGGATTATACGAATATTTTTCAAATTCTTTAATATTCTACTTGGAATGATGTAATTAACAATCACAAAAATAATCACAGAATCAAAGTGCGAATAAAAGTAAATGCAGTAAAAATAAAAAAGAAAGAACACACCAGGATTTTAGATTGGTTCGGAGTTACCCTACATCTAGTCCCGTACAATTCTTTGTACATATTTCTTTTCAACTAGTAATTGAAAATATAATCTCGATTTCAAGGCTAAATGACACACCCTCCAGAATCCCGACCTCTGGGTAGAGTTACTTGATTTCCAGGCTACAAGCACACCTACTAGATTTATGGGCTACTAAGCACACCCAGTTGATTTTACGGGCTACAATCACACCCACAAGTATAGCAGTATGATTTGATAGAATTTTACAGACTCAGATCTTCGATCTTGATTACAATTGATCCTATAACTCTTGAATAGTACTTTGATCTTGGTTTGAGTGAGAGAGATGAGAGAAATCAGAGAGTATATGAAGAAGAATTAAACTAGTGATGATTGAATTTGATTCTGGCTGAATTTTGGCAGAGTTTGGGTATATTTTGATTTAGAAATCAAGAGAGTGAAAAGAGGAGTGAAGAATAAGAAAGTTATATATCAAAATTTGTTTGGAAGTCTGATATATATAGCAAAACAACGGTCTTGTCCATTCGCAAAGAGATACAACGAAAAGAAACTTCCATTCAAATTTGAATTTTGAAAATTACGGCAACTATGTCGACATACATGGTGTAACGACCCGTATTTTTACGGATCGAAACATCGTAAAACTGTTGTCATTAGATCAATAGTATCATGACATTTTAGGTCGTGACATTTTTAGGTCGTGACATTTTAGGACGACCTAAGGATTTCCAGCCTATAAATACATGGTTCTACTTCACTTTTTGGGATCCGGATTTTTGAAGCGACGAAGTGCTGCCATTTTGAGAGCTCGAGTTCTACACTTCTTCACTTCTTTTCTCCACTCTAATCTTGTGATTTTCTTCCATCCAAATCGAAGATCAAATCGAAGATCCAAGAGCTTAGATTGAAGATCTACAACCATCGAAGAGAGATTTCCTCGTTTGAAGCGGAATTTTGGAGAATCGAGCTAGATCCTTCGCTGTCCAGATCTGAAGTGTGTTGCTTTTGAGGTGTTAAGGTGATTTGGTGAGTGGTGGTTACCTCTCACACGGATCCAAAGGAGTATATCGGATTGTTGGCTTGATTTGGTGTTAAAATAGTGATTTCCATGCATTTTCATAAACTTAAGTGTAGATCTATTGTTCATGATGATTTGACACCGATTTTACTACATGTTAATTTATGCAAGTTCATTCATCAAGTTGTAGAGATATTGCTCACGTTTCATGCTTGTTAGATTTGGACTCTTTATTTACAAGATTGCCGTTATTGTTATAATTGTTAGTTATATCATATTTGAATGCTTGATTACTTGGATTAATGATTGACTTGATTGATTGTTATGAATTAGTTGATTGATGATTTGATTTAGACAAGATGGTCGAAGATGATTCAAAAGCTAAGGGAAAGGCTCTTAAATTGGAAAAGCTGCTCGTGGCATATATGGGGGATGATGAAGCTCATATGGATAGATTTGATGATGATGTTGAGATGAGGCTTTGCTATGATGAGATGAAGCGAGGCATGATGTGAGATAGCCTTGGTTTAATCCAGACGGGATCATTCCAAGCATGTTGATAACTCGGTGAAATGGTTCGGGTTTGAGGATAATGGTTGGCTCGAGAGGCGCTTGAGCTAGTATGGAAATAGTCGTCGAGGAGGATGACTAGAAGGCTGAGATTTCATCGTTGTTGAAGGTTCTAGCATGCTCAAAGCAAGAGTACGCTGGGCAGATTCGATAGTCCCAAAAGACTACTGATTGGTAGTCGAGTACTCTGGGCAGGTTCGATAGTCCTAGGCATGGGCTGCGACGACGTGCAGAGTTATGTCTAGAACCGGGGTTTCCATTAGCCCTTGACGGACGGCTGAAAGAATGTGCCGGTCATTCAATTAACGGTGGTATCGAAGCAATGATAACAGTGATAGCCAGAGTCATGGATGTTTGGTTGTACCGTCATTCGGTCTCAAGAGCGATGTTTTCTGGGTGCTTATCTGATCTTGGTTTAGGCCTTGGGGGTTTGTACTTGGAAAACACCGACCTTGACTCGAGTGATAATTGCTTTACTTTAATTGTCTGATTGCTATGTTTACTTCTGCTTAGTGTGTCTGGGGCTATCACTGTAGAAAGAGGTGGAGTGGGAGGGTTGGATTCCTATTCCTTTACCTTTATGCTCTTTTGGTATGTTGTTAGTTAATTTATTGCTCACTAAGACTGTTGTCTGACTCAAGGCTTTATGTTTAACTCTTATTGCCCTGGGCTGTTTGTAATATCCCGGAAATTTTAACAATATCAATTTAAAAATCTGTTGAATAATTAAATTGATATTGATGATCTTTGATAATAAGATTTGAATTTAATTTAATAATCTGATTAAATTAGTATTTAATGGATGATTTTATCTTTTAAAAGTTAATAAGATATTTTCTATTTGAATATATATATTTATTTATATATATTGTAAATAGAAGCTTTGGGAAAATTGGAAATTTAGATTTAATTTAATATGACTTTTCAAAGTTATTTAAATAAATAATCTTATAGTTTTAAATTACTTTAAGTAAATATTTTAATGGTTTAAGATATATTTTTACTTAAGCTTATATAAAGAAGATTTAACAAAATAGTTTGTTTTATTTCTTTTTAAATATTTCTTGATAATATGATCTCTTATATAATTATTTATATTATCAAATATGTTATTCTCAAATAATAAGTATAATGTATTATTTTTAATATGTATGAATTTTAATGCTAAAAGGAATTGTTATTTTAAATGGAATAAATAGTGTATGTAAATATATATAACTTGACTTTTAAATGGAATCTTAGGATTTAATTTTATTTAAATTTGAATTTAAGTTTTCAAATTCAAAAGAATATATATTTAAATTGTTTTGGATTTTAAAATATTTGTATAAACTTTTATTTATAAGTATAATTAGCTTTTGTTTATCTTTAATAAGTAATATATATAGATAAGTGTTTAAATAAATAAGAAAAGGTTTTTATTTACTTTTAAACTAAATAAAAATAAGATAAATACTTAAAAGACAAGTGTCATTTAACTAATGCCTTGTTTAAACATGTGTAAATAAATGGATTAATCTATGTGACAAGTGTCTTTTTATTTTCTTTTTCTTTTATTTTATAAAATCAAAAATATACATGTATGTAAACATTTGCATTTCCTCAATTCATTCTTTCTAAACTCTTTTTCAAAGCCAAGAGAAAAACAAATTAGATCTTTCCTCTACTTCAATTCTGAAACAAATCAGAGAATCAAATGCCTCAAACCAAAAACTAAATTCAACAATTTGTAAACAAGTTTCCAAAATCAAATCTCAAGTCAGTCTGCATTTTTCAAAACCTGCAAACATCTTCATTTTCCAATCTGGAATCAACTCAGAGCAACTGATGCATTTTTCATCTCTGGAAGCAATTCAAACTGCTTGCAGTCATTTTTCAACCTGGAAGCCAACTTGCATGTAGGTTTAAAGCAATCTAAAGCTCCAGCAACTCCAGTTTTTAAATCAATGAGGCATTCCAGTTTAAGATTCCCAGTTTCAAAAACTATTTCCAAAAGAATAAGGCTCTGCCTCTGTTTCATCTTTAATCAAGTGAGTAACTTTTAAACTTAAAGTAAAATAGGGTTGCATGTTGAATCTCTGTGACATATATATGTATTGATGTATGAATAAGTGCATTCTCCTGTTTGTATATATGGATGTATTGTGTGCATGTATGACAGTGTACTCTGTTATTGTTTTGTCTGCCCAGGCTAAAAATTTTATTTGAAATTTCTCAACACTTAATCTAGCTGTTATTAGGACTAAATTTATAAACAAAAATTGTTTGTGTGATCATAAGTTTGAGATTAAAATTGTAATTAAGTTAAAATAAATACAAACTCCTTCTGGAAACCAAAAATGAACTGGAAACATGTGTTTTGTTTAAAACTTAAATTCTTTAATTTATTAAACTTAGATTGTGATCTGAAACCTTAACAGGAAATATGATTTTTAAATCAGAAAACACAATTTTTAGTATAGGATTTAGGGAGCAGTTCTGGTTTTAACAAAAAGAGGGAAACTGGTAAATCCTGGTGATCTTGGAATTGTGGAAGCTTGGGTTTCTTCGTGTTGATGGAGGAGAGTTAGGAGTTGCTTAGAAAAATGGGTATTTGTGATAAAATTCATCAGAGAGGATGCGACAGTGAAAATCTTTTTGGAACCCTAGTTAGACTGGGTTAGTTTGGTCGATCGATTACGTCTTCTATAATGGTTCGAGTGATTCAAGATTTTGGGAATTGGTAGTTTGGTCGTGGATGAAGGCGAGGCCGGAGAGGTTGGTTGTCAGGTGGTCGGAGCGGCAAGTTTTAGCTGTTGACAGGTTTGGGATGGTGATGTGTTGGCATTTCAGGTTTTGGATACAGGCTCGTTTTTGCTTTCGAGTTCGTTTTGATGATCTGATGATCGTGGGATGGTGCAGAGATGATTGTTGATGTGGGGAGGTCACCGGAGGTGGCTGGCGTCAGTCGGAGAGTGGTGCACGTGCACGCGGTCATGGATACATATCTGGGTGAACTCTGTTATACTGGAGAAGGCAATTCGAGTTTCTTGGGTATTGTTCGTGAGAAACTCGAAGTTTTGAAGGGTGCGACTCGAAGCTAATTAGTTTGGTCTCGAGAATCTTTAGTGTTGCCAGGTTTTTAAGAAACCTGTCTGTTTCAATTTTAAACTAAAGTTAAATTTGTTAAAGTAATATCTTAACAAGGTTTTAAATCAAAGATTTAGTTAGATTCAAGTTAGTTTGAATTTTAGATTAGATATAAATAAGTTATAAATTTATATGTTTTAAATAAGTTTTAAATGGTAGTTAGATTTAAATGTTTGAAATTAAAAAGGAAATTGGTTTAAACTCTTTTTAAATTTCTTTTATAAGAGATAAGGAATTTTTAACAAGTAAAAGTTTTTAAATTGTTTTAAAAACTTAGTTAAAAATAAATTGGTATTCATTTTAAATACAGAATTTAAAATGAAATTTAAAAGTAGATTTGAAATGGATGTTTCAAATATGAATGGTAAATGATAACTTGTTTATCAATAAGAATAAAGTTTATCTTAAAATAATTAAAGACTTGTGTTTATTTAATTTATTAGGAGATTTAATAGATAATTAATTTAATTTTATTAATTAATCATTTGGATTAATTAAATAAATAATTAAAGGTTTAAACTAATTTAGTTAGGATTAAGATAAATAAATTAGGAATGATTAATTTCTAATTGAGGATTATAAATTAGAGTATTAATTAATGGTTAAGAATTAATTAATAGAGTAATTAAATATTAATTTAATTATGGTTAACACTTAATTAATTTAGTAATTAGAGATTGATTGATTGGTTATTAAGATTTATTAATTTAGAATTAATAATAATTAATATAAGTTAATTACTTAAGGAAAGTAATTAAATAATAGTTAATGAAGTCATTAACTATGGATTATTAAATAATAAATTAATAAGATTAATTTTAATAGTTAATTAGATTAATTAATTTAAAGATAATCAATTATAGAATTTGTTTAAATGTAATTACTTATTGGAAGTAATTAAGAATTAATTACTTATTGTAATTAATTGAAGTTAATTTGATTTAGTTAAATTAATTAATTAAGTTTAATTAATTTAGAATAATCAAGAGATGATTTGATAATAATTACTTTATGTAATTATTAAGGTGTGATTATTTAGGGAAGTTAATAATAAATAATTACTGGATGTAATTAGTTGAATAATGATAGTATTAATAGAAGTAATTTGAGTTAATTACTTTGAATAATTAATCAAGAGATTAATTAAGGAATTAATTAAGGAGTAATTAATTTAGTTAATGAAAGTAATTAAGGGGAGTTAATTACTAGATGAGATTAATCAAAAGTGATTAATAAATGTTGTTTAATTAAAGATTAATTACTTAATGTAATTAATTTAATTGAGTAATTAATAATTAAGTTGTAATTAAGGATCATTAATTAATATAATTAATGATGCAATTAAGATTGGTTAATTAAGTAATAATTAATAAATGAAGTAATTAATCAATGTAATTAATTAAGGATTAATGTAATTAATTATAGTTGATTAAGTTAATTAATTTTAGTTAATTAATTAATGATGTAATTAAAGGTTAATTACAATAAGTGGTTAAGGATAATTAATTTAAGTAATTAATTGAGAATAAATTACTTGAATGTAATCAAAAGATAATTAATCAAGATGATTAATTGAAATGAATTATTAGAGGATAATTAATTAATTGATTGTAATTAATTAATGGTTAAGTAAGAAGGATTTATAAAATGAAGTAATTAATTTAATTCAATTTAAATTAATTAGAGATGATATAAATCATTACTTATGAATGGGTGTTAGTATTGAATACTTGGCATTGATTGATATCTCTGATGAGATATATGCTGTATGATATGGATGTTAGTTGAATTGTATGGATTATCTGATAATGTTGATTATCTGTTGGGAATCATCTTTCTTTGTGTATAAAGATAATTGAATTGAATTGTTTTAACTTTAAAACAACTTGGCCTTAAAAGATACGCTTTGGATTTCGATGAGACCGGGATCGGGTTTCCGTATACCGGATTTCCAGGTCTGGAGACCCGAATACCACATCGATCCAAATTAACGATAGGTCGTGAATCTCAAGTGAAGATGAAGTTTCAGAGTGCAAGGGTTATTGTCGTTAACTCTGAGGGTGATTCCAAAACGAGTGTAACGAGATAATGCCTTCGGTTTCGTTCGAACCCGGAACGAACTTGTATGGATTGAATGCTTTCAGCACATCGTCAGGCGGACGATGAGCATTCTAAGTGATATGTTCTGATTAAAGGTAATCGTAACCTCAAGCCTCATCAACCGGGAATGGCTAAAACAGGGGAGGTGCAGCAAGGCTTCGTGGGTAGCACCCACTGAGAGCAAGATAGATCCCTGTCTAGAGGTCCCTTTTCTTTTTATTCGGCTTAGTGTGTGGTTGGTCGTGCCAACTA
Organism: Allium fistulosum; assembly: GCA_030737815.1. Taxonomy (NCBI): domain Eukaryota; kingdom Viridiplantae; phylum Streptophyta; class Magnoliopsida; order Asparagales; family Amaryllidaceae; genus Allium; species Allium fistulosum. The sequence continues at coordinate 1,051,541,447 of CM060907.1, forward strand.
CGGGGTTATCTTGTTCGGAATTATCCAGTAAGGGATGGTTCCGGCTTTGTGTTGCAGGGGAGCGGGCGTACTCCTCGGTACGGTGATCTAGGCCACGTACTGTGACGGGCGATACCCCAGTAGCCCTGCCATTGTATGGAAACCCATTCTTCCTACGTACCCTTACGGTTTTGATTGTATAACCCACTTTGTGGCTAGTATGCTGGAATTTAATAATGTAACAATTTCAGCTATTTCATATTTATTTGAAAACCCTAGACCCTATTATAATGCAATCGAATTTCCTATCAAAATGTTTTGGTTAGCGTAAGGTAAAAACTTACCCATGTTTATTTGTGGGGAGTCTTACGTGATACCTTTTCTTTCAAAAAGGTTTTGAAGTTAAACAAGTTTAACCTGTTACTCACACCAGACCCATGTCTGACCCAAGTGTTTATTTTGTTTTATAAACTCTTGGGTACTCAAATTTTTACGAGTAGCCAAGGGATTCAGGTTTAGCCTTGACGAATTATGGAGGAGCAATGGAGCAGGAGGCTTCGGCGTTGTAGATAGATAGTAGTTTCCGCTGTGTTGATTTTGTATTGATCTCTGTATTGTATTGAGATGTAATAACTAGACAGATGTTTATAATTGTCTAGTATGTGATGTGTAATCTGTGTAACTCTGATAAGTGTTGTATATGATACTATGTAATATTTATGTTATTAATATAATTTATTCGTTCCGCTGTGTGAGATTCTAATGTTGTTTCTTTCTCTCTTCTCTTCTTTTCTATTTTCTACCCCTTTCTTTCTTATTGACGATACGTCATTCTGTAGAATGAGTGGCGGGTCGTTACAGTGGTATCAGAGCATAGGTTGAGCGAATGCCTAAGCTTTTGGTTAAGTGAATATCAGAACACTAGGTTGAGTGAATACCTAGGTTCAGAAGGATTGTTCATTTGAGACAGGATCTGTAGCAACCTGTTTGAGTCTGAGTATATATATACGAGAGCGCGTATTTGTTAGTTATATAAAATGGTTTTATATTGTGTTAATTGATCGGTTGAGTGGTATATGGATTCTGGTCAATACGAGTAGCTAACGTTATTGATAGGGATCTCTAAACACTTGGACCAGGCCAACGGACACAATATTGTTTTAAAAAGGTAGATGAAATAATTTTACCCAGATATAATTTCTATATAAAAAAGTATCATTTTAAATGTATATGGTATTTGTAATGATTGGTTGAGATGATAATAATTTATCATCTAGGATTAGGAGTCTGAGTGTTGAGGTTGGAAGTATCTGTCGAGACTGTAGACCCAATACCGTCTCGAGTAAGCTTTGCTGTGGTGAAGGATTTCATCGATCTCCAAAGGAAACTGTAATGGTTCGGAGTTTATCTTTGAAGTGTGGATGAGTAGAGTTGGATCTGTCGATGAGGCAGAAGTGAGTGATGGTACCTTGATACCTCAGGTAATAGTAGCTGTATGATGAGATGCAGTGACTATGGATGTTCCTGAAGATGTTTTCTTTGGAACAAGATTAAGGAAGTGTGTCTGTTTCGGTGTTGTCGCTGAGTTCAGCATGGTGTTTCTGCTTTGGTTTGGAGTTCGAGTTTCTCGAAGAGCTTTGGATAGGAGCATCAGTATCAGCAGTGCAGCTCAGAGTGTTCTGTGTGTTGGCAGGAAGTTTTATGGGTGAGCAGTTTTCTTGAGGAGGAGTTCAGAAGCAGCAGAGTGGATTCATTTCTTCGATAAATTGGATAAATAAGTGTAAGCTGTTCTGATTGGTAAAGAGAGAACAGTCTGTTTGGAATTAAGCTGGGTTGATCGCAAAAGTGACTTGCGATTACTGAGTGTTCTTTTGGGTTATCAGAGTTATTTTGGATGTCTTCAGGGAAGTTAGAGTTTGTCCGCATCTGAAGGTTGAGTTTTCTTATCGACTGGATTCCAAGAGTGATACCAATGGTTCAATCTAGTTGAAGGATGTTTTCCTAGAGATAGAGTTTGGTGAAACAGCTCAAGTTTTGCTGGAATATCTGAGTTTTCTGTATGGATCCGTGAACCTTATTTCTAGAAGTGAGTTGTCCAGTCTGTGCTTGTGTCCTACCTCATATCAGAATGGTGCAGCGAAAGCAGTTTGGAGTGTATCTCTGATAGGAGAAGTAAGTTTGGAATCTACCAATATTGTGAAGTAGAGTTGTGTTTGGATCTAGTTTGTGTTCTGATTTGGATAAGTAATTGGACTTCTGAATTGAATTGTCAGTTTGGATAACTGGAATTCATTGAGTTTTATGTATCTCTGAGGGAGTACGTATTTGATCTATCTCTGGTTTTAGAATCTGCAGTTTTGGGAAGTTTGGTAGTTGAGTCAGACTCGTCTATAGTCTGATATTCTGTTTAGTTCTGTAGATCTAGATGAGTAGGAGATCTATAGCTTAGTAGTTTAGATTGTTGGTAGAGCGAGTATTCCGGTATATATATATATATACTTGGGGAAACTCGAGGAATTTTATCTAGAATTTAGTCTAGATAGTTAGAATTGTTTGATTTGATGATTTGGTTGCTATGGTTGTTAGCATATGGATGATAGTATATGCTTGTGTTTTAAAATTTAAAATCTTTAATAAGATTATTAAATTACCTTTGTTTAAATTTCGGGGACGAAATTATTTTAAGGGGGGAGGAATGTAATATCCCGGAAATTTTAACAATATCAATTTAATAATCTGTTGAATAATTAAATTGATATTGATGATCTTTGATAATAAGATTTGAATTTAATTTAATAATCTGATTAAATTAGTATTTAATGGATGATTTTATCTTTTAAAAGTTAATAAGATATTTTCTATTTGAATATATATATTTATTTATATATATTGTAAATAGAAGCTTTGGGAAAATTGGAAATTTAGATTTAATTTAATATGACTTTTCAAAGTTATTTAAATAAATAATCTTATAGTTTTAAATTACTTTAAGTAAATATTTTAATGGTTTAAGATATATTTTTACTTAAGCTTATATAAAGAAGATTTAACAAAATAGTTTGTTTTATTTCTTTTTAAATATTTCTTGATAATATGATCTCTTATATAATTATTTATATTATCAAATATGTTATTCTCAAATAATAAGTATAATGTATTATTTTTAATATGTATGAATTTTAATGCTAAAAGGAATTGTTATTTTAAATGGAATAAATAGTGTATGTAAATATATATAACTTGACTTTTAAATGGAATCTTAGGATTTAATTTTATTTAAATTTGAATTTAAGTTTTCAAATTCAAAAGAATATATATTTAAATTGTTTTGGATTTTAAAATATTTGTATAAACTTTTATTTATAAGTATAATTAGCTTTTGTTTATCTTTAATAAGTAATATATATAGATAAGTGTTTAAATAAATAAGAAAAGGTTTTTATTTACTTTTAAACTAAATAAAAATAAGATAAATACTTAAAAGACAAGTGTCATTTAACTAATGCCTTGTTTAAACATGTGTAAATAAATGGATTAATCTATGTGACAAGTGTCTTTTTATTTTCTTTTTCTTTTATTTTATAAAATCAAAAATATACATGTATGTAAACATTTGCATTTCCTCAATTCATTCTTTCTAAACTCTTTTTCAAAGCCAAGAGAAAAACAAATTAGATCTTTCCTCTACTTCAATTCTGAAACAAATCAGAGAATCAAATGCCTCAAACCAAAAACTAAATTCAACAATTTGTAAACAAGTTTCCAAAATCAAATCTCAAGTCAGTCTGCATTTTTCAAAACCTGCAAACATCTTCATTTTCCAATCTGGAATCAACTCAGAGCAACTGATGCATTTTTCATCTCTGGAAGCAATTCAAACTGCTTGCAGTCATTTTTCAACCTGGAAGCCAACTTGCATGTAGGTTTAAAGCAATCTAAAGCTCCAGCAACTCCAGTTTTTAAATCAATGAGGCATTCCAGTTTAAGATTCCCAGTTTCAAAAACTATTTCCAAAAGAATAAGGCTCTGCCTCTGTTTCATCTTTAATCAAGTGAGTAACTTTTAAACTTAAAGTAAAATAGGGTTGCATGTTGAATCTCTGTGACATATATATGTATTGATGTATGAATAAGTGCATTCTCCTGTTTGTATATATGGATGTATTGTGTGCATGTATGACAGTGTACTCTGTTATTGTTTTGTCTGCCCAGGCTAAAAATTTTATTTGAAATTTCTCAACACTTAATCTAGCTGTTATTAGGACTAAATTTATAAACAAAAATTGTTTGTGTGATCATAAGTTTGAGATTAAAATTGTAATTAAGTTAAAATAAATACAAACTCCTTCTGGAAACCAAAAATGAACTGGAAACATGTGTTTTGTTTAAAACTTAAATTCTTTAATTTATTAAACTTAGATTGTGATCTGAAACCTTAACAGGAAATATGATTTTTAAATCAGAAAACACAATTTTTAGTATAGGATTTAGGGAGCAGTTCTGGTTTTAACAAAAAGAGGGAAACTGGTAAATCCTGGTGATCTTGGAATTGTGGAAGCTTGGGTTTCTTCGTGTTGATGGAGGAGAGTTAGGAGTTGCTTAGAAAAATGGGTATTTGTGATAAAATTCATCAGAGAGGATGCGACAGTGAAAATCTTTTTGGAACCCTAGTTAGACTGGGTTAGTTTGGTCGATCGATTACGTCTTCTATAATGGTTCGAGTGATTCAAGATTTTGGGAATTGGTAGTTTGGTCGTGGATGAAGGCGAGGCCGGAGAGGTTGGTTGTCAGGTGGTCGGAGCGGCAAGTTTTAGCTGTTGACAGGTTTGGGATGGTGATGTGTTGGCATTTCCAGGTTTTGGATACAGGCTCGTTTTTGCTTTCGAGTTCGTTTTGATGATCTGATGATCGTGGGATGGTGCAGAGATGATTGTTGATGTGGGGAGGTCACCGGAGGTGGCTGGCGTCAGTCGGAGAGTGGTGCACGTGCACGCGGTCATGGATACATATCTGGGTGAACTCTGTTATACTGGAGAAGGCAATTCGAGTTTCTTGGGTATTGTTCGTGAGAAACTCGAAGTTTTGAAGGGTGCGACTCGAAGCTAATTAGTTTGGTCTCGAGAATCTTTAGTGTTGCCAGGTTTTTAAGAAACCTGTCTGTTTCAATTTTAAACTAAAGTTAAATTTGTTAAAGTAATATCTTAACAAGGTTTTAAATCAAAGATTTAGTTAGATTCAAGTTAGTTTGAATTTTAGATTAGATATAAATAAGTTATAAATTTATATGTTTTAAATAAGTTTTAAATGGTAGTTAGATTTAAATGTTTGAAATTAAAAAGGAAATTGGTTTAAACTCTTTTTAAATTTCTTTTATAAGAGATTAGGAATTTTTAACAAGTAAAAGTTTTTAAATTGTTTTAAAAACTTAGTTAAAAATAAATTGGTATTCATTTTAAATACAGAATTTAAAATGAAATTTAAAAGTAGATTTGAAATGGATGTTTCAAATATGAATGGTAAATGATAACTTGTTTATCAATAAGAATAAAGTTTATCTTAAAATAATTAAAGACTTGTGTTTATTTAATTTATTAGGAGATTTAATAGATAATTAATTTAATTTGATTAATTAATCATTTGGATTAATTAAATAAATAATTAAAGGTTTAAACTAATTTAGTTAGGATTAAGATAAATAAATTAGGAATGATTAATTTCTAATTGAGGATTATAAATTAGAGTATTAATTAATGGTTAAGAATTAATTAATAGAGTAATTAAATATTAATTTAATTATGGTTAACACTTAATTAATTTAGTAATTAGAGATTGATTAATTGGTTATTAAGATTTATTAATTTAGAATTAATAATAATTAATATAAGTTAATTACTTAAGGAAAGTAATTAAATAATAGTTAATGAAGTCATTAACTATGGATTATTAAATAATAAATTAATAAGATTAATTTTAATAGTTAATTAGATTAATTAATTTAAAGATAATCAATTATAGAATTTGTTTAAATGTAATTACTTATTGGAAGTAATTAAGAATTAATTACTTATTGTAATTAATTGAAGTTAATTTGATTTAGTTAAATTAATTAATTAAGTTTAATTAATTTAGAATAATCAAGAGATGATTTGATAATAATTACTTTATGTAATTATTAAGGTGTGATTATTTAGGGAAGTTAATAATAAATAATTACTGGATGTAATTAGTTGAATAATGATTGTATTAATAGAAGTAATTTGAGTTAATTACTTTGAATAATTAATCAAGAGATTAATTAAGGAATTAATTAAGGAGTAATTAATTTAGTTAATGAAAGTAATTAAGGGGAGTTAATTACTAGATGAGATTAATCAAAAGTGATTAATAAATGTTGTTTAATTAAAGATTAATTACTTAATGTAATTAATTTAATTGAGTAATTAATAATTAAGTTGTAATTAAGGATCATTAATTAATATAATTAATGATGTAATTAAGATTGGTTAATTAAGTAATAATTAATAAATGAAGTAATTAATCAATGTAATTAATTAAGGATTAATGTAATTAATTATAGTTGATTAAGTTAATTAATTTTAGTTAATTAATTAATGATGTAATTAAAGGTTAATTACAATAAGTGGTTAAGGATAATTAATTTAAGTAATTAATTGAGAATAAATTACATGAATGTAATCAAAAGATAATTAATCAAGATGATTAATTGAAATGAATTATTAGAGGATAATTAATTAATTGATTGTAATTAATTAATGGTTAAGTAAGAAGGATTTATAAAATGAAGTAATTAATTTAATTCAATTTAAATTAATTAGAGATGATATAAATCATTACTTATGAATGGGTGTTAGTATTGAATACTTGGCATTGATTGATATCTCTGATGAGATATATGCTGTATGATATGGATGTTAGTTGAATTGTATGGATTATCTGATAATGTTGATTATCTGTTGGGAATCATCTTTCTTTGTGTATAAAGATAATTGAATTGAATTGTTTTAACTTTAAAACAACTTGGCCTTAAAAGATACGCTTTGGATTTCGATGAGACCGGGATCGGGTTTCTGTATACCGGATTTCCAGGTCTGGAGACCCGAATACCACATCGATCCAAATTAACGATAGGTCGTGAATCTCAAGTGAAGATGAAGTTTCAGAGTGCAAGGGTTATTGTCGTTAACTCTGAGGGTGATTCCAAAACGAGTGTAACGAGATAATGCCTTCGGTTTCGTTCGAACCCGGAACGAACTTGTATGGATTGAATGCTTTCAGCACATCGTCAGGCGGACGATGAGCATTCTAAGTGATATGTTCTGATTAAAGGTAATCGTAACCTCAAGCCTCATCAACCGGGAATGGCTAAAACAGGGGAGGTGCAGCAAGGCTTCGTGGGTAGCACCCACTGAGAGCAAGATAGATCCCTGTCTAGAGGTCCCTTTTCTTTTTATTCGGCTTAGTGTGTGGTTGGTCGCGCCAACTACGGGGTTATCTTGTTCGGAATTATCCAGTAAGGGATGGTTCCGGCTTTGTGTTGCAGGGGAGCGGGCGTACTCCTCGGTACGGTGATCTAGGCCACGTACTGTGACGGGCGATACCCCAGTAGCCCTGCCATTGTATGGAAACCCATTCTTCCTACGTACCCTTACGGTTTTGATTGTATAACCCACTTTGTGGCTAGTATGCTGGAATTTAATAATGTAACAATTTCAGCTATTTCATATTTATTTGAAAACCCTAGACCCTATTATAATACAATCGAATTTCCTATCAAAATGTTTTGGTTAGCGTAAGGTAAAAACTTACCCATGTTTATTTGTGGGGAGTCTTACGTGATACCTTTTCTTTCAAAAAGGTTTTGAAGTTAAACAAGTTTAACCTGTTACTCACACCAGACCCATGTCTGACCCAAGTGTTTATTTTGTTTTATAAACTCTTGGGTACTCAAATTTTTACGAGTAGCCAAGGGATTCAGGTTTAGCCTTGACGAATTGTGGAGGAGCAATGGAGCAGGAGGCTTCGGCGTTGTAGATAGATAGTAGTTTCCGCTGTGTTGATTTTGTATTGATCTCTGTATTGTATTGAGATGTAATAACTAGACAGATGTTTATAACTGTCTAGTATGTGATGTGTAATCTATGTAACTCTGATAAGTGTTGTATATGATACTATGTAATATTTATGTTATTAATATAATTTATTCGTTCCGCTGTGTGAGATTCTAATGTTGTTTCTTTCTCTCTTCTCTTCTTTTCTATTTTCTACCCCTTTCTTTCTTATTGACGATACGTCATTCTGTAGAATGAGTGGCGGGTCGTTACACTGTTCATCCATTTTGGGATGGGCAGACTAGGTAACAGGTGACAGTTGCTGTTCTTAGTTTCCGACGATGCTAATGACGAAGACGAGCTGGAGGCTTGCATATTATTTTCTTAATATATGTACTAGATGTTCCGCTGCTTTGAATAATTCTCTGAGTGATATGTAGTGAGGCTTGAAGTATTGACTATTCAGATGTTTGTATTCAACTATTATGAAGCTTAATTGATGAGGTTTTATTTTGAGATGCTTCACTATATATATTCTCTATTGTATTTTATCCATGCGCTGTGAGTAATACGATAGATTCTGTTGTTTTAATTTAACCTTGGCAATCGTCCATGGCTGCCTGGCACACTTTACAGCGCACTATTTCTATATCTAGTGCAGGGGTCATGGGCGGTCGTCACATTTGGTATCAAAGCTTTAGTTAATCGATTTTACCCAACGCTCGCTGACGTAACTACGTATGAGAGACGTAATTGTATTTTGATGGATGATTACTATATATAATATAGTAGCTTAGAATGATTTGAACCCCTTATGTAGTTGTTTCTCAAGGTGTATTAATCATTTCTTTTATAGATATTGAGAATGAGTCAAAGAGGGAGACCATCTGCTAGGGAAGGCCGTGCTGCTGAGGGGGCTGCTGATTATGCAGCTATGTTCGAAGCTATGATGACCTCGATCATGAGAAGGATGCCAGCTTCAGGGCCATCAGTAGATGTTGGAGTTCAAGTTCAAACTCCAAGGCCAGTGGATTTTGCTAAGCTGTGTAAGGATTATACTGCTCTTGGAGGAAAGATTTTCTTGGGAACAGAATTAACTATTGAAGTCCAGAGATGGATAGATGCTTGTAGAAGGATCTTTGGTGACTTGGGAATCGAGGATGCAACCAAAAGGAAGCTAGCATCAAGACAGCTTCAAGGAAGAGCTTCTTATTGGTGGAACTCTATCACCAATGACACACCAGAGGAAGAAATTACTTGGGTGCAATTCCAAGCCAGATTTGAAGCTAAGTTCATTTCTACAGCTCAGAAGTCTGTTCTGTTCAAGAAGTTTGTGGAGCTCAAGCAAGGTGGAAGACCAGTCCTTGAGTATGTTTCTGAGTTTGAAGCCTTGTCCAAGTATGCTCGGTCATATATTGAATCTTCATATTATAAGAACGAGAAGTTTGTGACAGGCTTGGACAGCTATCTTGGGAGGCAGTTGGTGGATCATTTGGACGATCCATTTGAGAAGCTTGTAGAGAAGGCTCTCAGACACGAGAATCTGTTTCCTAAAGAAGGATCTGTTGTTGTTGTGACTAGGGAAGAGTCTAAACCACAGCAGGGTGGAAACAAGAAGAGGAAGCAGCAGTAGCAAAAGAGTAAGGATGGCCAGAAGAAGCCAAACGGCGAAGTGACCTGCTACAATTGTCAGCAGAAGGGCCATTTCTCCAGGGATTGCAAGAATCCGAAGGTGCCGATGAAGTGCCACAACCGTGAAAAGCCGGGGCATATCAGGAAGAATTGTCCAGAACCGCGAAAGGACAAGCAGATTGTGCAAGCTTATGCTTTGGGGGATGTTCCATCATCTTCAAAAGCTCCTACCGCTGAAGAGAAAGGAAAGAGTGTGGTGGTTCAAGGTACTCTTTCCATATGTGGTGTTCCAGTTAGAGTGTTATTCGATACTGGGGCGTCGCATTCTTTTGTTTGTAATGAACTTGTAGGCCGGTTGGGTTTAGAACCGGATATCTTTGATAGACCATTGGTTGTGACTAATCCAGTTGGGGGTTCGTCTTGTCTGTGTATGCTATGCCGTGGTCTGATTGTATCGAGTCATGATTGCTCCTTTGTTTGTGATTGTTTTGTTCTGAACTTTGCGGGGTTCGGAATTATTTTGGGTATGGACTGGCTTAGGAAATATGCGGCAAAGGTTGATTGTGAAAGGTTGGAGGTGACAATCGAGAATGTGGAAGGGCGAAAGGTTGTGATACGATGCAAGCATGAGGAAGGCGTCTTCATGAGCTTCATGTATTCGCTGGTTGTTCCACGGGATGGACTGTCATCGGTGCCAATCACTAATGGATTTGAGGATGTCTTTGATGATGTCAAAGGGTTACCGCCGCATAGAGAGATTGAGTTTCATATCGATCTAGTTGAAGGAGCCAGACCTGTTGTGATGCCTCTTAGGCGGATGGCGCCTAGGGAACAGCAGGAGTTGAGGGTGCAGGTTGATGATCTTTTACAGAAAGGATTCATTCGGCGTAGTGTGTCCGAATGGGGTGCACCAGTTGTGTTTGTAACCAAAGCGGATGGATCGTTGAGGTTGTGTGTAGATTATCGTGAGCTGAATAAAGTGACTAAGAAGAACAAGTATCCATTGCCGAGAATAGATGACTTGTTTGATCAGCTTCACGAAGCTAAGGTGTTTTCTCAGATGGATTTAGCTACGGGATTTCACCAATTAAGAGTGGCTAAGGATAGTGTGCCGAAGACTGCTTTCAGGACACCATCCGGTTTCTTTGAGTGGCTGGTAATGCCGTTTGGATTGACCAATGCGCCAGCATATTTTGTGGATCTTATTAATAGAGTGTTCAGAGATCAGTTGAACAAGTTCGTACTAGTATTCGTGGATGATATTTTGATTTATTCCAGAACTGAGGAAGAGCACAAGACGCACTTGCATATTGTTTTGGAAATCTTACAGAAACATCAGCTGAAGGCTAAGTATTCGAAGTGTCACTTCTGGAAGAGCGAAGTGAGGTTCTTAGGCCATATTATCTCTGGAAATGGAATAGCGGTTGATCCCGCTAAGGTGGCAGCAATCCAGGATTAGGTTAGACCTAAGAATGCATTTGATGTGAGAAGTTTTCTTGGATTAGCAGGATATTATCGCCGATTTATCAAAAACTTTTCCAAGGTGGCTGCACCATTAACAGGATTGACGAAAAAGAACCAAGTATTCAGATGGGATGCTAAGTGTGAGCAAGCTTTCGAAATCCTGAAAGAGCGATTGACAAGTGCTCCTGTTTTAACCATTCCAAGTGGGAATGAGGAGATGGTGGTTTACACCGACGCATGTGGTACTGGACTTGGAGCAGTGCTGATGCAGAAGGGTAAAGTTTTTGCGTATGCAAGTCGACAACTGAAGCCGCATGAAAGGAATTATCTGATTCATGATTTGGAGTTGGCAGCGATTGTTTTTGCTCTGAAGATGTGGAGACATTATCTACTGGGAGTTCGATTCGAGCTGTTTACAGATCATAAGTTGTTGAAGTATCTTTTCTCCCAAAAGGATTTGAATCTTCGGCAGCAACGATGGCTAGATTTTTTGGCATCATATGATTTTGATATAGCCTATACTCCGGGAAAGGGTAACGCAATGGCAGATGCATTAAGTCGAAGACATGCAGGATTGGGAGCCACGTTTTCAGAATGGAAGAATCTCGAGTATTTAGCTGGATTTGACTTCAGGCCTAGATGTGAATTGGAACCTGAGATGTTGGTAAACTTATCGATAAGACCGACTCTTGTGGAAAGAATTGGCGAGAGCCAAAAGCGAGACGATAAGCTTGTCAAGATTATCCGTGATTTAGAATCTGGATTGGACCCAGAAAAGGATAAAGGATTTGAGGTTGATCGAGAGGGTTGGCTTCGAAAGCAAGGACGACTAGTTGTTCCCGATATAGATGAATTGAGGAATGAAGTTCTGAAGGAAAGTCATCACTCGAAGCTGACAATTCATCCAGGTGGAAATAAGATGTATCGGGATATGAAGAGAACCTATTACTGGGAAGGTATGAAGAAGGATGTGGGAAATTTTATTTCCAAGTGCATGAACTGCCAGTTGGTAAAAGCCGAACAGAAAAAGCCAAGTGGATTGCTTCAGCCGTTAGAAGTTCCTACATGGAAGTGGGAGCAAATATCGATGGATTTTATTGATGGGTTACCTAGAACAAGAACGGGAAATGAAGGGATTTGGGTCATCGTAGATCGTTTGACTAAGAGTGCAAGATTGATTCCTGTTCGATCAACTAGGACTGCATCAAAGTTGGTTGAGCTATATGTTAAGTGGATAGTTCGATTCCATGGTATTCCGAAGAGTATAGTGAGCGATCGAGACCCATTGTTCACTAGTGGATTTTGGAAGAGCTTCCAGGAATTTTTGGGAACCGAGTTGTGTTTGAGTACAGCTTATCACCCCCAAACAGATGGTCAGACTGAGAGAGTCAACCGAGTTTTGGAAGATCTCCTTAGAGCATGTGTTTTGGATTTCGGAGGATCATGGGAAGATCATCTTCATTTGGTGGAATTTTTGTATAATAACAGTTACCAGTCAAGCATTGGTATGGCACCGTATGAGGCATTGTATGGAAGACCGTGTAACTCTCCGACATGTTGGTTAGAAACAGGAGAAAAGCTGATACTTGGGCCAGAAATGATTCGACAGACCTCAGATTGCATAGAGATCATTCGGCAACGAATGAAGGCAGCCCAAGACCGACAGAAAAGTTATGCTGATAAGCATCGTAAGGATTTAGAATTCGACGTAGGTGATATGGTTTTTGTGAAGATTTCTCCACTAAAGAATGTTATTCGATTCGGGAAGAAAGGAAAATTGACTCCGAGATTTGTTGGACCATTCCCGATTATCGAGCGAATTGGAAAGCTCGCCTATAAATTGGAGTTACCAGAAAAGATGTCGGGTGTGCACAATGTTTTTCATGTGTCGTATCTACGAAAGTATGTGCACGACTCGAATACAGTGGTTTCTGCTGATAGCTGTGAAGATTTTGAAGTCGATCCAGTTGTTGAGAGACCTCGTAAGCCGCTTTGTGTTGTGGAAACCGACATGAAATAGCTTAGGAGGAAGGTAGTTAGGTTGCTCAAGATACAATGGAGTGATGATGATAACGACTGTACATGGGAGGTGGAAGAGAGGATGAAGGCAGCTCATCCTGAACTCTTCAAGGTATGGCCATAAGGTGTCGTATCATCTAACGACATTGTAACTTGTTCTAGTCTTAGAATTCTACATGCTAGGCTAGTAATTGGACGCATGGTTTGTTGATTGCTATGGATGGTAGGCATGCGGAATAGTTTTTGATTGCTATTGTTTGTTTAGAATTTCGGGGGCGAAATTCCTAAGGGGGAGAGAATGTAACGACCCGTATTTTTACGGATCGAAACATCGTAAAACTGTTGTCATTAGATCGATAGTATCATGACATTTTAGGTCGTGACATTTTAGGTCGTGACATTTTTAGGTCGTGACATTTTAGGACGACCTAAGGATTTCCAGCCTATAAATACATGGTTCTACTTCACTTTTTGGGATCCGGATTTTTGAAGCGAAGAAGTGCTGCCATTTTGAGAGCTCGAGTTCTACACTTCTTCACTTCTTTTCTCCACTCTAATCTTGTGATTCCTTCCATCCAAATCGAAGATCAAATCGAAGATCCAAGAGCTTAGATTGAAGATCTACAACCATCGAAGAGAGATTTCCTCGTTTGAAGCGGAATTTTGGAGAATCGAGCTAGATCCTTCGCTGTCTAGATCTGAAGTGTGTTGCTTTTGAGGTGTTTAGGTGATTTGGTGAGTGGTGGTTACCTCTCACACGGATCCAAAGGAGTATATCGGATTGTTGGCTTGATTTGGTGTTAAAATAGTGATTTCCATGCATTTTCATAAACTTAAGTGTAGATCTATTGTTCATGATGATTTGACACCCATTTTACTACATGTTAATTTATGCAAGTTCATTCATCAAGTTGTAGAGATATTGCTCACGTTTCATGCTTGTTAGATTTGGACTCTTTATTTACAAGATTGCCATTATTGTTATAATTGTTAGTTAGATCATATTTGAATGCTTGATTACTTGGATTAATGATTGACTTGATTGATTGTTATGAATTAGTTGATTGATGATTTGATTTAGACAAGATGGTCGAAGATGATTCAAAAGCTAAGGGAAAGGCTCTTGAATTGGAAAAGCTGCTCGTGGCATATGTGGCGGATGATGAAGCTCATATGGATAGATTTGATGATGATGTTGAGATGAGGCTTTGCTATGATGAGATGAAGCGAGGCATGATGTGAGATAGCCTTGGTTTAATCCAGACGGGATCATTCCAAGCATGTTGATAACTCGGTGAAATGGTTCGGGTTTGAGGATAATGGTTGGCTCAAGAGGCGCTTGAGCTAGTATGGAAATAGTCGTCGAGGAGGATGACTAGAAGGCTGAGATTTCATCGTTGTTGAAGGTTCTAGCATGCTCAAAGCAAGAGTACGCTGGGCAGATTCGATAGTCCCAAAAGACTACTGATTGGTAGTCGAGTACTCTGGGCAGGTTCGATAGTCCTAGGCACGGGCTGCGACGACGTGCGGAGTTATGTCTAGAACCGGGGTTTCCATTAGCCCTTGACGGACGGCTGAAAGAATGTGCCGGTCATTCAATTAACGGTGGTATCGAAGCAATGATAACAGTGATAGCCAGATTCATGGATGTTTGGTTGTACCGTCATTCGGTCTCAAGAGCGATGTTTTCTGGGTGCTTATCTGATCTTGGTTTAGGCCTTGGGGGTTTGTACTTGGAAAACACCGACCTTGACTCGAGTGATAATTGCTTTACTTTAATTGTCTGATTGCTATGTTTACTTCTGCTTAGTGTGTCTGGGGCTATCGCTGTAGAAAGAGGTGGAGTGGGAGGGTTGGATTCCTATTCCTTTACCTTTATGCTCTTTTGGTATGTTGTTAGTTAATTTATCGCTCACTAAGACTGTTGTCTGACTCAAGGCTTTATGTTTAACTCTTATTGCCTTGGGCTGTTCATCCATTTTAGGATGGGCAGACTAGGTAACAGGTGACAGGTGCTGTTCTTAGTTTCCGACGATGCTGATGACGAAGACGAGCTGGAGGCTTGCATATTATTTTCTTACTATATGTACTAGATGTTCCGCTGCTTTGAATAATTCTCTGAGTGATATGTAGTGAGGCTTGATGTATTGACTATTCAGATGTTTGTATTCAACTATTATGAAGCTTAATTGATGAGGTTTTATTTTGAGATGCTACACTATATATATTCTCTATTGTATTTTATCCATGCGCTGTGAGTAATACGATAGATTCTGTTGTTTTAATTTAACCTTGGCAATCGTCCATGGCTGCCTGGCACACTTTACAGCGCACTATTTCTATATCTAGTGCAGGGGTCATGGGCGGTCGTCACACATGGATAGGATATGTCGAGATATCCCTTTGTATTTTGAAGAAACACTTTAAAAATATTATTTTGAAAATCCATTGCTTTGTAAAATAATTTGATACTTTGTAGAATCATTTAAATATAGTTTATACATGTGCAGTTAAAGCGCTCGGTAGATTCAATGCGGTGGAGGTGCAAAAAGTCATAGACGGGATACAGCGAGGATATAGCGGGACATAGCGAATGACTCTAAAATAGCATATAAAACTCATACTTAATGTTTTTACAAATATATAAATGGGAATTAAATGAAAAATTAACATTCAACTGAATTATAATTAATACATAAATAATTTTAAATAAAAACATGTGCGAATGTACTATAAATAAACGTAAAATTATTATATAATATAATTTAATTTAGTAGAATATTAGAGTATTTTCATTTTTGAAAATATATTAAAAATTCAATTAATAAATTAATTTCATAATTTTTATAACGTATAAATGTCATTTTTCAATTCATTTATTTTAAAGAAGATATAGCGGAAATAGCAGAATATAGCGAGAATAACGGGATATAGCGGAAATAGCAGGGCTTAAAGCGGAAAGGCTATATTTGGGGCTATATGGAAATATCGTAGCGGTAGAAATCCGTTATGAGATATAGCAGATTTAAAGCGGGGCAATAGCGGGGCAATAACTGCACAAGTTTATACACATTTTAATCAAAATATAACTTAATAAAACTTTATAAAATAATTCTGAAAGATTTAATAAGAGAATTCGATATAATGTAAATAATATATTAAAAATCAATATAATTATGACTTATTAAAGTATAAACAAAAATTCAATATATATATATAAACTTAAAAACACTAAAATAATATCTTTATAAGTATAAGAGATTGAAAATCATTTTGAGAAATATTTTGAAAATATTATTTTAAACCAAGATATTTGAAAAACAATTTAAAACAAAATTAGAAAAGAAGAGAGAGATCAGGAAAGTGTTATCAATGTTTTAACATAAATTCTATGACTCTATAACTTATGTGGAATATCTTATAATCATGAACTCTTCAATACTCATGAGTCTTCATTCTCCAATTCTTGAAACTCTATATCAGCATCTTTAATCTACTCTTGATACTATACGGTCTTCTTAATCAACACCTGTCTAATATCATGCACTGTATACTATATATAACTTCATAAAATATTAGTATCTACATTTGAAATGTTGGGTATTAATCGCCGGTCGAATTTACATCTACGAGTCAAACAACTGAAATGTTGAATACCCTTGTTACCACCTGATTTAATTAATTATAAATTAATTAATATTTATGAAATCTTAGTTATCAAATTTTATTTAATTTGTGTTGATCAATATTAAATGATGTGTGTATAATAGTTATAAATACACTTATTGATATACGATATCAATATGCATTCAAATTAGATTTAAATATGTTATTTAGTGATTGGGCTTGAAGTGATTTTAAGGCCCATAGGGGAGCCTGTTATAGGCGTCTATAGAGGGCAGGGGAGGCCGACCGTATGATGGCAAATATGGGTTGGAATTTTGGATTCAGAAGGATGAATAGGTAAGAGAGAAAGGTGGATCTTGATCCTCCTTTTACTCCTTAGATCCCTACTATGTATTCATCTGTAACCTCTCCTTTTTTTTACTTTATTGCACTCCTCTGGACCAACAAGGACAACCTCAAACTCCTCCTACTCTTCCTTCTCTTAGTATTTGAGCACTAAAGCACCAAATTAAATCTAATTCAAGGATCGGTGGTAGCTGCATTCAAAACGGTTGCACTTTCTGGATTCTGAAATCATTTAAAGGAGTTCTAATTCTACGTTTCTAGGTATAATATTTGAACATTAGCTAAAAGGTAAAATTTTCTATTTACAATGATATGTTAGTGTATATGTTGACACCAAAAATGGGCATCAACGTGGCATCAACACCCGTAGAATCTTATGGAGATCAAGCAATAAATGAAATAAAAAACATAGCATAAAAATAAATGAACACATAAATTTTTATAGTGGTTTGGCAATCTTGGCCTACATCCACTTCATATTTTTATTGATATTCCACTTGATTATCAGTACAAGAGTGTTTGGATCAGCTAGAATCCATTAGTACAAAAGTGAAGAATAAAAATGGCAGAGCCTTGGCAGAGAAAGTCATCCCCTTTTCTGACGCCGTACCTGCTATATTTATAGGGAAGACGTACACGGATCGGACCGAAATTTTGGCAAAAGGTTCAGAAGACCAAGACGAGGCGATCCAAAAATTTGCAGATCCATCGGGGCCCATAATAGGGGTCGGTACCGACCCCTATAAATGCATCCAAATGGGCTGCGATCCCTATGATGGATGCCCTATGATGTTAGCTACTTGCTCTCCAAATTTCGTGCAATTCCGACGTATCGTTTGTGAGATATCACATTTTCCATGAAGTAGTGTTGCTTGAATTCTGATTTCTGCCGAGCCCTCTAGAGGGATAGGTACCGATCCCTCCAACTTGCTCAAAATTCCATGCGATCCCTATGGGGTGTTCCACATGTCCCAATTAGCTTATACTCCAAGTTTCATGTTGATAGCATCTGTAGATTTTGAGTTATTAACCGATCATTGTTACAATATATAGTGAAAGCTGAATATGGACGATCCCTTTTATACCGATCCCTTTTATACCGACCCCTTTTGTACCGATCCTTTTTATACCGATCCCTTTTGATAGGTGAAGTAATTTGCCCATAACTTTATTAGACGAACTCCAAATGACTTGAAACTTGGAATGTAATCTTATGGGGCCTTTCGTGTCACTCTGTATCGATCTTACCAAGTTTGGGACATTAATCGAGAATATGTACCGATCCCCTAAGGAAAGGAATAGGCCCTGAACCCTCGTCTAGGTGAGGCATTATTCCATACTTAGAATATTATGGAGAGTCTATCCGTTGGCCTCGGTTGATCTTCGCTTTATATCATTGTCTGCGCTTGATCTCTGAGCCTAATAATCATCTCTCCGGGCTGACTTCCTCGATGATCGTCTAGTCTAACTTGTCCAGTCTATCTAAATATAGCCGGGCCAAAAGGCCGGATAACAGTATATAATGTTTATTGTGTCATATATGTTTTTAGATAACAGTTGGATATATCATGAATCTGTATAACATTGTGTTGTCTTCATTGGATAGAATATATATATATATATGTATGCGTGTGTATGTATATACATATCTATCTATGTGTGTGTGTGTTTATAAAAAAGTTATATATATATATATCTATATTGTATATTATGCTCAAGGCTAGATTTAAAAAATTTAATTTTCGAAAAATATTATTGTTAGATAGAGTTTTAATGTATAGTTTAAGTTAATACAATATATAGCTACTAAATGCATGTATTTAATTTTATTAAAATTTATATATGTATAAAATGTTCTCGAAAATAAAAGAATTCATTTATACATATTAAAATCTGAATAATATATATATATCACTTAATTTCAAATTAAATTTAATTATATATATAATATATACACATAAATATCATAAAATATGCTTGCAAATATTTTGATATAAATTGTATATATTTAAGTTATTTTTGGAAACTTAAAAATAATTATTTATTTTAAATATAGATTTTCGTACGAAAATCAATTAATAAAAAAATTTAAAATCGAAAAAAATCTTTATATGGCCGAAAGCATATATATATATATATATCATATTTAATTATTATTTTATTAAACATATTTATATGTATTTACATATATATACACACACATATATATATATAATATTTAAATATTATTTATTACAGACACACACACACACGTATATTTAGTACGAATTTTTTTTAAGATTTTGAATTATTTAATATATATAATTAATTAATTAATTTATCAAGTAAAATTCAGAATTTTGTAGGTATAAATCTAAAATATAAAATTTGAACATTATGTTTGATTTTGAAAATATAAATCATTTATATTAAAATTATTTTTAAACTTTCACATTTTACAAGTTTTATAATGCATAAAATTTGTATATATATTATATATACATATTTATTGATTACACACATGTAAATAGAGGGGTTAACATGTCCGTTGAGGTGTAAATCCCAACATCTATACACTGGCATGTCAAACCATGTACACCGTTCATGCTGCACGTGCACGTACAGACCTATGTGTATATGACACACATATTATATTATATAAATAAAACTCTATTATAAATAAAATAAAATATTTATTTTATTTAAAATAAATTTAGATAAGATCTAAGTAAATTAAGACTTCATAGACTCAATAAGATCCAAATGGAATAATTTTTTTTGAAATTTACCAATTACCACATTGCGTTATGGCCTAGTTTTAACTATAGTATCAGAACCAAATACCTTATGCGGTCTAAATTAACAGTATTATGGCTAACTTATTAAAGCATGCCCAAATAGTAAGGTGTCTAGAAAATTAGTGTCTTAGGTTGGGTTTATGTAATCATGTATTCTTCCCTACATGGCCACTATCTTGGCCTGAAAGGATGAGGTAGGCCCAAAGGTTATCCCTAATATAAATGCCAAAATTGATTTGTGCCCTGGGCCAATTTTCAAAATAGATTTGAAATTAAAATAATATTTTAAATTTAAAAGGTTAAATTTAAAATAAATAAAAATAATATTTAAATTTAAAATATGTAATGATTTTATAAATGTTACAAAATAATTTTCAAAATTGTTTTGAAAATAAAATAATTTATTTCAAAACTTATTAATAATTAATCAAATTAATCAATTAAAAGTTAATTGATTAAATCAAATAACATATGTATTAATATATGTAACATTATCTTAAAATGTTAAGGTAATATAAATATATATAATTTTTGAAATTAATTTTAGTTAATTAAATAAATAAATCAAATGTTAATTAATAAATAATGTAATATATATAAGATATATATGTATAATTGTAAATGTTATGGTGCATATATTCTATTTAAAATGTTTAAAATGAATAAAATAAAATTAATTAAAATGTTAATTAATTAACTAATTAAATTAATTAAATAAGATTTAATTAATAAAATTAATATAAGATTATTATATAAGTTAATTAAATTATAAAATGTTATACGGTAATTAATTTTATATAATATAAACGTATAGTTAATAGGTGGAACAGTAAGAAACCCAATTAGACTTAAGAAATAAATGAATACGTATAGTACATATACCACGATCTCAGATGTGTCCGACACTTGAATCACAAGCATATTTCATAAGAAATACATTATTACATAACTCGATGTCATTCAATTAAAAATATTAAAGATTAAGAATCTTTAATACAAAGTTGTCCTCTACCATTATATATTAATAGATTACTTACATACTCCTTAGTTGTTGATCTTTCCTTAAGCTAGGGTGTTATGTGTAGTACAATTAATGTATAGAATAGACGAAGTAAGAAAACTGCACATACTTTTTGAGCTGTCCTCATGGTATATGAATTATACTTAGGCTATCACAAAATAGTAGGTATGAGTGACTAATCTTTCTATATTTGTTGAGCTTCCCTCAAGATAAAGATGAGATTAGGACAAGGTTCACAAGGGTAGGAGTAGTATGTGATACAACGGATAAGGAGTTATCCATCGTATGTGGGCCGATAATTTGTTTAGCTTTCCTCAAGGTCAGAATCCCAAAGCATACGAGTCCTAAGACCCACTAGTGAAGTTGAAAGACTTTTGTGTTTTGTATTAGGGTTTGGAGAAACATAAAAATCTAGTGGGAGTCTTATTACAAAAATGAAATGGTAACATTTAACCTTTCTAAAATTATAAGAACATTTGCTATGTATAAACTAAAATAATCTACATTGATAAATTTGTGCAATTAATGTAATGTATAAAATGTTTATCAATTAAGATACATAGATGAACTGAATTTATATTGAAAAATAGAAATATAAAATATTCTTACCAATAAATTTTTGCATGTTGACCCATGCAAGTACCTAATTATACAACTACTAAATACGTTCGGAAATTGGTTACGTGTTTACTTGCCCGAGACTTTGTATTGTCTTCAATGAGTTTTGAACTCTTAAAGCAATGCAAGGATATTAATATTTGATCCATTTCAAATCATATATAAATGTTATATAGTGAACGGTCAGCACTCCTAATGCACGAAACCTCGATGAAATTCATTCATTCAAAAAGTAAACCATAGTGTGAGATCAAGTATTCAATATGATTAATTATAATCATAATCTTGTTGTGTTAAATGTAATACTAGACTAAAAAGCTATAAGATAGGTATTCGATCACTGAAATGTCATTTTGATCAGTTTACATAAAGTGCGATATATTTGTCTTAAATGTTAAGGATGACCAAATTCACTTTTGTAAAGTGTTCTTTACGATATTGTAGTAAGGAGTTCCTTAGAATGGTTGGACCATTTAGAAAGGAAAACGAATTTATAAGAGTGGATGTAACCTAAGGCAAAGTTGAGATAAAGAGAGTGAATGGTCACTTCTACTTCATAAAGAAACATTGGAAAATGAGAATTGTAATATAGTAATAGATATTTAACGAGGAATAAGAAATATTATATCTATTTCAAATGTATTTTCACATTGAAAATTGTTTTCTATGAGATTTATTTCTTTGAATTTAAGATATTTGATCTGAAATTCTCGACTGTAAACTAGTTACATTAAATGAAATAAATAGCCTATATTAAGCAGTTGAATGGAGATTTATATTTCATACGCTTTTATAGTAATGGAAGAAATATTGGGATCATGCCATATAACACTTTTGGTCGCATCAAGTTACGAAAATTGGTTTGATAAAACATTCCAAACAGTATTTATGAAATAACAACTGTTTTCAGCGTTGACTGACAAATAAACATAGTTTTGTTTCAACATGAGTATCATGAATATTCATTGTATGATAAAACTATAATATTCGTATTTGAGATGCATTGAAAAATATAGAAGTATCTAAATTTATTTGCAACTATTTTGGAATTATATATTAAACCACTATTTGGAGAAATAATTCTTTACTTATATGATTATGAATCATATGGTACTAGTGAATTACATCTCAAACAATAAAGGGCAAAGCACCCATTAAGTGGGAGTGACATAAGAGTTGATGAACTCTTCAGATTGATACATATTGATGTTTGTAATCGTAAGTCTAATAATACCATAATGTTTCCACGTACCATTGAATTCACCGATGAGTTATCACAGACATGAACATGTCTATTTGATACATGTGTAGCATGTCTATGATAAGCTCATAGAATATAAAATGGAGGTAAATAAAATAACATGTAATAGAAAATAAAAATGATTCCATTTGATCGAATATGTGAGTATACTGAAAAGTGTTCTGGACATACCTAAAATGAATAAAGATTCAATATCAAAAGTCACTCCCATATATGATACATAATGATGTATCGATAAGGAGTATTCAAACTTTGTCGAACAAACTATGATTAATGGTAAGTGAAGTTGAGTTAACTTTTTCTGTAAGGTCGTGTACTTAAGAGTAGTACATAAGGTTAAAATTAATTTCATCTATATAACAGTTTACAAAAACATATAAGATAAGGGTTTACAAGAAACCCCGACATATCCTAGCTAGGCAAGGAGTTGGTAGGTTGTGCAAGTCGAAAGACTGCACATAATAATTGTATGTGAGGAATCTTTTAGACGATCACCCTAAAAGGAATTTGGAAACAATCGTCATTGGATGACTAACTTGAATTTTAAACATAAATATCGTAAAATAAAACCAAATCAGTTTTATATATCTAAGGAAATTCATAAAGTGTTTATGAATACCTATTTCGTTACACTTAGAAACAACTGTTGTTTCTAGAAATACCAACTTCGTAGCAAAGGAATTTCTTTTAGAAATTATTAGTAGTAAAATGGATTTGGATACGATCCAATGATAATACATGCATGGGATGAAATGAAACTAACCTAACCTAAACGAACACAACGTAGTAGAATGTCTAATAAGTGTTCTCGCATATTAAAGATAAATTATTAGTTTCTTAGCAATATCGAGAATAGATAATCCTCAGTTGTCATTAAACCATTAAGAGTATTGACTCTACCTGTCTACAATGTAGTATGATGCACAAATTCGAAAGGATTCCAAGTGAATTATCAAAATATGATATTTATATTTGTAACTGAAAGGATATGATCCATCGGCCGCGAATGTATCTTCAAGAGAAAGATTAATGTGGTTAGAATATATTGAGTAACATTAATAAGAATAACATCGTAAATTTTAATTATTGAAATTCGCATAATAGCTTCATCATTCAATGTGCTCAAGTCAATTCAGATTTACTCACAAAATTATCATTTAGTATGACTTTGTGTTTGGTGCATATGTGTTGAAATGGAAAATTATAAATAATGATTTAGAATAGACTGTTTGCACATAACAACCAAAGTGTCTTGAAGTCAGTGGAGCAATATTTTGTGGGATTTTGGATATAATCCTAAAAATGGTACAAAAGTATCATTCTGTAAGCATCAAAATTGAGTAAATACTTTAATAGAAATATCAAAAAGTTCGATTTTCAGTCAAAATGCAGAGGAAGCGTGTGTCCATAAGAAAGAACTGTTAAAGGTACTAAATATTTATAAAAGGCAAACAACAAACTTATGATTACTAATGATATACTCGGGTGAAATTCATTATAGTTTGGTTGTTTGATACTCAACATCAGATTTGTAAATGATATCTTTTATAATTGGTATAAAAAGATGTTGGGAATGTCCCAAATAATATGCACGGACACCATATTAAAATGTTTAATATGGAACATGTAAGTTGGATTCCTTATGTGTTGATAATAGGAATTATCATACATGTTGTATTGTCTACAATATCGTATTTTGCTTATGTATTCGATGCATGAAACGAATATCAAATTCAAATTAAGATCACTAAATGGTAGTTTGGAGTGTTCTTGAATATTTACAAAATACTAGAGAACTGTTTATAGAAACAACGAACTCCTTATGAAGGAGTATCGGACTCAAACTTCATAATTGATATTGATTATAATATGCCAATATTAAATTCATGTTCAAACCTTAGTTATAGAGCATTAATTTGGAAATGTTCCAAACAAAAGTTTGTGGTTGATTCGACTAAAAGGCTGAGTACATTGCCTTTAATAATGCTACGATAAAAGCAATGTATAAATATAAACAGACAAATTTGTAACTAAGCTAGGGGTGATTCCAAGTATTAAGAGTACTACATTATTTTTATATGATAACAATGTAATGATAAGAGTTCACTAGAAGTTGAGAAACATACTCCGATCAGTTTCACACGACAAAGGTAGTTTATCAACATCGAAGAGAGTTGATTGAAAACGTAGATAATTAAAACGACATAGCAGATCCATTCATGGAGGGTCTAACTTGATCAGTTCTCATCAAAGTGATCAAATGGATGGGATAGAGGTTCCATAATTGGCCCAAAGTGCAAGTGGGAGATTGATAGAGTTAGGGGTATTTCATAGGGGTAATTAGGTAGTTTGTTACATATATCTAACTCGATAGCTAATCTTTTTGAAATAAAAGGAGTTTTTCTTTTTTTAGCAAAGCTAGTGGAGTTGAATGGACTCCTCCAGTTTATTAATCACTAAAGAAAAAAGCATACATAGAAACTGAGGATAGAGAAAAAAATACCTGAAAACAACCAAAAACAGATAAAACAGATAACAACTAAGGACTAGAGAATATTACAATCAATATCCACAGCCTATCTTCTATTAGCAGCTGACAGTTGATAGCCTGATCTTCTCTTAGTTACTTTCCTTTTATTGTTGCCATGCAATTATGCAAAATAGATTCCTTGCTTGAATGTGTCCCTATAAAACCCATTTCTCTCTTTCCAAATCTCAAAAAACACACGTTTTAAAGCTAATAAGGTACAGGAAGTCAAGAAGCACTTCCATCTAGTAGCCTTGAAAATTATAAACCATTCATCATCATATATAAGAGTGACCCGATTGTTGTCAAATAAGCGAAGAACTCCATTACAAATAAAACTAGAGAACTCGCATTCAAAATAAAGGTGAGTTGTACTTTCCTCGGATGCATTGCAAAGAGGACAGCCAACATTAATATCAATACCTCTTGCAGCCAAATTCGCTTTCGTATGTATACCATTCCACGACATAAAATTACGCTTTTGAGAGTCTGAACTAATCCAGATTCTCGAGTGCCAAGGGAAATAATTACTAGGATTAGCATTAGTAAGCAGTGAATAGACATGTTTTATAGAATTACCTTTCCCTCCCAATAACAGAGTATCCTTGTCGGTGACTTTAAATGTGATCCTTTGTATCAAGTTCCAGTAGACCCTAACCTTCACACTGCTAGTATGAGGTAGGATAATTTTACCAGCATAAATGTATTTACCAATAGAAGCAGATATAAGGATATCGTTCTGGTGTATAAGAGAAGGAGATAGAGCATTAGAGAGGATTAGCCCTCGTTGCACCCAAGGGTCATGTCAAAAAATGGAAGAAGAACGTTGGCCAGGCATAATCTGAACATGAGGAACAAGGTGTCTTCTACATTTAAGCATTGATCTGAACACCCAACTGCAGTTGTTAGGAATTGGCAAAATCCAGAAATGGCCATCTTTAATGTATTGCTTAGAAACTCATTGAACCCAAAGAAAAGAGCTCAATAGTGTTGGAATATAAACTTGATTTATTAGTTTCTAGAGAATTCTTGTATTATGTTTAAAGGGGGGGTTCTAGAATTATGTTTTCTTTGTAATCAAGTAAAAGTCTTTCTAGAATTATGTTTTCTTTGTAACCAAGTAAAAGTATTTCTAGAATTATGTTTTCTTTGTAATCAAGCAAAAGTAATTCTAGAATGATCTATTAGGGACTATAAATAGAGGAACTCTCCCCTCATTTGTAATCAAGCAATTAAGCAATCAAGCAAAGAAAAATAATAATAAAGCATTATTTTTGAGAACAAGTTTCTTCTCTTTGTGTGTGAGTTGTGTGGATTAGTGAGAACAAGTTTCTTCTCTCTAGTCTCCAACCTTTTTTTTAATATATATATTCCAACAAAGTGGTATCAGAGCAAGGTTTAGGGATGACTTCCAACAATATGTTGCAACCTCAACTTCCTCGTTTGACGGGAAAGAATTACAATCAATGGAGCATTCAAATGAAGGTCTTGTATGGCTCTCAAGATATTTGGGAGATTGTTGAAAATGGATATGAAGAACCGGAGAATCAAGCAACACTTTCAACACAACAATTGAATACTTTGAAAGTGATTCGAAAGAAGGACAAGAAGGCTCTTTATTTTATCTATCAAGCAGTGGATGAAGCAATTTTTGAAAGGATCTCTTCGGCATCAACATCAAAGGAAGCATGGGACATCCTCAACAAGGCGTACGAAGGTGAAGAAAAGGTAAAGATGGTAAGACTTCAAGCTCTAAGAGGTGAGTTTGATTTACTCAAAATGAAAGAAAGTGAATCGGTGGAGGAATTTTATAATAGATTTCTATTGCAAATCAACTTCGAGTCAATGGTGAAGAAATTTTGGATAAAAGAATTATTGAAAAAATTCTTCGAAGTATGACAAGGAAATTTGAGCATGTTATTGTTGCTATTGAAGAATCAAAAGATTTGAATACTTTCTCTCTTAAAGAATTGTTGGGCTCACTACAATCTCATGAGCTTCTCATCAAACAATTCGATTCCTCTCCTTCAGAGCAAGCTTTTCAAATTCGAGACACCAACCGTGGTGGTTTTAGAGGAAGAGGTGGAAGATCAGCCCGTGGTAGAGGACAAGGAAGAGGCAAAATTCAAAGTGAAAATTCAAGCCCATCTCAAGGAGGAAGAGGAAGAGATCGTGGAGGATACAGTGGAAGAGGAAGAGGTAACTCTTATAATATTCAATGTCATTATTGTCATAAATATGGGCATATGAAAAAGGATTGTTTTAAAAGAATTAATGATGAAAAAGATAATTCTAATTTTCTACATGAGAATTTGGAGACACAAGATGAAAGTATGCTTCTTGCTTGTAATGTTCAAGAAGCTTCTTTTGATGATATATGGTATATTGATAGTGGTTGTAGTGACCACATGACTGGAAATAAAAGTTGCTTTGTGAATTTTGATGAAAGTGTCCAGCGAGAAGTCAAGACAGGTGATAACAAAAGGCTCATTGTCAAAGGCAGTGGTGATATTCCGATACGGAAAAAGCAAGGTACAAATTATATTTCTAATGTTTATTATGTTCCCGATCTTAAACACAATATTTTGAGTGTTGGGCAACTTTTAAAGAAGGGACATAATGTGAATTTCAAAAATGATTTATGTGAGATCAAAGACAAAACTGGTATTCTTATTGCAAAAGTGAAGATGACGCCAACAAAAATGTTTCCGTTGCAAATTAAAAATGAAGCATTTCCATGTTTTGCTAATATTGTTAATGACAAGTCATGGCTTTGGCATCTTCGTTATAATCACTTGAGTTTTAGCACTCTATCCAAGATTTGCAAAGATCATATGGTGAGAGGTGTAACGACCCAGAATTTTGATAATTAAAATTTGAATATTTAATTAATTTTAAATATTAATAAATGGAATTTATAAGTCGAATGATTTATTTTTCGAATATTGGATTTAATTTGACAATTAAATCGATATATTAAATAGTGAGATTCCAAAGATAATTGAAAATCGAGTTTAATATAATTGAAAATGATTTGTAAATTTTTATTTAATCATACTGGAGTTATAGAAAGGTTATAGAACTTTTAAAATTGAATTTGGAGTTAATCTATGAAAATTGAATATTTTAATATTTAATTATCGACTGTAAAAATAGCCAATTTTCGAACAGTCTCAGAATTGGACGAAACTAGTTTCATCGGATCCGTAATGTGATATTATTATAAGATTTCAAATTTCGTAATTTTTGGATTTACCGTTTGTCCGGGGCAAGCCAAAACGCCTCGAAATCGATTTAAATCGGTTTAATTTAAATTGATCGTTTAAATCCATATCTCACACAGACGATCGAATTAGCTTCCGAAACCTATTCCATTGCATTCGGAACACGGGGTAAACCTTAGAAGCGTCAGCCGGCACGTTCGATTCGGAGTTCGGAAAATTTCGATGAATAGTAAATTTGGCCATTTTCTATATAAGCACCTCCATATTTCATTTTGCAAAAGAAAATGGATAACCCTAACCCTAAACGTCTCAGCCGCCACCATCAAAATGAAAGGCCAGAAATCGTCCATCTTCCTCCCTCAATTTCTTCACATCCAAGCAACGATTCGCGAAAATTCCTAAATGAAACCTGTAGAGCATCGTGAGGGCTTCAAAACTATATGGTGATGATCGTGAACGACGAAATGATCGAGGAGATATCTGCTCGCGTTCCCCTGGGTTTCGCACGCATTTCGAGAGGAGTGGGGACCACCGAGCTTCAAGGTGGTTCGGCCGTGGGTGGCACACGTGGAGGGGGTTCCGGTGGTGGTCTCTGATCAGCGTGAAGTGGTTCGTGTTGATGGCGATTTGAAACCCTAGTGGCGGTTGTGGTTGGGTTCTCGCGTACGTTCATTTACCTGGAGCAAAACGTGAAAGGGAGGAAGAAAAAGCACGCGGCCCAGATCTCATTTCATCAAAACGAACGGCAGATCTATGGATGTAGGGTTTGGAAAATAAATTAATTTGTAAATTGAATGTATATTTAATTGTATAAAGTTTAAAATATCATAACTTTGTCATATATTGTCAGAAAATTACGAAATCAGTTGCGTTGGAATCGTATCGTCAAATACTACGCGATGCAACTGGATTGGAGTCGTTTGGAGCTAGTTTGAATTTCGGGTAAAATTAAACGTCCGTTTAATTTTATTCGAAATAAACGCTGAAATCAGAATTAAAATCACGGTGAGATCTTCTCACTCAAATTGAATGTGGAATTTTTGCAGTTATTGATTGCTATTGGATGTGATATTAGATATAGTAGGATATATCTATATATATGTAGCAATATATACATATTGGCATATGTATATATTGGAATGATTGATTTCCCGCCTCGTATAGCGGATGAGACCCTATTGCGCCATTAGTAAGCGGATTATTTTTATAAAACCCATATACCGCGATAATTCCGTACTGGAGCGGAATTGGTATTGTGCTAACATCTTTGGATGCAGGGAAACAGGTTGGAGGGATCCAACTGGATTCCTCAACTGTATTTACTTATTTACAGATATTGATATATATTCTGTTATCATATTGATATATGATATTGACTGTTGTGATGGACTAATTGGTGTTGTTGCATCATCGGATTCAGTGTTGAAATGTAAAAATAACGACTTTTACTTTAAAAGGGTTTTTAAAGTGATTTTTGAAAATATACGTTTTATGGAATTTTTGAATCGATTTATAAACGTAAAATTTTAAAGTTATAAAAGTTATAAGTTTTAGTGAAATATAACCGAAGTGTCGTTTTTGAAATAAAAGTCGATTTATTTATAAAATGGTTTAAATAGAGATTTTTGAATTTATTATGAAAGCTCTATATATAAGATTTATAAAATTTGATTTTTATAAATCAAAGTGATGAAATTATAAAGGAGTTTTAAAGACGTTTTAAATGATGTTAAAAATGGGTTTTATAAAGGACAGAATAAATGATTTGTGAAGTCCTAAAAGGACGATTTTTGTAAATAAACGAATTATAAGTGTTTAACTTATAGAATGGACTTTTGGTAGAAAATTGAGTTATAAATTGAATTGGATATTAAAAGGAATTTATAAGTTGAAGTAGTTATAAAATATAAAATTGTGATTTATAAACGTTGTTTATAAATCCGAAATCACTTATTTTGATAAGTGAATTGTAGAAGTTAATTAAAGGAATTATATCCACGATTTTGGACAGTGGTAAACTTTTAAATAAAATGTGTAGAAAAGATTGAAATGTAATTAGTGAAGTATATTCACGATTTTGGACAGTGAATATATTTTTAAGTAAAATGGATATGGTTTCGGGAAAGCGATATTTGAAATGAAGTTAATTATTTTAAAAGATGTTTTAAAATGTGTTAAATATCGGAACCATAGACTTCAACATTCATTGTTGAAATAGACGTTTTCGAGGAATAAGGAAATGATGGACTATAACACTGTTGTTATAGTAAATGATTTCCGAAAGGAAATGTTTTGATGTAGTATTGGGATTTATATATATCTATCTTAAATTTCGAATCCCTATACTAGTGATGTTGAGTCGTCGTAACGATGTTTTACGTAACATTCATTTTGACTCAAATAAATGTGTTTTAAGAATGATTTCCTTAAAGAATGAGATATATACTTAATTTTGATTTAAGTATATCGAATATTTTCTAAGTGTTGAAAATAAATGATTTGTGAATTACTTATTTTTAAATAAGTATGGAAATGCTTTTCCAATATGAAATGAACTGTTTTGAGATTTTATCTTTTAAAGATAAATTGAAATGTGGAAATTGATTTGAAATTGTTTTCAAATGGTTAAGTGTGGAAAATAATATATCTAGTAAAGATATTTTTGGAAATTTAATAATTTGGGAAATTATTTGGAATCTGATGATGTAGCACATCTTTATTGATAGTTAAATAACCGACTATCAATAATTACCTTTAGATAGGTATTTGTTGTGAATTGGATGAATTTGAATGCCACACTTATTTTTGAATAAGCGCTCACTATTCGGGTTAGCCGGGAAAGGACCATGGGGTCGTATAACCCATTCCGAATATGTGATACGTCGTTATGAATCGCATTTGAAGACCGGTGTTGAAGACCGGATATTTTTGAAAACGGAAGGATTACCGTCGAGTTACTCTACATCGGCTGATCTCCGATTTAGAGGTTTTATCACCCTTAGTGACGGGAAGTCCGGACGTGATTAGAAAATTATCCGGATGTGCAAGGGCTTCGTGAGAAGTGCCTTCGGTTCTGTTCGATCCCGGAACAGACTTGTATGGATTGTGTGTCTGACGTTACAATTTGAGATATAAAGCTGATTTCTTTCAAATACATTTCTGTTGGTGGCGGAGAATTTATTCTCTTAGCTTAACACCCTTCTCTGAGACGTACGAGCTCAGAGGTTATGTAGTTGAAATTTATCAGCGATATATCCCAATTTGGTAACGTGGCATACTAAGTGTTGCTGTGAAATGATCAGTGTTTGATCATTTGTGATATGATCATTTGTTTGATCTTATATCTTTGTGATCATAGGTTGATCATTTTTGTTTGACCCGAAGCAGGGCTTTGTAGAAAGCGTAGCTTTGTGGACGAGACTTCATCGAGCCTCACACCCCGGAAATGGTCGAAACAGGAAGGATGCAGCAAGGTTCTAGGGAGTAGCGCCCCTTAGTGTATGTCATTCCTTCTGGATAGAGGTGGTATCATGGTATGGAGCCCAGATACTTAACCTATGTGGTTGCTGCATTATTATCTATGTGGTTTGTTGGAAATCGGGGATCCTCGGGAAGATCGGTTACGATCGGGGGATGGCATACGCGTGTCAGTAGTTACCTATTTTTGCAGAGGTAACCCGACCTTGTGTTGGCAGAGATCCGGTTAGGTTCTCGGGTCGTCTATTCCAGGGACGTACCCATCGTGGAAAAGGAAGTTCCTTAGCCTGACCATTTGTTGGAAATCCAAAGAAACAATACGAAACGTGTACGGTTTTAGTTGTATTACCTGCTATGGAATGTGGCGGTAACCTGCTATTGAACATATTAGCTATAGTAGGCATAAGTGCGGAATGCCTATGCTGGCTAAGATTAATATTATACTTTCGAAATGTTTTCTACACTATGCACTAATAATAATATCAAAAATGATTTGATTTTGCGTAGTAAGCATCTTTGACTATCATAAGAAGAAATCTCCTCCAAGTCTGCGTTTGCATTGTGTGTGTGGTGGGAGGTCTTATGGTAGTTTCATTTTCCAAAAGCATTTCGAATTGACTTTAAAATTTTCCTGTTGTGTTTTAAAGAATAACTGTTTTACGATCTCACACCAGTCACCATGACTAACTCGGAGTTTATTGTTCCCTTCTAAACTCTGGGTGCCCACCATTTTCCACACGGGCAGCCTAGAGTTATATTATCAGGATATTCTGGATATTCTGGAGCTTTGGAAGCAAGCTGGATGGCGAGACGTAGTATTTGTATCTGATGTTATTTATTCTGCCGTGTATTCTGTATGAGGACAAGTTATATAACTGTCCATTGTTGTATATGACTCTGATTGATGTATGTATAAACTGATATAGTTCTTTGTTTTAAAAGACTAGTGTTATCTATTATATATTGTTCCGCTGCGATGTGTAAGATTCTGATATTGTTTTCTGTTCTGATGTTGTTCTGTTGTTCTTCTTTCTTCTTCTGTTTTCTTCTTCTTTTCTTTTTTTCTTCTATCTTCTTCTTCTTCTGCCTTTTCCTTTTTTCTTAAACCCTCACTATTGGACTTTCCGGCACTTGATTGCTCGGCAGTCGATAAAGTGAGTATCGATGTCGAATTTTCGAAAGTCGGAATTTCGGTACGTGACAGCGTGGTATTAGAGCATATGGTTAAGCGACAACCCTGCTCTGTTGGGTGTTACTCATTAGAGATAGAGTCAGTAGTACTCTAGAATGAGTTGAGTGTAATAATAGATATGAGTGCGTATTTGTTAGTGAATATAAAATTGTTTTATATTGTGATGATTGGTTTGTTGAGTGGTATATGGATTCTGGTCGGTATTGTCCGTACAACTCTATCGATAGGGATCTCTAAACACTTGTATAGAACAATTCGGTACAATATTGTTTTAAATAGGGTAAATGAGATAATTTTGCCCAAAACTATTTTTGTATAGAAAAGAAATGTTTTTCTATAAAGTACTATAGTATATGGTTGCATGGATGTTTGGATGTTAGGAAGTAATAATAGTGAATTATTATCACTGAAATTGAATAAGAAATTGAAATCGTAACTCCAAAGTTAATAAATAAATCCATATACAAATGAAATTTAAAGAATGTAAATTATAAATGTGATTTGTAATTTGAAACGGAATTCCAGAGAAGTTTTTGGAAATGTTTGAAAAGAATTTGAAAATTTTGAAGATTTGGAAAGTTTAAATTCTTTTTGGAGTTGAAAATGAATTTCAAAGGTTTTGAAAAGTATTTTGAAGGAATGAAAAGCTCTAAACTCTTTTCGGTCGCTGGAAAATAATTTCGATGATGATCGCGACATCACCGGTGTTCATTTTCGGGTTTCCAAAAGAGGAATTGCTGCCAAATTGTTTTAAATGAAAGTTGTTTGGAAAATTGAGTTTTGTTTTGAAAATTCAAAAGATAAATTTGAATTGTTTTCAAAATGGTTTTGAAAGGTTGAAAAGACTCTGGAATACTTTATAAGAATATTTATGGAATATTATTGAATTGATAACTTATACAAATAGAAATTGTTAATGTAAAATATGTAATTGTGATTGGAATTAAAGTTCATTAACAAATGAAATCTATAAATGTGAATTGAAAGTATAAGGAAATAAATTCATATATGAACAAAAATTATGAATATGAATTGTAAATATGATTCATAAATGGAAATAGAATTCAAAGAGGATAATTGAAGGTAAAATTCATAATGGAATTAGTAATGTGAATGGATAAATGATTTTATAAATCAAAATGTAAGTAAGTCAAAGACTTATAAAAATATTTGAAATTTGATAGAAATGAGATTCAAATTGTATACGAATGAAAGCTGATAAAATTCAATATTCGGGAGATAAACCGAATCCAAATTAGATTGGAATTGTGAATTAAATTCAAATGAATTTGAAATGTAAAAATTGAATGAAATTGAATATGTAACTTCAATAGTAAGCTAAAAATGTATAAGCAGTTTATATTGAAATTTTGTAAGGGAATTTGCAAAATAGTTTGAATATATGTAACTAGATATTATGGCTAGTAGGATATACAGGTATAAAGGAATTGGAATTTAATTTCGAAGATAAATTTGAATTGCTCGAAAAAGGTATGTATTTGAATTTCAAATATGAGATTTGCTGATTTCTTCTCTAGCCGCTTGGCTTTTTCTTTTTCTTTTTGAAATCTGAGAGTCCGTAGGGACGTTTTGTAGTTGTGCCGTATTAGCCACGCAAAGGAGACGCTGGCGAAATTTTTCGAAAATTTCGAGTGTTAGAAAAATTTTGAGAAAATTTAGAAGTTTAAAATTTGAATTTAAATTTAAATTTGAATTGTTAAGTAAACAAAGTTGTTTTGAAACTTAGAGTTGAAGATGAAATTTAGTTGAATGATAAAGAATCTTTAGTAGAAGGATTTGTTTTGAAATTAGATAAAACTATTTGGATGTTGAAAAATAGTAGACGAGTTAAGGACTTTTTCTTACCCTAATTTCGAGGACGAAATTCTTTTAAGGGGGGAAGTTTGTAACGACCCAGAATTTTGATAATTAAAATTTGAATATTTAATTAATTTTAAATATTAATAAATGGAATTTATAAGTCGAATGATTTATTTTTCGAATATTGGATTTAATTTGACAATTAAATCGATATATTAAATAGTGAGATTCCAAAGATAATTGAAAATCGAGTTTAATATAATTGAAAATGATTTGTAAATTTTTATTTAATCATACTGGAGTTATAGAAAGGTTATAGAACTTTTAAAATTGAATTTGGAGTTAATCTATGAAAATTGAATATTTTAATATTTAATTATCGACTGTAAAAATAGCCAATTTTCGAACAGTCTCAGAATTGGACGAAACTAGTTTCATCGGATCCGTAATGTGATATTATTATAAGATTTCAAATTTCGTAATTTTTGGATTTACCGTTTGTCCGGGGCAAGCCAAAACGCCTCGAAATCGATTTAAATCGGTTTAATTTAAATTGATCGTTTAAATCCATATCTCACACAGAGGATCGAATTAGCTTCCGAAACCTATTCCATTGCGTTCGGAACACGGGGTAAACCTTAGAAGCGTCAGCCGGCACGTTCGATTCGGAGT
Source organism: Allium fistulosum (assembly GCA_030737815.1). Taxonomy (NCBI): domain Eukaryota; kingdom Viridiplantae; phylum Streptophyta; class Magnoliopsida; order Asparagales; family Amaryllidaceae; genus Allium; species Allium fistulosum. The sequence goes on from CM060907.1 coordinate 1,051,577,171, forward strand.
TCGGAAAATTTCGATGAATAGTAAATTTGGCCATTTTCTATATAAGCACCTCCATATTTCATTTTGCAAAAGAAAATGGATAACCCTAACCCTAAACGTCTCAGCCGCCACCATCAAAATGAAAGGCCAGAAATCGTCCATCTTCCTCCCTCAATTTCTTCACATCCAAGCAACGATTCGCGAAAATTCCTAAATGAAACCTGTAGAGCATCGTGAGGGCTTCAAAACTATATGGTGATGATCGTGAACGACGAAATGATCGAGGAGATATCTGCTCGCGTTCCCCTGGGTTTCGCACGCGTTTCGAGAGGAGTGGGGACCACCGAGCTTCAAGGTGGTTCGGCCGTGGGTGGCACACGCGGAGGGGGTTCCGGTGGTGGTCTCTGATCAGCGTGAAGTGGTTCGTGTTGATGGCGATTTGAAACCCTAGTGGCGGTTGTGGTTCGGTTCTCGCGTACGTTCATTTACCTGGAGCAAAACGTGAAAGGGAGGAAGAAAATGCACGCGGCCCAGATCTCATTTCAACAAAACGAACGGCAGATTTATGGATGTAGGGTTTGGAAAATAAATTAATTTGTAAATTGAATGTATATTTAATTGTATAAAGTTTAAAATATCATAACTTTGTCATATATTGTCAGAAAATTACGAAATCAGTTGCGTTGGAATCGTATCGTCAAATACTACGCGATGCAACTGGATTGGAGTCGTTTGGAGCTAGTTTGAATTTCGGGTAAAATTAAACGTCCGTTTAATTTTATTCGAAATAAACGCTGAAATCAGAATTAAAATCACGGTGAGATCTTCTCACTCAAATTGAATGTGGAATTTTTGCAGTTATTGATTGCTATTGGATGTGATATTAGATATAGTAGGATATATCTATATATATGTAGCAATATATACATATTGGCATATGTATATATTGGAATGATTGATTTCCCGCCTCGTATAGCGGATGAGACCCTATTGCGCCATTAGTAAGCGGATTATTTTTATAAAACCCATATACCGCGATAATTCCGTACTGGAGCGGAATTGGTATTGTGCTAACATCTTTGGATGCAGGGAAACAGGTTGGAGGGATCCAACTGGATTCCTCAACTGTATTTACTTATTTACAGATATTGATATATATTCTGTTATCATATTGATATATGATATTGACTGTTGTGATGGACTAATTGGTGTTGTTGCATCATCGGATTCAGTGTTGAAATGTAAAAATAACGACTTTTACTTTAAAAGGGTTTTTAAAGTGATTTTTGAAAATATACGTTTTATGGAATTTTTGAATCGATTTATAAACGTAAAATTTTAAAGTTATAAAAGTTATAATTTTTAGTGAAATATAACCGAAGTGTCGTTTTTGAAATAAAAGTCGATTTATTTATAAAATGGTTTAAATAGAGATTTTTGAATTTATTATGAAAGCTCTATATATAAGATTTATAAAATTTGATTTTTATAAATCAAAGTGATGAAATTATAAAGGAGTTTTAAAGACGTTTTAAATGATGTTAAAAATGGGTTTTATAAAGGACAGAATAAATGATTTGTGAAGTCCTAAAAGAACGATTTTTGTAAATAAACGAATTATAAGTGTTTAACTTATAGAATGGACTTTTGGTAGAAAATTGAGTTATAAATTGAATTGGATATTAAAAGGAATTTATAAGTTGAAGTAGTTATAAAATATAAAATTGTGATTTATAAACGTTGTTTATAAATCCGAAATCACTTATTTTGATAAGTGAATTGTAGAAGTTAATTAAAGGAATTATATCCACGATTTTGGACAGTGGATAAACTTTTAAATAAAATGTGTAGAAAAGATTGAAATGTAATTAGTGAAGTATATTCACGATTTTGGACAGTGAATATATTTTTAAGTAAAATGGATATGGTTTCGGGAAAGCGATATTTGAAATGAAGTTAATTATTTTAAAAGATGTTTTAAAATGTGTTAAATATCGGAACCATAGACTTCAACATTCATTGTTGAAATAGACGTTTTCGAGGAATAAGGAAATGATGGACTATAACACTGTTGTTATAGTAAATGATTTCCGAAAGGAAATGTTTTGATGTAGTATTGGGATTTATATATCTATCTTAAATTTCGAATCCCTATACTAGTGATGTTGAGTCGTCGTAACGATGTTTTACGTAACATTCGTTTTGACTCAAATAAATGTGTTTTAAGAATGATTTCCTTAAAGAATGAGATATATACTTAATTTTGATTTAAGTATATCGAATATTTTCTAAGTGTTGAAAATAAATGATTTGTGAATTACTTATTTTTAAATAAGTATGGAAATGCTTTTCCAATATGAAATGAACTGTTTTGAGATTTTATCTTTTAAAGATAAATTGAAATGTGGAAATTGATTTGAAATTGTTTTCAAATGGTTAAGTGTGGAAAATAATATATCTAGTAAAGATATTTTTGGAAATTTAATAATTTGGGAAATTATTTGGAATCTGATGATGTAGCGCATCTTTATTGATAGTTAAATAACCGACTATCAATAATTACCTTTAGATAGGTATTTGTTGTGAATTGGATGAATTTGAATGCCACACTTATTTTTGAATAAGCGCTCACTATTCGGGTTAGCCGGGAAAGGACCATGGGGTCGTATAACCCATTCCGAATATGTGATACGTCGTTATGAATCGCATTTGAAGACCGGTGTTGAAGACCGGATATTTTTGAAAACGGAAGGATTACCGTCGAGTTACTCTACATCGGCTGATCTCCGATTTAGAGGTTTTATCACCCTTAGTGACGGGAAGTCCGGACGTGATTAGAAAATTATCCGGATGTGCAAGGGCTTCGTGAGAAGTTACTTCGGTTCTGTTCGATCCCGGAACAGACTTGTATGGATTGTGTGTCTGACGTTACAATTTGAGATATAAAGCTGATTTCTTTCAAATACATTTCTGTTGGTGGCGGAGAATTTATTCTCTTAGCTTAACACCCTTCTCTAAGACGTACGAGCTCAGAGGTTATGTAGTTGAAATTTATCAGCGATATATCCCAATTTGGTAACGTGGCATACTAAGTGTTGCTGTGAAATGATCAGTGTTTGATCATTTGTGATATGATCATTTGTTTGATCTTATATCTTTGTGATCATAGGTTGATCATTTTTGTTTGACCCGAAGCAGGGCTTTGTAGAAAGCGTAGCTTTGTGGACGAGACTTCATCGAGCCTCACACCCCGGAAATGGTCGAAACAGGAAGGATGCAGCAAGGTTCTAGGGAGTAGCGCCCCTTAGTGTATGTCATTCCTTCTGGATAGAGGTGGTATCATGGTATGGAGCCCAGATACTTAACCTATGTGGTTGCTGCATTATTATCTATGTGGTTTGTTGGAAATCGGGGATCCTCGGGAAGATCGGTTACGATCGGGGGATGGCATACGCGTGTCAGTAGTTACCTATTTTTGCAGAGGTAACCCGGCCTTGTGTTGGCAGAGATCCGGTTAGGTTCTCGGGTCGTCTATTCCAGGGACGTACCCATCGTGGAAAAGGAAGTTCCTTAGCCTGACCATTTGTTGGAAATCCAAAGAAACAATACGCGACGTGTACGGTTTTAGTTGTATTACCTGCTATGGAATGTGGCGGTAACCTGCTATTGAACATAGTAGCTATAGTAGGCATAAGTGCGGAATGCCTATGCTGGCTAAGATTAATATTATACTTTCGAAATGTTTTCTACACTATGCACTAATAATAATATCAAAAATGATTTGATTTTGCGTAGTAAGCATCTTTGACTATCATAAGAAGAAATCTCCTCCAAGTCTGCGTTTGCATTGTGTGTGTGGTGGGAGGTCTTATGGTAGTTTCATTTTCCAAAAGCATTTCGAATTGACTTTAAATTTTCCTGTTGTGTTTTAAAGAATAACTGTTTTACGATCTCACACCAGTCACCATGACTGACTCGGAGTTTATTGTTCCCTTCTAAACTCTGGGTGCCCACCATTTTCCACACGGGCAGCCTAGAGTTATATTATCAGGATATTCTGGATATTCTGGAGCTTTGGAAGCAAGCTGGATGGCGAGACGTAGTATTTGTATCTGATGTTATTTATTCCGCCGTGTATTCTGTATAAGGACAAGTTATATAACTGTCCATTATTGTATATGACTCTGATTGATGTATGTATAAACTGATATAGTTCTTTGTTTTAAAAGACTAGTGTTATCTATTATATATTGTTCCGCTGCGATGTGTAAGATTTTGATATTGTTTTCTGTTCTGATGTTGTTCTGTTGTTCTGTTGTTCTTCTTTCTTCTTCTGTTTTCTTCTTCTTTTCTTTTTTTCTTCTATCTTCTTCTTCTTCTGCCTTTTTCTTCTTTCTTAAACCCTCACTATTGGAGTTTCCGGCACTTGATTGCTCGGCAGTCGATAAAGTGAGTATCGATGTCGAATTTTCGAAAGTCGGAATTTCGGTACGTGACAGCGTCATCCCAAATATTAGCAAACAAGATCAAGTGTATTATCACAATAAAATAAATATACCATTTTAAATATTCCTAGTCAACATGTATTGAGACTAGATATCGTACATCTGTTGAGACTAGAGTATGTAACGGTCTCCAATAATTGAGTAGTGTACTACTCATGGCTGCAGTGGGCACCAAAGAGTAACGTACTAAAAATTATTGGATAACTATGGAATAACTCACTCGATAGTTCTTTGTTTGTTAATATAATTAAGGTAACAAAAAATATCGATGTGACAATATTACACAGTTCCCTCGACTTGAGAATACTATTAAACTTCAATGTGGAAACTCCACTTTGATTATAGTTAAATCATGCCACGGCGTCCATCAAATGACTATAGTTGGGAGAATTGGAAGTGAGACACTATTCGAGAGATGATTCGTCTTCTCGGTTATACGGGGTTGGTATTACGGTCAACTGAAGTCAACTCAAAGTCAAAGTCAAAGTCTCTAGTTACAGTAGTTTTATTAATAATAATTGTTATTATTAAATCAAGGACTTTGTATTTGGAATATAAAGTTGAATATGGATGATACTGGAATTTTGACTGTTACCAAATTCCATAAGTCCTAACGTGGTATAGTTCTGATGAAGAGAATTGGTATAAATAATTATGACTACTGGGTAACGCTTAAATAAAGTGAAATTTGATTTTTCCAATGTTACACTACATGCTAAGTGACGTGTGAATGTTAATATTCGAATTGTTCGATATTCATCGCTGGACGAATTTACACCTAAGAGTCATACAACCGAAACGTTGAATACTCCTATTACCACCTAATTTAATTAATTATAAATTTTATAAATTAATTAAATTAATTACTATTCATGAAATATTAATTATAAAATTTTATTTAATTTGTGTTGACCAATATTAAATAGTGTGTGTATATAATAGTTATAAATACGCATATCGATATACGATGTCAATACGCATTTAAATTGGATTTAAACGTGTTATTTCATAACCGAACTTAAGGTGGTTTTGAGGCCCATAAAGGAGCTTATTGTAGGCGACTATAGAGCGCAAAGGAGGTTGGCCTATGATGGCAAATAGGGGTTGGAATTTTGAATTCAAAGAGATGAAGCTGTAAGAGAGAAAGGTGGATCAAGATCCTCCGTTTCCTCCTTAGACCTCTACTACATAGTCATCTCTATCCCTTCCTTTTATTTTTTATACTCTTATACTCCTCTAGACCAGCAAGGTTGGCCTCAAACTTCCCCTCATCCTAGCATTCAAGCTCTAAAACACCAAATTAAATACAATTCAACGATCGGTGGTAGCAACATTCAGAACGGTAGCACTTTCTAGATTCTGAAATCGTTTCAAGGAGTTCTAATTCTACGTTTTAAGGTGTACTATTTGGGCATTAAGTGAAAGGTAAAATTCGCTATTTACAATGAAATATTATTATGTGTAATGTTTATTGTATCATATATGTTTTTAGATAGTAGTTGAATGTATCATGAATCCATATAACGTTGTGCTGTGTTCATTAAATGGAATATACATATATACATATATATATATATACGCATACACATATATATGTATATGTTTTTAAAATATATATATATATATATTGTACATTATGCTCAAGGCCAGATATAAAAGAAGTTTCAAATATAATATTATTATTAAATTGATTTTTAATGTAAAGTTTAAGTTAATATAATATATAATTACATATAAATATATAATTAAAATTTATATATGTATAAAGTATTTTTGGAAATAAAAAGATTTCATTTATATATTTTGAATCTGAATATAATATATGTATATATATATATATATTTAAATTGCTTAATTCAAAATTCAATTTATTTATGTATATATATTATATGCTTGCAAATATTTTGATATAAAATGTATGCATTTAAATTGTTTTTGAAAGTTCAAAAAAAAGTTAAATGTATATTTCCGTACAGAAATCAAGTAATAAATAAATAAATTTTTAAATAATTTAAAACCGAAACAATCTTTATATGGTCGAAAGAATATATATATATACATATATATATATGCATATTTAATTATTATTTTACTAAACTTATATATATATTTACGTGTGTATATATACACATATATATAATATTTGAACATTATTCTATTACATACACACACACACATATTTTATGTATGAAAAAAATTTCTTTTTAGATTTTGAATTATTTAATATATATATATATCAATAAATATATGTATTTAAAATAAATTTATTAAATATATTTTAGAATTATGTAGGTATGAATCTAAAATATAAAATTTGAACATTATGTTCGATTTCGAAATTATAATCATTTATATTAAAATTATTTCTTAACTTTTACATTTTACAAGTAATGTTTTATAATATACAAAATATTTATAATAATCATACATACATACATATTGATAGCAAACATATATGTAGAGGGACTAACAAATCCGTTGTGGTGTAAATCTTAACATCTATACATCGGAATGTCAAACCATGTACACTATTCATGTTGCACGTGCATGTACACACCTATGTGTATATGATACACATATTATATTATGTAATAAAATTTGATATAATTAAAATAATGATTTTATTTAAAATATATTTAGATAAGATCTAAATATATTTGGACTTCATAAGCCTAATAAGATCCAAATAGAAAAAATAATTTTTAAATTTACCTATTACCCTACTGCGTGCTGGGCTGTTCCAACAGAGGCAAGGATTAGGATTTTCTCTTTTCTCCTTTTTGTGTAGAGATAATCTGAAGGGACTAGATATTTATAGTTAACTAGAAGCAAAATATCCAGCCCCTTTCTCTCAAATCTTAGGAGACCAAGTTCCAAATTTGCCCCATGCTAAGGCCGGCCCTGTATCGGTAGTTTAGGGTTTCAAACTACTAGCCAAAATGATTTAACATGTATAACAATTCTTCAAGTTGTTCGTTAATTAAAATCAACGTATGACTTTTATACATTGTCTGAAATAATTTTTCAATCTTTAAATAAATAATTAATATTCCGATATAATTTAGTACAATATTTATATTTAATTTTATTATTAATTCATAACATTTATAAATTAATTGTATATTTGTCCAATTCAGAAATAACAAACAACGCGGTTGTGTTGATTCTTTGATGTGAGCTCAGACCTCGGCCAATATTTAAATAATTAAAATATCAAAGCATGTATAGACATCGATGAAGTATAGTATCATTCACAAGTTCAATGTTTACATATCATTTAGATAAAATCCAATTTCTAATCTATAAAAAGCTCACCTAGTAACGACATTTTTACATGTATTCTTTTCATCATCACTATATCATTTAGGTATCTATAGTTTGGTCTAAGGTCAAAAACTCTACTAATATCTGTATTTATTGGGTAGACCACTATAAAGTCATTGGTTCAATCCGATAAAAATTATCGATTAACCAATTTACTCAGGTCATAGATTTTGACTATAGGTTGACTACCAACAACGGTGATACTAACCTTGTACAACGAAGGAGACGAATCCTCTCTTCAGTAGTGTTTCACTTCAAGTCGTTCGACGTGTACATAGCTATGGCCATAACATGGTCGTCATGACATGTCTACCTACTAAAGATCAACAGTGTACTCTCAAGTCTGAAGAATATTGTATGTTATTACCATAAGTTCTTTTGTTTTGACTTGGTTGTATTAACCTACAAAGAACTCTCTCGGGTCGTTCTTTGATTGTTCTAAACAACTACAAGTATGCAACCCCTTGGGGCCCAAAATAATCATGAGTAATTCAACGTTCATAGTATATAGAGCATTATGCAAACTAGTCTCAACAGATGTATCAATATTCTTTTCTCGATACACCTTGACTAGGAACGTTTAAGGAGTGTGTGTGTGTTCAATGCTCATGGTTACGAACATTCATAATTATAATCGATAAAATACTTCTTCTAAGGATTTTCTACTTATATATGTAATGTATTACTATCATTATTTATATCTCTATATAACGACATTATACTAAAGAAAATTAAAACAAAATCATACTTCATTTTGAACGAGATTTTATTATAAGACTCAAGTTACGTAAAAAATTACATAATTTCCACTATGGCACACCTTTAACTCTATCATCCATCACTTTAGCGGTCGTCCTGGCAAGCGTTTGTAGCAACCCATTCATTTAAGACTCATTCATCTCCCGTGTGATGGCAAAGCTGGCTACCTATACCTGGTTCTACTGGTTTCCCTTTAACTCAGCTTTCTTTGCATAAAAGAACGAGTAAGACATGCCCCCACTTGAACCTCCAGCTCCTTACCCATCCTCGCCTGCTTGCGAAGGTGAACAATGTCAGATCCAGCAGTGGCCATTAGAAATTAGGTTGTGAATGTCAACATATTCTTGCGTCCGGAAGATAAGGGGAATATGACATTCGTCCCCCCATAGAGTAATTGGTGGAAGGCTCCCACCCTAAGAAGTTATGGAGTTGGTAGTTTTTGGGGTTTCATGGCATCCTATGGGGAAGGGACCTAAGCAATGGCAGGTTAGAAAATTAAGTAAAAGAGGTACGGTAGTATATTAAGTGACAAGAGATGACTAGCAAGGAATGTATATCTACTCTAAGGCTAGACCTGCAGCCTCCTCCTAATCAGAGGCGAGCAATAAGACTCAGTTTCACTATCAGTATCATATGACCCTTTTAGACTGGCACACATTGGTGTGCCTATATCTTTGTTTTGGTCGGATTGTATAGCGAACTAAAGAAAGAGGGTTTGCGTCGGAGGAGTCGTGCTCTCTTGGGTATCCAAGAATTTGGTTCATACCCTATTAATTTCAACTCCGGTGTTTCTATTTATGCTTGTGTAGTTAGATGACCATACGACATTACATTTTACTGCCCCGACGCCCATCTGTAGTCATTCCTGACCGGTGGCCTCCCCCGTCCCTTCTTAAATTTTGAATTCCTTGCTTTCTTCTTCAACGTGGTCTGGTCAGGGCCCATTTTCTCGACTCGACGTAGGTTGTCATCGCTTAGGAGCAGGCCTATGTTTAGCTGGTTGTCCCCTAGCTTGCAAATGGGGTTTACCCAGTCGACGAACTATGCCTTATCCTCCCCTGATTCCGCCAGAATCACTACGTCAAAGGAAACACACACGGTTAGAAGATGATATGACGAAATATCGAAAGGAAAGATACAAGAGAACAAAGAAATACCTAGCACCTTAAACTACTGCACCTAGAGATTAGGATAGAAGGCCGACTCGACGAATAAGCAACGATCTTGATAACGGCGACCTTATATGTGAGACCAAAAAACAACATCGAGGTGACGCAGCTTTGGAGGTAGTAATACCAACCCTCCGGAAAACTGGCATGCTTTGAGAGCTTGAACATGGATCAGATGAAGAGTGGCGAAGGCTCTGGGAGGTTTAGGTCATTGTAGATGACGCACAAAGCCGTAAGTGAGCTATAGCCATTGGGGGAAAGTTGGGCCGATGCCATCGGATGCGCTTTAAAAAATCGGTTAAAATGATGATGAAGGGGAAGAGTCGGCCCATACTCATGTATGGCAAGGCCCAAGTAAAGCATCCAAGAGAGGCTTGTTCGCCTATTGTCCAGGAGGAGGTATAGTGGGTCAGCACTCACCATACCATGTCTGGAAAGAAATTATGCCATTCTGTCCCGGAACTCCCGCACTTTGGACGGGATACTCTCGAAGTGGCGACCGATTCCATAAGCATCCTCTACAACGGCTTTCTTTCCCTTCGCCTTCTTCAATACACAATACAAGTGCAACTTAGTTTCTAAACACCCCAATAAGAGCTATGGGGTAGGCTGGACAGGGGGCAAGCATAATCCTCTATGGGAAAGTGGATGAACCATACTTTGACGTGCTCCAAGGAGGCACCCCGCAAGCACAAGGTCTGCTACCACACTTAAGCATTTTTTGTGAAACCTATTGTGATGGACGGGATTTTCGACCCTTAAAAATCGACACTAATACGTCCATTGTATTGCGTGCCGAGCAATCGAATGCCGGAAAAGCAGATAGTCATGAAAAAGAAAGAAGAGAGAAGAAGAGAAGGTAAGAGAAGAAAGAAGAAGAAGAGAAACAGAAGACAAAACAGAAGATATTGAAAAAATTACAGAATCTCACAATTGCAGCGGAAAAACATATAATATCATATCAATAATCTTTAAAAAACAGAAACTGTAATATACATACATCCATCAGAGTACAACAATCAATCACTAATCATCAGTCTGGATAGTTATAATAACATGTCCTTACAATTGCTGATAATTTAAACAACAAAACAACAGAAAAATAAGCATATACGTGAATACGACCAGAAGACCTCCAGTTCGTCTGCTGAAGCTCCAAAGCATCAAAATCTAAATCTGTAAATATAATCGGTCTGACCCGGGCATTAAAAGGGAAGAACGCCCGGATCAGTCTTGTAAACCAGCATGAGAAAACTCATCTTAACTGAATTTATTTTAAATTTATAAAAACTTTTCTATATCAAAAAAAGGTATCTCGTAAGACCACGTCCACACATAAACACGGACGGGCTTTTACCTTATGATAACCAAAACATTTCATATCAAATCCTATTATATTATACTAGTGTCTAGTATACAAATCGTATTAATCATAGCCGAAATTGTTACATTATTAAATTCCAGCATACTAGCCACAAACGTGGGTTCTACAAACAAAATGGCAGGCACATAGTGGAGAATGATTTCCATACAAATAACCAAGTGAAGGTACTACCTTCCGACAGTACATCTCTAGATGAATGTACCGAGGCCCAATTGATGATCCTCTACCAATACAAGACTGGCCTACCTCTAACTAGATAGTAACGAATATGTCATCACCCTGGTCATTACCGACCTATCCGAGGGCCCTCATAGCATACATCCACAATAATTTAAAACCCGAATGTCATAGCACGAGTAAATATATCTAGAAGGGGATGATCATATCCTAATGGTTGTGAACCACATAGCCCTACTGCATCTACCCTGTTTTGGTCATTTCCGGGTGTGAGGCCAAAGGTCACTATTACCTTTCACATAGCACATCATATTTCTTTGAATGCCACATTACTACTCCATAAATCACTATTGACTTTCACAAACATACAACCTTTGAGCTCATACGTGTTAGAGAAGGGTGTTAAGCTAAGAGAAGTTGCTTTCTCCGCCACCAAATAGATGTATGTTTATAAAAGTCAATGACGTAATCTCAAAAATGCACTGTCGGACATCCATCCATACAAGTTGTCTAGGAACAGAACAAACCAAAGGCACTCTCCTACTGCATCCTGTCGGGAATTACCCCTAGGATAAGTAGCGATTAGTTCTTGCATTGGATACTTCATAACGAAAAGACTACTGCTACTATATGTAGATTGGGAGTTTATCCCCAAACGATCAACAAGCAGTCCTTCATTACGAAAATCCCAAATGTCAATGTCTTCCATACCTACACATTCGAACGCATATACGTTGGTCCGAAGTTGTTCTCGGATAAATCTGACCCCGGTCTCTCCAGATCAACAATGATAAAGAGGCCAATATTTGATAGTCGGTTATTTAACTATCAAAGCAAACAAACAATATCAAGTACCATAAGCAATCACTAGGCCAATATAATTAATCTTTTATTAACTAAATCAATCTCCAAATATTTATTTCAAAATATCTTTATAAAGATATATTCTCAGAATCATTTCAAATCTTTCTATATTGGAAAACATTTCCATATACTTATATCTACAGTAGAAGCATATTCACAAATCACTTCATCTCAGCACTTAGAGAATATTTTCATATACTTATATCAACGGTATAAGTATATTTCATAACACTACCATTTGGAGACATGCCAAATAGATTTGTATAACCGTACAACTCCAGAGTTCGTACGCCTCTGGACGGGTGTTAAGTATAGGATGCAATGCTCCTGGACCACCAAGTCTTTAGTACGATCGTAAGTATAGGAATCTCGTTGGATCCCTCAAACCTGTCCCCCTGCATCACATGCAGCATATAATCATAAAAATATAAATCAACCGCTTCGAGGCAGGATTCATATACAAAGGGTCATCCGCTCATACACGGGAACGTAATAGGGTCTAATAGGCGGGAATATAACCAAACCAACTAATATATATAGTATATCAACCAAACAAGCATCAATCAATATAAATAAATTTATTTCCACTTATATAAAAATATAAGCAGGCCAGAGGAGTGGGTTTACTCACAAAAATGCCAGAAATCGCCTAAGCGCTCCGGTTTGAATTAAAATTTAATGGTCGTTCAATTTAACTTAAAATTTCTACAAGCTCTGAATTCATCCATTCCAATTCCATAGCGTAGTGCTCGCTGATACGAATGCAACGCGGCTTGTCGCGCTCAAAATGGACCTCGTATGGGGATGTTATGAATTAATAAACATTCGATATCATTAAAACAAAATTAACTTAAATAAATAAATTAACTTTTAAACATTACCCTATCCTCTTCCTTCCTGCTACCAGCGTAGATTTTTATTCTTTTATTTTTTTTATTTTCAAAATCGCGCGCGCCCAGCTACCCACGACCACCACCAACGCCTGCTACTCCACTGCGCCTCCGCGTGACTGCCGCCAGCCACTCTGGTCCTCCGCCTGCGCCAGTTCCACGCGCGCGCGTATGTGCATTTTCTTTTCTTTTAAAATCTCTGATCGCATGCGCAGCTCCTCCGCCTCCGACGCTGCCATTGCTGCCCATGCACGCCGCGCCTGACCGCCTGCACTGCCAACCTCCCCAGCCGGCCGCCTGCTCAATCGTGCCTGTGCGCGTACGCTTGAACAACGCCGTTAAACCCAAAAACTACAACACAAAAGGAGGTTGATTTCGGCCACCTCGATCGATGATCCGTCGATCCAACCGTACCTTAGCTTCGTATCGTTGCCCTCTACATTTTCCTAGTTGAAGTCGAAGGCTAATTTAGCCTCCTAGAGCCTCTGATCGTTCATGATCATTGGATGGTGGAGTTTAAAAATGGTGGCCGAAACATCTTTTAGGGTTAGGTTTACAAAATGAAAGGAGTTGAGGTCTATTTATATAAAATTTCGTGTGGCACTATTCATCCGTGAAAATTTCGAACTCCAAACAAAGCATGCCGTCTGGCGTTCTATATGTTATACCCATATTTCGAACATAATGGAATATGTATCGAGAACTAATTCCATCATATTCAAAAGATAGCTTTTCAAATCAGTTATTTTAAATTAATTTCTTTTAATTAATTTCTACGCGTTTCGAACTCGCACGATCAAATGGTAAGTCCAATCGCCACAAAAGTCGACAACAAACTATAATTCATTATTATGGATTCAATGAAACTGGTTTCGTCAAAATCCAAGACGGTGCCAAAAATGACTATTTTTACACATTAATTAAAATATAGAATTTCCAGTTTCTATTTATTCACTTTTAATTCAAATTTAAAAGTTCACTAACTCCATTCTAATTTAAATAGAATTTAAATCAACATTTGAAATTATTTTCATTTACATTAAATTCAAGATTCAATTATTTAAACAATTTCATATATTAAATTTAACAATTCAATTATCAAATAAATCGCTATATTTGAAATATAAGTTATTCAACTTATAAAATTAACTTTTAAATATTTAAAATCAATTAAATATTTCAAATTCGGATGACTAAAATTCTGGATCGTTACACCTATTACCTAGTTAGGTTGTGTGGCCCACCTAATGAAAACATGCATTTTCTTTTATAATTTAATGGGTCATGGCCCAAAACCTTATTTAAGTGCCTTCTTCCTAATGGAGGGGGATAGTTCAGTAAGTTGACATCTTTTGCAATTTTTGCTTTTCGGAAATGTCTAAAATAGTTCAACGTCGCCGCATCAACGTGAACCAACCAACGTCTCGGTCATGAGTGACTATGAATCTAAAGGATAACAAGTACGAAATCAACACAGAAACACACAGAGACATTCATTTTTTGAAAAGGAAAGAAGATATGGAACTGATAGAATAAAGAGTAAAGGGTGAAAAGAAATGCTTAATAATAATATTTTCTTAAGAGGTTTGTAAAAGTTGTTAAAGATTAGAAGCCAAAAAGCTTGATTTAATCTCTAATGGCGTCAACTTCACAAAGGTTCAATAAAAAGAAGAAAAAAGTGTGTCCTCTTTTACATATTTGGGGTCTAAAACTCAAATTTAGGATGGAATAGACGAGAATTAATCTTAGCCATCGAGATATAATAGGGTTCGTCGTTACATAAAGTGTCACGTCTCTGAAATTGTCTTAAATAATGAAGCATCATAAGCGGTAAGTGTGCAACACTGTCATTTGCATTAATTGCACATAAAGACAAGTCCGCCTCTACTTGTAGAAACGAACTTAGAGAGAAAATATTGCTCGGATTTCTCGCAAAAGGCAATGGGCTTATTAGTTAATGGCCCAACGATACGAGCCTGCACCATGTGCTCAACTAAGGATTGATCCCACCCAAATTTTCTATGTACTTGCGATGGCTCGAGCCTTAAAGGAATGGTCGCCCTGTTATTTCATGGATTCGAGCGCCTACTTGCCCAATTATGGTTATTAACGTAAGGCCCTGAGCCTTACAAACAATTCCATCTTATCCTATCATTTGACAACTGGCTCACTACAAGAAAGCCCTAGTCATATATCCTTCCCTGACTCTCGCCTCTTCTCCCGCCCGTCATTATTTATCACGTTGGCCAACCTCTCTGTCCGTCATACTTTGTCATAACTCGGGCGATATCTAACAAATGCTTCTCATCGTCCCTGCATAAAGAGACGACGACCCTATATTGTCCCTGCCATATGGACAGAAACGTCACTATGCAGCAACAACCCTTTGCACTTTGCAGCCTATATGGCATCGGAGTCACTATTCATCAACAGCTCTCGGCATTATACCGTCTTTTTGACACAAGCACGTCATGGCACGGCCTGTCAACAGGCCTTCATCCAAACCGCTTCCTTTACCTAGCATTTTGGCTAGCCGATGTGACAATCGCCCTACACCTTCAGCATCCATTATATCTAAAGTATGCACTGCTGTAGTGCCCGGCTGTTGTAGAATGATTCTCAAGGGTGAAAAGAAGAGAAACAATCACAGAACATGTTGTATATATCACAACGCATCGAATAAAATATAACAATAGACATCACATATATAAATTAGGTGAGACAGTAATAACTGAATGAACCACAATATCAAAGTACACAGGTTCATAAATTTATACAAGATAGTACTAGAATTTATACAATTGATAATAAACTCAAAAAGGTAAACTATCTCTAAGTAAAGTAAGCGAACATTGCCTAGGCTCCACAGTGTTGCACAACGGAATAAGCACAAGCAAATCCAAATATAACACGAGAAAACACCATCTTCTAGTCGTCCTCCATACAGCAACTACGCACCACCAAGACCTGTTATCCAGTCGACTCATTTAAGAGCACCCAAAATAATAAGAAGAAAAACATAAAACCTTGAGTCTAAGAACTGTCTGGTGTAAGCAATAAGAAATCTCTAAATACTATATAAGTCGATATAGTAAGGAACAAAGATATGAGAGTCATTCCTGACATGTCCCTGCAATCAAAGAGTTAGCACATGACATCTATAATATGCTGCTTACTATCATCATAAAGGTGTACTGCATCCTATGTACAACATTGGGGGTACCTAGGTATTCACATCCACAATACCCATATCATATGACATCCCTAGAGTGATAGAAAACAAGAAAAGCAACTATAACAAACATGGCATCCATCAAACAATCCTCACTGTCACTCAGTGTGCCCAGGATATACGATAACTCGTTTGACCATTTCTCTACCTAGGATTAATGGGAAAATCTTGGTTTTTAGTGTACTCAGCCACCGGCTCATAGCTAACAATAGATCCATTCCATCGATCCAGGGTATACGGATCCATTCCACCAATCCAGGGTAACTATTGCGAAGTACCCAATGAGCGTCCTCACAATACCCCGGCTTACGAATACAACGAAAAACACTTTGGGTATCAACGATCTCTTAGCACACGTATCTGAGCCCTTTCCTTGCTCAATTTTGTTTCCATTCATTCTTAAGGAACCATTCAATATTAATTTTTTCCATGATAAAACCATTCAACATTCTATCTATGGCTCACCCTTCCTAGAACCCGCCCTTTTGGATAATCATCCTCACAACTCCATTCACCATCGTGCCATCATCATTAGAACACAACTTCATCACCATCTGGTTAAAATCGTCAAAGTTCCAAAGCCTACATCCTACATCACACTGCCACATCACAAACAAACATCAAGTGAAGAAACATGCACCTTCAGCAAGACCTATAGGACCTGTACTTCACCCCTAGGAAGTTTGACCATCACTGGACCCTCCAATTCAGGTCGGTACCGACCTGATCAGGTCGGCATCGATCTGAGTACTTAACCAACCCTGGGTTCTTCTGTCTTCTTGAGGTCCTCCCTTCCCATGCCTTGAATTCCCAATTCCCTAAACCCAACCTGCTGCTAAGAAAAGAGATTGGCACCGACTTAAAGTGGTCAATACCAACTTCCATACTTAGCCAAAATTTAAGGTTTTGGCTCTTGAAGTTCCTTCCTTGCACCATCCCGAAGCATGCCCTGGAGTACTATCACCTTTGGCCCAAAGCACTCCTTCCACTAACTTAAGTCGAGGTTTCCACCGACCAGATTTCTTCTCGGCACCATTTGTGATTGAACATCCAAATCAACTCCAAACTGCATGCAACCTAAAGCATAGGCTCCTAACTATCGTACAATCACTAGCAAACCATATCAAATAAAAACATACATCATCCATATACATTCATTAAACATAAAAAATCAATCCGAACATGATAAACATACGAGAATCTACCTAGATCTAGTTTTGCACTAAAATGACAATATGATCCAAAAGGGGTTAAAAATCATTTAAAATCCATTTAAACCTTCTTAAATTCGGCCATAAACATCTTTAAGGGTAAATTAATGTATAAAATCGTTTTAACATGGAAATCGTATCAAAAATATCATTTTTAACCATATGGACAAGCATAGACTAGTGAAATCAATAATCACTTACCTAATACCCAAAATACCAACTTATATGCCTAAATCTTAAGTAACAACTAAGAAAACGAATTCCAAGCAACTAAAATGATAGGTCTTCAATTCCTTTTGGCTAATCACCCTTTTAGTGATGGTTTAAGCTAGAATTAGTGTGAAAAGGATGAATTTTCGATGAGATTTGTACTAATGGAGATTTGGAACTATTTTTGGGAAGTGGAAAATGATTTAAATTTGTCCCATCACCCCCAATTAGGAAAATTTTCCGAAATTAGTTGGTGGGCCTAGGTATGGGCTTAGTTTAATTCACTAATATGTCCAGTAGCAAATAGAACTTAAAACGGCCATATCTCCTAAATGGTAAGTCTGTGTTCTTATTATGACAACTCTATGGAAAGAGAAACTATCATCCTGATCTATGGAAGTGGTTTTAGACCTTATTCACCTCGTATCAAAAGTTATAGGTTTTACAAGAATGTTTAGGTCCAAACCGTCCAATAAAAATTCTAAAGGTGGAAAATGTTCCTAGTAATTTCCCAAAATTACAGAGTCATACAATCTCATATGAAATAAATATTTTACGATCCTTTGATATGTAAAATATGGGTCGTTACACTCTCTCCCCTTTAGGAATTTCACCCTCGAAATCTCCAAAAAAATCAAGGAATAGTCAACCATAGTTACCCTGCATGCTTAACAATCATATGCAACCATTAACGTACCAAACAAGTAACCATGCAATCAATAGTATAGATAAACCTTTCCAAGCATGCGAGATACTAAACTATCTTATATGATACCAAAGATGAAAGCAAATACGATAAACTGTAGGTCTTACCATACAAAGAGCTCCGGATATGCACCCCTCATGCTCTCAT
This sequence comes from Allium fistulosum, assembly GCA_030737815.1. Taxonomy (NCBI): domain Eukaryota; kingdom Viridiplantae; phylum Streptophyta; class Magnoliopsida; order Asparagales; family Amaryllidaceae; genus Allium; species Allium fistulosum. The sequence continues at coordinate 1,051,595,728 of CM060907.1, forward strand.
CAGTTTCCCATGTGCAATCCCTTTCGCTTTCACCCCATTGAACCTTCACAAACTCAACCGTCTTCCTCCTAAGCTATTTTATATCGCCTTCAACAATACGAGTAGGCCTATGAGGTCTTGAAGCTTCTGGTTCAATCTTGATATCATCATGTTGATCTGGTGAAATCATCACACCAGAGTCGTGCACAAACTTCCACAAGTGAGAGATGTGGAATACGTTGTGCATGCCCGCCATCTTCGGGGGTAAGTCAACCATGTATGCTAGGTCCCTAATCCTCTCTACTATCGAAAAAGGACTTACAAATCTTGACACCAACTTCCCCTTACTGCTGAATTGAATAACATTCTTCAATGGAGAAATCTTCACAATACCATATCGCCGACAGAGAACTTCAAATCTCTTCGTCTCTTATCGACATAGCTCTTCTGCTTATCATATGCAGCTTTCATTTGTTGCTGAATGATCTCAATCTTCTATGAAGTCTCTCTAACCATATATGGTCCAAGCATCGGCTTCTCGCATGCTTCCCACCACGTGAAGGAGCATTGTATGGTCGGACATATAGTGCTTCGTATGGTGTCATACCGACTGATAATTATTGTTGTATGTGAACTCCACCAAATGCAAATGATCATCCCACGAGCCACCGAAATCAAATATGCAAGCTTGCAAGAGATCCTCCAATATATGATTTACTCTCTCGGTTTCTCCATCGGTTTGTAGGTGATAAGCTGTACTGAGATGCACCTCAGTCCCCAATGCCTCTTATAAGCTCTTCCAAAACCCATTAGTGAATAAAAGGTCTCGATCACGCACAATACTGTTTGGCACAACATGGAATTGCACCACCCATTTAACATACAACTCAGCCAAATTGGATGTCGTTCTACTAGACTTAACGGGTATGAATCGAGCACTCTTCGTCAATCTATCGACCATGACCCAAATGTTATCGTACCCTGCTCTAGTCTTTGGCAATCCATCAATGAAATCCATCGAAACTTGTTCCCATTTCCACTCGAGGACCTCAAGTTGTTGCATCAGCCCACTTGGCTTCTTCTGCTATGCCTTTACTAACGGGTAATTTATATAACATCCTGACATCCTTCTTCATCCCCTTCCAATAATAAGTCTACTTCATATAATGGTACATCTTATTACCACCAGGATGTATAGTCAATCTAGATGATGGCACTCTCATAGCACATCATCTCGTAATCCATCTACATCAAAAACAAATAATCTCCCATCCTTATGGAGCTAACCATATCGATCGAGTTCGTACTATTTCATCTCCTCGGGCTCAACTTCTTCCTCTATCTTCACCATGATCTCTGCTCGTCTAGCATCTCACCTTTAACTAGTACCGATCTGCTCAATCGAAGTAGGTCTGATGGTTAAGCTCTCCAACATCTCTGACTCCAATTCGCAATGAGGTTTGAAGTCATAGCCAATGATATAATTCAACTACTTCCACTCTAGGAACATCGCCTCTAAGTGGCATGTCTTCTACTCAATGCATCGACGAATGCATTTCCCTTACCAGGCATATAGGAAATTATAAAGTCATAAGAGGCTAAGAACTCTAACCATCACTGCTGACAAAGGTTAAGGCCCTTCTAGGAGAATAGATATTTAAGGGATTTGTTGTCCATGAACAACTTGAACCTTTCTCTTGATAGATAGTACCTCCAAATCTTCAAAGTAAAAAACTATACTTCCTATCATGCGGTTTTAGCTACCGACTAGCATAGGCGACAACCTTACTTCCTTGCATCAATATCGCACCCAATCTAGTACTACAAGCATTAGTGTATACCGTCATCTCCTCATTCTGGTTTAGAATGGTCAACACTGGCACACTCATTAACCTCTACTTCATACTCACGAACGCATGCTTACACTTCAGTACCAAAATAATTTTTGATTCTTCTTCGTCAAATTGGTTAACGGCGCTGCTATTTTCGAAAAGTCCTTGATAAAACTTCTGTAGTATCCCACCAACCTAGAAAGCTTCTCACATCAATAGCGTTCTTAGGTTGGTTCCAATCCTGAACCGCTGCTACCTTTGTAGGATCTACTACAATGCCCTGCTCGGAAATGACATAACCCAAGAATCTCACTTCCTCCTCCAAAAGTGACACTTCAAAAACTTGTTTCAACCTGTGCTTTCTCAATACTTCAAGCACAATCCTCAAGTGCATTTTGAGTTCCTTCTCTGTCTTTGAATAAACCATAATATCGTCCCCGAACACAAGCATGAACTTATTTTGCTAGTCGTTGAAGACATGGTTCATGAGATCAACAAAGTATGTAGGAGCATTGGTTAGCTTGAACGGCATAACCAATCACTCACAGAAACCAGATAACGTACGAAACGTAGTGATTGACACACTCTCATTCGCCATTCTTAGCTGGGAAACCCTATTACGAGATCTAACTGAGAGAACACCTTCCCACTATGGAACTAATCAAATAAGTTATCAATACGCGAGAGTGGATATTTGTTCTTCCTTGTCACTTTATTCAGCTCACGGTAATCTACACACAACCTCATAGAGCCATCCGCCTTAGTGGTGAATGCTATGGGCGTAACCCTTTCAGATTTACTCCTTTGAATGAACCCTCTCATCAATAGGTCATTCATATGCACCTCTAACTCTTTCTACTCTCTAGGTGACATATGCCTCAAAGGCATCCATCACTAAGTCTATACGGAACTCAATCTCTCGATGTGGTAGTAAACTGGTCACCTCCTCAAATAAATCTAAATACTCTCTAACGCTATAAGAAAATCAACCTTTGGTTGTAGAAATTGGTGGCGTTTATTTGTAAATGCAACCAATAACATTTCACCCTATGTTATAAACGCAGAAAAAATTATTTCACCATCCCGCACCTTACCAAAATCTTTCTGCCTAAATATAATAATGTAACCAAAGTACATTTGCCCTATCATTATTTTCTCACACTTAGAAAGTTTTCTAAACCTAACGAACAAAATTTCCCAAATTGCTTCAACAAAATCTACCTCGCCCTAGCTTTTCGACTCAACCATTCCTCCATTTTCATCATCGTTGTAGCACTCCATCCATCTATTCCTCTCCACATTGTCGCGGTAGCTCTCCAACAAGATTTTCACCTCTCGGTGTCCTAAATAGGTATATTTTAGTATGAATTTTATAAATTGATTTTGTGATTCTAAATTGTTTGTATTGAAGCAGTTGTAGATGTTTATGACTTTATTAAAGTTTACGCATAAAATTGTCTGTGATTGTTCATTAGGTTTACACAGCTGTAGATGTTTACGAATTTAATTACATCTTGATTAAAGTTTACGCATGTAATTGTTTGTGATTCTAAAGGGTTAGTAAACGTATAAACATATAATTTGCCTACACTGTTTAAATAAATGACAATCTCATTTTACTAATAGCATTTATGATTTCTATCTTCAGTTTACGCATATTTATAGTCAAAAAAAGAAAGTAATTTTCTAGATGCCAAGTGAAAAATAAAACAACTTTGAAAAATAAAACCAACTTTTTTCGGTGAAAGTATTTAGCATTTTGCTTTACTCATGAAATTCTCTCTTTGACTTTCTCCTTAAACCTTAAAAGAAATATAAAATTGTTGAAATTAATAATGGCAAGCTACAAGGGTTTATAAACTTCTTTAAATTAAACAAACTAACTAAAATAAACAACATACTTGATCTTAAGATGACTAGCAGTTAGATGGTAAAGTTATTATACTGCAAGTTCTTGTTTGAAATTTTCAATTACTAATCTATTGATTTTTTTTGTTCAATATAAAAGGAACAATATAGCTTAATGAAATTTTTAAACATTTATTACAAATCTATTGTTAGCAGTATGAATAAGTAAAGACAAGTAAATCGTATTTGGGTAATGGCAAACCTGACCCTGGCTTGATGTAACAAATGTTAGCAGTCCGTAAAATATATATTCATGCTTCTCCACGGTAAACCATGTCTTAAAGAGGCGGACGGGGGCATTAAACTTCCCACTCCTTACAAATTGCTTCATCGTGTGTGTTTATGTTGTTTTAATGTTTTGATTTACTGCTCCTTATTTTCACTATTTTGCGATGAATGCACATTTATCTCTTTCTATTTTTGGGTTTGTAGTTCTGAAAATTCTCTTGTTTCTTCCACCCCAAATTACCATGCACACAATTAGAATGTGATTTTTGCGATGTCTCTGCCTTGGACCACTTTGGTTGCATTGGACCCAAAATTATTATTTTCAACCACTTTGGTTACCTTGGACCAAAGCCCTGATTATACATAACATTAATGCATTTGTTTTGTAACAAAATAGAAGTTTATTTTTAAATGATTCTTCTTATAAAAATCTCTGTGATTAACTTTTTATTTATTTTATTCCTTATTTTGAATATAAATGAAAAACAAAAAATGCATAAGTTAATCACGTAGTTTAGAAATTTTTGCATATGGGCTATGTGCATGAAACTAATCCAGATTCAACAAAATTGAATCTTATTAGAGCTGATGGGCTATGTGCATGAAACTGATGCAGATGCAACAAAATAGAAAACTAAAAGAAAGACTACCAAGTTCAAGCACATAGCCTAAAAGAAATTAATACATGTTTAGCTGCCTTGAAAAAAATATATAATTAGACTCTATTGCAAAACTATTAAACAGGTAACAATTTGCTAGCTACCTTAATTACATAAATCATTTGAGCACATAAACAGTTTAAATTTATTCGTCCACAAATGGAATTATTTGGAATATGCACAAGTACTTTTGTTATATCGGTCAACTTGTGGCCTTCTGTTTGTCATACTGCAGAAGGATATAATAGTTACCTCGTCATGCTGAATTATACTGTTCAGTAATTACCTAACTATAATCATCAGTAATTAATTACACTGTTTGGTACTTACACACTAAAATTTGTTAACTGTAATGTTCAGTAAGTAAATAACATTATAAACATTTGTTTTTTCACGTACTTACAGTCTGCACCTTCTGTGATTGTACTGACTTGGTCTTTTACACTGTTTGGACCCGATTTTGAATTAAACATTTTAATCTGCAGTAGATTCATATACAGATGAATAGGAAGTTTTTTATATTCCAACATCCAGAACCTCATTCAATTTGCAATTTTTTATTAACATGGATTAATTTAAGTTTTCACATATTGGGACTTCCAACTGTTCTCAATTATCATTAATTTAAACTTCAGTTCTGTAAGTGTGCTAATAGTGGTTTATCTATTTTGTAGATGTGGTATATATTCTCAGTTATCACTCCTACAAAGTTTAACATTGCACTGAACCTTAGGAAAAATAATATGGTTTTGGATTATGGTTCAAATACAAAACAATACAATAAATTTGTATTTAGGAAGAAAGCAATGAAAAACTTACTAGAAAAAAGGAGTCTGTTGCACTCCTATGGTGCAAACTGATAGTTGCATTATGGATGTTAAATGTTGAGTCATAAATTAATACATGTTTAGCTGCCTTGAAAAAAAAATCCACTAATTTACTATATAGATCCTTTAATTACTGTAAGATTGACGATCAGAAACAATTTATGTTTACACTCCCTAACTTAAAGTTGCGAACATATACCCAACATTCTAAAGTATTTTCACTTTTCTACATTATGTTTGTCACGATCCAAATTTCAGCGTTCGAAAATCGACACCCGTACATCACTTGTACTCGAATATCGTAGATTCAATCGTTGAAATTCGACTCGTGCCGGAGCTTATAACACAGTAAGTATAACAACACAACGGAAGAAAGAAATGAATGATATCATATTCATCACAAATGATACAATATCCAGAATATGATATACAACAATGAGATCTATATGATACAAGAATATCAGAGATATGATACAATGCTACAGCGGAAACAACAGAACTGATAACTCCAAAAGATCTGCAAAAGAGCATAAGTACACCAACTCCAATATCAAGCTCGAACCACCATCACATCTCACTAAGGTAAACAAGGTCAGTCGCGAACTCCAAACACTGAACTAGCTCCCGATAATCTACTAACCTGACTATCTGAAAACCCCAACTCTAGACTGCCCGTGTGGAAAATTATGGGCACCCAGAGTTTAGGAAAGGAACAATAAACTCCGGGTCAGTCATGGGACTGGTATGAGTAAACAAAAACAGTTTATCTTTAAAACAAACAACAAAAGAATTTTAAACATTGAAATCCACAATGCTTTTTGGAAAATGAAACTACCATAAGGCCTCCCGCCACACACACAATGCAAACGCAGAATTGGAGGAGATTTCTCCTTATGATAGTCAAAAATGCTTACTACGCAAAATCATTCGATATTATTACTATTAGTGCATAGTGTAGAAAACCATTTCGAAAGTATAATATTAATCTTAGCCAGCATAGACATTTCGAACTATGCCTACTATAGCTACCATCTAAACAGTGGTGACCACCATAAGTAAATGGTAGGTTCTACAACTAAAACCGTATTGGGTTCGTATTGTTTGATTGGATTTCCAACAAATGGTCAGGCTAAGGAACTTCCTATGCCACATGGGAACGCCTCTGGAGGGACGTCCCGAGAACCTATCCGGATCTCTGCCAACACAAGGCCGGTTACCCCCTTCCCGGGTAGTAAACCTGAGATATGCCACCCTCGGTCGTTTGCGACCTTTATCCGAGGTACCTCGATCACAAAGCAACAATCACACAGTAAATGAGATTGGATCAACCACACAGGTAAATATATGGGCTCCATACCATGATACCACCTTTTTCTAGAAGGAATGGACATACCCTAGGGGAGCTACCCATGAAACCTTGCCGCATCTTTCCTGTTTCCACCATTTACGGGGTGTGAGGTCCGATGAGGTCTCGTCCACAAAGCTACGCTTTTTCATAAAGCCATGCTTTGATCAACAAATGATCAGCAACACACAACAGCACTCAGCATGCCACACTACCAAATTGGGAGTATATCACTGATAACCTTCAACTACATAACCTCTGAGCTTGTACGGCTCAGAGAAGGGTGTTAAGCTAAGAGAATAAATCTCCGCCACCAAACAGAAATGTATTTGAAAGAAATCAGCTTTATATCTCAAAGTGTAGTGTCAGACGTACAACCATACAAGTCTGTTCCGGGTTCGAACAGAACCGAAGGCACTTCCGAAGAAGCCCTTGCAAATCCGGATAATTTCTAATCACGTCCGGACTTCCCATCACAAAGGGTGATCAAATCTCTATATCGGGGATCAGCCGATGCAGAGAATTCGATGGTAATCCTTTCGTTTTCGAAAGTATCCGGTCTTCACCACCGGTCTTCAAATGCTATCCATATACGTCGTATCATTATTCGGAATGGGTTATATGACACAAAGTCCTCTCCCGGCTAAACTGAATAATGAGCGTAATATTTTAAAACATATGGATATTGGGATTTCAGTTAAGTCACAACTTATTACCCAAAATTTTTCTTCAAATGTTTTAAACACATTACCATTTTAATCTTTTACAAAAAGATTCATCTCACAAAGTTCACCCAGTTTCACAAAGATCTATTCATAGATTTTCCAAATCAATTTTCCATTTCAATTTGGATTAACTCGTCCAATCTTTAAAACAAAGATTTATTCATAACTCGGAAATTATTTTGACACAAATTGGAAATTGATTCCTTATATGAAAGCTTCTATTATTTGAAAATAAATAGTTTTCATTTCGGAAAATCTGATTCATTTATACGAGTTAAAGTCCTTGGGTTAAATTCAAATTCTCAAAACCATACTTTTAACATGGTTTAAATTCATATAAACACATTTATAACTTCTTTAACCATAATTTCCAAACATGGAATTCAATTCCAGATTTTGAATTCAAATTCAAATTAAATTATTTAAATTGAAAAACTTTACCAAGTTATTCAAAACAACTTTTATCTTAAAAACTCCTTTTCAAAAGCTTTAACTTTTAACCCAAATTCATTTCCAAAATCAATTGAAATTAAATTTTCAATTTCAAAAATATTAAATTTAAATCATCTGTGACTTAACCGGTTTCCTCGTGAAATCCATATTTGTGTGTGTAAGAGTGTGGTCCGGGGGTTTCACACAGTAGTGCGACATCATTATCAATCATCACAGATCAAATACAACAATATATTTGATAAGCGGTATAAACTATAACGCTTATCTTTCATACACAGATCACAGATAGACATATATCACAGATAATAAATTACATCACAGGGAATTAATTACATTCATCCCAGAGAAACAGATCACAACATAAATCAGGATATATCACAAAGCATCATATATCAGGGATATCAAACAATTCAACCATTCCATACAATCCAAACATCCATAAGTAGGATCAATTTAATTATCTGATTAATTTAAACCAGATTAATTACTTATGAATAAATTACTAATCTTGGTTAATTAATCATTAATTACAAACCATTTTAATTAATTATCCTTTAATCATTTATTAATTAACCTTTAATAATAAATTAATCAACTTTTAATCATTCATCTTAATTAATTATCTCTAATTAATTAATTATCCTTTTAATCACTTAATTAATTAACTTTTAATTAATTAACCTTTAATTAATTAACTTTTATTTAATTACCAAAAATAAATTAATCGCCTTAATTAATTATCCTTTAATTAATCACATTAATTAATTAACCCTTAATTAATTACCATTTAATAAATCATTCTTAAGTTAATTACATAATTAATTTACTTTTAATTATTAATTAATCCTCAAATTAATAATTAATTTACCTTAAATTAATAATTGGTTAACCTTAATTAATCTTTAATTAAGTAATTATTCTTTAAGTAATTAAGTAATAAATCCTTTAATTATCCACCTTCATTAAAGATAAATCTTCTTGTCTTAATTAATTACTTAATTAAAACATTAAACTTTATTAAAAAACATTTTGGAATTAATTTAATAAATGAACATAACATCATTATTACTTTAATAAAACAACTTTAAACATTAAATTTAAAGTTAAAACTTTGAAATACTTGTTTTAAAACTTGTCTCAAATAAATTTATTTTAAAACTAATTTCACATTTATAATGCTTTAAAAACTTGGTTTATTATTTCTTTTGAAAAACTATTCATTTTTAATATACTTTAAACCTTCATTTAAAACTTGCTTTACTTTTTTAAAACTTGAACATTTCCCTTTTGCTTAAACTTATTAGCTTCAAAAGAAAACCCGAGCCAACAGCTAAATCCCCCGAGTCACTCACGAACAAAGCCCACATTCCTCTCGCTCCGAGTCAAACACGAGGAAATTTCGAGACAAACCCGAGCAACTCGACTTCCAGATATGACGTGCACATGGTGCACGTACACCAGCGACTCCAACTACCGGAGGTCATCGCGGCGACCTTCGACAACCACTCGAACCCACGCAAACACATACGTGAACCCAGATCCTCGAATCATCTACGAAATCGAAATCGAGTATGCTGAACAAACTTGGAACCCAAACTGCTCATCTGAAAACGCCTCGTGTAGCTACCTCCGACCACTAGTGGCGACACAACTCCGCCCACGCCTCGGCCATATCCTCCTCTACCAACCCCCAGAAGCGCGTACAGCTCGATCATCCCACGGTGACAAAATCAACAAGTTTACAGGCTACTACAAAACTTGATCCAAAACCCTAAACTCGTCTCTACCAAACAATTTATGCAATAGATAATTTTTTTCATTTTTTTCTTAGATTCAAAAATCATCAAGCTAGCTTCACAACAAGTTTCAGCATCTAAGATTAGATAACCCATCAAAAATCGATAAAAGTGCATTTTTTTGTTCATTTATTAACTGCACCTTGTATACTTAACTAAAAATCACCATTCTTGTTTTAAAAATCCTACTTTTGAATGTTTATTCAAGATATAAAATCAAATCAACAAATTAAAATATTCGAATTTTAACCATTGATTTCCTTTTTACTGTAAAATTGAATATACAGTGTCTATGTTACACCGTCAAGCTTCAAACAAATTTCCAGGCCATGATTTAAGTTCAAACCAACTTATTTAGTTTAATTTCCTAAGTCTAAAATGTTTTACAGGAAGAAGTATAAAATTTTCCTACTGTTCTTTGCTCTGTAACCAAATATATGGAAGAACAGGCCATATAAAATTTTCAGTGCAAACAGAAAATACACAAAACTGTTTGTTTAAACTATACAGCAAGCACATACCATTCAAAAATCAAATACACAAGTTTAAATTTGGAAAACAATATGTTTACTCACCGTGGTTTTTTTCCAGAGGAAGACAGAGCTCGAACTCCTTTGCTTGCTGAAGCTTTCCTCTAATCCTCTAGTTTACATGAATTTGTTTTGTTGTTTGATTGAATTTTGTTTAAGTTTAAATGATATTTTACTTTCAGTTTTCATAGCTTGGAATGGAACGAACTAAGATGAAAATTGATATGTGAAAATGAAATATACAGGGTGTGTTATTTTTTATTTGTACTGGGTATAAAATTTTTGTTTAGTACAAAATAGGACAGATATTTCTTTGGTTTGTGGCCGATGATAATGTTTGCGGTGGCTAACATTAATTAGCTTTGTACAAACTCATATTTTTTTCATTTTGTTTGTACAAATATGAGATATTTTCTTTGGCTTCCTTTGCAAGCTTCCTAGATATTTTTTTTCTTTTGTTTTCAAGTCTGGTTTCATACTTGTAAATATATAATGTTGTCTTTGTTTTGTCTTCATACTTATCATGTTTAAAAATATATGTTGTCTGGTTTCTTATTTATTTTCAAGTGTACCTCCTTGTCTTTTTGTTGCCTTATTTCATACTTATCTTTTTTTACATATTTGAATGTAAGTTGTTTTCTTTATAAGTACAATTTGTTTGTATTTTATTTTACTTTATAATGTTTACTTTATATTTTTAGAATTTATCTTTTATTTATTTCTATTTCTAGTTTAAATATTTATTATTTTACTTTAATATTTATTGTCTTGTATTTATTTTTATAAATTAACCATCAATTTTAAATTTAAATCGTTTATTTACTTATTCTGATACTCGTGTCAATTATCTATATTTATGTTTATTTTTAAAACCATTTGCTTGAAATTTAAATCCAAATCACATATATACAATATTTAAATTCATATGATTTAATATATATTCTATTTGAATTGGGGAAACTCGCTTCAATTTACAATTAATTTTACAATTTTAATTCAAAAACTAAATTAATTATCAATTTAAATATATATAAAATCCAGGGTCGTTACAATGTTCGTCTTATTCAAAAGCAAGTATATAGTTATCATACATAAACTGTACTATTTTTGGATTCGAACTGCAAAAAAATATATTTAAGGAATCGATTATCTTAACAGTTGAGCTAAAGTGATGTACTATATAATCCGGGTTGTGCCCTTGCGTGTGTGTTTTATTTGTTTTTTGGCTTGTCTTTTTTTTGAACTTGTTGTAGTTGCATATTCAGTTGCGGCCAGTTCTATTTGTTGTAACTTTAATGTTATACGACTTATTACATACCTAGATGTAATAAATTAACATATCACATACCTGGATGCAATATTACATGCCTAAGTGTAATAACTTCAATGTGTATGGTTATTTTTTTGATTACAACATATAACCAATTTCTACGTCAAAGTTTAGAAACTTATTTGCCTTCATATGTCGATGATGGAAAAAGATTGGGTTTTATTCAACAGGTGATAATACAATGCTTAACTTAATATGTATTTTGAGAATTGAAACATGTAATCTAATATTAAAACTCAATTTTTTTATGTTTTTAACTTTTGTCATAAAACTAGTATAGAGTACTGACAAGGAGCATTGAATTTCATGCATGTTGAAAAGAGGAATGTAAGAAATGTAGAAAAAAATTTAAGCCCCTGCAAAGACTGTTGGAGTCTTAGTCGTCATGATGACCACATCATCGTTGAACATTTAATTATGAAAGGAATGGATCCTAGATACATGAGCAGTGTATGGTATAACCATGGAGAAGAGATACATGTAGAGAAGAAAACAAAGTCGTTTGACATATATGATTTATTCAACATGATTCACTATGAAGATGAAGATTTTTTGAATCATGAATTTTTTGATGATGATAAAGATAATGTTCATTCTCAGAGAAAAGAGGATGAGTTACTCAAGAACTTGGAAGATGCAAAAACTCCACTATATCCTGGTTGCACAGATCACACAAAATTATCTGCCATCACTGTATTGTATAATCTTAAATGTGAGACTGGCTTGTTTGATAGTGGGTTTGATAAGCTTTTAACTATGTAACATTTATTTTTGCCGAAGGATACCGTTCTTCCCAAAACCTTATATGAAGTAAAGAAATTTCTTAAAGCATTCGACATGGGTTTTGAAAGATACATGCTTGTGAGAATGACAGTTTCCTTTTAAGAAAAGAATACAAAGATTTAGATACTTGTCCAAAATGTGGTTCTTTGAGATGGAAGAAAAATCAAGATACTGAAGAGATTATACAAGGTGTTCCAGTTAAAGTTTTGAGTTACTTTCCAATAATTTCGAGATTTAGAAAAATGTATAGATCTCAAAAGATGGTAGAAGATTTAAGATGGCATTTTAATAATAGAAGCAACGATGGAAAAATGCATCATTCCGTGGATTCTATGACATGGAAAATGGTGGATGAAAAGTATAAATCTTTTTCATATGATCCATGCAATCTTAGGCTTGGTCTTGTTACAGATGGATTCAATCCATTTTCCATGTTGAGTTCGAAATATAGTTGTTGGCCAGTAATGCTTGTGACGTACAATCTCTCGCCTATGTTGTGTATAAAGAAGGAAAAATTAAGTTAACTTTACTTATTCCAGGCCCAAAGCTACCCGAGAATGATATTGATGTATATTTGGCTTTTGATTGAAGACTTGCATCGTTTGTGGTGTAATGGAGTTGATGCTTATGATGCATTTAGTAAAACATTGTTTAAATGAAATGCAATTTTTCTATGGATGATTAATGATTTTTTGGCTTATGGAAATCTCGCTGGATGTCATGTAAAGGGGAAAAAACTTGCCCATTATGTAGCGTCAATACCCATTCTCATTGGTTGAATCATAGTCGAAAGAATGTCTACATTGGTCATAGAACATTTCTACCAATTTCAAATTCATGGAGGAAACAAAAGGAATTGTTTGATAGCACCATAGGGAAAGGTAGTGCTCCTAGAATTCTAACTGGAAGAAACATTTATGCATTGTTGAAGGATTATCCAAATGATTTTGGAAAAGAAAACAAAACGAAAAGTAACAAGAGGAAGTGTACTCATAATACAGAAGATGATAAGGTTGACGATCCTACAAAAATGGAGCTACCAAGGTGGAAAAAAGATCGATTTTCTTTGATTTTCCATATTAGGAGGTTAGTGGTTAATTTATTTACTTTTCATTATTTTAACAGAAGAAAAATATAGTAATGCGTTATAGTTTTGGTTTTTGCAGGAACTTCTATTACATAACAATTTAGATGCGATGCATGTGGAGAAAAACATTACTGAAAGCCTACTGAGCATGATCTTGCATAGTAATAAATCAAAAAATGGAACCAACTGTGGAAATGATTTAGAGGATTGGGGAATTCGACATGAGCTCCATGCACAACCTCGTGGGAATAAAGCATATCTTCCACCCGCTCCATATATGTTGTCAAATTCTAAGAGAAAATTATTTTGCAAAAGATTGTACGATTTCAAAGGACTAGATGGCTACTGTTCAAATTTGAAGAATCAGATTATGTTGCAAAATTGCAAAATTAGTGGATTGAAGTCACATGATTGCCATGTATTAATGCAACACTTATTGTCAGTAGCATCGAGAGGATTAATAGCAAAGAAGGCAAGAAAAGCAATAATTCGCTTATGTTCTTTTTTCGATAAATTATGTCAATGTATTCTTGATAGAGAGAAGGTAGAACAAATCAATATTGAGATTATTGACGTTTTATGCGAGCTCGAAAAATTTTGTCCACCATCTTTTTTTGATATAATGGTACATTTGTCAATTCATCTTGCAAAAGAAGCACTAATGTGTGGACCGGTTCATTTTCATTGGATGTACCCATTCGAAAGATATATGAAGATACTTACAGATTATGTAAGAAACTATGCACGACTAGAGGGATGTATTGCAGAATCCTATCTTGCAGAAGAATCCATGAGGGTTTTCAATGAGTTTTTGAAAAAATCAGGACATATAGAGGAGAAAGAAGATCAAAATGAAGATTATAAAAGGAGTGTAATACTCGAGTTACGTCCGATTTCAATGTCCAAGACAGTTACATTGTCAGTTAATGAGAAAAAAGTGCTCATTTAGCTGTGTTAATGAATATGGTTGTGGTGGAACCATTTATAGAGTAAGTTTATGTTACATTGTTTTAATTATTTTGCTGTGTTCGTAATGCTAAATATAATTTATAATCACATGTTCTATACTAGTTTGCATTTGCAGGAATTAGAAAATTCAGAGTAGCGCATAATAAAAAATGCGACCTTACTTTGGGAAACACATACAAAAATTTTACCAATTGGATTAAAAGGAAGGTTAGTTAGATTCTAAAAGTTTATGTGATTCAGTAAACAGAATATACATTCTATTATTGCTAAGTCGATCCATATGGGTCGATGAATAGTGAATCAATAATTGAATTTTTTCAATAAAAATAAATAGGAAACTTAAGATTAAGATGCTTCGGAATGGAAATGAGGGAATGTCCACAGTACCTGGATTTAGTCAGATACAAATATATTCTCATTTGACTACTAATATTACTCTAAAGTATTCATGATAAATGGAATTTGTTGTAGATACCTATTAACTCCAAGGATCATAATGACATGTTAAGATGGATTGCTTTTGGTTCGACGAATGATGCCTTGTCTTACAAAGGATATATCATCAATGGGCAATGTTTTCATATAAAAGATGTAGAGAGAGAAACTCATAATAGTGGGGTGACTTTTGATGTGAATACTATGTGTAGAGCAAGTGCAAAAGATATGTCCCAAGTGGTTGATGTGGTCACTTATTATGGAATATTGATAGATATAATTTTAAAGATTATCATTTGCTTCATATTCATGTTTTTAAGTGTCATTGGACGTATAAAGGAAATGGAGTAAAAGTTGATGATGATGGGTGCACTCTTGTTATTTACATCAAGCATCATTTTTAAGAGACCCATACATACTTGCATCTCAAGCAAGACAAGTATTTTATTCAAGAGAAAATGATGTTTCTAATTGGTGTGTTGTATTAAAAGCACCATCAAGAAGTTTTGATGATTTAGAGACATAGGATTGCGTCGAGGAAGATATCCAAGTCGTGGAAGATTGCGAAATAACCAAAATGGATCATGAAGATGTTAGTTATGTTAGGAGGATTGCAAAGGCATACTTGAGTAGATTATATGTTCTACTTGAACATGGTTATTAATTTTTCAGTGACATTGTAATATGAAGGTAAGTTGTCGACTATTAGTTCTCAATACATAATTTAATAATGAACACATAATGAAAGATTTGATGTTGATAAGGTAGAAAACAATAAATATTGTTCATCACTTGGTATTAGATTCATTATTTATAGAAGATAATAGTTTTATATATCAGTCTAATTATGATGTCTTTACATAAGTTAAAGCATTCGTAACAAAAGGAAAAAAGTTACTACATCTGTAACTTATTTATACTAGCAAATGCAATTCATAAATCAATTGATATTAACTTGGTATTCAAAGGATGCACGATTAATATCAAGACTTAACTACTTAAACATCATGTCATCGAGATAAAAGACAGACACAAGTAACCTATACTTCTAGCCTTAATTTAAAGTGTGAACCGCATAAATATCATTAGTTCTTGTAGCTTAAAAAGAAATAATGAATTCAACTAGATATTAAACCAGACAGAATTTTTATTGGTTTACAGTTTGTTTTATCACTTGAATTATACTATGTTCAATGTATAATTGCAAATATATAGTCTTGTTTTATTTGCTTCACTTTTATATGCAAACAACATTAATATTTTTGGTTTCTATACTTTACCTTCTCCGAACTTTCATACTTGCTTGATTCATTCTCTTGTTTGTATTTTTCTTGTACCTACGACGAGGAGTATACTTTTACTCTTTTCTATGATTTTATCAATTTATTTATCCAAAATAAACTTGATAAAAAGATGCTAAATGGTCTACTTAGATGCACTTTTTAAGACATACAATTCAATTTTTGGAAATTTTGTAATAAATCGCATGTCATTGAAATTGAGTGGAAATGATGTTATTAAGATATTTGGACTCCTAATTGAAGTTTGCATGATAGACTCACAACCAATTGGAAAAAAAAGATTACCTTCAATTTGTAAAAGTTTTATTGAAAAATAACTCGAGGATGAGAAAGTGAATAAAATTGTTATTGAAAGAGAAATTAGAAAGATTTTGAAGAATGAAGACTGTGAATCTTGTAAAGACATAGTTAAAGTTATTATATTACATCCTATTGTACCATTCTTTTAATCAAGAAAAAAAAGAACGTTTTTTTTATTTCTAAAATGAAAAGTCGTATTGTATAAGTGATAATGCAGGGTGTTTTTTTATAGGTAGGAATTAATAAGTGAATTACCATCAACCTTGGGTCATCATTTCATATTTTCAAATAGAAGAATTCAGCTAACCAACTTCATTATTATTTGGTAAGTGCTTCTTGAACTTCTGGTTTATAGTAACAAGCTACTACTACTGTGTTGTAAATTTACATTTAAAATTTTAATTATTTTTTACCAGATACAATCTTTTCTATAAATATATTCATAGTGTAATAGATTTAAAAACTTCCTTTGAAAAAAAGATTTAGTATTTTACTTGGGTATCTAAAGGGAAATATCAATGGTTATTTGAATGGTGTAATAGTATGTTAACAGTCATCAAATAAGACTTCCACTTGAGGTATGTTAACAAAATTTTAGTACTTAAAACAACTAATACTCGGTACAATTTTGTTCACACACTACAGTATCAACAAAATACTTGTTTTTACTAGAATGAGTGAAATAATATGAAAAAAACACTAATTCTTTTTTATAAATAATATTGTTAGAATGTGTTCTAAAAAATTTAGAAAGGTACTATCTAAAAGTTATGTAAAATTTCCATACTATTGTAAATGATATATACATTAACTGTCAAAAACTAGTAGAGGAATGATAAATTTCTTATCATGATTTGAGCAAAATATATTGAAATAAAATCCTATGAACATATGACAAAACAAAACTGCATTTATCATTTAAAAAATTTACTGTACTTAAATATTGTCTTGATGTCTTGCATTTTCAACTACTTGTAAAACAAAATATAATTAAAGAAGAATAAATGATCAACATTTTATTTGATGTTAGACCGTTTTCAACAATTGTTTTGTTCACATCTTAATTTGTAAAGTAAAAACTAAACTAAATAATGCACATGACACTAACCAAACAACGAACCAGTTTTTTTGAATAAATCAATCTGTGCATTAAAATAACAATCTTTTTCTGTTTTAGTAACCATTATAATTCTCGTCAAAACAAATTATTCTCCTTAAAATACACACACATGCGCCTATTACTTCCTGTTGCACTGGATTCAACTTTATATGCCTGAGTTAATGCATTACATCTCAGTTTAATGCACATTGCAGTAAAACTGTACCCTAGAGGCACACCATTTAATCTCAACATTGATTAAATACACATTGCATTTAATGCTTGAGTTTAATGCACATTGCAAATATATTCATACGGACAACTTACAATATGGACAACTTATCATTTTCTATTAAGTACATTCATATGGACAACTTGCCTGAGTTAATTTATGTTTTATCCTCTATTTCCTTTGTTATCATAAATCTAAACAATATTGTATTTTGTTTCATTCATAGAAAAGAGATGTTTCCAAGCTTTGTACGTACTTGCAATCAGAGAAAGACTTAAGAGGAATCCTTGAAGTATAATTCAAAGTAGAAATATAATTCAAATGGCAAATGTAAGAAGCCAGTTGGTGTTTGCAATGATGGGCAAGAACAAGAAGTCAATGCTAAGAAGTCAGCAGATGCTTTCAATGAAGGCCAAGAATGAGCGGTCAATGCTAAGAAGCCAGCCAGTGCTTGAAATGAAGGCAAAGAACAAGCACTACATGATACAGAGCAAATGCAGTATGAAGAAAGGGCTTCGTCGGGTGGAGAAAGACCCCGCTCAGAAAATGAAATCCCTTCTAACCCAAATGACAATGCTGAGATGGAAATTAGGAGAGCAACTGAAGCTAAAACTGCAAGTACATCTTGGAAAAGAGGCGGTAGAGGTCCAACAAAAGCAAAACGACTCCAGTTAAACAATCATGATCGAATTGAAGTTGAGTTCAATGATGTAGCCATGCCAATAGGGCCAGGGTCGGTATATTTATCTTCTTTTCTTGGACCACTTGTGCGGGATCATGTTCCATTCACACTTGATAATTGGAGGCTTCTAAGTGATGAGTTAAAAGTTGTTTTGTGGCAATCGATTCAGGTATGGACAAGCAAATAATTACACTCAGCTATATTGTATATAAAGTCAATATATTTATTTATGCATTTTCTTATATTGATACCAGTATAAAGCCATATAGTTTGAGATTGCGAATTGATAATGATCAATATGAAACAAAAAATCAAATCAGATGCATGTAAAATTATATTAAACACACATATGCTGAGAAATAAACACATCAAGTTATATTGAATGTTTACCATCTAGTTAAATTTTTATTGTATTCATGTTATGCTAAGAACAAGGGACCATATTCATGTTTCTAGTGTTATGATGAAGTTACTTAAAACATGTATTATGATAATGAACAAAACCAAATCAGGTTTGATATTTCTAGTGTTATGATTAAGCAGCAAGAACCATACTTTAGTACTAAAAATAACCAAATTGCAGTTTTCTCCATTGACCTTTGCTTGATAAACTGGTTATGATGCTCGATGTAAAGTTTTAACTTTGTCTGGTTATATCACAGTTTACCCTAATAATCTCCTGATCGCTCCATAATATATTTGGTCTGAAAGCTTCATGTTCATTATCTGATGTCATGTTCTCAAAGTTATTTGGACTAATAAAAGAATAACTAAGTAAGTTATATAAAATTTGAAAATTGTCATTTAATTCTTGAACCAAACACTTGTTTGTCATAATACATCAAGTTATGTTGAGAAATCTAGTTCATTGTCATAATACATGTTTTCATGTATTGTTGCAGATTAGATTTAAATTGGAAGAGGATTGGCAAAGAAAAGTCTTATTTCAACAAATAGGACCAGTTTGGAAATCCTCAAAAAGCAAATTGGTTCGAAAAATAAATAAGCGAAGAATGAAGAGGAAAGACTTAAACTGAAATCTACCAAATAAAACGCATGAACGAATGGAGAAAGTTTGTGAAGGTGAAAACAAGTCCAAAGATTAAGGTAACATTAAGATATTTTTACAACAAAAAGTATTTGCTACGTTATAATTTATTTTAGCCGTGTCCTTGGTGTGAAATTTATGGTTATGTTATGGATCCAGTTAAAACTTATAGTATACATTTTTTATAGTAGCTTATATCATATCGTTCATTATAACTGATGCCCTTAAATTGTTGTTCTACTCATGAAATTTTAATTAGTCTGATTTGTGAAGTCAAAATCTCATTTTTAAAGCCATGTTTAAGTCTAGTCAGTAAGTTACACTGATGTTACTCATCTCTATCTCTCAGGCTATTGTTCTTAAATTTTTTGGTCATTATTACATGTAAAGTACTACTGTAACATCTTTCCCTGATTTTGGAAGAATATATACTTCAAACTTAGTTTTATGCAATATATTGTGGACTGCAAGTTTTGTTAAGTAGCCATTCTTAGCATTTCTGGTAAACTGATACTGTGGTGTAACAATACTCCCTTGATTATAGATGTTTCTAATTATTAAGAAAAAAAGTGTTGTATTTATATGTGTTATAATATCTGAGTTTATGCTTTGCAAAAAAAATCTGAGTTTATTGTATAGCACATATGGTTATCTAGTATAATATCCGAGTTTAATCACATCTCGTCACCAACAATGGTTGAACTTTTGCTTCCTTCCTCTTCCATTATTTCACTTCTTTCCAGTGTCATATATTTTCTAACAAAATTCAAACTCGACCATACCTAACACTAGAAGCCAGTTGAAATGATGGTATAAACAAGCCTAATTTAGGTAGAGATGAAGTGGTTTAGTGGTGTGGTGCCAGTGATAAAAACTCAATTTTGTTTAAGTTTGATTTTTTTTTGTAGAGAGTAATTTTAGTATAAAATATTTAAAATGATGATTTTAAGTGGTTTTATTGACACAACATGTGTATGTTTGTTAGTTGATTAAAGTATGAAAAGATGCTTCCTTTTAAATATGTAAAAGTATTTTGGAAGTGGTCTAACATGATTGCATGATTCTATGAAAAATGAGTGCATTGTATTTAATATATTTCTTTATAAAGTAATATATTTGATGCTCGTTTGTAGTTTTAAAATGTTGGATAAATCTTCTATGCTTTTTTGTTGATTTTCTGGTGGTCTCTGTCCTTTTTTCTAATTCATATATTGTCAGTTACATGTCTAATTATCATTATATTATTAGCTGCTATACGTATCCAAATAATCATCATATTTTCAAAATTGGATTCTTTCTTTTATATATTATTTTCAATTTTGACATTGCATTTACATTTGAAAGAAAATATTATGTACTTATTTTTTTACAGCTACAATAAAACCAATGTTCTTAAAATTCATCATGTTATTTATAAATTCACCATGAGTAAATGTTATGTATATTGCATTCACTTATTTTAGTACACCGTTTAAATTCACTTATTTAAGTACATCATCTTTTTATACTTCTGGTTACTAAATTTAACACTGTCCAATATTTTCAGAAATGAAGTGAGAAATATTCGGCTCTTAGGGATAAACAACTTCCACATACATCTGGTTGTAGGGGAATGGCTAGACTGACCGAGGACATGGTTAGTTAATTAAGTATAGCATTATTAAATAGTATTTAATACCTCTCAGTTTATTTATTTCATGTTATTCTAAATTTAACAAAACAAAAGTCCAGATCCAGCGTCCCTAACTAGAGTTGATGTTTGGACTAAATATCACATTAAAAAATGGTGAACCAGTGACCGTGGAAGCTGCAAATACTATTATAAGAATTGTTATTTTATTGGTATATTAAAATTGTCTAAAACTATGATAATTTTACCATCGTGCATTATCTGTATGTATTTATTTATGTAGGAGGAGATTAAAAAATTTGATAGCCTATCACATTCCAACTCGTCACAGTATGTCAAAGGAGATGCTCTTGCATATGTATTGGGATAAGATAAACCAGGACAGTTAAGGGCACTGGGAAAGGGTTTCACCTTAACCAAGCTAACTTTGTCTCAGTCCAGAGATAAACAACTATTTTAATGTCAATAGCAAATAGCAGAATTGAAGAGTATGGTACAAATTCTGGTGCACAAGAAGGTAAACTTTTAAAAGTAATTTATGTGTAAAAATATAAAATAAAGGATATTTCTGTTTCTTACAAATTTAAGAACAATTAAAATATGTAAAGCTATTAGAAAACTAACTGCCAATAAAACGGATGAGCAGAGATGAAGTTTATTCACATCATGAAAGAAAAGAGTTATTTCATTCAAAATTTGATTGATGTAATTATATTATAATATTATAATTTATCAACCAATAAATAGCACAACCAAAAGTTGATTGTTACTCGTCTCATACATTAATCACCTCCTAATATTTTACTTCTTCCTACCATATTTTAATTAATGCATTGAATCAAGATTCACTTTTAGCAGAGTAAAAATGCTAAGCATGGTACTTGATTTAGCCGGTATAAATTATTATAATGTTTAATGCTAGAACAATTATACCAGTTCACAATTCAGCTGGTTATTCATGGTGGTTTTTTTAAGAATATAAACAATGTAAACTAACTTCCAATATAATTAATAGCTATTTGTGATTCAATTGTGCATATCCACTTAAGTGCTCCTGAGATTAAAATATCCTAATATTAGAGCTTTGGCAGATGGTACAGACAGTTCGAAAGAAGGAAGCAAACCTGAATTGGTAAAAAAATAAATATATTACTGAAGAAACAACATTTGGATTTTAGTTTTTGATCCAGTAATTGATATAATTTTTGGTTCAATAATTTTAGAGCAATGAAAATGTATGTTCATTGTTGAATTGGGATGGAACTTCTGAAGTTATTGTCGAAGGGAGAGTGTTGTCCACTGACCCAAACGAGGTTGTCAGTGGCATTCGTATTGGACCAAATGCTAATAGTGTTGTTATAGATTGCATGGATAAACCAGATGCTTATTTTTGGAGGCCTACATGTGATATGTCACTATCAACAGACACTGAGAATAAGGTAGTAGTATGGAAGCTAATTGCATTAAGATGGTGTGGCGAGGACACTTGAATGAAGTTAGAACGGTAAATTTTACAATTCACAATAATCTTGTAGGTCTTCCACAAATTTAATTTAGAAATATGTCATGTACAATATTTTCACTTAATCACTAGACTCTTGATTTACACTTCTCCTTTTTAGAGTAACAACAGCGCCAAAGACCACAAATGCAAGATTTATGGTTGGAATAAGGGTAAGGGGGTAGTTGCCGAAGGAAGAATCTACGCTAGTGATCCAGAACATATTGTTAATGGTATTCCGCTGGGTCCGTCTGCCCTTGTGATTTGGGTGAACAATGTAAAAAATGGAGATGCTTACCTGTGGTGACCCACAATTGATATGTCGTGCATTAGAGATGCAGTTGGTAGGAAAGTAGCAAGGTCACAATCAAAAGTTGAAGTTGATAAAGAAAATGGGAATGAAAATGATGTGACTTCTCCCCTAAGAACCACACCCATAATCTTGAAAAAACTACAACAACATGTAAGTAAATATTCTGCAGTTTATATCATGAAGTTTTTTACCATGAATTGGTTTGTGTGCCATTGTCTTCTTCTCCATCTCCATGTTTTTCCTTTTTACTTTTTTGGTTCTTTTGTTTGAAATTGAATTTGAACTTGAATAACTTAGGATAGTTTATTGCACTGTAGTTATAGTTGGGACTAGAGATGTTTGATTGAGTTGTTTGTATGGAGAGTAGGGAGAAGAAATTGCTAATTTATAAAAGAGTCCATGTTCAGTTTAAAGTTGGATTGAAGCTTGAATTTAGAAAATAAGTTCTTGGTCAGTGATACATGATGAATGATGGAATGTTGACCGGTTCTTTTTTTAATCATTTATGATGAATATAATTGTGGTTCTTGTGTGTCGATGTTGTTACTATTTTTGTAGGTTTGTCTTATAAACGAATGAATGAAATACCTACAGTTCAAATGGGTGTGAATTATGTTGTGATTTCGATACAAAATCACATAGAAAAAAAGAAGGTAATGATGCATGTTTATGCTAGCACTTTAGCACATGATTTAGGGTAGTTGCTTTATTTAATAATAATGCATAGGAAAAAAACAAAATTTTAATGCATTGCATTATCTTAGGCTGTATGAAAAATATAAATATTGTATATATATTCAGTATTTATGTGTATGTATATATTCTACATAATAATCTCTTTTTTTCCAGCCTATTGCAAAGTTGGCAAAATAAATGCAAGTTGATTGATGTGGGTGAAATAAACGAAGTAATGGCTAAAGGAACTATCGCTTCAACTGATCCAACAACGATGGTCCATTATCGTCCATTGGGACATGATGCTATAAAAGTTTGGGTTGAAATTGTGAGAGTTCCAAATGCAGTGCTATGGAGACCTACATCGGAGTTGACGTGCATGGAAGATAACTTTGGTACAACCATAGTTTGGTCGATTGAAAAAGTCATTACGGAAACAAAATGAAAGGTATGTTATTCTGCATGTAATTGGTTCTATTAGGTAATATATTTCAACATTTGATGCCTTTCCTTATGCAGAACATTTAACATTAATGCATATACTACTTTGCTAAGTAATTTCATACCTGAATTTAAGATACTCCTTAAGTTATAACTATCGCATGGTTAGCAGGAGTATAAAAAATACGTTATGATCTTTATATTTTATCTCGTATAGTGAATTCATCAGTGTTTTGTTCTATTGTCCAAGGTCAACGTGTCTATTTTGAATTAAAGAGGTCGAGCTATTTAATTGTGCCTTAACCTGTCGTTGGAAATGAAGTACTATTTAAATGTAAGAAGAATGTTAAAGAAAGTCTTTTGGCAGCGACTGCCCCTTTTACTTGCACTATCATTGGTTGTTATTATGATAGTGGGACCACATATATTACAGAAAACTATAATAAAAAAATATGCTAAAGCCTGAGCCAATCATTAAGTAAATTATACAATCGCTCTCAAGCGACTGTGGATTGTATGCTATTACATAAAACTATAATAAACACTATAAATCTCAGGATATTCAGTAGTTATTGTGGTCAACCATAATGGGAGCATAGGAACCAATGTGGTGGAGTTGGGTCAAGTTGCAGATTGTAGTCAAGTTGCAGACTGTAATATGAAAAGTTTGAAAGAGAAAAAATGGCTTATTTCATTTAGTTGCTCTAACAACTATACACTTGTTAGTAATGATTGTTGCATACATTAGTTTCTTTTTTGATTTTTGCAGTTGTAAGCATTTATATGTAAATATTACAGAACTAGTAAATTAAGTACTTATACTGATATTCAATTTTTTGCTTTACCAGTTTTTATGGCGCACTACATATTACTTTGCTTTTATCTATCATGAAGTCATGAAGAGATCGACTCACAAATAAGGTTTCTTAGTCGTTGTACAGTGCTTTTGGTCCTAACTTCTACGACATGATATTCATTTTTGATTATTTTATCATGGTAACCTTGGACTACATCAAGCATTTAATCTTAACGTCCATGGTAACATTTTAGTCTCCTTGTCATTGTTGTTGTTTAGTCGTTAAATAATATTATTTCTTGGTAGTAAGGGGATATGAATCGCTATATAGTTTCAAAATTAGTATTTTTTTGCGGACGCTTACTTATATTCAAGAATTAGAGCCTGATTTAGTTGTTCTTAAATTTGTTAGAGGCTATTATTAACAGTTCAACATACCATTATCGATGGTTCTTTCATGAAAAATGACCACTCGTTCAGCTTTATGTTTTATTATTACCTGTTATAAATAAATCATTGTTTAGTGCAATAATTTTCCCTGGGTTTCAATTTTCCCTAGGTTTGAATAAAGTCTCAGTATTGATTATAACTTGAGTATCATTGTTGATTATTACTTGTCTATAGGTAGATCAGCATTTTCGAAGAAATGATCAGCAGCAGCACTAGTTGTTTATTATACTTGTTAGGTAGTTCAGTCGTTTATTGTACTTGCTTAGTTTAGTTGTTTATGGTACTTTAGTTGCAACACTATTATGACATATTGTTTATGGTAGTTCGGATGTGTAAATTTCTCTATATACAGTTAACTTCTTGTCTTGAAACTACTATATTTAGGTACGGTTATGTACTAGTTATGTATCTATGTATGGTTATATATTGGTTGTGTTTATGTTAGTGCATTTGTTTATGTATTTTGTGGTTGTTTGAATGTGTTTATGTTTGAATGGGTGTATGTGTTTTGTGGTTGTTTATGTATTACGTTATAATATAAGCTATGAACAAAGTGAATTGGAGGGTGAATAAGCTAGCAGAGCAGGTGGAAGATGAACAGAACACTAAAATAACTAGCAGCGTTTAGAAAACGCTACAGAAATATCATGCAGTAAAAAAAAGCTACCAAAACATATGGTGGGGGAAAATGCTACAAAAAATATATAATGCTGGTGAAACACTACAAAACATATATGGTAGCGTTTAAGAAACACAACTGTAAGGTTTGGCAATAAATTGCGCCCTCTATTACAGCATTTAGAAAATGCTAATAAAATATTTTATAGTAGAACAATACCTTTTGGTGGCATTTTCGAAACACTACAATAAAGATTGACAGTAGAGTTTGACAAACTCTGCAATAAAGGAATTTACAGTGCCGCTTAAAAAAACGCAACTATAAATCATGGATTTTTAGTTGCGTATTTTTTCACGGCGTTCTCTAAAATGCTACCGTAAGTTATGGTTGCCTTTTTTGTGTGCCCCAAAAATACTTTTTTCTTGTAGTGGATCTAATGATAGGCATAGATGACAACTCATCCTATGGGACATCGACCGGATACAGAAAGCTAACTATAACCTCATCCTCCGGTAAGCAGCCAATCGCTACCTTCCGCCCCTACTCGGCCCCAATTATCACTAACAGCTTCTCATGGTCCACCACTACCGCATACTTCCTCAGCCAGTCCGTCCCCAAAATAATTCTGAACCCAACGAAACCCAAAACAAAGCAATCACAAACAAAAGAGCTTCTATGGAATGAGAAGACCAAATCGCAACAAACCATACAACAACTAGTGGGGCCTCCTATGGGGTTCATCTCTACTAAAGGTTGGTCAACTATTTCAGGTATTAATCCCAATCTATCTACCGGGTCACTGGATATAAAGGAATTTGAAGGCCCGATGTCAAACAAAACACATATGGAAATACCATAAATAGAAAGCATACCTTAAATAGTGGTACATTTCCCCTTCTCCTTCGTCGAGGGAGCATATGACAAAGTCGGGATGGCACCTAAGTCATATGCTTTCGCTACCTACTTCTGATGCACTAGTTCTGGACAACTCTTCTGCATATGTCCGAACTTGCCACGATTATAGTATTTCATCTTTCCATCAGCCTTGCAATCCCTAATCAAGTGGCCTTTATCCCCACAAGCATAATAGAAAGGATCCTACTTTGCCTTCTTCTGAGCATTCTTCTCCTGAAACTGCTTCCTCTTACCGTTCTATTTCTTCTTGCCTCCACTGTTGTAATGTTTTGCCTTTTTGACCACCGAATGTCGACACTAATACATCCACGGTATTCACATGTCGAGCACCCAAGGGCCGGAAAGACAGAACGTTAGGGTAAAGAAAAGAAAGAAAAGAAAATGAACAAGAACGAGGAGAATAAAAACATCTGAATCTCGCAGTGGAATGATAACATATAATATCACAAGACAGTACACAGTGTTACTCCAATATACGTAGTATTTTAAAGTTACTAATTTAGAGTACTATAATCATCCTAGACAGTTATAACAACATGTCCTTACAATTGTTGATATATATACATAAAGTAATGAAGCGAAAATAAATACTACGATAGGTAACATCTAGCTCCTCTCCAAGAGTTCAATGAACATTAACGAAAACCTACCTTTCTCAGACTACTCAAAAGAGCACCCATGGAAATAAGGGTAAAAATAAAACCACGAGTCAGACATAAGTATGTATGAAAACATCAAGAAATATGTAGCTAGCATATAATAGTACTTTTGAGACCACGTGGAATGCCATAACGGTTATCCCCTTAAAAAAACCACCATCTAATAAGTACATAAGGTGATATGATGGATAATGTCTAGGGTGAAGAATATAAATAAGAAAATAGTTGTGTCGCTTGCATCTCACGATACAACAATATTGAATAGGTATATAATCAAAACCCTAAGGTACATTCGCATAAGGATTTTCCGTAGGGTGCTCCAGCTTCATGCTCCAAAAATCTCTTCCAGCATGCTCCTCCCAAAATACTCTAAACAGAATCTTGACTACTTGGCTGCCCGGGAAAATAAGGCACCTAGAGTTTAAAGGGAAAACAAAATAAACTCTGGGTCAGTCATGAGACTGGTATAAGAACTCAAAATATGCATTTTGAAAACAAAAAGGTATCTCATAATACCACGTCGCACATAAACACGGAACGGGTTTTTACCTTATGATAACTAAAACATTTTACGTCAAAATACTTGATATTATTTTTAATGACATATCTTTGAAAACATTTGCAAATAAACTTACTAATCTTAGCCGAAATTGTTACCATTATTAAATTCCAGCATACTAGGCTCTACAAACAAAATGGCAGACACTTATTGGAGAATGGATTTCATACAAATGACCGGTCGGTAGGGACTACCTTCCGGCAGTACATCTCTAGCGGAATGTACCGAGGTCAATAGAACATTTGCACCTCTACCAACACAAGACCGGCCTACCTTTCTCACAAGATAGTACCGAATATGTCATCACCCCGGTCGTTACCGACCTATCTGAGACGTCTCTTAGCATACACCATAATAATTTAAACCCGAACGTCATAGCGGGTAGAAATTTATCTAGAAGGGGATGATCATGCCATAATGGTTGCGAACCACATAGCCTTGCTGCATCTACCATGTTTCGGCCATTTCCGAATGTGAGGCTCGAGGTAAAGAATACCTTTCACTTTGAACATTTCACTTTGAATGCCACACTACCATTCTATTGATCGCTATTGACTTCCATAAACATACAACCTCCAAGCTCATACATCTAAGAGAAGGGTGTTAAGCTAAGAGAAGTTGCCTTCTCCACCACCAAGTATATGTATATTTATAGAAGTCAACGATGAAATCTCAAATATGCAATGTAATGCATCCATCCATACAAGTTCGTTCTGGACCTGAACGAAACCGAAGGTACTCTCCTACCACATTCTGTCGGGAATTAATCCTAGGATTAGTAGCGAGAAGTCCTTGAAACCCAAAGAATTTCATAAATGAAGAGAGCACTGCTACTTTAGTATTTGGGAGCTAACCAGAATTATCAACAAGCAGTCCTTTCATCCCGAAAATCTTTGGTCTTCATCCTTCATTCTCTCTATCAGGTCTTCATTTTTCGAACATATACATTGGTCCGAAGTGGTTTTCGGATAGGAATTACCCAAATCCAACCTCGGTTTCTCCAAACCAATCATCGATAAATGAGGTCAAGTGAATAGGGAATCATAGTTTAATTAATTAAGTTCTTTTATTGAAATCTCTTTTGGAGATATACATTAATAAACATTCTTTCGGGTATATATGGAAATATTAAACATCTCTTATAAAATCCCTTGATAACTTTTAAACTTCTTTTTACTGGGAGTCAATTAGAAATCATTTCATTTTTATTTAGGAAGATATTGATCGAGTAAACCAATTTCACCATCCCCTCCGTCGGGCCAGTCCGGATAGCCAGGGAGAGCAGGAAACTGGTTTTCAAAACTCAAGCCTAGAAACTATCTCTTTGACACCCACAAGGCGGTCAAGTTATTTGATCGACTCTAAATCTTTAATCACCCCAAAAGTTCTTCAAAACACTTCATAAACCATTTAAAAACATTTATAAAATAATTGTTAAGTTTAAAGCTATACTTCAGAAGTTATAGAATGAAAGTCTATATTATGGTGGATCGATTATACAAATGACAAGTATATGACTAATTTAAACTATAGTGTAACAATAGTAAAGTATGTAAATAAGAATAATCACACTAGGGATTTTATACTGGTTCGGACCTCCCGTCCTACGTTCAGTCCCGAAGCTCCTCTTCGGAATTTCCTTTCACCAAATAACCCTCACTTTACCCGGAGGAACAGGTTTACAATAGCAGAGTTTTCTTTTTCAAGAATGTGTACTCTATTACATGGATTTTGACTATATAGTATAATTGAACTTCCTATATCTCTTGAATGATTGAATAAAATATTGTTCGAGAGAGTATGGAAGTGTATGATCTCAGATTTGCAGATTTGATAGCAAGTAGATGGTTAGAACAAGAGATGATCAAGATAGAGAGTCGAGTAAATTAGTTGAGTTGTTTGATCCTTCTTGATTCTCGTTTATATAGTTGTAGAAGGCTGCTTCTAGTAGTTACACCTCTTCCCTTTCAGTCTAGAGTCGTCACTGTTCACTGGTGAAGAGTTGTGGAGGAGAGATGGAGTTGTGTCTCTTCACAGATGACAATTGTAATTTGAATTATCTGCCCCGAGCCCAGTTTCAGACGTCTGAATGGTGTTTTCAGACGTCTGAGAACCTATTATTATTTTTGTTCATCTTCTATGTTCGGACGTCTGAAGTTCTGCATTCAGACGTCTGAACCTGTTAAGTGATGTTCTCCTGGGTTTATTCTTGAGTGTATCTCTCTTCGATCTTCGTGCAACTTTATAGATGAATCTCTTCAGTGCTTTAGTCATCGTCTTGTCACAGTAGTGGTTTGCCTTGCTTTGTATTCGTATCTGTATAGTTGTATGATATATATATATATATATATATATACATATATATATATATATATATACACTACGCCATAAATGGCCTTCTGCAACACAAAAAAAATGTTGGCTCAGGCCCGAAAAATGTTGCCATAGGTCTATGGCAACACTTTTAGGGTGATGCAATTTTTGCCGTTGCCTTAGACCTCAAAGGCAACATTTTGACTATCTAAGGCAACATAAGTAATATTGTTGCAATATAACTCTATTTGGGTTTATGGTAACACTCATAGGTGTCTGTGGCAACATTCCAAAAATGTTGCTATAGATATTAACTTTCTTAAGTTGTGGGGCCCACATCTTGTGGAGCCCACAATGTAGAGCATATTTCATTTTTTAATAGAAATAAATATTTATTTAATAAAATGCTATTGCACAGAATTTGATATTCAAACAGTATTTTATTTAAATGAATATTTTATTTCAACATTTGAAACAGTGCAAATTCCTGACTCCGCTATTTTACAATTCAATGATATATAACATTGATATTCACATATACAGATATTCCTCACTACATCACTCGGTTCACTCATTACATATATAGTTTCATACTGACTCATACACTGAATCTTCAACTACTTCCATAGCATTTGTAATGTACATCTCTAATCGCCTTCCGATGGAGAAAGTTTACAACGTTTCCGAATCGAAGGGTCTCGTTTATCACCTATTTCAGAATAATACAAAATTTCTTATTATTTTTGTGAATAATACAAGATTTTCATGTTGTAACTCAATGTCAATAACAAAAAATGAAATAGAGATGACAATATAATTGAAGTTTGCTTACAGATTGTATTCATACCTGATTATGTAATAATAAAAGAAATCAGCATAAAGAAGGGTCTGTACAAGTCCAGATATCCAAGCTGAAATTGGAAATAGGTAAAACATATGTTAATACTACAAAAGGAACGATACTTATATTTGGAATGTAAGCAAGGAATTTGTGGAAGTTTCATACCTATCCAATGCACATAATGTGGTTCAGTGAAGTAGCGGTAAATCCAATTAAGGATGTACAACAATCTGTATGCACTGTAGATACAACATTTTGATTTTAGTTTGCGACTATAGCCAAAAATGACGATTTATTTAGAAAGACACTGTCCACAGCAATAAGTGGTGAATGATTCAATAACTAAAAATTAAATGATAATGTACCCAAGGAAGAAAACATATTGCCCGGTCAAGTTGTCGATATTCTTTGTCCTTTATAACAAAACAAGCTGAGGATGTAGGAATTATGATAATTATGATAATCAAACAAACAAATTAAAAGACCTAACAGACATGCAAAGAAATTATGATAATCATTGTAATAACCCGCTTTTCCGTACCCCTTGAATAGACACTAATCTCCATCTATTTACTCAAGGTGAACGAAAAACCGAACCATTAGGGTTTTAAAAGAAAAGGTAGAAGAAGAAGATAGAAGAAAAAGAAAGAAGGACAACAACAGAACAAGAACAGAAACAGAAAACAATATCAGAATCTCACATATCGCAGCGGAACAATATATAATAGATAAATGAATAATCTTTAAAACAAAGAACCATATCATTTTATACATACATCAATCATCAGAGTCAATATACAACAATGGATAGTTATATAAACTTGTCCTCATACAGAATACACAGCGGAATAAATACTATCAGATACAAATACTACGTCTCGCCATCCAGCTTGCTTCCAAAGCTCCAGAATATCCAGAATATCCTGATAATATAACTCTAGGCTGCCCGTGTGGAAAATTTGTGGGCACCCAGAGTTTAGAAGGGAAACAATAAACTCCGAGTCAGTCATGGTGACTGGTGTGAGATCGTAAAACAGTTATTTTTCACAAAGAAAACAAAACAAATTCGCAATGCTTTTGGAAAATGAAACTACCATAAGACCTCCCGCCACACACACAATGCAAACGCAGAATTGGAGGAGATTTCTTCTTATGATAGTCAAAGATGCTTACTACGCCAATCATTGGATATTATTATTAATGTCTAGTGTGAAAAACATTTCGAAAGTAAAATATAAATCTTAGCCAGCATAGACATTTCGAACTATGCCTACTATAGCTACCATCCAAACAGTGGGGCGCCACCATAAGTGAATGATAGGTTCTACAACTAAAACCGTACAAAGTTCGTATTTGGAAGGTGGATTTCCAACAAATGGTCAGGCTAAGGAACTTCCTTTCCTCCTGCCGAATAGGATCGCCTCTGGCTGGACGTCCCGAGAGACAAACTGCTCTCTGCCAAACAAGGCCGGGTTACCCCTGTAACAGGTAACTCACAAATATGTCATCACCCGGTCCTTTGGGACCTTTATCCGAGCGCTCGATATCCAACATCACACATCATAAAGAAAGTGTATCCACATGAGTAAGTATCTGGGCTCCATACCATGATACCACCCCTTTCCAGAAGGAAATGACATACCCTAAAGGGCGCGACCCTCATAACCTTGCCGCAACATTCCTGTTTCGACCATTTCCGGGGTGTGAGGCTCGACGAAGTCTCGTCCACAAAGCTACGCTTTCTACAAAGCCCTGCTTCGGGTCAAACAAAATGATCAACCTATGATCACAAAGATATAAGATCAAACAAATGATCATATCACAAATGATCAAACACTGATCATTTCACAGCAACACTCAGTATGCCACGTTACCAAATTGGGATATATCGCTGATAAATTTCAACTACATAACCTCTGAGCTCGTACGTCTCAGAGAAGGGTGTTAAGCTAAGAGAATAAATTCTCCGCCACCAACAGATATGTATTTGAAAGAAATCAGCTTTATATCTCAAAGTGTAATGTCAGACATACAATCCATACAAGTCTGTTCCGGGATCGAACAGAACCGAAGGCACTTCTCACGAAGCCCTTGCACATCCGGATAATTTCCAATCACGTCGGGACTTCCCGTCACTAAGGGTGATAAAACCTCTAAACCGGAGATCAGCCGATGTAGAGTAACTCGACGGTAATCCTTCCGTTTTCAAAAATATCCGGTCTTCAACACCGGTCTTCGAATGCAATTCATAACGACGTATCACATATTCGGAATGGGTTATACGACCCCATGGTCCTTTCCCGGCTAACCCGAATAGTGAGCGTTTATTTAAAAATAAGTGTGGCATTCAAATTCATCCAATTCACAACAAATACCATCTAGAGGTAATTATTGATAGTCGGTTATTTAACTATCAATAAAGATGCGCAACATCATCAGATTCCAAATAATTTTCCCAAATTATTTTATCTTCCAAAATATCTTTTACTAGATATAAAATTTCCACACTTAATCATTTGAAAACAATTTCAAATCAATTTCCACATTTCATTTTATCTTTGAAGATAAAATCTCAAAACAGTTCGTTTCATATTGAAAAAAACATTTCCACACTTATTTAAAAATAAGTGTTTCACAAATCATTTATTTTCAACATTTGAAAATATTCGATATACTTAAATCAAAATTAAGTATATATTCATTCTTTAAGGAAATCATTCTCTTTCACAAATTTTATTTGAGTCAAAACGAATGTTACGTAAAACATCGTTACGACAACTCAAAATCACTAGTATAGGGATTCGAGATTTAGATAGATATATAAATCCCAATACTACATCAAAACATTTCCTTTCGGAAATCATTTACTATAACAACAGTGTTATAGTCCACCATTTCCTTATTTTCTCGAAAACGTCTATTTCAACAATAAATGTTGAAATCTATGATTTCGATAATTCACACGTTTTAAAACATCTTTTAAAACAATTAACTTCATTTTACAATATCGCTTTTCCAAAACTAGCCATTTTACTTAACGATATATTCACTGTCCAAAATCGTGAATATACTTTACTAATTACATTTCACTATTTTCTACACATTTTATTTCAATAATAATTCGCTATCCAAAATCGCGAATATATCTCCTTTAATAATCTTCTATATTTAATTTATCAAATCCAATTGATCTCGAATTTATAAAACAACGTTTATAAATTCTATTTCTATTTTCTAACGACTTCAATTTAATAAATTTCCTTTATTAATAATTCGATAAATATTCCATCTAAAGGTAAAAATCCAATTTATAAGTTAATCTCTTATAAATCTTTTATTCTACAGTTTCATCCATTTTATAACTTCACAATTTATAAATCTATAAATTTCATTCACTTACGGATTCCATAATATTTCATTTTTAACACTTATAAAAATTCGTTTTATAAGTCCAATATTTTTATTTATACAATATCAATTTTATAAATCTTTCTATACAAATCGTTATAGTTATTCAAAAATCCCAACTTAAACCATTTTATACATAAATCGACTTTTATTTCAAAACGACACATCGGTTATATTTCACTAAAAATTATAACTTTTATAACTTTAAAATTTTACGTTTATAAATCGATTCAAAAATTCCATAAAACGTATATTTTCAAAAATCACTTTTAAAAATCCTTGTAAATTAAAAGTCGTTATTTTTACATTTCAAAACTGAATCCGATGATGCAACAACACCAATCAGTCCATCACAACAGTCAATATCATATATCAATATGATAACAGAATATATCACAATATCTGTAAATAATCAATACGGTGAGGAATCCAGTCGGATCCCTCCAACCTGTTTCCCTGCATCCACAGATGTTAGCACAATACCAATTCCGCTCCAGTACGGAATTATCGCGGTATATAGGTTTTATAAAATCCGCTTACTAACGGCGCAATAGGGTCTCATCCGCTATATGAGGCGGGAAATCAATCAATCCAATATATACATATGCCAATATGTATATACTGCTATATATAGATATATCCTAAAATATCTAATATCACACATCAATAGCAATCAATAACTGCAAAATTCCACATTCAATTTGAGTGAGAAGATCTCACCTTTGCTTTTATTCGTCGCAATAGCGATTTATTCCGATTGAAATTAAACAGACGTTTAATTTCAGCCAAAATTTTCACTAGCTCAAAAAAATACCAATCCAGCTCCATCACGAAGAGCTCGTCCATACGATCCCAACGCACTTCGTTTCGTCACATTTCAATCTCGTATGAAAAAGTTATCGTATTTCAAAGTTTATACAATTTATATAAATCAAATTCAATTTAAATTTTATTTTAAAACCTACATCCTCCATCTGGCCGTTGATCTCTGAAGGAAAGATCGTGACCACTAATTTCATCATCTTCCCCCCCAGGCTAAAGTCGAACACGAGAAAACCCATGCCGCCTCTTCCTTTTGAATTTACGCGACCATCAACCAACATCTAAACCCCATCAACCTACCACCACCGGAACCGCCATCACCTCACGAACCTTCGCCTGGAACCGCGCTCCACTCGGTGGCCCCACTTCCTCGAACGACGTGAAGAAACGGCGAACATTCGTGACGAATTTCGCGATGATTCCCTCCACGAATCTCGATCACAGCCGTATGGATTTGTTCGTCTCGTCGAGATCTTCAAGTTTGTAGTTGAAACTATTTGTTAAAAGCTGGTGGATCAAGAGAGATTGAGGGAAAAAGGAACGAAAATGTCGGCCATTCATTTCAAAAGTGGCGGCTGAACGTATGAAATTGGGGTTAGGGTTTTATTTTTGGAAAAAGAAAATAATGAAGTGTATATATAGAAATTCTGACGAACACTATTCACTCGGAATTTCCAAACTCCGATTTACGTGCGGTAACTGGCGTTTTTGGGGTTTACCCCGCGTTCCGAACGCAATGGAACAGGTTTCGAAAGCTAATTCGATCGTATGTGTGAGATATGGCAATAAACGATCAAATTAAATTAAATCGATTTAAATCGATTTCGAGGCGTTTTGGCTTCCCCCGGACAAACGGTAAATCCAAAAATTACGAAATTTGAAATCTTACAATAATATCACATTACGGATCCGATGAAACTGGTTTCGTCGAAATCCGAGACTGTCTGAAAAATGACTATTTTTAACTCGACGATTTAAAATTAAAACGATGTCGATGCGTTTCGAGTTGCCACGGTCAAACGACAACTCTGATTGATACGAAAATTGAAATCCGATAATAACTAACTATTACGGATCCAATGGAACTGGTCTCGTTCAATTCTGAGACTGTTCGAAAATTGGCTATTTTTACAGTCGATAATTAAATATTAAAATATTCGATTTTCACAATTTAACTCCAAATTCAATTTTAAGAGTTCTAAAATATTTCTATAACTCCAGTATGATTAAATAAAATTTTACAAATCATTTTCAATCATTTTAAACTCGATTTTCAATTACCTCTGGAATTTCAATTATTAATTTATCGATTTAATTGACCAAATTAAATCCAATATTCGAAAAATAAATCGTTCGACTTCTAAATTCCATTTATTAATATTTAAAATTAATTAAATATTCGAATTTTAATTATCAAAAATTCTGGGTCGTTACAGACTTCCCCCTTAAAAGAATTTCGTCCTCGAAATTACAAGTTAGGAAGAAGATACAAAATCCGTTAACTTTCCAAAACAAACCGTTCAAATTAGATTTTCAAATCTGTTAAGTGTTTAATTTTCCAAAATTCATAGTTAACTTCTCACAAAATCTTTACTAAGTTTTCAAATCATAACTTAGTTTTCAAAATTTTCAAATTTCTCAAAAATATTCTAACGCCTTAAATTTTCAGAAAATTTCGCCAGCGTCTCCTTTGCGCGGCTCGATCCGAAAAAAAAATGACAGTGTATATATATCACAAATATACATCCCATCAAGTGATGAGGCATCCCGTAGGGAAAAAAGTGTAAAAGTACGATATTTAATCCGAGATATGTACCTTATTATTTTTTTAGCGAGCGTATACGGCTAATATAGCGCGAAAGCGAGCTCCAAATGCGAAGCAACGCCATCCGCACCTACTAAACACTCAACAAACCATATGAGAACATGTAGATATGAAAATATAGTCAATATACATCATATAGCAACATAATACTACATATGTCAACATAGCAAATGCAACAAACAACAAATGCAATAATCATCCAATAAACATTCAATTATCATCCAACAAATTCATAACCAAATCAGTTTACTTTTATTTCTCATTAACATTCAATGAATTGGTTTTCAATTTACTCACATTTGATTTGCTAATATTGGATTTAACTAACATTCATTCATTTGTTTCCAATTAGTTTACATTCACTAATTTACATTCATGTTGGTTCATTTTCAATTTGAATCAAATTCATTTCTATTCAAATTTACATATTATCAATTTGAATTTAATCACTTTGCTTCCAATTTGTCGATTCAATTTCATTAACCCTTAATGAATTACACGAAATCAACTAACAATCAATCTAACAACCAATGTATAACCAATCATAACCAAATTTATTCAATTTACATTTCTTTACATTCAATTTGGTTCAACACTTTAAGTTTCAATTTGTTGATATTAAATTGATTTCCATTCAATTATTCAATTCCTTTAGCTTCTAATGAATTAACACTTATATTCATTGCTTCATATCAATTATTTATATT
This sequence comes from Allium fistulosum, assembly GCA_030737815.1. NCBI lineage: Eukaryota > Viridiplantae > Streptophyta > Magnoliopsida > Asparagales > Amaryllidaceae > Allium > Allium fistulosum. The sequence continues at coordinate 1,051,633,750 of CM060907.1, forward strand.
CAATTTATTGACATTCAATCCATTTATTAATTCAATTGCTAATTCATTTTAACAAATAAAATTGAATTTTATATAACTCAAGTTCACATTCATTTAATAAATTCACTTTATTAATTTCTTTGATATCAAAATAAACTTCACTTCAACATCACTTAAGTTATTTTCCATTTCAAACATCATTTGTTCAACTTAACTTAAGTTTCCACTTATAAATCCAATTCAGATTTTGTTTTTCTTAACAAAATTCATTTAACCTTTTACCAAAATCAAATTTCATCAATCATTCAAATTTATATCACATTTGACTTTCTTTTAGTTAAATTTCACATCATATTTCATTATGCTACTCAAATTCATTAACTTTACCAAAGTTAAATCTATTATCTCATATCATAAGTATAAATCTTATTTCACTTATATTTCCCATATTTAAATTTGGACTTTAATTTTCAAATTTGTTTATCACAACAAAACCTCCATTTCCAATTTACTATGGTAGCAAATCAATCACACAGAAACTCGAAAATGATACTGATGATGCTGCAGTCATCACCCTTATTATTTCCCAGCAACAATAGTGAAATCAGTGCTTAAATTCTTTCAAAAATTTCCTTTTATTCATAAATCACATTTATAAATCTCTTTGCACATAATTTCACTTCTTACATATAAGATTATTTTACCATTGTAAATCATTTTAATTATAACTTTATACATTATAATTCATTGGTTTATACAATTTACTCTTTCACAATTGTTGTTTTCATTTACTTATTCAAACAACTTTAACTAACTTGTATATATTTACATTTTCAAACTATCAAATAATCAATTATATACACTTTAACACTGAAAAATTATTTCTTTATATATAAAATATAATCGAGGTAAAATTATTCCATTTACCCAATTTAAAACAATATCGTGCCGAATTGTTCTATATAAGTGTTTAGAGATCCCTATCGATAGAGTTGTACGGACAATACCGACTAGAATCCATATACCACTCAACAAACCAATCATCACAATATAAAACAATTTTATATTAACTAACAAATACGCACTCATATCTATTATTACACTCAAACTCATTCTAGAGTACTACTGACTCTATCTCTAATGAGTAACACCCAACAGAGCAGGGTTGTCGCTTAACCATATGCTCTGATACCAAATGTAATAACCCGCTTTTCCGTACCCCTTGAATAGACACTAATCTCCATCTATTTACTCAAGGTGAACGAAAAACCGAACCATTAGGGTTTTAAAAGAAAAGGTAGAAGAAGAAGATAGAAGAAAAAGAAAGAAGGACAACAACAGAACAAGAACAGAAAAAGAAAACAATATCAGAATCTCACATATCGCAGCGGAACAATATATAATAGATAAATGAATAATCTTTAAAACAAAGAACCATATCATTTTATACATACATCAATCATCAGAGTCAATATACAACAATGGACAGTTATATAAACTTGTCCTCATACATAATACACAGCGGAATAAATACTATCAGATACAAATACTACGTCTCGCCATCCAGCTTGCTTCCAAAGCTCCAGAATATCCAGAATATCCTGATAATATAACTCTAGGCTGCCCGTGTGGAAAATTTGTGGGCACCCAGAGTTTAGAAGGGAAACAATAAACTCCGAGTCAGTCATGGTGACTGGTGTGAGATCGTAAAACAGTTATTTTTCACAAAGAAAACAAAACAAATTCGCAATGCTTTTGGAAAATGAAACTACCATAAGACCTCCCGCCACACACACAATGCAAACGCAGAATTGGAGGAGATTTCTTCTTATGATAGTCAAAGATGCTTACTACGCCAATCATTGGATATTATTATTAATGTCTAGTGTGAAAAACATTTCGAAAGTAAAATATAAATCTTAGCCAGCATAGACATTTCGAACTATGCCTACTATAGCTACCATCCAAACAGTGGGGCGCCACCATAAGTGAATGATAGGTTCTACAACTAAAACCGTACAAAGTTCGTATTTGGAAGGTGGATTTCCAACAAATGGTCAGGCTAAGGAACTTCCTTTCCTCCTGCCGAATAGGATCGCCTCTGGCTGGACGTCCCGAGAGACAAACTGCTCTCTGCCAAACAAGGCCGGGTTACCCCTGTAACAGGTAACTCACAAATATGTCATCACCCGGTCCTTTGGGACCTTTATCCGAGCGCTCGATATCCAACATCACACATCATAAAGAAAGTGTATCCACATGAGTAAGTATCTGGGCTCCATACCATGATACCACCCCTTTCCAGAAGGAAATGACATACCCTAAAGGGCGCGACCCTCATAACCTTGCCGCAACATTCCTGTTTCGACCATTTCCGGGGTGTGAGGCTCGACGAAGTCTCGTCCACAAAGCTACGCTTTCTACAAAGCCCTGCTTCGGGTCAAACAAAATGATCAACCTATGATCACAAAGATATAAGATCAAACAAATGATCATATCACAAATGATCAAACACTGATCATTTCACAGCAACACTCAGTATGCCACGTTACCAAATTGGGATATATCGCTGATAAATTTCAACTACATAACCTCTGAGCTCGTACGTCTCAGAGAAGGGTGTTAAGCTAAGAGAATAAATTCTCCGCCACCAACAGATATGTATTTGAAAGAAATCAGCTTTATATCTCAAAGTGTAATGTCAGACATACAATCCATACAAGTCTGTTCCGGGATCGAACAGAACCGAAGGCACTTCTCACGAAGCCCTTGCACATCCGGATAATTTCCAATCACGTCGGGACTTCCCGTCACTAAGGGTGATAAAACCTCTAAACCGGAGATCAGCCGATGTAGAGTAACTCGACGGTAATCCTTCCGTTTTCAAAAATATCCGGTCTTCAACACCGGTCTTCGAATGCAATTCATAACGACGTATCACATATTCGGAATGGGTTATACGACCCCATGGTCCTTTCCCGGCTAACCCGAATAGTGAGCGTTTATTTAAAAATAAGTGTGGCATTCAAATTCATCCAATTCACAACAAATACCATCTAGAGGTAATTATTGATAGTCGGTTATTTAACTATCAATAAAGATGCGCAACATCATCAGATTCCAAATAATTTTCCCAAATTATTTTATCTTCCAAAATATCTTTTACTAGATATAAAATTTCCACACTTAATCATTTGAAAACAATTTCAAATCAATTTCCACATTTCATTTTATCTTTGAAGATAAAATCTCAAAACAGTTCGTTTCATATTGAAAAAAACATTTCCACACTTATTTAAAAATAAGTGTTTCACAAATCATTTATTTTCAACATTTGAAAATATTCGATATACTTAAATCAAAATTAAGTATATATTCATTCTTTAAGGAAATCATTCTCTTTCACAAATTTTATTTGAGTCAAAACGAATGTTACGTAAAACATCGTTACGACAACTCAAAATCACTAGTATAGGGATTCGAGATTTAGATAGATATATAAATCCCAATACTACATCAAAACATTTCCTTTCGGAAATCATTTACTATAACAACAGTGTTATAGTCCACCATTTCCTTATTTTCTCGAAAACGTCTATTTCAACAATAAATGTTGAAATCTATGATTTCGATAATTCACACGTTTTAAAACATCTTTTAAAACAATTAACTTCATTTTACAATATCGCTTTTCCAAAACTAGCCATTTTACTTAACGATATATTCACTGTCCAAAATCGTGAATATACTTTACTAATTACATTTCACTATTTTCTACACATTTTATTTCAATAATAATTCGCTATCCAAAATCGCGAATATATCTCCTTTAATAATCTTCTATATTTAATTTATCAAATCCAATTGATCTCGAATTTATAAAACAACGTTTATAAATTCTATTTCTATTTTCTAACGACTTCAATTTAATAAATTTCCTTTATTAATAATTCGATAAATATTCCATCTAAAGGTAAAAATCCAATTTATAAGTTAATCTCTTATAAATCTTTTATTCTACAGTTTCATCCATTTTATAACTTCACAATTTATAAATCTATAAATTTCATTCACTTACGGATTCCATAATATTTCATTTTTAACACTTATAAAAATTCGTTTTATAAGTCCAATATTTTTATTTATACAATATCAATTTTATAAATCTTTCTATACAAATCGTTATAGTTATTCAAAAATCCCAACTTAAACCATTTTATACATAAATCGACTTTTATTTCAAAACGACACATCGGTTATATTTCACTAAAAATTATAACTTTTATAACTTTAAAATTTTACGTTTATAAATCGATTCAAAAATTCCATAAAACGTATATTTTCAAAAATCACTTTTAAAAATCCTTTTAAATTAAAAGTCGTTATTTTTACATTTCAAAACTAAATCCGATGATGCAACAACACCAATCAGTCCATCACAACAGTCAATATCATATATCAATATGATAACAGAATATATCACAATATCTGTAAATAATCAATACGGTGAGGAATCCAGTCGGATCCCTCCAACCTGTTTCCCTGCATCCACAGATGTTAGCACAATACCAATTCCGCTCCAGTACGGAATTATCGCGGTATATAGGTTTTATAAAATCCGCTTACTAACGGCGCAATAGGGTCTCATCCGCTATACGAGGCGGGAAATCAATCAATCCAATATATACATATGCCAATATGTATATACTGCTATATATAGATATATCCTAAAATATCTAATATCACACATCAATAGCAATCAATAACTGCAAAATTCCACATTCAATTTGAGTGAGAAGATCTCACCTTTGCTTTTATTCGTCGCAATAGCGATTTATTCCGATTGAAATTAAACAGACGTTTAATTTCAGCCAAAATTTTCACTAGCTCAAAAAAATACCAATCCAGCTCCATCACGAAGAGCTCGTCCATACGATCCCAACGCACTTCGTTTCGTCACATTTCAATCTCGTATGAAAAAGTTATCGTATTTCAAAGTTTATACAATTTATATAAATCAAATTCAATTTAAATTTTATTTTAAAACCTACATCCTCCATCTGGCCGTTGATCTCTGAAGGAAAGATCGTGACCACTAATTTCATCATCTTCCCCCCCAGGCTAAAGTCGAACACGAGAAAACCCATGCCGCCTCTTCCTTTTGAATTTACGCGACCATCAACCAACATCTAAACCCCATCAACCTACCACCACCGGAACCGCCATCACCTCACGAACCTTCGCCTGGAACCGCGCTCCACTCGGTGGCCCCACTTCCTCGAACGACGTGAAGAAACGGCGAACATTCGTGACGAATTTCGCGATGATTCCCTCCACGAATCTCGATCACAGCCGTATGGATTTGTTCGTCTCGTCGAGATCTTCAAGTTTGTAGTTGAAACTATTTGTTAAAAGCTGGTGGATCAAGAGAGATTGAGGGAAAAAGGAACGAAAATGTCGGCCATTCATTTCAAAAGTGGCGGCTGAACGTATGAAATTGGGGTTAGGGTTTTATTTTTGGAAAAAGAAAATAATGAAGTGTATATATAGAAATTCTGACGAACACTATTCACTCGGAATTTCCAAACTCCGATTTACGTGCGGTAACTGGCGTTTCTGGGGTTTACCCCGCGTTCCGAACGCAATGGAACAGGTTTCGAAAGCTAATTCGATCGTATGTGTGAGATATGGCAATAAACGATCAAATTAAATTAAATCGATTTAAATCGATTTCGAGGCGTTTTGGCTTCCCCCGGACAAACGGTAAATCCAAAAATTACGAAATTTGAAATCTTACAATAATATCACATTACGGATCCGATGAAACTGGTTTCGTCGAAATCCGAGACTGTCTGAAAAATGACTATTTTTAACTCGACGATTTAAAATTAAAACGATGTCGATGCGTTTCGAGTTGCCACGGTCAAACGACAACTCCGATTGATACGAAAATTGAAATCCGATAATAACTAACTATTACGGATCCAATGGAACTAGTCTCGTTCAATTCTGAGACTGTTCGAAAATTGGCTATTTTTACAGTCGATAATTAAATATTAAAATATTCGATTTTCACAATTTAACTCCAAATTCAATTTTAAGAGTTCTAAAATATTTCTATAACTCCAGTATGATTAAATAAAATTTTACAAATCATTTTCAATCATTTTAAACTCGATTTTCAATTACCTCTGGAATTTCAATTATTAATTTATCGATTTAATTGACCAAATTAAATCCAATATTCGAAAAATAAATCATTCGACTTCTAAATTCCATTTATTAATATTTAAAATTAATTAAATATTCGAATTTTAATTATCAAAAATTCTGGGTCGTTACAATCATTGTCTATACCTTTATTAAACTCAAATTGCAGTACAATTTTTGTTTTTAGATCTACATCAACATATACGGATGTAGGAATTAAATATCTTTTCCCCTGAATAAAAGATAAGTACTATTTAAGTGATCGTATAGTAATGACGCAAATTAAACTACTCATACTATTAAGGATGAGAAGGCGTGATAAGTACAATATCTTAGGGAAATTATACAGACATCGTAACGGTCGTTGACAAAATAATTTTTAATACCAAAGGAAAACTATTAAACTGCCATGAGTTTACAGGCTATAAAGTAGTCTTTCAACTTTTGAAGTATTAAACTCAGGAAGAGTAATGTACCTGATAGTTTGTTTTCCTGATATCGATTCATTAGTTGTGCGATCATTGAATCAACCGTTTCAACAGCTTCAGGGGAAAAAAGTAACCATCTTAAATTAGTGAATGCCCAGAAATTGCAATATAATTCCCCGAGGATGTTATATTTTTCAGGATTGGTTTATCACATTCTGCTGTAAACTCTTCTCCTGTTTAATCATGAAATTCTACATTTTAGGAAGAAAGGCAGGTTGTTTCCGATATGCTTTTCATTAACATATCTCCTACATCTATATGGCAACAAAATAAGGGCATTTATATTACATCTAAATAAGCAGTATGAACATGGTCAATACATCTTTTAAGTGTCAAAGATTAGAAATGTTATCGCATCAAATTAACTCTAAACATTATTTTTCAGGCTCCTGCACACACCAGGCGCGCGCACACAAAAAAGTAGGTGTTTTATAACTAAATTTAGCATATAACTAGATTAATCATTCATCTCTACACAATAACATTTAATGTCAATCTATGCTACCTTGACAAATTAGAAATATAACTAGATTTATTAATTTATTCAAGTTCAATTTTATAGTTTGCTGACAAATGAATCACTTGAGAGAGCAGAACAAAAACAAGGGATACCATTCTTTGAATATTCTTGCAGGAACAAGAACAGATCAGACGATTGCCATTGATTTACTGATTTCTGTGTGTGATTGTGCAAAGACAAACACTATTGTTTTTTTTTGCATGTTTGTATAAGCAATTTAAATAAAATCAGACATGCGAGAGCTTTAGGAGTATTTGGACTAGTATAACAAACCCACTGAGTCACTGTAATGCAGCTAGAAGTAATGGTATAATCAATTCCTCTCATATGTACCACCAAAACCAAATAGAAACGGTATAAACTGTGACAGCTGGATATTATATATAGTACACAAAAATCCAGTTTTTGTAGAAACTTATCAAAAATGATTTTCTTTTGGATATTATCTCAAACCAACCTTAGTGTTAGTGTAGGATTTACCTGGAAACATCTAATAGTTGAATCCATATACTATCGAAACAGGAATAATCCACATAGCCATAGATGCAAAGAAAAACTTCTGTATCACTCCTGTCATTGCTAGTTCCTTGTACAGATTGAGAAACAAAAAAATTCACATATGTATGATAAAAATTTTGCATAATAAAGTAACTGGATTAAATATTTTTTACCTAAAACTTTACATACACACACACATGTGCGTGTGTGGGCGCACATCTCTATCCTATACTAATAAAGGTTACTGATTGTATAGGATTCACCAATGTGCAGTCGTTTCAACCATCGTTAAAGTTACATTAGTACCCGTTCAAATTTCTACATTATATTCTACATAACGTGAATGTATACATCGTGTGTATCGTGCGCTAGTATGTATAATTGTAAATATTTCCCTGAGCATTCAAATTAAATTTGCATTTGTTCTTTATGTTGAATGTTGACCATGAATGTTGGATGTCGAATACTACTGAATGCTGAATATGAAGAAAAAAAGTTTGTTTTCATCCTTTTAACTTCTTGATTAAGAACTTGGTACATAAAATATATTTCTCTTCCATCTACCATGCAAAACATAATATACAGCCATGACAATTTAAATAGAAATAAATTTCTAGAACATCCATAGCCCAAACAACAAAGTTGTTCATAGAAAATTATTTATTATCAAATTCATTGACATATATATTACCGTTACCGATAAGTTGGAGACAATTGATAATCTAACCACGCACATTATTTATTTTGGAGTCGGCCCTGAATATTTTAACTGTGGGGCAGGTTCAACAATAATGCTGTATTTCAATTTTTCAAATATATTAAAGTATTACTAAAATTTGCGTTTATTTAGCTTGAAATTGCCAACATCGTCGACTATATTGCCTTTTAATATATAAAAATATCAACAAAAAAGTATGTAACATATGAAGTACAGTGAATAAGAACCTAATTTTGTTAACGAAATCTAAGATATTGTTCATACAACAATTTAAACCACCAAAGCTAAGAACTAGACGTTCATGATATTAAAACCAACCAATAATAGATCGGAAACCCTCATACCACCGCATTGAACCTTTGAAATAAAGCATGAAATATCTGAAATAAAACATGATTTTATTAATGTTTAAGTTGTTTAAAACATATCAGCCGCCGCCATTATTGTCGAATGTAGGGAAGAAGCCAGAGCCTCCACCTTGTTCCGTGAATTTCTTTTCGTTTCCCGATCGTAAAAATATATTCCCATGAATTCGCACTGGCAAAGAAACTCCTTATGGTTGTTTTCTTTGACACATTGCAATATTCCAATGCAAATTCACTAATCAAAACCAAAATACATCCGATATACTCGTAGGCTATAGAAATGATCTTTGAATCTAACTTTTAATTTCTACCCTTTAGTTTCAGTTTTAATTCCAGAAACATTATACAGTGATGATCAAATGATTTCAACTGAAATAAAAACCATTTTTTTAAATAAAGGAACACCCCTGATTCCTACATCTGATATATCAAAAATGATTTTTCTGCTACCTAATAGCATGCACCAGAATACAATTTTTTTACATTGTTTCTGTGGTACCTATCATTCTATGAACATCATACATCAATTAAAAAATTTCCAATTCCTATTATTCTGAAACGCACCATCAAAAATCAAATTTTAATATCTTGTGTTCACAAAACAGAATTCAGTGCTAATTTTTTCGGTCTGGGATCAAATTAAATTATGTTAAGTTAACAAATTTTCATTCATTATGTATTAAATTTAAACAAGTAATTTGTTCTAATTTTACGTTGAAATAGCCAGACTGGAAAATGGGTCGGGTCGGGTCATAATGGGTATGGTCAATTGTGACCCGACCCATTCGATATATTTGTTAAAGGGGAAAATATGACCCAACCCATTATATACATGGGTCGACCCGTTTAACCCATTTAAATTCCACTTTGGTACATACGATGAAGCTTGAATATTTCTGTTCAATAATGCTGACTGTTGCAGCAACTAGTTTGAAAGTTTGGCATATGGTTTTTGATACTTGACAAGTGGATCACTTGTTATGTGATTGATCGTTCAAATGTGAATAGTTTCGTCTGTAAGTATTATTACACTTACTATAGACATAATGTGTATGTTTATCAACATGTAAATATAGAGTAAGAAGCCTGTAGTCTGTAGCAATTTATTTAAGATATATGAGCAGATTCAGTGATTATCAAATGTCGAATTATCATTTCCAAGGAAGTCTACTACATACCACATTCCAATATACTATCAATAGATAAAAAATCCCAGCACATCAAAAGTTTTTTTATGTTGGCCATAAATTTGGCAACCCTACAACATTTTACTGATAATTTGTAAGAAGTTAAAATTACAGGCGTTCTTGCCAGATGCACTGATCTATCATCGTGCAATTGGACTGGCAGGGAACCAAAACTGAGCATGTTTACCACAAGTTCATTAAACATCAGAAAGTAGACCAGAAACAAATATTTGTACAAACAATTAAGCACTTTTATAACCGACCACAAACAAATATTTGTATAAACATCAGAAAGTAGAACACAAACAAATAGTGGTACATGATGAATTGAATTGGTTAATAGTAAACAGTGTAAGCCCTAGTTTACCATGATTGACAAAAATAAAAGTTGTTACCATGCAGGTCAACGGAGCAAAAACAACAAACAGTTGTGTTCATGAAATTAGTTCACACACAATCTGAAACCGAGGAAGAGGATTTGTTAACAGAAAAGACGATAAGCCCTAATTTAACATGTTTAAAAAAATTAACAGTTGCTGTCAATGGATACAGATTGCGAAAATTCGCATACCGTGGCCGTCTGCTAATTGGCTATCGAAAGTCCCAAACATCGATGATTTAGCAAGTATAGATCTTTTCGGAAGTAGCTATAGATTTGGCTGGGGAAGATGTGGATTGGAGTTGCGATTACAGGCTCTGCTGGAGGAATAGGAAATTAAGGCAAAAAGGAATAGATCGGGGTAGAACAAAAATCCCTAATTTTTGTTTATACGATTTGGGGGAAAACGAAATGAAAAGGAAGCGCGTGAATGAAAATGTCAACCGAAAATAAAGGAAACGTAGTAGATAATGGATGAATGGTTGAGATTTTGTTTTAACTAATGGTGTGGATCGCTAAGGTGTAATTTTTTTTTAATTAGAATATATCTATAGCAACACTATATAAAAATGTTGCATCGTGTTACACTTGTTTGGCTAGAGCAACACATTTTTATGGCTAAGGTAACACCAAAAATACAACGTTGCAGTAGGACCAAAATTTTATAGCTGTCGCAACATTTTAGCTGGCAACACCTTGCAAAAATGTTGCAGAAGGTCATCTATGGCGTAGTGATATATGATTTCCATTGTATAGTTGTCATCGTCGAAACCGTAAACTAAGGGTTCTAACATTCTCCCCCTTTTTAATGATGACAACTATATAATGTACTTAGATAACAATTACAGAAAGGTTCTCCCCCTAAATATGATCTCCCCTTATAAATGTGCATATTTATTTTTCTCCCCCTTTGTCATTATCAAAAATAATTGAAGAATCATAAAAATAATGCAGAACCAAGTACGATGTACATACATAATTATATCACTTACAAAAAGGTTATGATTACATCATTAAGCACATAAAAAAAAAGGAATATTGATAGTGTCTTACCAGAACTTTGATAAGGGAGTTAATTACAACAAAATATTTACCTTATGAAGTCAAGATAGTTCATCACGAGAGGAGTCTAATTTCCCTTTCTCCTTATCGTCGGTTTTTAGCGATGTGTGAGGAGATTGCGAAGGTGTAGACCAGTCAGAAGAAGGTTGACGGACTTGTTGAAGTGCATGATTAAGTGTGGAAACCACTGAAACGAGAGAGTCTTCAACTTTGGAAAGCCTTGTGGACAACGTGAGATCAAGCTTCGCTATTTGTTTACCAAGGATAATTTGATTTCTTGATAGGAGCACTTGGTTTTGTAAGGTTAAGTGAGCAATATTCTCATTAGCATGAGGCTGAGTTCATGCTTCCAATATCTCCATATCGGAGTGATATTCAAACGAGGAAGGAGGAGTTGGAGATGGTTGCCTTGGTAGTTCAACATCACCTTCTTCTTGTAGTTGTTGAGGAGGAGGAGGTTGATCTTGTGCATTTTTCCATTCGATGTTTATGACTTCTCCAATTCCGATGACATATCCTTTTGAGTTGTCTCCAAAGATTACGGTGCCTCTATTGATATATTTTATATTTGAGAGCATCTTGGCATTCCCGGTCATATGTTTTGAGCAGCCACTATCGAGTATCCATTTCTCCTTGCTTTTATTTTTGGGTACCATCAAAACAAAAATTATTCAATTGGTACCCACTTCTTTTATTAGGGTCATAAATGTTAGAAGGGGAGGGTAGCCATACCCAAGTGGGTTTGGGTCCTTTAAAAACATAATTATTATTAAATACTACACTTGATAAAAACTATCAATATGTTTTTGTCTAATTAACTTATTATTAGACTTTGGTATCCAAATTTTTATATTTTTAGATTTTACATCTTTACTTAACTTTGGTGTCTTTTTGAAACTTTGATACAAGATACTTTGCTTTATAGTATTACCTTTTTTCTTTTGTGAATTCTTTTCAAATCCCAATCCATTTCGATTACCAGAAGGTTTCGAAATTTTAATTAAATTATCAAGATCTTGTTTTCCTTTGTTGAACTTTGAAACATTGTTAGTAATTTTTTCTGGTTTATCCTTTAATTCACAAATTTCAGTTTTTGAAATTTCTATACTACTTTTTAGTTCAATATTTTCCTTAATCAAATCATTATTCTCAAGTTTTAACCTATCTATTTCACTAAGTTGTGTATCATATTCGATAGATTTTTTACACTTTTCTTGTGAAATCTCCAATCCTTCTTCTAAAATAACTTTTTCATCCTTTAATAATTCAATTTCTAGTTCTAATCGATTTATTTTGGCTAGGTGTTCTTTATTCAATTTTTTTATTAGTCTAAACTTATCATCAAGTTTCATACTTAATTCTAATAGTTCATTATAGCTAAGTTCAGGACATACCTCATCAGTGTTAGCCATAAAACATACATTAGCTTGTTCTCCATTGCTATCACTATCACTATCACTATCAGAAGATGATGATGGATCGGAATCGTCCCAAGTGACTTTAAAAGCTCTTTTCTTCTTAAATTTCTCAAATTTGTTCCTTTTCTCATTGTTGCGTTTAGGACAATCCTTCTTCATGTGTCTGTATTGATCACATTCATAGCACTTGATTTGAGATAGATTTGTTGTATTGGACTTCCCTTCTTTTTGGAATTTGGTCATCTTTCTAAATTTCTTGAATTTGTTGTAATTCTTGGCAATGAAAACTATCTCTTCTTCATCCAAATCTGAGTCATCATTCTTTGCTTGAAATGCTATGTTCTTTTTTTCAACATTTTGTTCTTTTCTTGCCTGTAAGTTAGCTTCATAGGACATTAAATTTCCTATCAACTCTTCAACCTTGAGAGTAGAAAGATCATTAGCTTCTTCAATAGCTAATACCTTCCTTTCCCAATCCGATGTTAAAGAGTTGAGTATTCGAGAAACTAAATCAAAATCAGTAAACTTAACTCCTAATGCCATAAGATCATGTTGAATAGTTTGAAATCTAGAATACAAGTCAACAATAGTTTCATTTTGCTTCATTTTGAATGAGGAGAATTGGTTTTGCAAAATTGAAATCTTAGTTTGTTTGACCTTTGTTGTACCTTCGTGTGTAATTTGTAAGGTACGCCAAATGTCAAACGCAATGGTACATAACATGACACGTGAAAATTCATTTTTATCTAGAGAGCAAAATAAAACATTCATAGCTTTAGCATTGTTTGAGGCTAAGGTCTTTTGTGCATCGGTCCATGTGCTCATAGCAGTGTCAGGTGCTTCATATTTATTTTCTGTAGTAGACCATATTTCTAGACCATTGGCTTCCATAAAAATACGCATACGGGTTGACCAATATGCATAGTTGGAGCCATTAAATAGTGGGGGACGTGCGGTAGATTGACCTTCTTGAAAGATACTTGCCATATTAGTGATTCAAAAACTTGTTACAGTACTTTTGATCAAACCAGGCTCTGATACCAATTGAAAGTCTATATTATGGTGGATCGATTATACAAATGACAAGTATATGACTAATTTAAACTATAGTGTAACAATAGTAAAGTATGTAAATAAGAATAATCACACCAGGGAATTTATACTGGTTCGGACCTCCCGTCCTACGCCCAGTCCCGAAGCTCCTCTTCGGAATTTCCTTTCACCAAATAACCCTCACTTCACCCGGAGGAACGGGTTTACAATAGCAAGGTTTTCTTTTTCAAGAATGTGTACTCTATTACACGGATTTTGACTATATAGTACAATTGAACTTCCTATATCTCTTGAATGATTGAATACAATATTGTTCGAGAGAGTATGGAAGTGTATGATCTCAGATTTGAAGATTTGATAGCAAGTAGATGGTTAGAACAAGAGATGATCAAGATAGAGAGTCGAGTAAATTAGTTGAGTTGTTTGATCCTTCTTGATTCTCGTTTATATAGTTGTAGAAGGCCGCTTCTAGTAGTTACACCTCTTCCCTTTTAGTCTAGAGTCGTCACTGTTCACTGGTGAAGAGTTGTGGAGGAGAGATGGAGTTGTGTCTCTTCGGAGATGACAGTTGTAATTTAAATTATCTGCCCCGAGCCCAGTTTCAGACGTCTGAATGGTGTTTTCAGACGTCTGAGAACCTATTATTATTTTTGTTCATCTTCTACGTTCAAACGTCTGAAGTTCTCCATTCAGACGTTTGAACCTGTTAAGTGATGCTCTCCTGGGTCTATTCTTGAGTGTATCTCTCTTCGATCTTCGTGCAACTTTGTAGATGAATCTCTTCAGTGCTTTAGTCATCGTCTTGTCACAGTAGTGGTTTGTCTTGCTTTGTATTCGTATTTGTATAGTTATATGATATATATATGATTTCCATTGTATAGTTGTTGTAACGACCCGAAAATTTTAGTGGTTTTATTATTTAAATTATTTGAAATTTTGTGAAATTTTAAATAATAACATTTTAAATAAAAATTTGATATTTGGAATACGTCTAATTAAACATAGCAACTGCTGAATTTTCATCAGAAAATATGGAAGTTTATTTTATTGTGTAATTTTATTCCAATTTAAATCAGTTAATAACAGTTGAATTTAAAAGTGTTCCAAAACCTAAATATGTCAACATGAGAAAATTTATTTAGAACACTCTGAATAAGACTGCATAATTCGTTTCGCAAATTTTGGACGTTTCTAGCTCCATTTGGATTTTTTCGTACGGAATAGCCGCGTTTATCGGTACCGATTATCGACTTTTGATCGGGTAATCGTGCCACTGATATCTGTATACCGTTTGGTTCGTCTCATCGTGCTGATCTCCACAGTATATTCATTTGTATATTTCGGGGTCTGTTACACCTCGAAATCAGTAAAACGATTACCGTATCGGTAACCGTTTTTGAACATTTGACTTCCGTGACCTTTCATTTAACCAACGTGTAAAACTGAATTGCCACTTGCCATTTACTCCAACATTTATTTCTCTGACTTTCAAGATGTTACACCGGTTCAAATTTTCTATTCTTGCTCTAAAATTTATGGCCTTCGTTCTATTGCTTGAGAGAAAAAATATGAACTGTTCATTTTATTTCTACCGTGCTTTCTTCCTTCTTCTCTCGTGCTTTCTTCGAGCCAAACCACGGGAACTACTCGTGCTTTATTTTCTCCACCTCGGCTTGAAGCCACGAAGCCATATCTCTTCCAAGTTGCTTCCGCGTGCCTCCACTTCGCCGCTCAGCAAACACCCACCATTTCCCTTCACCTTCCGCCATATATTTTGCCACTGCCGTGCCCGTTTGCACAACCTCCTTTCACCACCAACACCCTGACAGCACGTGTAACCACGCCCTTTCTCCTTTCCATTCACCAGCAACCCGAGATCCACCTGAGACCCGAACGCCTTCTCCCCTCTACTCGACCCACCTAGTAGCCTCTTCCACCCAGGCGAGGCATCCTCCAACCCTTCATCTCGGCCTCAAGTGCTCGCCTTCTCAAATTCCTGTGTATACATGTATTTATATATATAATATTTGTATGTTTTATTTAAAACTTTTCTACTCTTTTGTTTTAAAGCCGTGTACGCATGAGCTATTATATATTATAGTAATATATTTTAAAGAAAACTTAGGCTATATGTTACACAGATTTGTTATATAAAAAGTTTATATAATAGTATGTTATATAAGTTTGACAATCAGTGGTTATACGTATAGTTTATATTATATAGTGTGCGTGCAATTTGTATTATCTGTCGTATTGAAATCATATTTCTTCCAAGGCTTCATATAGTGCTGTTATATATTAGTTACAACTGCTGTTTGCATATATATTTTGTTTTGCATGAGTATGTGTATTCGTATATATATGAAATTTTGAAGGAATGTAGAATATATATATACACGCACACATATACAAGTTCACTTATACTATTATATATGTCATATTTGGTTTAAAGTAAGATGTTATATATAGCAGTTTATAAAATGAGATTTAAACAGTGTAATTTGTTGAAGTTTTATATATTAATCTTATTTTTTAAAATATAAATCTTAATGATATTATATACGTAGGTCATATATGGTGGGTTGGGTCTTGGATTTGTAAATAGAAATTTTTGTTCTATGTGTTAAAATTTAAATGGTTTGGAAAAATTATAAAGATTTTATTTTAATATATGTGTTTAATTAAAACAATGATTTTAGTTATATATATATATATATATATATATTAATATCTGTTTTAAATTTGAATATTGATTTCATGGAAATAATAATAATATACATATAGCCTTGATGTTCCCATCAAATTGATTCTGATTGTTTCATCAATTTCTATTTATCAGCTTTGTCCGTTGTGCCTGTTCTTTATCGAATCGTGTCCATCTAGCTTTGCTTTGGGATTCGTAACTCGTTTGTCGAATATCTCTAGCCTCGAAAGGTGAGCAATCACTCACGATTAACGTTCTTATATTTATTAAATTTGATTTCAATTGAAACGACAATTGAAATATGATGCTATTAGTTATTTACATTGATATATATATCATTATCTGTATCTGTTCACTTGTGACATCTGACACCATTATATGTTATTTATCACTGATGATATATGCCTGTTACTGTTGTTATATTATTATCATATCTGTTATCACTCTGCAAGTTCCCTGTTAGTATAGAATTCACTATGGGTTGAAATGATACATACCCGAACGGACTTTAGAATAGGAGAAAATCGTTATGGGTTGAAATGATAGACCCAAGCGATTTTCATTGAATTAAATTTGGGATTGCGGGTTGAAATGATATATACCCGTATATATATTTAAATTACGGATTGAAATGATAAATATCCGTATCACTTGACCATAGGATAGAAAATTATATACAGACACCGCTGGTATATATATAAATATTTTGAAATGATTTCGATGGTTTTGGAAAAAACATATGGTTTTATATTAATATTGATTTTTGATATTATATAAATGCTATTTTATATATAGTTAAATTCTGATTTTAAGCTATGTATAAATTTGTTTGATATAAAATAAGTTTAATAATAAAGTTTGATTTTATCAAAATATAATATGGTTAAGTATTTAAATTATATATCAATATAAAGTTTATAATGATTTTAATAAATTAAGGTTGAGTAGATGGATTTGAAATTGATTTGAAATTGTATTCAATTAAGAATTATATTTGATTAAAATCGATTTGAAACTTATGGAATTTGAAATTTTAAAAGGATATGACTTTGTAACTTGATTTTGGAAAGTGATTTAAATGGATATCTCAAGTTTGAATAAATTGAGGGAAATATTCAGTTATTTGTAATTTGAAGTTTATTTAAATGATATTGGATTTATTAAGTAAATATTTCAGAACTAAATAATAGTAAATTGAATTTTTATATATATATATATATATGAAATTATCGAATTTAGTTTTGAAATGTTGAATATTTAAAGCTTTGAAAACTGAATTGAAATTTAATGGTCTATTTTGTGTTTCAAATCTGTATTTGAAATCGATAATTTGAAATGATTTATTGAGAAATTGAATTGAGTTGAAATTTATGAATTGAGATTGAATTAAGTTGAATTTGGAAGTCGAGTTGATTTAAGTCGATTTGTGAATTTTTGGAAACTATCTTTATTATATAAAGCATGTTAAATTTTATTTAAACTATTTTTAATATAAACTATTTTAATTATACTAATTATTTTAATATATATATATATATTGTTTTAACTTACAACTATTTTATATAAAAAAAAATTATTTTATAAACTATTTTATTATACATACTATTATTGATATCTAAACGGTTTAAGGGAAAATGCTATAATTTCAAAGTGTTATGATTTTCAAAATGCTATAATTTCAAGTGTTATGATTTCCAAAATGCTATGATTTCAAAGCTGTGATTTCCAAAGTGTTTTGATTTGAAAGACTATGATTTCGAAAGCGTTATAACTTTGGAAAGTGATGTGATTTTTGGAAATGGATATATTTGAAATGGAAATGATATCGTATTAATTTGGTTTTTGAAATGAAAATGATATTTTGGTTTTGAAGTATAAACTATTTTGAAATGACCGCGGTGTTATAATAACGTTTGGTTGTTAAAGAGACCGGGATCGGATATGGGCATACTCTCTGTCGATACCGAAAATCACTTTAACAACCCCGTACGCGGTGGAGATTCCAGAATGAAGTAGGATGGTGGCGACGATTCCTATTGAGGTATATACGTGGACCCGACTCCCGTGAGTTGGCATAAGTTGGCTAAAACAGGAGCGATTGACGGGCCAATGAGGTAGCACCTCTGATCGGACGCATTTCTTCGATACCATTCTATTACTTTGTGATTGATTTGGTGGCCACCCTTCGATTTTGATTGGGAGTGTGTTCCGAGGTGGGCGGTAGTGGCTGCTATGCGTTTCCACCAGCCCGGATGCGTAATTGGTATATCTACCCTTGCATTGCCTAGTTGTACCATGTCACCTACCATATCGAGTTTTACTACGAGTTTGGATTTGTGTCGTAGCCTGTGGAGTATTGAGGATAGCCCCCGATCTGGGAGTATGCTAATACTGGATAGACTACTGGGACTATTACGTGTTAAGGGCTATATGGGTAAGCCCTTGACGCTATTAAAAAGTAAGTTTATTTTACTATTAGACATTATTATAATAGCGAATATTACTACATAGTAGATAGTTTAACGGATCCTTAGAGGATGGTTATCCCAAACATCCTTTAAGTTACTTATATTTCAGTTGATATTTCACTTGAGTTGGATTTATTGATATAAGAATGTTAATCCTGACTCGAGTGTTTTGTGTTTTGCTTTACACTCGGGTCAGACTGAGTGATACAGCATTTGAGACTCGCCTTTGGAGTTGGAGCTTCGTTTGGAGATCCAGCTTTCGGTTATTCAGCTGATTCCAGTGATGTATTCTGATCTTGTATGTGACTATTGTATTGAGATATCTATGTATTTGAGACTTCTGTTGTATCTTGTTTAACTCTGTTATATATATATATATATATATATCTAGTAGCTTCATGAACTACTATTCTTTTGTTTCCGCTGCATTATTGTTATATTATTCTGTGTCTGTGATCTGTGATTATTTTATTTACTGTATATGCTGAGTTTTGCCAAATTTAAATTAACAATCTGATATTTTGAGCAATTCAAATCCGACATGTATGGATGCGAATGGTTGAAAATTTCAGGTCACAGTTGTCATCGTCGAAACCGTAAACTAAGGGTTCTAACATAGAAAAGTGCTGCGGAAAAGTGCATTTTTAACTATATTGATTAAAACTACTTTTTATTATTCGAAAATTAATTTTTATTACTGAAATCAATTTTAAAACATTTATAAGATTAATCCATATTTTTAAACAATTTTAAAACATCATTCTTAAAGAAATCCAGTTTTGAATTCCGAACTACAAAATCGGGATTTTTCCAAAACTTGTTTTACTCATATTGCATAATCTACTTATCGAAATCTCGATTTTCATTCTTCGTTGGAAAACTATGGATACAATAGTTCGGAAAATTCTTATCTCGAAGAATTTCGAGCTATATTCCAACTTTTACACTTGTTTGACTTTTATAGCGCGCAATCGCGTACTACCGTTACACGACGCGCATATTGTTAGCTAAATTTTGCATTTCTTATCAAACTTCACCAAAACACTTTTAAATGTTTATAAAACATTTCAAATACATTTCAAACCATTTTTAAGAGGTTTAACAATTTCATATACACCATTTCATTAAGTCAAGCAAAGTGATTTCCTTAGTGCTTATCGACGTGTATATTCGTGGCTTGCATATATTTTCAACATTCATATTTAAACAACCAAACTTGATGATCAAAGCATATTAAACATCCATTTGCAACATCATATCATCATCCAACATATAGTATAATAGTTTAGGAGTTCTCACACTGGATTTTAAATGATTTACTTAAAAATTCGATACAGCTCCGCTATTCGAGTTTCGAAGCTCGCTATTCTTCGGATTTTAGCTCCTAAATGCCTTGACCAAGTCTTAAGGAGGCTAGGGGGTGCACGGCCTAGGATGCAGTGATGAGTGGGCTCGGCCTAGAGTAGAGTGAAGTGGAGTTTGTGAAGAACAAAGAGAAATGATGAGTTTTGGAATCGTTTTGAATGATTTTACTATATATAACTATATGTTATAATTTTATTTTATTTTTGAAATAATTTTTGACATTATTTCTCTTAGGATGGAAGCCATTAAAGAGGAAGCAAAAGCTTGAGAATATGAAGAAGAAGATGAATGAAAAAGAAGAGAAGAGGGTGGGGTATTTATAAGAAAAAAGAAGAGTACAAAGGAAGACATGTACACATCACCTTTGCATCACCATTTCAAGGCTTCTCCTACACTCCTCCTCTCCTCCAAAGCGCGGCAAGAAGCCCCCTGCACATCACTTTCATCTTCTCATGTGTACATATGTTGATTTATAAAAGCTTAAGGAGTAAATTTGTTTAAAATATCTTATATATTTTATATTATACTTTTATATTTATATATTCTAGTGTGTGTGTGTATTTATGTACATGTTATATGTATGCATATGTACATGTATATGTGTATGTAACATACTCCTACAACGTTGCACAACTTCCACACGTTTTCGTTACAAATTCCGATTCCGATTTTCGGTCATATTTTCTCTTTTAAGTTAATATGCATATTTTTGTAAACAATTTTGAAAATAAATTTTTCTATCATTCTTGACTAATAAAAATGATCATATTTTATTTATGAAACCACATATATTAATAATAATCATTGTTATATCAATATGGCTAAACAATCATTTATTTAAAGTGAATCTGTCCCATCGCCCCCAATTGACACAATTCTCGAAATTAGTTAGTGATCTATGTATTATGTATTAAGGACTAAGAGTGTCATATCATCTTTTTCTCACTGCAACTCAGTTGTCCCTTTCTCCATTGATTTCTCTATCTCCCATTTTATGCTATTCATGAATGAGATTTTCCCATACAATATAATTATGATCATCAACATAAGTTTTTTAGATTATTTCATAATATACATAGAAGAATGCTTTTCAATTGAGCAATAAGCTTTGCACTTTTGGTGTATTTATTTTATTAGTAAGTTAATCGGTTGTGAGTATAAATGAAGTCCACATTGTTAAAATAATAATGCTTAATAATTAAACAAATATGATAAAATAATAAAGCTGAATAATTAAACAAATATAATTTTAAAAAAATGCTTAGTGTTGACGTTGTATTTTAATGCACACCTTTTTAAAAATTGCGCTACTTCTCAAAGTAGTAGAGAGAAAAATCCGATGCCAAATGAATATTGTTATAGGATGAAATAAACCATAATTAAATTTCATGTATAATTAAATAACCATTGCTCTAGTCAATGAGGAAAACCCCTTCCCAAAGCATGTATAATTAAATTCATGCACCTATATTTGAATTATATCCATATAGATATAGCTATTATCTTAATGATAATTCTTATTTTATTTTTTGGATGTAAATATATCCCTTAATGACCTTTCTTGCCATCTCAAGCTTTGTGTTTGTGTAAACTGAAATAGGTCGCCAACCACAGTTTAAAATCTATTAAAATGAGCCAAAGCCTGTCATTAACTATTATTTTGTCCTTTTAAAAAAACAGAAGAAATTATGAATTTTATTCTAAACCACATACCATTCGATTTGTAGTTCTTTGTCACACCTTAGTTTTGCTTCGAATTTGATAAAAGGTTCATAGTTTTACATTCCCATTAAAAATTGGGGTAATTAATGGGGAAAAAGAAAGCCATGCAGTTTTATTTGACATCAATAGCTCCTTCATATATTATACATGCACACTGTTAGCATTTAAGAATTTTGCATTTTGTTGAATTCATGCGTTTGTAGAAGAACCCAAAAGGCACAAGAAAGTTTCACGTATAATAATTCAATGGTAACTCAGACAAGAGAAATAACTAATATCTCCCTGCCTCATTCAAAACTAAAGATACAACAAAAGAGACAGTCGAACAAACTGATTACCCACATGATTAAGGACAAACTGCATGCTAATTATGTACAAATGATACTCGAATACAGATAAGAAACATATCTGTATATCTTCTTCGGTTTGTTGTTATCTAAAGTCTACAGATGCACGTAGCCTTCAAATGAACTTAAAGAAGCAAAGCAAAAGCCCGGTAAACTATTGCACACCCTTCTATCCTTAACTTGCGTGTATACTTTGCGAGATTAGTAGTGTGTGAAAAATGGAGCTAAAGCTGTTGCTTTTCGATATGATTTTGCTTAAAAATGGAACTAAATAAACGATAGGTCACTAGTTTGATTTCCAATGCCATCAAAAACATGCAGTCTAAAACTTAGGTAGTGCTTGGTTTAAAAACGAATTTTGAGTTTTCTGTTTTCAAATATGTATGTTAAATATGAGAGGAGTAAAGTAATGACGGAGGTTATGAAAGAAAAATGGAGAGACGACGGAAAGGATGGAAGGATGACGAAAGGATAGATTGTTTCTCTACTTCTATTATTTTTCAAAACACGAAAAATAAAAAAAAGTTGTTTTCTGTTTTGTATGTTAGTTTCATTTTCTAAATTGATCGTTTTCGACAATATACATACATCTTGCGCATTATTGTATGAACGAAAATCCAAAGTTAAAAATGACAAACCAAACACAGCCTTATTGTTGCAAAAAACTTTCATTCTACGGTTTGCATAGACAATTATCTCCTCAAAGTTGTTCGCTTACACCGGTTTGCATAAACGATTGTCTCCTCAAAGTTGCTCCTGTTTGCATAAACCATTATCTCCTCGAAGTTGTAGCTCATGAATTCAAAAGGAGATCTAATGGTTGACATCTCTTGCATTAATTGTGTCATCTATTTGTTACACAACATATATACATACATATATATACATATATGAAAAAAGAAACTGGGATAGCTTGTTATTAGGAGAATAGCCAGGAATCAATATTGTGCTGGACTACCTGAATCAGCAGTGACATTTTACAGGAGCATACTGAATATATACAGAAATATAACTGATGTTTGAACATAGCTATATCCTTGATTAACCAAGAAGGGGAAAAGCATAGAAGTTTTGCTAATGAGTGGATCAAGAATGCTGATATTTTGCTCAAATAATGTCTCCTTGTGTTGATTTAAAAATTAAAATCTGCTATTGTAGGCTAGTAGCATTGAGGTATTAGATGAATTTTTGGAGTTAGCTTGGAGTAATTTGAGAACAATTTATTTGTAGTAAGAATATTTTAGTTGTTCTTTTACCAAGATCTCTGCTATGTGCTTACTTTCTATCCCTAAAACTACAGTCTGATACACAATAGTGGGAGCAGTGCTATATGCTTTGGGTGAATATAATTTAACATAACAAAAATATAGTTATGTTAAATAATGTTATCGCTGCAATGCAAATCAACTGACTTGGAGCGCCTAGATTTAATAATATAAATATTCGGCTCAGGTCCCTAATAAGTTTCAAAATACACAAAAACTCCAGTTAAAAAAAGTATGTAAATTAGGTCCCTAGAATTAAGTTAAAATTAAGTTACTAAGTAATTGCATATATTTATGCAATTATTCACTGAATAATTGCAGACATTTATGTAATTTTTTCGGTGAATAATTGCGGAAATTTTCTGCAGTTTTTTTTAGTGAATAATTGCGGAATTTTCCGTAATTTTTTGAAAATTTTGCGAAAATTTCTGCAGTTTTTCAGTGAATAATTGTGGAAATGTCTGCAATTTTTTAATATAATTGCATAAGTGTATGCCATTATTCGATAACTTAATTTTAGGGACCGAATTTACAAACTTTTTTTACAAGGGTTTTTGTGTATTTTGAAACTTATTAGGGACCTGTGTCAAACCGTCCCTTTAATAATTGCCTCAGCAGAAAGTTCTCCATTGACTCCAATAAGCTGCATTGTTATTTGGTCCTTAAAAGACCAAAAAGTATCAACTTACTGCTACGATGCATTTACCTTAAATTCTAGTACGACCCTACTATGAAAGAAATGAGATGTACATGCATTCATTTATAAGAATTTTGGGTTATTTATAAGGGGAGGAGGGGGGGTGTATGGGGGAAATCACCCGAGAGTACAAGAATTTTATATTAAACATGATACATAATAATGCTGCATCACCCTAATGCATGGATATGAAAAACTGTAGATATGCACGTATACTATAGAGTGCAAACTATATAGTGCTGGACACACCCTTATGCTTGATTTCTTGCAGGTAATATAATTACATATAGGTTTGCAAGTGCTATATTAGCTGATTTTTACACTACTATACCAATACTGAAGTATCGACGTTTTAAATTGGTTTAAATTTAATTTTTTTAGTTATGATAAATTTTGAAAGTGCCGATTTTGATCTTCAATGAGTAGTGGTTTGATTGGTTTACATGAAGTGTTGTTTTAACCGATCAATGCATGTTTGGAAGTTTAAAATATACACCGATTTTGAGAGTTTTCTACTAAAGTAACATTACATATATATCTTTATGTTTTATGAAGATTAATTCTACAATATAATTAGTGGGGCATAATTGAAAAAAAAATAATTATAACCTCTCAAAACACCCCAATTTGATGAATTGAGAATTGCTATGAAAATTATACTTTACCGGTTTTATAGCCAACAACAACCAGTGTGGAAAAAACTTACAACCAGAGATTATAATAACACTTGAAATACAGAGCCGTCCAAAACCGGTAGAAAATAAACTCCCAAGCGGAGCCTAAGTGTATATCTTGTTAATTTAAAGCATAAGCAAATGTGTACAAAAGCATACTTGTATGAAAAATTGCTAGGTAACAATCCTTTTACATCTAATCTAATCTCAATAGTAATATATAATCTACGAATTTATTCATATCTGTTCACGTAGGAAGCAAAGAATCTGAAATGTAGGCCTACATGAGCAATGGCGTGGAAAGCGGCACACTTAAGTAGGAAAACTGGCGAGGTGCCCCATATGCAGCAGAAAAATATGTAAGTCCCTCGTTACAAATTAAAGTCTTTCTATGCTAGTTGTTTCTATGTGGGTTCTTAGTACTTTACACACAATTATACTAAGCAATTTAAAAAAAAAACACACACGCATATATAAACACCCGTATAAAGTACATAAAAATTAATCTCTTAGTCATGGTCCCAATAAACAAGAAAACCTCAACAGAGGCAGTATGTCTTATATGTTATCATGTTGTTTTTCATGTAACCAAACAAATAAAATATTTTTGTTCTCTTCATTGTAATGTTCAATTTTCATCATAATATTTTGCATTTTATATTACTTGGCTGAAGATATAGATCTCACCTTCCTATAAGTACACACGAGTACAGAAGCATCCTATAGCAGTGCGCGATAATCATTGCCAAAATGTTTGATATTCATTCATCGTTTATGTCCATTGCTAGAGTTGCCCCCCGTCCCAAACTTCGAAGTAAACTTTATGCATTCTAATGCTTTCAAGTATTTATGTCATGATATAGAAAATAACTAATGTGCATTGCTCAACTCGGCAACTCTTCACATGGAACTAACTAATGCTAACTCTTTCTATGCAGCAGAAAACTGAGCAAGTCTCAGTTTGTACAAACTGAGCAGATGCTCAGTTCTAAAAACTGAGCAAACTCAGTTTATAAAAACAAGGTTTATATTTCCGAATGTGCGGGCTTTAATAAAAGTTGTAGAAGAAAGGCAAAAAACAAAAGCTAGTGTTAATGGTAATGAAGGAGTAATAGTTTAGAAGATTTTGATGGAGATGCATATGGTGAGGTTTCTTGAAATGACAAAAAAAAAGCTATTACCGTGCTGAAGTTTTTGATGCACCTTAAAATGGTTATTATAGTGTTTGAGCTAGTTGATGGAGGTTTTATAATTTGATCTAAGTATCGCATGTGTTATTTGTAAGCTTCAAGTCATTTTGTAGTAGTGAAGTTTGAAGTGTATACCTAAGTTATTATACAATGAACTTTGTAGAACTTGATATGAAGCATATATATGTGTGTTAGATGTTGGTTTTGAAATTCAACGATACATTGCTAATGAAATTTTGTGATACATTGATTTTGAAATTTGGTTATATGTTGCTATAAATTAATTTGGTATGATGATATGTGAAAGTATTATAAGGAATAAATATGGTTCAACTAAATTGAATTTGTAACACTTGTAACCATTACAGCACGATGGATCAAAATTTTTTTCACAATTTTTCCAACAGTTTTACCCGTTGGGAATTTTCTAGTTGCTAACGGTTATGACCGTTAGGAAAACTGTGACAAAATTTGCCATGCAGCTATTCTTAACGGGTATAACCGTCAGTTTATAGTTGAAAAGGTTATAACTATTGGGAAAAAGCAATTCTAGTGTTGTGTAAATAATAATATTTTACGATTCTCCGATATATGTTGTTACAGCCGACATCTAAACTATATAGCAGCATCGATGATCATGAGAAAGCACATTGTCTGGAGCTTCAATATAAGCACTTTGAAGCATGATCTCAACAGGTAGTCCAGTCCTACAACGAGGTAATGTTGGTGCTAATAAATTTTTTGATTTTCGTTCATACCCTAGTGGGCCAACATGCCTTGGAATATGCAGCAGATTGTAGTGTTCATTCGGTCACCATGTTTGTGTTTGCTAATCTTTTGGTTTGGATTTTTCAACCCTTCTCAATGAGGTTTCCAATGCTTTAGAACTTCATTGTAGTTCAGCTGTATTGGTATGCTTCTCTGCTATCGACGTGAGTTTACAATGGAAGAACACCTATGTACCAACCTTCTCCCTTCATTATTCTTTTTATTTGTATTTCTTTCTTTTTTTGAAGAAATTGCGCGAGGGATTAGGGAGAGAATGTCGGTGTATTAGAAAAAGATGGTTAGGCAATGTGCCTACATACGAGTTAAGACATGCCATTATTTTAGCCTATATTATGCTGATGAATTGAGATAGTGTGAAAAAAATTTGTCCAACGAAATTTGTTTACTTTATAGTGAAAATGTGGTTGTGATGAATGTCTTCATAAAAATAAGACATTCATTGCAACACGTTTTCATTATAAAGCAAACAAATACATCGAAAAAATTCATTCAAACTGTCTCAATTCACTCTCATAGTATAGATAGCAATAAGGGCATGTCTTAACTAGTAGTTAGACATATTGCCTAACAGCCTCTCTCTACTAAACTAGAGATCTCTTCCTACTCCCTCGCGCAATTTCTGCATCAAAGAGAATACAAATAAATAGAATAATAAAAGAAGATATGTGCATGAGCCATGCGTGGTTCTTCCATTGTAAAATTGGATCGATAACAAAGAAGCATACCAATGCAGCTGAACCTACAGTGAAATCCTGAAGAATTGAGAACCTCCTTGAGAAGGATTGAAAACCAAATTAACCAACACCGACAGTATCTCGTTATAGAACTCGTTATAGCTGTTGAGATCATGTTTCAAAGGGCTCGGCTCTGGACAATGCATTTCCTCGTGACCATCAATGATGATATATAGTTTAGATGTCGCCTAGCTAGGACGCTAGGTAAAGGAAGCGGTTCGGATAAAGGCATGTTGGCAGGCCGTGCCATGGCGTGCTTGTGTCAGAAAGACGTTATAATGCCGAGAGCTGTTGATGAACAGTGACGCCAATGCATTATAGACTTCAAAATACAGGGTTGTTGCTGCATAGTGACATTTTTGTCTGATGAACAGTGTTGTCTTATGTTGATCTTGTAAGAGAAACAGTACAGGTCGTCATCTCTTTATGCAGGGACGATGTGACGCTTTTGTCATATATCAGTCGAGTTACGACAAAGTGAGATGGACGGAGAGGTTGGACGACCTGATAAATAATGATTGATAAATAATGATGGGCGGAAGAAGAGGCGAGAGTTGGGAGGATATGGGAGGCGAGGTTTCATGCAATGATCCGATTGTCAAATTACAGGATGAGGGAGTCCGTGAGGCTCTAGACTTTTCATTGATAGGGATGATTGGACGAGTCGACGCTCGAATCCATGAGATAGCGGGATGGCCATGCTTTTGAGGCTCGAGTCATCGTAAGTATATAGACAATTTGAGCAGGATCTGCTTTTAGTTGAGCAGTATGGTACGAGCTCGTATCGTTGGTACGTTTACTAATGAATTCATTGCCTTTTGCAAGAAATCTAAGCAATATTTTTCTAAGTTCGCTTCTACATGTAGAGACGGACTTGTCTTTATGTGTAATTAATGTGAATGACGGTGTTGCACACTTACCGATTGTGACGCTTCATTATTTGAGACAATTTCAAAGACGCGACCCTTGTGCTCCTAACGAGTTCTATGACAGATCACTCCCAAAGGAAATTTTAGCATTGTGACAAAGGTCCTCCTTCTACATGTCGATTTCTTCTTTGCATCGAGACAAATTGATAAGCGGGTAGTTCTTGATAAATCAGCAAACTGTTTTGGGAATATGCTAACTATCACAGAATTACGGTTATTTAACCATTTCCAAAATCTTTGAATGAGGTCTAGTGATTTAGTGTTGTTTTAGTTAATCTGCCGTGTTGAAGTAAACAAAAAGGAAGAATGCATGATATTATACAGTGGCCGATTTGGAGATTCACATTCGTTACCAGAGTAGCTTTATTCTTTGTTGTGTACAAGTATATCAATGAGTTATAGGCATTTGCAAAAATAAATGAAACTTATTGGTGGAGAAGAGATGAGAGGTGAAGGCGTTCAACTATGGAAATGGAAATGTAAAAGGTCAACTTCGAAGTGCTATAGCTTTCTAATTAACACTTGTGGTGATTAAAGGAGTAGGTTGGGATCCTAATAGGTGCATCGAGTGACTTTGAGTAACTGTGAGGAAATGGCAAGCAATCTTTCAAAAGCACGCAATTCTCCAGTTGACTAGATTTTTCCAAGACACAATCGATATTTTGTTAATCTATCTGATGTGGGAGACACAATCGGTATTTTATTAACAGCTTCTCCATTAGAAATTTGATATTTCGAAACTGAACTCACTCATGCAACTATCACCATCATGTTGAGTAAAAAGCCATTTCTGAGAGACCAAACCTTCCTTAAAAGAGTCGGCTGGAAACGATGGTTATTGATCCATTATGGACAAGATTTTTTTGTATTTTTTGCACTCTTTTAATGCATCCATCTATGAGAGTTTACATGATTTGGATAATGTTTGGACATCCAAATGAGTTTTCTAATCCACTGAACATTCGTAGTTATAAATTTTCAATAGCATATTTATGACATAAAAATTGTTATTTGAATGCTAAACTATTTATGAAAATTCCATTAAAAAAATTGATAAGAAAATTAAGTTCTATTAGAAATCGATTATAAACCTATTTTGGAAGTTGGATTATAACCGAATATCAGTGCTAAAATTTCCAGTAAACACTCTGGTTGCAAACTAATAAAACATTGTAATTTAGCGCCCGTTTGGTTTCGTTTTGAGTTGTGTTTTTAACCTGCACTACAAAATACAAGAAAATGTGAGAATATTTCTTACAATTCTTAGCCATTGCGATGATGGACGGACAATGGAGGAGATGAATTGTTTTCCGTCCTTTTGTTATGTCCCAAAACACGAAAAATCAAAAAAAAACTTATTTTTTATTTTCAATGTTAATTCCATTTTTCAAAATTGTTTGTTTTCTAACAATACATAAAAAGTGTGCATTTTTTGTTGACGAAAACACAAAACTAAAAAGGCAAACCAAATGGGGCCATTTTTTTAAGTAGATGTGTAAGAATTGAAAGTCATGTCATTTGCATTGATTGCATTCAAAACCCAGAACCTCTGAGTCCCCGGGGAGTCTAACTTTGTATAAAAGTTGCTCTAAGTTTTGTGATCAAAATTGTATCTAGGCGAGTGGTAAGAACACCTTCACTTCTTTGTCTCACACTTGTCTATGTAAAAGTTGAGTTTGATCTTTAATAGTTCTATTGTTCACTCATTATTATTTTTCTTGGCAAACCGATCACAATTTGGCTGATTTTAACCTTAAACAGATTACAAAATTACATCTCAGTAATAAATTCAAAAAGTCTCAAAATTGTTCAACATTGATGATGAAGCATGCAAATGGATCAATGGAGAACTAAAGGTATTGCGAGAACATCGTTAGTAAGTTTGTATTTAGGCATTATGTAATACTGGTGTTATTTTATACTTTAATTTGTATTTGAACTTAAAGTTAATTGTATGAATTTGAGTTTGTAGCAAGTGCAAAATATTAAACATTAAACATTGAATATTGATTGTTATTGATTATTAACTATTGAAACAATTAATATCTGCTGCTTGCATGAAATACACAACAATATTTATTTCCTATCCTACCTCTACTCAATCCCCAGCATGCGCAAAAAAAAAATTAACTTCACACCTTGCCCATGTGTAACCCACAATTTGATATAAAAGGAGATACTCTCATAAAAGGATATATTCCTTCCTCGTGAAAATGGATATTTGAGCAGTCAGATTCTCATAATCATTTGAACTATGTAAAAATACCAGAATAACGAGATTATTATTTTTCTGAACAAAAAAATTGTTCACTAGGCTTAAAAGGAACATTTTTCTGAATTGCTTAATTCTGAGAGTGTTTACTTGTCTACATTTCACTTTATTTGTTTCTATTTCACCACAGAATCATAGGAGCTTTGGCAAGACTAGCAAAAACAAATTGTTATTCGATTAAAT
Source organism: Allium fistulosum (assembly GCA_030737815.1). NCBI lineage: Eukaryota > Viridiplantae > Streptophyta > Magnoliopsida > Asparagales > Amaryllidaceae > Allium > Allium fistulosum. The sequence continues at coordinate 1,051,664,966 of CM060907.1, forward strand.
AAGTACATAGTATCAGAATGCTCATAATTATCGAGAATCAATCTATTTAATTTAACCTGATGTGCCAAGCTACCAATGCAGTTATGATATGTGAAAAATATTTTAATTGTTAAACTAATTTCAAATTATTTATATGCAAAAGCTTTGAATAATTTGGTTAAATTAGTAACCAAATAAAACTATTTTACAAGCCTAATATAAATCAATTTTAACTTTATAATAGAACTGATTCAAAATACACAAATCAAGCTAGTTTATTCAATTCTAACGAAATATTGCACAATCTAAACCAAAAAGGCAGAAATTTTCAGTAGCTACTCTATTTGGCATGGCAAGAGAAACTATATGAGCAAACATCGCAATAAATTCCTTAATTGCAATAAATTCCTTAATTGATATGTAAGAAGGAAGTTATGTTATCCCTTTGTTAACTGCATTCATATGCACAGTACAGGGAAAGTTTACACATCTGCCAAAACAACCGCTTAATAATTTTTGTTTTTTTGATAAATATGCAAACATCACATCTACACTATGTATATAGATGCAATACGCTACGTATATAGATGCAATTTAGCTGAGATGAAGGGAAGTTTTCATCTAGACCTACCTGTCAACGGAGTTTCAGATGTGAATAGCGTCATATCCGCATTTGCATTCAAAACATTTTTGAATATCAGATATCCACGTGGATGTGGATGCAGATGGATATCAAATAATTAGCATATCCGCTAATGATTGATAAAACAGAAATATAAATAGAAAACTTTGATTTAACATCAAAGTGGTTAAGACGCTAAGGCGCAAAATGGCGAAAGCCTTGGGTTTTTTGAACCTTTGGCCTTTTTGCGTGCCTTTTATACAATTTTGATCTACTATTTTACTAACTACAAATTAAATTTTAAACCATATTTTATAATTCATTCAACTATTTAAACATTTTATTAACTAAATTTTAAATCATATTTTATAATTCATTTAACTATTAAAAAAAATTATTTAACTATTTTGTAAACTAAAATTTGAATTTTGCAAAAAGACGCCTCAAACGGCAAAATGCCACTCAAACTGAAAAAAGCGCACAACGTGCGCCTGAGCGAGCCTTGATAACTAACATAATATTTTTTCAACCGGACATAGTATAGATGTATGTCAAATCAACAAATATGATGATAATAAATAGCTATGAACCGTTGAATGCAAAAATATAAACTATTAACTTTATAAAAAATATAAATATATATTATTCAATGTATTAAAATACACAAGAAATAAAATAAAATTTTGACAAAAACCGAACGGATAATTTTTGGATGCGGATGTGTTTGTATCTGCGTCCGCATTCGCTTTTTCAAATATCGGGTATTTTTCCGCAGTTCGAATATGGATGCCGACGGATTTCAAATTTTTCGAACATCCATTGACAGCTTTAATTCCATCTCATCGTATACTGACATACCTAAATCTTAGGTACCGTTCACAGCCAAAAAATGGATAATTTAGGTTGACCTCGCGTCAGACGCGTCAAGGGTGAGGCACACTCAATTGCACCGTTTGGGTGAACCGTTGGAAATGAAAAGCTTACGACGCATCGTATGCCACTGACTTTTCCTGATGGTCACCCTTTCCATTTCTTTATGTACGTTCCCCTCTTTTTTCCTCATCAAATCACCATTCGCCTCCCCCAAAACGTAAATTCAACTGATTTTTGCCGATTATACGCCACTTTTTTAAGATAAATTTCTTTGAATTTGCTTTTTTTACTAATATCTACCTCCTGTATTTCTCAACTTATTTTGATTTTTTTTCAAAATGTCGACCTTTTAAATCTTTCTGTTCTTTTACCCGCCACATTGAAAACTGAAGCGAGGAATGGACGTTGGCATTTATCGACATTTGCTACGCCAACATAGGATCTTGAAAAAGCCAGGTTAGTTATTGGTACGACAAAATCATTAATGACTTCAACACACAGATTATCGATCACGAAGTCGATCGCATTAAAAACAAGTTTGACAACCTCAAGCTGTCTGGGCATGAAAAACAAGTATGATCACGTAGGCGAATTCCGGATTGTGGAGGACACTATGGGAGGAGATGACAAGTGGTGAGACCCGACTGTTAGGAAGTACAATAAATTCAATATTAACTCTACTTTGAAATTCCGAGAGCTGGATGTGATATTTGAAGGCTGCATCACGTTCACAATTCCGAAGGCTCCACCTACCAATGTCCAATTCAACATCCAAACGTATGACAACTTTCTCATATGTGATACTGTCGAGATCAGTGCTCTCACTTTCCAAGCTTCTACACATCTGCATCGCTCTGCTACTACTTCCGCTCGTAGACGTCAACCAAGTGAAGTTACTTCGCATCATGCGGAGATGGCAGAGACTATGGATAGATGTATGATCGTGTGACAGGAGGATAACTCATTTTTCAAATGATAAATTTAAGAAAATTTAGGAGAAAGATGTGTAATTAAAACAAAATAAAACAATAACAAAAATAATTATTTATAACAAAACAATTAAAATACCAGTTTTAAATGTTTCTTTCGTAACACAAGGACACGTTTTCCTTTCGTGGCTTGTTATTCTTTTGTGTTCTTTCGTGTGCCAAAAGAACACAACCTTACTATAAATTCTCAACAACAAAAAATCAGGAAGATCTTCCTGCTATTTCAGAAATAGTCATCTATCAAAATGTTAAGGATATAATTGACAATAACTATATATATATATATATATGTATGTATGTGTATGTGTGTGTGTGTTTATATAGCATCTCCTGTAAATTTCTAATCAGTCCAAGCATATGATTTAGGGTAACTTTGTTTTACAATGTCAGGTCCCTTTTAATTTCCATAACCTGGGAACGATCTCATGCTTGAATGAGTACCGAAGTTAATCCATAACTGAAATTCTATGTTGCCTTGATGCACTTGCTTCAGTATTTCAACTCAACATAAGTTAAAATAGAATGAAAATCACATTTATCCTTGAATCATTTATTATTTGCTAAATTGGCATACCTATATGTTAGTACAATGCAAGTCACTAACAGAAGAAAGAATGGTACTTCTAAAATATAATCGAACAGCTAAGAAAAGACGCAAACACAACATATGTTTTCATGGATTATTTTACCCAAATTGTACTTGAACAAGAAAGCAAAACCAGAAATAGCACACTTAATTAACATCACGAAACGAAGCAATAGCAAGTCATTCATCCAAAGCTAAGCAAAATTAAAAATCAAGCAGTGAGCAAAACAGCACCTCCGTTAGCTTTAATCTTCTTCTCGGCATTCTTACTGACCAACTTTGTCTTGATCACCACACTCTTCCCCTCGGGAAGCTGTCCCTTTCCCAACACCTTGAAATATCCAAACTGACCCACATCGATCAACGGCGCTTCACCGCCAGATCCGGCCTTCTCCTTCACGGATTCGGGCACGAGCGACCAGAGCTTATCGATGTTCACAGTCGGGCAGTAGAATTTGTTGCGGAGTTTGTGAAAGTACCGCATGCCGACTTTACCGAAATAGCCAGGATGGTATTTGTCGAAGAGGATACGGTGGTGGTGCAGCCCACCGGCGTTTCCACGACCACCAGGATGCTTTCGGTGCTTTCCGATACGACCATGTCCGGCGCTTACATGGCCGCGCTTCTTGCGGTTTTTCTTGAATCTGGTTGTCATGGCGGCTGCTGCTAGGGTTAGAATTCTTAGGGTTTGGTGAAAATACGGGTTTTATCGCGGAACCAGTGGGCTTTTCGCTTGGATTCAGCTTCGTAGTTAAATTGGGCTATCGACAAACTATTTTAAGTGAAAATTAGGTTGAAGGGCTTTTATTTCCAAGAAAATTAGTTTTAAGGACATCACTTTTGAATAATTAGTTTTAAGGACAATTTACAGGATAATGATAAATTCATTTATCTTTTTAAGTTATATAGGAAAATGATAAATCTTTTTAGCATTATTTCTGTATAACTGAAAATGATAAATTCTTTTATCTTTTTCCTGTAAAATGTCCTTAAAACTTATTACCCACACAAATAAGCCCTTGAAGTGAAAATCCCCCTATTTTAATTTAGTGGGTTGGATTGTACATGACCTCTTTGTATGATAACGAATAATACCGACCATCTCTTTTATCCTTCTAGTTGGATTTTAGGGGATGATTTGGTTGGGTCAGTTGGTCCGATGAAATTTGTTAAACCGAAATAAAACCTGTAAAATGAAAACCAAACCAACCAAATTAAGATTGGTTGGTTCGGTTGGTTATCCAATTTAACCGAACTAAAAATGATTCACATTTATCATTGAAGTATTCATTGTACTTTCAAATAAAATACAAATATAAGAGTAAAGTATTCTTATTTAGTATTTGTATGCTTTTTAATAGTAATTTTGGCACATGTATGAAAAATAAAAAAAATTAGATGCTAAACTAATCCAAAAAAATCATTATACCATTAGTAATTTTGACACTATAATAAAAGTTCGGTTAATTTGGTTAATTGATAACCAAACAAATTTTTTTACAGACCGATTAGAAATCAATCTAGTTTCAAAACCAAATCAAATCTGTCGAAATAAATTGGTTTGGTTGGTTTATTTGGTTTAACCAAGGAATGTCCATCCTATTGGATTGTAGCGAATTCATCAGCTTACATGTAAAATACGTAATACATAAAAGTAATGAACAAGGATAAAAATAAAAAATAAAAGAGTTAAGTGGAGGAGAGGAGAAAGTGCAAACTATTACATGTGAACTGTAAGTAGTGGAATTTCAAATCACACATGTACAGACAACTCATGTTATTTCCACTACACACATATATGTACGTACGTACGTACGAGTGTGAACTCGTGTTATGCACCCGATATTCTAAAATTACATAGATTGAAATAGTTAAAATGTGATATTGATAATGGTAGTGGTGATTCCAAAATACAAAACTGATCAAATAATTATAATATAAAGTGAGTTTCTCGCCTTAAGATCGTATCTTTAAATAGATATTCACATTGATATGGTTAAAAAAAATTATACTAAATTTTTTCTAACAATAAATTACGTAAATCACAAGCGTATCTAGTCAAAATTCATTAAAGATATTCCATATCGCATCAGAATGAGAAGATTGAAATGTAGACCGAAGAAATTTTAGAATAATGTTAAAAGGTGAAGATAATATGGTTTTTAAGCATAATATCATAGAGTTCAACAGAATATCATGGAAACTACGATCCGATAGTAAAAATTATTTGCAAAATGTAATAACGTAAAAATTACTCTAAATTTTCCATTATTGAACTTCAAATTGCATAAAATACTTTCATGTCTAGTTACCAGCAAATGAGCTGGGCATAATCGAAGAACAAAAGATTCATAAATAAGCCTCCAAATAGCATATAATGTTAGTCTATAGGATAATGGTTTTGATGACAACAACTATAGAAGTGTTATAAAATATATATGTGCAGGAAATCTATATGCAGGTATCAACAAAAGAAGACTGTACAGTAAAGAAGACAAAGATCAAGAGTTCAGGATTGAAGACTCATGAGATTCAAGATATTCAAGAGTTCAAGACAAATAATATAGTTAGGTTAGATATTTGTTAAAACTCCTTGAAAGCACTATCATTCTTTTTTATCCAATTTACTCGTGGAATGGAATCCACTTCGTTCTTGTTAAAGGGATGGAACCCTAGTGAGATGGAACTCACGAAATATCTAGTGGAACGGATAGTAGCCCTATTTTGTTATCCACTAATTTTGATTCAAAATGATTTTCAAAATTATCTCTTGTTTCATAAAATGATTTTCAAATATTCCTTTTCAAAAGAAAAACCTTCGTTCGTATTTCCAAAAATGTTTTAGCCTCAAAATCATATTTATCATTTTGTTATATTTTGATTTCAAAATTGTCCTTGATATTTTAGCCTCAAAATCTATTTTAATATTATATTTACTTTAGTTTATTTACCTTGATTTTAAATATATTTTAGTATATATACATATATATATTCATAAGTATTTCTACTTCTAAATACCTTATACAAATACATAGAGTCCATTTGAATAAAGTTGCATATGTTTTAAATCATCATTTTCAAAGGAAAGCAAATCATCATTTTTAATAGACCATGTCGACATCATAGTTACTCGTCATGTCGACATGCTTCCCGTTATAGCAAAGGTTGTTTTCAAAAGAAGTGTCTATTCGTTTAAATCTCTTTGAATGGACACATCCATTCATTCTCTATAAATAGAGACTGTTATGGACGTTTTCCAGTAACTACATTCTTTATTTTCTCTCCTCTTTATTCTCTTATCTTATTTTCTAATCATCCTATCCACATTCTGCCGAAATCTTAAGTGAATCAAACCAGAATATCTCTAGTTTGATTCTCTGCCACCCTCTTCAAAGAATCTCAGTGCTTATCAGAGTTATAAATACATTTGTACTCAAAGAAACTTGTTTAGGGTTATAAAGGTGTGATCGTGTCCTTGGAAATCGATCGGGTGAACTTGTGTCCTGTGAATCAAGTGGTTCTACCCAGAGACCTGAGAATCTGGAGGGTGTACCTCGTTGCCTTGGAATCGAGGGATTGTAATCTAGATTATTATTGAATAGAAAGCCGTACGAGTTGTGCGGGACTGGATGTAGGGTAACACCGAACCAGTATAAAATTCCTGGTGTGTTCTTTCCTTTACTTGCTTTTTATTTATATTTGCATCTGTTTGTGATTCTATGATTTGATCTGTGATTGTGTATTTGCATTAAGTTAGTTAAATCAATTTAAATCAAAGAAGTTTTAAAGAAATTCTTAAAACACTATTCACCCCCCCTCTAGTGTTAAATAGCCTTAAGATCATCTTCCGCGTCCCTGTCATATAAAGTAAATTGATTTAATATAGTTTACATTAATCTTTGATATATAATAATAAACTATTGAAATCACTTTTAGTGTTTTTGAAACAGCTGTTACGCTTGAATTTATTAAAATTTGTCAAATGAGAAATTTTATAGTGGAAAACTGCTCAACCAACAAAATCTCTACCTTATTTATTTTTATTAATTTTAATATCCGAATATAATTTAGACACTACCCATAGTTTTTTCAAGAGGTTCGACGTAAAGAATTTAACGTTTAACCTTCTACATTTTCACTGTATTTACATACAAATTGATTTGGCATATTCGAAGAACAAATGATTCATATATAAAGCTGCAAATTACATATAAAAGCAAATTAGTTTAGTATGGTTGACATTAATTTTTTTATGTACAACAAATAAAATATTGAATTCACTTTCAATATTTTAATTATGCATCGAAAATCATGATCCAACCTTAGTTTATAAAAAATACCTTATACAAACTATTCTTACTTATTTTAGGAAATAGGAAGAAAAAACTATCAATATGTTATACTTTAGATTTTAAATATTGTACAGACATTTCCTTGAATGTAATTTCAATAAAAAGTGAATATTTGAGGTAATTCAAAGGAAATTGTTAATATAGATGGAACATAAGAATGAATTGTAAATAGTAATAAAAGTCTAGTTAATTGAGTGGGATAGAGGGTTAAATATGCTCTTTGTACAAATCCAAATTACAATCAGATTATGTGACCATTTATGATGATTGAATTGTGTAATTAAAATTGTGATTGCTTTTGAGACGTTAAGGAGTCCGAGAATGAAGAGTAAATGAAATGAATGAATGAAGAAAATAGGCTAGAGATCCAACTTTAGATCCAACTTTAATATATACAATAGATATTACGATGACCTTTTGAATTCGTGTGAAAATAAAAATATTATACGGACTTACCATCCAAGATAATAAACGCAATTTCAAGGAATCATGAAGGCTTATAATGATTCAAAGAATTTTTTTTATAAATATAGAATATACAAAATGAGTTATATATAGAGTGAAAATAAAAATCAAGTGAATTGAATAGGAAAAGGAGTTTAAACCTTACCATAACATTATATGGCACGTTTTGATGATTAAATTGTGAAATTAAAATTTGATATCGTTTGAGTTATTGTGGAGTTTGAGATTAGTGAGAACTATAATGAAAGATGGAAATAAGGAGAATAGATATTTAGTTTTGATGGTAAGAAAGAAATTTTGCCTATGTTTAAAGCTCATAGACAAATAAAATAGATTTGAACAAAAAAAAACCAATAAATAGGAAAGTCAAAGAGACAAGAGTATTGAAGAGTTCAAGATTTCAAGATATTCCGGATAAGTTATGGAGTCATGAAATTTTTGTTAAAATCCTAATAGAATTTTCTTGATCTCTCTCTATTTTAAATAAGTTTTAAATATTTTTCAAATATACTCATGTAGCACCCCATATTTTTGGTAACATTATTTAGGATATTTAATTAGGTAAATTAAATAAAATAAGGTGTTGATTTGGGGATTGAGATTTCATTTAATTAAGGGGTAGCCATGCCATTTAACCAATGAATTAAAAGAAGAGTTAAATTAAAATAAGAGAGGGGTAAAATAGGAAAGAGATCATTCCTATATCCCTAAAACTTGGTCGTGTATTCTCATACACGTTCATTTCATTTTCATTTGTTAAAAATTATAAAAGCTTCAGGTCGGCCACCATTATTAAGAGAAAGAGGAAGAAGATAAAGAAACTAAGGGGAAGCTTAATCAAATCAAATCCATTCAAATCTCAAGCTCCTAAATCCCTAAAGCTAAGGTGAATAATGTTTACATCTCTATTTCTTTTGTTTTCGGTTTTAAGATAAAATCCGAGGTTATTTGCAATGATTTGCCATGTTTTTGAATGATGGAATGATTATATATATTTGTTGATGATTTATGTTTGTTCATATAGACTTTATGACATGTTTTAAGATGAAAACCCTATCAAATGACATTCAAATGCCTTGCGAATTTTTGTATTGACCAGAAATGATATTTTGGAGATGGATTTCAATTTTTAGAATTATCTGAATTATTGTGGATTTTATATAAATTTTCTAGTGAAGAAAATGTTTTTTTGGGTTATAAATTATTTACGGTTAAATAACTAATGGTTTGGCTCTAAAATTTACATATGTTAGAAAACATATAATTTCAGGAATTTTTGTGGAATTTTCCTAAGTGTTTTAGTGGATATATAAAATTATTTAAGGTATGGGACTTAAATGTTTTATATATTTATAAAAGGAGAAAGGGCTTTTTGTAAAATATTCAAATTGTTAATTCTGGAAATTCGGCAGTGCTTTTGAAAAGAGAAACTTGCAAACAATCAGATTTTGACAAATAAGGCAGGTTATGTACAAAGAAATGGTTTAAATGGACAAATAAACATGTTTTTCATTGTTTCGATGCTTTCGACACCAGCTTTCGACTCCATACCTTCGCCTCTGACTCCATCGAAACCAATGCACATGGTATCAAGGAACTGGTACATGGTGAATTGGATGTAGGCGGAAGGTATAAGGTCGAAACCAGGGGTTCCGAAGAGGTTGAGGCACTACTTTGCTTTTAAATGAAAATGCACCTGCTTGCTTTCGACTGAATAGCTTTCGACTTGGTTAGCTTTCGACCAGGTCAAATAGTTTTAAAGAAATGGTTTCGATTGGGTTGAGCATTTGTTTTAAATGAATGTGTTCGACTAGGTTGAAACCTTTAGCTGCACTTTCTACCTTTCGACCCAGATGGTTCCGAAGGGGCTATTTTGTAATCTAAAATTTGGCCACTTCTCCAATGCATTCGAATGGATGGTTACGACACCATCACTTCTTTACTTAGGAATGATTTTGAAAGGAGTGCTTTCGACTTTAATAGGTTTCTGACCCTTTTGTTCTACTTGAAGGCATAATCCAAATGGTTTCGACCGAAACAGTTTTCAAAGGTTTCGAAGGGGTAAATTTTTGAATGGTTTCAAAAGGCTTCCACATGTTTTCAATTGAATCCAATGGCTTTCGAAAGGTTTAGTATTTTAATTATTTTGAAAGGGTTTTAAAAGAAGGTTTCGAAAGGGGTGGTTCCCCATGGTTTCAAAAGGTTTGGAAGGAAAGGTGTTCCAATTTTTTCGAAAGGTAATATTTAAAGGTTTTAAAGAAGAATATCTAATGTTTTAAAGCTTTCAAAGGAAAGACTTTTAATGGTTTCGAAAGGAGCACTTTCAATGGTTTCGAAAGCGGTACTTTCAATGATTTCGAAAGGGTTGTTTAAAGGTTTTAAACAAAGGTTTCGAATGTATTAACTAGACACTATAGCCTAAGTGTTTTCAAGTTAAAAAGGGTTTTAACTTGTTGTGGAAGGATAGCCAATCCTCATTAAGTATCATCAACATTATTTTGAGTAAAGTATATATAACATGGCAAAATAGCTTAGAGTAAAGCTAAAGATGTATTTTCCTTGTATAAGTATGATTGAAAAGGTTAAATCATTTTGAAAAGGTTTTTCAAGGAAAAAGATAAAGGGTAGTTAACACTATGAAAATGACTCAAATTAGAAGACCGGATATGACTTGTGTAGGGTCGTGCCCTATACTCATTAGCTATTATCCCCTAGCTAATTTAGTCCAGAATTCCAGTGTGCAAGGCTTAGTCACAGGTAAGACTAAAGTGATTGTTGCACACAGAAAGGAATATTTATGTTCAGAGATAGGTTATTGGTTAGCCCGCAAAACCATTAGGATAAGTTGACCCTTGGAGATGTAAGTTAAGGGCAGACTGTCCATAAGTTTTGTCTAATAGATGCTTAGACCATTTTATATTTTATTTGGTAGGCTCGAGTCAGCCAAAGGGATGGTTAGTCCAGTTTGCGGACAGTTAGTCCAGTTTGCAGGTAGTTAGTCCAGTTTTCGGAAAGATAGTCCATTTATTGCCTGTTTTTAGTATAATGGATATTGTTATCATTATTATTATAATCAGTTTGATTAACCAGTTTGGTTGCAAGAAAAAATATGTAAAATAATGTTTTGATAAGGATATTAGTGAGAGGAAACATGTTCCGCTAAGAGGCGTGGTCTCACTCAATATTAGTAAACCGAGATGTAACAGTATTATTCACACTGGGATTTATGTCTGACTCGAAGTTTTTGTTTCCCCTTAAACTCTCGGGTGCCCAAAATTGATTTGAGTAGGCTGAGAGTTGGGGTTTACAAGTTTTAGTAATTTTGGGCGAATAAAGCTTCCAGAGACGAGCATGTGGCTGGCGGATAGCTAATTGGGAGTACAGTTTATTCGGTTTAGTTCCGTTGTGTGTATTAAGTCAAATATGACTATATTGATTTTGATCAACCAATGGGGCATTGTCATATGTTGGTCATGGCATATTATTGTAATGATTATATTTGATTTTTACCTAGGAGACGTTATGGGATTATGTAACTTGGATATGAATTATTGTTTTGAAATGTAATCGGTAAAATGTTGTTTTGAAATCTGTGATTTTGTTCGTATTCAAGTGCTTCTGATATTATGGATACCATTAGCATTACTGTATTTTGTCACCAGAAGTTAATACTATAGATGACCGCAACATCTGCAGCGCTTAGATTTTGGCCGCCAAATACAGGATGTTATAACTCATTTTCAAAATAATCTTTTTGAACATCTAGCCGAAATATTTCTCAAAATAATTTCTTAACCTTTTATATTTATAGAGATATTATATTAAATTTTTAAGTATTTTTAATCTATTGTATTTTTTAGTTTATATATTCCTTGTGTTTATTTTTTATATTTACATTTTGATTTCAGATATTTACTTATAATTTTTAACTATATTGATTTTATGTATATTATTTACATTATATTGAATACTACTATTAAATCTTTCAAAATTATTTTATAAAGTTTTATAAAGTTATATTTTGATTAAAATATGTATAGACTATATTTATATGATTCTACAAAGTATAAAATTATTTTACAAAGCAATGGATTTTCAAAATAATTTTTATAAAACGTTTTTCAATTTTGTGAAGGATATGTTGACATATATTTTCCCTATTTATCGACATAGTAGCCGTAATTTTCAAAATTCAAATTTGAATGGAAGTGTCTTTTCATTGTATCTCTTCGCGAATGGACATGACCATTGTTTCCCTATATATACCAAACTTCCAAACGAATTTTAGACATCTACTTTCTTATTCTTCTCTCATCTTTCCACTCTCTTGACTTCTAAATCAATTTATACCCAAACTTTGCCAAAATTCGGCCAGAATCAAAACCAATCATCACTAGTTTGATTCTCCTTCATCTACTCTCCGATTTCTCTTATCTCTCTCACTCAAACCAAGATCAAAGTGCTATTCAAAAGTTATATGATCAATTGTAATCAAGATCGAAGGTCTGAATCTGTAAAACTCTATCAAATCATACTGCTATACTTGTGGTGTGATTGTAGCCCATAAAATCAATTGGGTGTGCTTAGTAGCATGTAAATCTAGTGAGTGTGCTTGTAGTCCAGAAATCAAGTAACTCTACCCAGAGGTCGGGATTTTGGAGGGTGTGTCTCATAGCCTTGAAATTGAGGTTGTATTTGCATTTAATAGTTGAAAAGAAATCCATACAAGGAATTGTACGGGACTGGACGGAGGGTAATTATGAACCAGTATAAAATCATGTTGTGTTCTTTCCTTTTTACTTTTACTGCATTTACTTTTATCTGCACTTTGATTCTGTGATTGTTAATTACATCATTCCAAGTAGAATCTTAAAGAATTTGAAAAATATTCATATAATCCATTAAACACTATTTTACTCCCTCTCTAGTGTTAATTTAGCCTTAAGATCCATATTCCGCTGACTCACATTTGGTATCAGAGCATTGGTTTTCAAAGTATTCATTATCTGATTTTTGAAAGAGTTTAAATGGCTACCAACACTGGTAATAGTACTATTAGTAACACTGTTAGGACACTTGTTAGTAACTCATTCGTCGAAGAACAATCTACTGCTAGGCCTCCACTTTTTAAGGGCCGTAATTACACATATTGGTCATGTAGAATGAAAGTTTATTTACAGTCAATTGGTTTAGACACTTGGAATATCACACAAATTGAGTACACTGAACTCGAGACTAATTTTGCACAGTGAACTACTGACCAAAAAGTTGTTGCACAAAGTAACTCTAAGGCTATAAATATATTATTTTGTTCATTAGATATAAATAAATTTAATAGAGTATCTATATGTAAGTCTGCATTTGAAATTTGGAGAACTTTGCAAGTTATACATGAAGGCACGAGTAAGGTTAAACAGACCAAAATTTCCATGTTTACAAACCAGTTTCAATTATCCAAAATGAGTCCAAATGAGTCCATATATGATATATATAGTATATTCCAAGATATAGTACACTCACTTATTGCACTAGGTAAAAGTTTTTATAAGGAAGATCAAGTTAGAAAAACCCTCAATTCACTTACTCCTGAACGAGATCAAAAGACTCTTGCAATCGAAGAGGCTAATGACATTAGCACTCTAAAAATTGAAGAGTTAATTGGCAATTTAATGCTTTGAAGCAAATGCAGGGCATGAGAGAAAGCAAAGCAAAAGAGAAGAAATCTATAGCTTTTAATGAAATGATGGATAATCTGGATTCAGATAGCGATGACGATGAAGAAATTGCTTTCATGACAAGGAATTTCAATTTCAGAAAATTTCTAAAATATAGAAAGATAAACAACTTCAAAAGAAATGACAACAAAAATACAGGAAGCGGAAGCGGAAATGGCATTTGATGTTATAATTGCGATGGAGTTGGTCATTTAAAACGAGACTGCCCACATCCCGATAAATTGAAAACTACACCAAACACTGATTCATCCAGAAAACGAAGAAGAGCTTATACTGCAACGTTAGACGATTCAAACACATCCTCAGGTGATAATGAATCGGATACAGAAATTGCTAACTTGTGCTTCGCAGCAATACATAATTCAGAACAAAATGGTGAAATGGATTAGTAAAATGTACGCTTTTAATATAGCAAAAGATTTAATTTCTTGAATGAATTTTTTTGGTTGCTTTATTGGTTGTTAAGAATATCCTATAGATTAATGATAATATTGGTTGAATATTGTGTGTTATATTTTCAATTTAAATATTTTATATATTCTGATAATATAATAATAATATAAAATATTTTTAAAATTATTATTCTGTAAATAAAATAACTATAAATAGATATATATATATATATATATAATAAAATAGGATATAGTTAAACAAAAATCATTTTTGAAAAATTCGACATGTATGCCAACATACACCCCTAGTATATGTCGAATACTTAGACAAATTTTGAATTTCAATTTCAAATTCAAAATTTGAATTTCCCTCCACCTTTTTACCAACTCGTTCTGAAAAAATGTCTCCTGACCAAAAAACATGTCCTTTGTTTCTCTGTCTATTTACTCTATCTCCACCCATTCATTTTTCACTTTTATTTTCAAATTCAAAAATCATAAACTCTCTTATCTCTTCAAACTACTCTTCAATGGCATCCTCAAACAATACTAAGGAAACCATGAGGCTTTTTAAGAAAATAAAAGAATATTTTTTTAATGATCAAGAAGCCATGCAAGTCTATACTGAGTGTGTATCTTTCGAAAAAGTCTTTCCCGGAAGATTTGCTATTTTTGAAGATTTTCCGACTTATGATCTTTTTAATCTTTTTTTGCAAAATGAAATTCTTGGTTTAATCGATGCTTCTCAAAATAATTTCATTTGTTATCCAAAATTGGTGAAGTTGTTTTATGCAAATTTAAAAGGAAAGTTTTATGATGGAAGAGAAGGAGAAGTTTGGAGTGGTGTCAAGGGGACACAAATTATTTTAAATTGTGAACTTTAGGGTCACATTTGTGGATGCAAATATAGTGGAATGGATCTTTCAACTTTTCAAATTCATTTTCAAAATCGTGAAGTAATCTATGACATTTTCGAAAGTGATGATGGTTTTGAATTTATAAACAAAAATGTGCATTCAAAAGCAAGAATCTTAATCCTTCTTTTGCAATAAAGTATCACTCCTAGAACGGGTAATTATAATAACCCGACATAAAAGTTTTCAAAACTCTTTACGTCATTTATGGTCAATACGACATAAATTGGTCTCAAGTCATTTTGGATGAACTTTTTCCTAAAATTCTTTCTAAACATGAAAAAAACACTATTTCATGGTGTGTATCTTACTCGTGTGTTCAATTATTTGGTGCTGACCTTAAAGGAGAGGAAACAATTCCTCGAAAAATATTTGACATGGCTAACATTTCACTTATGCATATTTCACCCTTTTTCGAGCCTTATGAAACACTTGCAGAAAAGGAACAAAGGTTGGCTTGGAAAGAGGAGCAAGAAATAAGAGAAGAGAAGGAAGAAGAAGAGAAGGAGAGGAAATGGAAGTCGAGGAGGAAGAACAAGAAGAGGAGGAGGATATTTCTTGGAAAGTATCAATATGCCACCTAATCCATCAAATAAAGATCTTCTCAAAAATCAAGAGAGGATCATTCACATCTAAATAAAGCTTAAGAAACTATTTTCAAAGAGATTTACCTCAATTTCCAACAAAATGGATAAATTCTTTGGAAAGATCATCCGCAAGCTTGGTGGTTTTTCTTCATCTTCATCCATATCTTTCTAGTTGTTTATTTAAGCTATCTTTGTATTTGGATTTTCTAGTTTTAAGTTTATGTTGAATTTCATGTATCTTTCTTGTATTCCTTGCACTCATCCTTATTATCAATGAACATTCTATTTCTTGCTGTTATACATTGTCAATTATCTCTAGAAAGTCATATAAGTATGATAGTATAGGCCAAAATAATAGAATTGTAAAATAAAGTAGTTCTGGAAAATATATTGCATATGTCGACACATGCAAATCGTGTATGTCGACATATAAGGCCAATTATAAAAAAAAAATAAATTAAAAAGATAATAACTACCAAACACCAATTCATTTCAAACGACTTTTTACCCCTATATATACCTATTCACTCCAGAAAATCATTATTTTCAGTCTCTATCTTCACTCTTTTTCATATATAAACTTATCCCTTCAATAATGGCTTCCCCACATCAAAAACTTTGCGAAAACCTCGAACAAACTCTTGAATCATTCAAGAACATTCTTTCTTTCATCATAAGAAACCAGAGACACTTAGAATTGAGTCAAATGCAGATGATCAAGGAGCAAGAAAGTCATTTCGACGCGATTCAGTGGATGATTTCTACCTTGAACAAAGAAGAACCAACTACCAATTCAGAGTGTACCATCAACAAAGATGATGAAGATTGGGATGCTATCAAAGCGGGTCCAATCTTTGGCGCTGAAGGATAGGTTGAAGTTCATCGAAATATCTAGTTTAAATAGGTTTGATTGTATATCAATAATGATACTTGAATTGGTTTGGATTTGATCGGTTTGATGTGTGTGGATTTGTCTGAATGGTGTGTGACATTAACTTTTTTGGATTGGATGAATATTTAAATTGATTATGATTATTTCATAATTATCTAATTTTACATATCACTTACTATTTTTATACAATCATTATCATCATCATTATGTATAATTCTTATATATATCAATTAGTATTTTATTTAGGGGGAGTTAGAGTTAGTGTTAGAGTTATAGTTTTAGGTGGTTATTATTGTTGATGACAAAGGGGGAGAAATATATAAAATCTAGGCATAGATTAAGGGGGGTTTTTGTAACCCGAGGGGAGTTATATTATATTTTATATACAGAGTTGTCATCATCAAAAATGGGAAGACTGTTAGTACCTTAGGTTTTGGTTTTGATGATAACAACCGTATGAAATTATATAAAATATAGATACTGATAATTTTATCAAGTTATATAACATATAATGTAGGATATTATACATGTATCAATTAAGAAGACTGTACAGTATCAAGTATAGATTCAAGATGCTGATATAAAGTTTCAAGAGTTGAAGAGTGAAGACTCATGAATATTAAAAAGTTCGAGATTTCAAGGTATTCCAGATAAGTTATAGAGTCATAGAATTTTTATAAAAACCTTGATAGTACTTTCTTGATCTCTCTCTATTTTAAATAAGTTTTAAATATTTTTCAAATATCCCCGTTTTCAAAATAATCTTTTCAAACATCTATTCAAAATATTTCTCATTTCTTAACCTTTTATATTTACAAAGATATTATTAAAATTTTAAGTGTTTTTTAATCTACTATATTTTTAGTTTATATCTTTCTTATGTTTATTTTTTATATTTATATTTTGATTTTAGATATATACATATAATTTATAACTATATTGATTTTAAATATATTATTTGCATTATACTGAATACCCTTATTAAATCTTTCAAAATTATTTCTTAAAGTTTTGTTAAGTTTTATTTTGATTAAAATATATATAAACTATATTTATATAATTCTACAAATTATCAAATTATTTTACAAAGCAACAGATTTTCAAAATAATTTTTATAAAGTGTTTTTCAATTTTGTGAAGGATACGTCGACATATCTGTAACGTATCGGGTTTTGCCCGCTCGAAAATCAACATCCGTACTTCACATTGTACTAGAATGCCGCAGATTCGATCGTTCAAATCCGATTCGCCGGAGCTATAACACAATTAAGTAAATAACACAGCAGAAGAAAAGAATAATACATTGATATATAATATCTGATACAACAGAGTGATACAATGAATATCAATATACATCAGAGATATGATACAAGAAATAGCAGCGGAAAAGAAAAGATAACATCAGCAGCGGAACAATATCAATAGAAGTGATAACTCCAAAATGATCTTCAGACAAGAATGAATCCACAACTCCAAGATAAGCAACTCCGATGAATGAACTAGCTCCAGATAATCTACTAAACCTGAATATCTGAAAAGAAACCCAACTCTAGACTGCTCGTGTGGAAAATTATGAGCACCCAGAGTTTAGGAAGGGAACAATAAACTCCGGATCAGTCATGGGACTGGTGTGAGCAACAAAAACAGTTTATCTTTAAAACAAACAACAACAGAATTTTAAAGTCAATTCGCAATGCTTTTGGAAAATGAAACTACCATAAGACCTCCCGCCACACACACAATGCAAACGCAGAATTGGAGGAGATTTCTTCTTATGATAGTCAAAGATGCTTACTACGTAAAATCATCTTGATATTATTATTAGTGCATAGTGCAGAAAACATTTCGAAAGTATAATATCAATCTTAGCCAGCATAGACATTTCGAACTATGCCTACTATAGCTACCATCCAAACAGTGGGGCGCCACCATAAGTAGATGGCAGGTTCTACAACTAAAACCGTACAAGTTCCGTATTGGAGAAATGGATTTCCAACAAATGGTCAGGCTAAGGAACTTCCTTCCGCCGCATGGGATCGCCTTTGGCGGGACGTCCCGAGAGACAAACTGCTCTCTGCCAAACAAGGCCGGGTTACCCCTGTAACAGGTAACTCACGAATATGTCATCACCCGGTCCTTTGGGACCTTTATCCGAGGCCTCGGTAACCAACATCACACATCATAAAGAAAGTGTATCCACATGAGTAAGTATCAGGGCTCCATACCATAATACCACCCCTTTCCAGAAGGAAATGACATACCCTAAAGGGCGCGACCCTCATAACCTTGCCGCAACATTCCTGTTTCGACCATTTCCGGGTAGTGAGGCCCTGACGAAGTCTCGTCCACAAAGCTACGCTTTTTCAAAAAGCCACGCTTTGGGTCAACAGATGATCAACCTATGATCACAAAGATAAATGATCAAACAAATGATCATATCACAAATGATCAAACACTGATCATCACACAGCAACACTCAGCATGTCACATTACCAAATTGGGATATATCGCTGATAACTTCAACTACATCACCTCTGAGCTCGTACGTCTCAGAGAAGGGTGTTAAGCTAAGAGAATAAATTCTCCGCCACCAACAGAAATGTATTTGAAAGAGATCGGCTTTATATCTCAAAGTGTAATGTCAGACATGTAACCATACAAGTCTGTTCCGGGATCGAACAGAACCGAAGGCACTTCTCACGAAGCCCTTGCAAATCCGGATAATTTTCAAATCACGTCCGGACTTCCCATCACAAAAGAGTGATATAAATCTCTATACCGGCACGACTCAGTGCAGAGACATTCGATAGGTTGTCCTTTCATTTTTCGAAAATATCCGGTCTTCAAATGCCATCCATATACGACGTTTCATTATTCGGAATGGGTTATATGACACTAAGGTCCTCTCCCGGCTAAACCGAATAATGTGCGCAATATTTTAAAAACATATGGATATTGGGATTTCAATTAAGTCACAACTTAAACCCAAATTTCCTTTTCAAATGGTTTAACAAATTACCATTTTCAAATCTTTAAACAAAAAGATTCATTTTAACAACCTTCAATGGTTTAAAACAATTTCCACACTTTAATCTTTTGAAACAAAAGATTCATTCACAGCTTTTCCAAATCAATTTCCATTTCAATTTGATTAACTCGTTAAATCTTTAAATCAAGATTTAACTGATAGCTTTCAAAACAATTCCATTTCAAATGGTCTAAACAAATCATCATTTTAAATCTGTTTAAAAATAAACAGATTCAATTCATAGTTTTCAAAAAGAATTCATTCATAACTTGGAAAATCCATTTTTCAATTCAATCTTGAAATTCCTTTAATTAAACTGGAATTTCATTTCTTATCTGAAAGCTTTTATCATTTGAAAACAAACAGTTTTCATTTTTGGAAACCTGATTCATTTATACGAGTTAAAGTTCTTGGGTTAAATCCAAATTCTCAAAATTTTACATTTAAAATGGTTTGAATTCATATAAACACATTAATAAGTTGAACAGCCTTTTTAAACCCTAGTTCCCAAATCATAGAATTCAATTTCAAATATTGAATTCAAATTTAAATCAAATTATTTAAATTTTCAAAACTCGATTAAGTTATCCAAAATAACTTTTATCTTTGAAATTCCATTTCCAAGGCTTTTCACTTTAAACCCAAATTTCCAATTTCAAAATCAATTGAAATTAAAATTTTCAATTTCAAAAACATCAAATTTAAATTATCTGTGACTTAACCGATTTCCACGTGAAATCCATATTTGTGTGTGTAAAGGTGTAGTCCAGGGGTTTCACACAGTAGTGCAACACAATGAATCATCACATATCAGAATACAGAAACATAGTTGATAAGCGATATAAACTATAACGCTTATCGTTCATTCACAGATCACAGATATATATCACAGGTAAGTAAACTACAGATCACAACATAAATCAGGGTGTATCACAAAGCATCATATATCAGGGATATCAAACAATTCAATTATTCAATCAAATCCAATCATCCATAAATAGGGTCAATTTAATTGTCTGATTAATTCAAATCAGATTAATTTATTATGAATTAATTACTGATCCTGGTTAATTAATTGTTAATAAATTATAAACCATTTTTGATTAATTATTCTTTAATCAGTTATTAATTATCCATTAATAATAAATTAATTAACCTTTAATTATAATTCATCAACCTTTAATTATTAAGTAATTATCCTTTAATTATTTAATTCACCCTTAATTATTTAATTCTCCCTTAATTATTCTTTTAAACCTTGTTTAAATAAATCACTTTTTTCCACTTTAGACACCTTGAAAGGTTAAGATTTAGCTTAAACAACATTTTATCTTAATTTCCTTTTAAGTTACATTATTTATTAAATATAAATAATCTTATAAAAAATATTGTATCAAAACTAAATAAACAAAAATTTAATTTCTTTGAAAACATCTTATTAACTTAAAATTCAAATCAAATCATTGTTTGAACATAGTTTAAAAGTGTCTTAAAAGTCTGAAATTTTTTAAGGTAAAAACTGTTTTACATATTAGTCTCGAGACTTGCTTCGAGTCGCACCCGAGAAAAATGCCTAAGTGCTTCGAGTTTTTTCCCAGATTGACCCGAGTGATACATTTTTTTCAAAAAATTTGCTTAAGTTATAAACGACCCGATACGTAGCCAAAACTACTCGACCCCAGCTTCGAGTTTTCCTTTCATTTTCTCGGGTATTGCTTCGAGTTTTCCCTCGTCTTCCCCAACTCATCTCACTGACACGCGAAGGAAACTCGTGCACGTGTGCACGAGTACAACCCCTCCGACCATCCTTGATCGACGCCACGACCACCCACTTGTCATCGGCGACTACGCCACCCCTCTCAATAACCCAGGTCAACAAAAGTGACAGCGAATCAAAATCGAGACGCGCGATTGGAAACTGGAACCCACCATCCACCTGTGAACGCCTCGTCCAGGCAACGCCGACACCTATAGGCCACCAAACTTCACCTGTAACACCGCCGCAACCCAAGCTCTCGATTCCCCCACGACCGATCTGCTCCAGCGACTCCACGGTGGCGCGACCACCATTTTTCCATCCATGATTAATTCGAACGCTAAACCCTAAAACGATCTCGACCCATCAATATATGCAATGAAAAATCTTTCTAATAATTTTCTCGAGATCATCGTCGATCATACTAGTTTCAAATAAAATTTCAACTGTAATTATTGGAGCAATCATCTGGAATTGGTAAAAATGCAATTTTATTTCAAATACAAACTACTCTCAAATTATTGAATTTAAAATCTTCGTCTTTGTTTCAAAAATCATGAATTTTAGTAGGCATTCAAGTTATCAATTTGAATTAGCTTCTTGTAACAAATAGAATTTGTCAATAAATCACTTGACTGCCTGTAAAACCATATTATAGTGGCATACCTTTACACAAATATTTCAAACAGCTTACAAAAACTTAGTTTTATTTTAAACCACCTTGTCTGATTGAAGAATTAAAACTTAACATGGATTTGCAGCAAACAAGTTTGAGTTTTGAACTAAATATTCCCCCCTGTATAAATTTAACAGAGAAGCATAGGCAACTCAGGATCACACTCAAGATCAAAACATATATATATTACCATACGATCACAAAATCTTCTTAACTGTTTAAATAAACTCAAACCTTTAAGAATTAAGTTTACTCACCTATTACTTGTTTAAGACAGAAGCCTGTAGGGTTTAACAGAGTGATATAACTCTTATATACACATACTTTTCCTTTCAAACAACAACTTGAAGTATCAATTCCAAACACCAAGCATACAAACAGATTCAAACATACTTATGTTTTCAAAAGAAAAGTTTCTCACAAGCAACAAGAAATCAAAACAGGCTAAGGTTTGAAAAATAGGAGTTTGCTCACCTTGGTTTCAAAAGAAAAGAAGAACAGAGCTTTATGTTTGAAGTAGGCTTGAAAGTTTGCAAGTTGAAGTCTCTACTTTAATCTCTGATTTGTATGGGTTGTATTTTAAATGGAATCTTGTTTAAGTTTGAATGATTTTCAACTTCAGATTTTTGCTCAGTTTCGAAGGTGAATGAACTGGAATGGAAATAATGAAGGAAATATACAGAGATGGGTTTTGTACTGGAAATTGTTTTATAAATCTTTGATCAGAGATTTTCTAAGTTTTGTAGGCTATGGTAAGATTTATCTTGTGTACTAAAGATGATGGTATTAAATTGACATGTACAACTTATCTTCATTTCGGCTGATGGTTTCTATAATTTGGTGGCTAAAGATATTGGCATTTATTGCCATGGTACTTTATGTCTTCTTTGTTAATCTATACTTGAGATATTTGCTGTCATATTCTTTTCAATTCAGTTTGTATTTGTTTCTTTTGCTTTGTCCTCTGACTTTATTTTGGCTGTACAAATATACTTACCCAATTTGATTTTGTACATAGATATTTATACTAGCATCTTCTTTTGCAAGTGTTCAAACATGAATACATATTAATGTTTGTATTCTATTTGTTTTTATAATATAAGTGAATACATTTCTATTTTTATCATGTTGTTGGATTTTATTTAACCAATGTGTTATTTTATATCATTACATAGTTTATTAACACGAGATTAAGATATATATCTTAACTTTATATTCTAACATCTTATATATTTTCATTTCTTAAACCATTTACTTACATTTTAAATTCAGATCAAATACATATTATATTATTTCAAATTTACTCAGATATGTTCGAATACATATATATTCTCATATATACAAGAATTTAAATTTTTAAACAATTTATACAAATATACTTGGATATCGGGGAAACTCGCAATCCATTTATCGTTTTATTTCACAAATTTTATTCAAAAACTTATTTAATTATCAATTTAAAATAGATTAAAATTCGGGGTCGTTACAGACTTCCCCCTTAAAAGAATTTCGTCCTCGAAATTACCAAGGAAACAAAAATATAGATGAAGAATATTTCATCAACTCAAACTGAACATTTATTCTGCATTTGGCTCACCAAATCAGAATATAAATAACAGATACAAGAACGAATCTCTTTAACACTTCACAAGATACTCGGGTTATTCAGATCTACGAAATATGCAGTGGCATTGGTCAGTTCGAAAGGATAACTAACCATTCGTAGAATATACTGGGATCCAAAGAATAGATAGATATATGGATACAATTTCAAAAATTTTAGTTTAGAACTAAAGTATACCTATCAACCATAACAATCAAAGCAACCAATACATCCATACAAACAATTTTGGTCTATCCGGAGTTTATGTTCCATACAAATATATCGAATCTTCTTCCTGGATCTACTAGAAACGATCGAAGAATTGAGAAAAAGATGCTGAACAAAAAAGATCGATAGAGAAAAGATTGCTTCCTTGTTGTTATAGGGTATTGACCATTTACAGTCGTATTTTTCTGTCCCCTATCTCATCCTCTTCTTACACTCATACTCACTATCAGTGGATAGCAAGAGAATTTACTGAGACATTCGAACGGATATCTGAGAATTACTCATTCTAGGGTATACTTCACCCTATCTCTAATGAGCTACTTAATTTGTTATACTCCTGAGATAAAGTTCAACCTTAGCTCTGATACCACATGTAACGTATCGGGTTTTGCTCGCTCGAAAATCAACATCCGTACTTCACATTGTACTAGAATGCCGCAGATTCGATCATTCAAATCCGATTCGCCGGAGCTATAACACAATTAAGTAAATAACACAGCGGAAGAAAAGAATAATACATTGATATATAATATCTGATACAACAGAGTGATACAATGAATATCAATATACATCAGAGATATGATACAAGAAATAGCAGCGGAAAAGAAAAGATAACATCAGCAGCGGAACAATATCAATAGAAGTGATAACTCCAAAATGATCTTCAGACAAGAATGAATCCACAACTCCAAGATAAGCAACTCCGATGAATGAACTAGCTCCAGATAATCTACTAAACCTGAATATCTGAAAAGAAACCCAACTCTAGACTGCTCGTGTGGAAAATTATGAGCACCCAGAGTTTAGGAAGGGAACAATAAACTCCGGATCAGTCATGGGACTGGTGTGAGCAACAAAAACAGTTTATCTTTAAAACAAACAACAACAGAATTTTAAAGTCAAGTCGCAATGCTTTTGGAAAATGAAACTACCATAAGACCTCCCGCCACACACACAATGCAAACGCAGAATTGGAGGAGATTTCTTCTTATGATAGTCAAAGATGCTTACTACGTAAAATCATCTTGATATTATTATTAGTGCATAGTGCAGAAAACATTTCGAAAGTATAATATCAATCTTAGCCAGCATAGACATTTCGAACTATGCCTACTATAGCTACCATCCAAACAGTGGGGCGCCACCATAAGTAGATGGCAGGTTCTACAACTAAAACCGTACAAGTTCCGTATTGGATAAATGGATTTCCAACAAATGGTCAGGCTAAGGAACTTCCTTCCGCCGCATGGGATCGCCTCTGGCGGGACGTCCCGAGAGACAAACTGCTCTCTGCCAAACAAGGCCGGGTTACCCCTGTAACAGGTAACTCACGAATATGTCATCACCCGGTCCTTTGGGACCTTTATCCGAGGCCTCGGTAACCAACATCACACATCATAAAGAAAGTGTATCCACATGAGTAAGTATCAGGGCTCCATACCATAATACCACCCCTTTCCAGAAGGAAATGACATACCCTAAAGGGCGCGACCCTCATAACCTTGCCGCAACATTCCTGTTTCGACCATTTCCGGGTAGTGAGGCCCTGACGAAGTCTCGTCCACAAAGCTACGCTTTTTCAAAAAGCCACGCTTTGGGTCAACAGATGATCAACCTATGATCACAAAGATAAATGATCAAACAAATGATCATATCACAAATGATCAAACACTGATCATCACACAGCAACACTCAGCATGTCACATTACCAAATTGGTATATATCGCTGATAACTTCAACTACATCACCTCTGAGCTCGTACGTCTCAGAGAAGGGTGTTAACCTAAGAGAATAAATTCTCCGCCACCAACAGAAATGTATTTGAAAGAGATCGGCTTTATATCTCAAAGTGTAATGTCAGACATGTAACCATACAAGTCTGTTCCAGGATCGAACAAAACCGAAGGCACTTCTCACGAAGCCCTTGCAAATCCGGATAATTTTCAAATCACGTCCGGACTTCCCATCACAAAAGAGTGATATAAATCTCTATACCGGCGCGACTCAGTGCAGAGACATTCGATAGGTTGTCCTTTCATTTTTCGAAAATATCCGGTCTTCAACACCGGTCTTCAAATGCCATCCATATACGACGTTTCATTATTCGGAATGAGTTATATGACACTAAGGTCCTCTTCCGGCTAAACCGAATAATGTGCGCAATATTTTAAAAACATATGGATATTGGGATTTCAATTAAGTCACAACTTAAACCCAAATTTCCTTTTCAAATGGTTTAACAAATTACCATTTTCAAATCTTTAAACAAAAAGATTCATTTTAACAACCTTCAATGGTTTAAAACAATTTCCACACTTTAATCTTTTGAAACAAAAGATTCATTCACAGATTTTCCAAATCAATTTCCATTTCAATTTGATTAACTCGTTAAATCTTTAAATCAAGATTTAACTGATAGCTTTCAAAACAATTCCATTTCAAATGGTCTAAACAAATCATCATTTTAAATCTGTTTAAAAATAAACAGATTCAATTCATAGTTTTCAAGAAGAATTCATTCATAACTTGGAAAATCCATTTTTCAATTCAATCTTGAAATTCCTTTAATTAAACTGGAATTTCATTTCTTATCTGAAAGCTTTTATCATTTGAAAACAAACAGTTTTCATTTTTGGAAATCTGATTCATTTATACGAGTTAAAGTTCTTGGGTTAAATCCAAATTGTCAAAATTTTACATTTGAAATGGTTTGAATTCATATAAACACATTAATAAGTTGAACAGCCTTTTTAAACCCTAGTTCCCAAAACATAGAATTCAATTTCAAATATTGAATTCAAATTTAAATCAAATTATTTAAATTTTCAAAACTCGATTAAGTTATCCAAAATAACTTTTATCTTTGAAATTCCATTTCCAAGGCTTTTCACTTTAAACCCAAATTTCCAATTTCAAAATCAATTGAAATTAAAATTTTCAATTTCAAAAACATCAAATTTAAATTATCTGTGACTTAACCGATTTCCACGTGAAATCCATATTTGTGTGTGTAAAGGTGTAGTCCAGGGGTTTCACACAGTAGTGCAACACAATGAATCATCACATATCAGAATACAGAAACATAGTTGATAAGCGATATAAACTATAACGCTTATCGTTCATTCACAGATCACAGATATATATCACAGGTAAGTAAACTACAGATCACAACATAAATCAGGGTGTATCACAAAGCATCATATATCAGGGATATCAAACAATTCAATTATTCAATCAAATCCAATCATCCATAAATAGGGTCAATTTAATTGTCTGATTAATTCAAATCAGATTAATTTCTTATGAATTAATTACTGATCCTGGTTAATTAATTGTTAATAAATTATAAACCATTTTTGATTAATTATTCTTTAATCAGTTATTAATTATCCATTAATAATAAATTAATTAACCTTTAATTATAATTCATCAACCTTTAATTATTAAGTAATTATCCTTTAATTATTTAATTCACCCTTAATTATTTAATTCTCCCTTAATTATTCTTTTAAACCTTGTTTAAATAAATCACTTTTTTCCACTTTAGACACCTTGAAAGGTTAAGATTTAGCTTAAACAACATTTTATCT
The DNA here is from genome assembly GCA_030737815.1 of Allium fistulosum. Lineage (NCBI taxonomy): Eukaryota > Viridiplantae > Streptophyta > Magnoliopsida > Asparagales > Amaryllidaceae > Allium > Allium fistulosum. The sequence goes on from CM060907.1 coordinate 1,051,692,233, forward strand.
TAATTTCCTTTTAAGTTACATTATTTATTAAATATAAATAATCTTATAAAAAATATTGTATCAAAACTAAATAAACAAAAATTTAATTTCTTTGAAAACATCTTATTAACTTAAAATTCAAATCAAATCATTGTTTGAACATAGTTTAAAAGTGTCTTAAAAGTCTGAAATTTTTTAAGGTAAAAACTGTTTTACATATTAGTCTCGAGACTTGCTTCGAGTCGCACCTGAGAAAAATGCCTAAGTGCTTCGAGTTTTTCCCCAGATTGACCCGAGTGATACATTTTTTTCAAAAAATTTGCTTAAGTTATAAACGACCCGATACGTAGCCAAAACTACTCAACCCCAGCTTCGAGTTTTCCTTTCATTTTCTCGGGTATTGCTTCGAGTTTTCCCTCGTCTTCCCCAACTCATCTCACTGACACGCGAAGGAAACTCGTGCACGTGTGCACGTGTACAACCCCTCCGACCATGCTTGATCGACGCCACGACCACCCACTTGTCATCGGCGACTACGCCACCCCTCTCAATAACCCAGGTCAACAAAAGTGACAGCGAATCAAAATCGAGACGCGCGATTGGAAACTGGAACCCACCATCCACCTGTGAATGCCTCGTCCAGGCAACGCCGACACCTATAGGCCACCAAACTTCACCTGTAACACCGCCGCAACCCAAGCTCTCGATTCCCCCACGATCGATCTGCTCCAGCGACTCCACGGTGGCGCGACCACCATTTTTCCATCCACGATTAATTCGAACGCTAAACCCTAAAACGATCTCGACCCATCAATATATGCAATGAAAAATCTTTCTAATAATTTTCTCGAGATCATCGTCGATCATACTAGTTTCAAATAAAATTTCAACTGTAATTATTGGAGCAATCATCTGGAATTGGTAAAAATGCAATTTTATTTCAAATACAAACTACTCTCAAATTATTGAATTTAAAATCTTCGTCTTTGTTTCAAAAATCATGAATTTTAGTAGGCATTCAAGTTATCAATTTGAATTAGCTTCTTGTAACAAATAGAATTTGTCAATAAATCACTTGACTGCCTGTAAAACCATATTACAGTGGCATACCTTTACACAAATATTTCAAACAGCTTACAAAAACTTAGTTTTATTTTAAACCACCTTGTCTGATTGAAGAATTAAAACTTAACATGGATTTGCAGCAAACAAGTTTGAGTTTTGAACTAAATATTCCCCCTGTATAAATTTAACAGAGAAGCATAGGCAACTCAGGATCACACTCAAGATCAAAACATATATATATTACCATACGATCACAAAATCTTCTTAACTGTTTAAATAAACTCAAACCTTTAAGAATTAAGTTTACTCACCTATTACTTGTTTAAGACAGAAGCCTGTAGGGTTTAACAGAGTGATATAACTCTTATATACACATACTTTTCCTTTCAAACAACAACTTGAAGTATCAATTCCAAACACCAAGCATACAAACAGATTCAAACATACTTATGTTTTCAAAAGAAAAGTTTCTCACAAGCAACAAGAAATCAAAACAGGCTAAGGTTTGAAAAATAGGAGTTTGCTCACCTTGGTTTCAAAAGAAAAGAAGAACAGAGCTTTATGTTTGAAGTAGGCTTGAAAGTTTGCAAGTTGAAGTCTCTACTTTAATCTCTGATTTGTATGGGTTGTATTTTAAATGGAATCTTGTTTAAGTTTGAATGATTTTCAACTTCAGATTTTTGCTCAGTTTCGAAGGTGAATGAACTGGAATGGAAATAATGAAGGAAATATACAGAGATGGGTTTTGTACTGGAAATTGTTTTATAAATCTTTGATCAGAGATTTTCTAAGTTTTGTAGGCTATGGTAAGATTTATCTTGTGTACTAAAGATGATGGTATTAAATTGACATGTACAACTTATCTTCATTTCGGCTGATGGTTTCTATAATTTGGTGGCTAAAGATATTGGCATTTATTGCCATGGTACTTTATGTCTTCTTTGTTAATCTATACTTGAGATATTTGCTGTCATATTCTTTTCAATTCAGTTTGTATTTGTTTCTTTTGCTTTGTCCTCTGACTTTATTTTGGCTGTACAAATATACTTACCCAATTTGATTTTGTACATAGATATTTATACTAGCATCTTCTTTTGCAAGTGTTCAAACATGAATACATATTAATGTTTGTATTCTATTTGTTTTTATAATATAAGTGAATACATTTCTATTTTTATCATGTTGTTGGATTTTATTTAACCAATGTGTTATTTTATATCATTACATAGTTTATTAACACGAGATTAAGATATATATCTTAACTTTATATTCTAACATCTTATATATTTTCATTTCTTAAACCATTTACTTACATTTTAAATTCAGATCAAATACATATTATATTATTTCAAATTTACTCAGATATGTTCGAATACATATATATATTCTCATATATACAAGAATTTAAATTTTTAAACAATTTATACAAATATACTTGGATATCGGGGAAACTCGCAATCCATTTATCGTTTTATTTCACAAATTTTATTCAAAAACTTATTTAATTATCAATTTAAAATAGATTAAAATTCGGGGTCGTTACAATATCCATTTCCAATATGTCGACATTATGGCCGTAATTTTCAAAATTCAAATTTGAATGGATGTGTCTTTTCGTCGTATCTCTTCACGAATGGACATGACCGTTGTTTCCCTATATATACAAGACTTTCAAATGAATTTTAAACATCTACTTTCTTATTATTCTCTCCTCTTTCCACTCTCTTGATTTCTAAATCAATTTATTCCTAAACTCTGCCGAAATTCAACCATGATCAAATTCGATCATCACTAGTTTGATTCTTCTTCATCTACTCTCTGATTTCTCTCATCTCTCTCACTCAAACTAAGATCAAAGTGCTATTCAAGAGTTACAGGATCAATTGTAATCAAGATAGAAGATCTGAACCTGTAAAACTCTATCAAATCATAATGTTATCCTTATGGGTGTGATTGTAGCCCATAAAAAAAATCAATTGGGTGTGCTTAGTAGCCCGTAAATCTAGTGGGTGTGCTTATAGCTCAAAAATCGAGTGACTCTACCCAAAGGTCGGGATTCTGGAGGGTGTGTCTCGTAGCCTTGAAATCGAGATTGTATTTTCATTTACTAGTTGAAAAGAAATCAATACAAGGAATTCTACGGGACTGGATGTAGGGTAACTCCGAACCAGTATAAAATCTTGGTGTGTTCTTTCCTTTTTACTTTTACTGCATTTACTTTTATCTGCACTTTGATTTTGTGGTTGTTTCTGTGATTGTTAGTTACATCATTCCAAGTATAATCTTAAAGAATTTGAAAAATATTCATGAAATCCATTAAACACTATTCATCCCCTTTCTAGTGTTAATTTATCCTTAAGATCCCTATTCCGCTAACTCACATGTGGGTGTGCTTGTAGCCCGAAAATCAAGTGACTCTACCCAGATGTCGAGATTCTGGAGAGTGTGTCTCGTAGCCTTGAAATCGATATTGTATTTGCATTTACTAGTCAAAAAAAAATCCATACAAGGAATTGTGCGGGACTAAATGTAGGGTAACTCCGAACTGGTATAAAATCCTGGTGTGTTCTTTCCTTTTTACTTTTACTACACTTGCTTTTATCTAGACTTTGATTTCGTGATTGTTTCTGTGATTATTAATTACATCATTCCAAGCAGAATCTTAAAGAATTTGAAAAATATTCATATGATCCACCATCTAGTGTTAATTTATCCTTAAGATCCATATTCCGCTAACTCATAGTTACACTCCTTCATGTTCATAGGAAGCGGATGAGTAACTGAAACTTGGGCCAGATATAATTAGAGAAACCTCGAAGAAGATCGAGATTATTCGACAATGGATGAAGGCTGGTCAGATAGGAAGAAGAGCTATGTTGATATGAGAAGCAGAGATTTGGAGTTCTCTGTCAATGATATGGTGTTCGTAATTATTTATCCATCAAAGAATTTTAATAGATTCGGTAGTAAGGGGAAGTCGGTGCTAAGATTCGTAGGTCCTTTATCGATAGTAGAGAGGATTAGGAACCTAGCATATAGGGCCAACTTGCCTCAGAAGATGGCGAGCGTGCACAATGTCTTCCACATCTCTCACTTAAGGAAGTCTGTGCACAACTCAAGCGCGATGATTGCATCGGGTCAACTAGATGATATTGAAATTGAACCAGAAGCTTCAAGACCTCGTAAGCCAATTCGTATAGTCAAGCATAACGTGAAATGACTTAGGAGGAAGATGGTATATTTAGTGAAGGTTCAATGGGGAAAAAGTGAAGGCGGTTGCACGTGGAAAACCGAGGAGAGCATGAGAGCTGCACATCCGGAGTTCTTTGCATGGTAAGGCCTACTGTTTATCGTATTTATTTCATCTTTGATATCATATAAGATAGTTTATGTAACGACCCAGAATTTTGAACGAATTAAATTGAGAATATTTAATTAATTTTAAATATTTGAACGATGATTTAATTTGAATTCCCGATTCAACTCTGAATTTTTCGATTAAACTTTAAAATTTAATCTATTGAATTGAATAAAAATTTATATCTTCAATTTAAAGCTGAAGAAAAATATTTCGTAAGTTTTTAAAAATTCGTATTGATATTACTGAAGATAATAGAAGCTTCAAAATTGAATTTGAAACTGTTTTGTTCAGTTTTGAATTTTATTGTTCGAATCGAATTTAAAAATAGCCGTCCGAGGCACAGTCTCGGAATTCGACGAAACCAGTTCCATTGGCTCCGTAATATTGAGTTATTACCGGATTTCAAATTTCGTGGCATTTGGAGTTGTTATGTGCGAATACGACACGTAAACGCGCTGAAGTTTTAAATCGAATTTGATTTAAAATTTAAATTTTAAATATTTGTCAAACATCAGCACGTTTCGCTCCTCTAATCACGCCTAAATTTTCGCCTGCCATCACGATACAAAAATCGTGCACCCCATCACGCAATCATCCTCTTTCAATTGTAAATACTCCTCTTATCTTCCAGTTTTGAAAATAAAAAACAAACAAGAAAAAAATGGCCGCTCGTTATTCATTTTGCATCCCAAATCAGAGTCAAGTTTCGCTCTTCCCCTTCAGTTCATTCAAGAGTGAATCACGAAGACTCTTTCATCTCCCTGGTTATATTCGTGAAGTAGTTAGGTCGAATCATTCGTTCTCGTTCAACCGCGATCAAAGGAAGAGGTTCGTCGAGTTAGGGGATTTCGCGAGTAGGGTTTCGCGTGGAGGGTATCGTGGCGATTAGGAAAGGAGGCGCGCGCGCTCGTATAGGCGAAGTCGAGCTCGTGCTTGTCACGAGGCAGTAGCAGGTCGCGATGGTCGCGAGGCTCACGTTAGGGGAAATCGAGCTCGAGTTCATCAATGGCAACTCGAGTCGAGAGGCGATGGAGTCGCGACAAGGTGGAGGCGCAAGGGCGCGATGGACGGCGACTAAAGCAATGGGAACAATCGCGATCGAAGAAATGGGTGTCGCGACGGTGGCAGGCGAAGTCAGGGCTGGAGGCGTTCGTTCTCGTTCAATTTAGGGCTTCGAAGCAAGGCAATTGCCGAGAGGGTGTCGATCGAGGTAGGGTACGATTTGAGCTCGGTGGCACGCAAACTCGAGCACGAGATGCTTGGCCAGTCGTATGCTCAGCTAGGGTTGCTCGCGACTTCGGCATGGATGAGGTATTCGATTTATTTACAATTTTATATGTATGAATATATTCACAGATTTACAGTAAAACAGTAAGTTTAAATAGAATTTGATTTTGAAATCTTTATAGTTTAGTGTATATGCAGTTTTAAGTTTGTATATATGTACAGAAAAAAAAAGGAAATTTAAGTCTAACTTTTGATTTAATAAATTTGAATAAAGGGATTTGTTTAGAAATTAAAAGTATTGGTTTAAAATTAATATTAATTATCTTAAGATTTTTAAGAGGGTAGTCGATTTAATTTAATGGATTGGTAAGAGGAAATTTGTTTTATAGAATAAATTAATTGGTTAGTTTAAAATTTAAATTATTAGTTTAAATAAAAAAGTCTTTGGTTAATAAAATTTATCAAATGAGAATTTAGATGTTCGATTTATTTCGAATTTTAATAAATTGTATCATGTTTATACAAGGTCTAAAAAAATGAAGAAATGATTGGAATGGAAAAATGGATTGCAAATTAAAGCTAAGGTGAGATCTTCTCACTCAAATGAAAAATTGATATTACAGTTATTGATTGATGATTGCTATTTGGATATGATATTAGATATAATAGGATATATCTATATATATAACAATATATACATATTGGCATATGTATATATTGGATTGATTGATTTCCCGCCTCGTATAGCGGATGAGACCCTATTGCGCCGTTAGTAAGCGGATTATTTTTATAAAACCCATATACTGCGATATTCCACCTCGAAGTGGAATTGGTATTGTGCTAACATCTGTGGATGCAGGGAAACGGGTTGGAGGGATCCAACTGGATTCCTCACCAGTATTTATTTATTTACAGATATTGATGTATATTCTGTTATCATATTGATATATGATGTTTGTTGTTGTGATTGACTAATTGGTGCTGTTGCATCATCGGATTCAAGTTTTGAAGTTTAAAAATAACGACTTTTACTTTAAAAGGATTTTAAAGTGGTTTCTGAAAGTAGACGTTTTATTGACTTTTTGAATTTGATTTATTTCAAATAAATAAACGTCTAAAATTTTAAAGTTATAAAAGTTATAATTTTTAGTGAAATATAACCAAAGTGTCGTTTTTGAAATAAAAGTCGATTTATTTATAAAATGGTTTAAGTTGGGATTTTTGAATAACCATAAACAATTTGTATAAAAAGATTTATAAAAATTGATATTTATAAATCAAATATTGGAATTATAAAACGAGTTTTTATAAGTGTTAAAAATGAAATATTTATGGAATTCATAAGTAAATGAAATTTATAGATTTATAAATTGTGAAGTTATAAAATGGATGGAACTGTCGAATAGGAGATTATAAGAAATTAACTTATAAATTGGATTTTTGCCTTTAAATGGAATATTGATCGAATTTGTTAATCGAAGAAATTTTTTAAATCAAAGTTGTTATGAATTATGAAGATGAATTTATAAACGTTGTTTTATGAATTAGAAAATAAATCAAATTTGATAAATTGAATATAGAAAGTGATTAAGGGAATTTTATCCACGATTTTGGATAATGGATAATTCTTGAAATAAATGTGTAGAAAAGATTGAAATGTGGTTAGTGAAGTATATTCACGATTTTGGACAGTGAATATATTTTTAAGTAAAATGGATATGGTTTCGGGAAAATGATATTTGAAATGAAGTTAATTGTTTTAAAGATGTTTTCCAATATAATGAATATCGAAATCATAGATTTCAACATTTATTGTTGAAATAGACGTTTTCGAGAAATAAGGAAATGGTGGACTATAACACTGTTGTTATAGTAAATGATTTCCGAAAGGAAATATTTTATATAGTATTGGGATTTATATATCTATCTAAATTTCGAATCCCTATACTAGTGATTTTGAGTCGTCGTAACGATGTTTTACGTAACATTCGTTTTGACTCAAATAAACTGTTGTTATAGTAAATGATTTCCTAAAAGAATGAATATATACTTAATTTGATTTAAGTATATAGAATATTTTCCAAGTGTTGAAAATAAATAGATTTGTGAATTACTTATTATAAAATAAGTATGGAAATGCTTTTCCAAAATGAAATGAAACGTTTTAGAATTTATCTTTGTAAAGATAAATTGAAATTGAATATTGAAAACGATTTGAAAATCGAATATCAGTAGATATTCGAAAGTATAAATTCAATATGGAATTTATAAAAGAAATGGAAATCTGTTTAAAAATAAATATTGATTTATTTTTGGAGTGTGGAAATTATATATCTAGTAAAGATATTTTGGAAGATAAAATAATTTGGGGGAAATTATTTGGAATCTGATGATGTTGCGCATCTTTATTGATAGTTAAATAACCGACTATCAATAATTACCTTTAGATAGGTATTTGTTGTGAATTGGATGAATTTGAATGCCACACTTATTTTTGAATAATCGCTCACTATTCGGGTTAGCCGGGAAAGGACCATGGGGTCGTATAACCCATTCCGAATATGTGATACGTCATTATGAATTGCATTCGAAGACCGGTGTTGAAGACCGGATATTTTTGAAAACGGAAGGATTACCGTCGAGTTACTCTACATCGGCTGATCTTCGATTTAGAGGTTTTATCACCCTTAGTGACGGAAGTCCGGACGTGATTAGAAAATTATCCGGATATGCAAGGGCTTCGTGAGAAGTGCCTTCGGTTCTGTTCGATCCCGGAACAGACTTGTATGGATTGTGTGTCTGACGTTACAATTTGAGATATAAAGCTGATTTCTTTCAAATACTTTTCTGTTGGTGGCGGAGAATTTATTCTCTTAGCTTAACACCCTTCTCTGAGACGTACGAGCTCAGAGGTTATGTAGTTGAAATTTATCAGCGATATATCCCAATTTGGTAACGTGGCATACTGAGTGTTGCTGTGAAATGATCAGTGTTTGATCATTTGCGATATGATCATTTGTTTGATCTTATATCTTTGTGATCATAGGTTGATCATTTGTTTGACCCGAAGCATGGCTTTGTAGAAAGCGTAGCTTTGTGGACGAGACTTCGTCGAGCCTCACACCCCGGAAATGGTCAAAACAGGAATGATGCAGCAAGGTTCTAGGGAGTAGCGCCCCTTAGTGTATGTCATTCCTTCTGGATAGAGGTGGTATCATGGTATGGAGCCCAGATACTTAACCTATGTGGTTGCTGCATTATTATTTATGTGGTTTGTTGGAAATCGGGGATCCTCGGGAAGATCGGTTACGATCGGGGGATGGCATACGCGTGTTAGTAGTTACCTATTTTTGCAGAGGTAACCCGGCCTTGTGTTGGCAGAGATCCGGTTAGGTTCTCGGGTCGTCTATTCCAGGGACGTACCCATCGTGGCATAGGAAGTTCCTTAGCCTGACCATTTGTTGGAAATCCAAAGAAACAATACGACACTTGTACGGTTTTAGTTGTAGAACCTATCATTCACTTATGGTGGCGCCCCACTGTTTGGATGGTAGCTATAGTAGGCATAGTTCGAAATGTCTATGCTGGCTAAGATTTATATTCTACTTTCGAAATGTTTTCTACACTATGCACTAATAATAATATCAAAAAAGGATTTGATTTTGCGTAGTAAGCATCTTTGACTATCATAAGAATAAATCTCCTCCAATTCTGCGTTTGCATTGTGTGTGTGGTGGGAGGTCTTATGGTAGTTTCATTTTCCAAAAGCATTGCGAATTTGTTTTATTTTCTTTGTGAAAAATAACTGTTTTACGATCTCACACCAGTCACCATGACTGACTCGGAGTTTATTGTTACCCTTCTAAACTCTGGGTGCCCACCAATTTCCACACGGGCAGTCTAGAGTTAGGTTATCAGGATATTCTGGATATTCTGGAGCTTTGGAAGCAAGATGGATGACGAGACGTAGTATTTGTATCTGATATATTTATTCCGCTGTGTATTCTGTATAAGGACAAGTTGATATGACTGTCCATTGTTGTATTGAGTTGTATATTGACTCTGTTGATATATGTATAAACTGATATAGTTCTTTGTTTTAAAAGACTAGTAATTATCTATTGTATATTGTTCCGCTGCGATGTGTAAGATTCTGATATTGTTTTCTGTTTCTATTGTTGTTCTGTTTTTCTTCTTTCTCTTCTTTCTTCTTCTATCTTCTTCTTCTTCTGCCTTTTTCTTCTTTCTTAAAACCCTCACTATTGGAGTTTCCGGCACTCTATTGCTCGGCAGTCGATAAAGTGGGTATCGATGTCGAATTTTCGAAAGTCGAAAATTCCCGTACGTGACAGTTTAGCATCTCACATGCTAGGATAAGTTTATCTATACTATTGATTGCATGGTTGCCTGTTTGATATGTTTGATGGTTGCATATGATTGTTAGGCATGTGGGTAACTATAGTTGACTATTCTTTGATTTGTTTAGGGATTTCGGGGGTGAAATTCCTAAAAGATGGGAGTGTAATGACCCATATTTTGCATATCCAAGGATCGTAAAATATTTTTACTTAATTCATATGAGGTCGTATGAATATGATATTTTAGGGAATGACTCTTAGGGACAATTTACACATTAATTATTTTTATCAAATCTCCATACGACCATTTTGACCTTGAAAATCTTGTATGGACTATAACTTTTGACAGGAGCCGAGCTACGATTTGAAACTACTTCAATTGCTTCAGGATGATGCTTTCACTTTCCGTAGAGTGATCATAAGAATAAAACAAACTTGCCATTTGAAAGTTATGGTTGTTTTAAATTATGACTACCGCTGGCTAGTATTATTAGGTAATCAGGCTAACTCACACTTAGGCCCACTAACCCATTTCAGGATTGGAGCCTAAGGGGGACTGATGGGACTGTTTCAAGTCACTTCCATCTTCCCCAAATAGTTCTAAACCTCCATTAACCCTAATCTCTTTAAAAATTATCCATTTTTCTTACTAATCTTAGCCTAAATCATCGTTAGAGAGATAACTAGTTAAGGGAATAGTAGATCTACCATTTTGGCTGTCTTGGAATCTGTGTTCTTGTTGTTTCATCCTAGATTTGGAGAATTTAAGTGGTATTTTGGGTAATTGGTAAGTGGTTCTTGATCTCTCACTATCATGTGTGTGTATAGTTAAAATTGATGTTTTTAACATGATTTTTGATCCTAAAACGTTTTCTAACTTTAATCACATATTTATACATATTTATGGCCCAAATTAAAATTATTTAAAATAGTTTTGCAACTCTTTTTGATCATATTGACATGCCAGTGTAAAAGTTAGATCTAGATTAGGATTTGTATGATTATCACATTCTGATAAATTGCATGTGTTTATGGGTGTATATGGATGATATTTCAAATTTATATGTTGTGTTTTGATATGGTTTGCTAGTGCTTTTGGTTAGTTAGGAATGAGAGTGTCGAATTGGGCAAATCGAAGGCAAATGCGATCAGAGTTGGATGAAACTTGGAGTAGGGGCTTTAGAACATGGGAGGAGCCCAAGGTTCAAATCGTATGAAGTTTGGATAAAGGGATTCAGGTCAGTGATGAATTGATTGTCGGATGGGGAGTTTGCAGCTGTTGGAACTGAACCAGCCCGCAGCGGAAGAAATAGGTGGATTTCATTTTTTTTTACCATTTTGGATCTTTAATCAGCCTATGAAGGCTAAATGTACATTAGATCTAATCTAATAAAATAGTAAATAAAGTCTTATTTTATTTAAAGTTGGTTAAAAGGAAGTTTAAAATTAATTTAGTCTAAAATTATAGTGCATCAAATACACTCAACAATTGTTTATAAGAGTTAATTTAGGGAAGGAAACCTTTCATTTTTTTCCCTAAAAATAGGTAATTCATTGAGAATATAATAAACATTATATGAAGAGAGAAACCTTCCACTCACTCTCTCTCTAATTAAATTGATTGGATCATTAAATGATATTAATTGGCAATTTATTCATGACATAAAATGTAACTTTTGCCCAAATGTACATTATTGTAAATTATGTAAGTGCAACAAATCAGATAGCGTATAGATATGATATTTCCTACATATGTGTCTTTATTGTCCATAGTATTATTTAAAATACATATATTTACATTTATATACAATATACATATACATATACATATACATATAATGAGATAAAATTAAATGTTACTTTTATAACTCCAAAAGGTCAGCAATTTTGAACCTTGTTTCAAAACTGAAAGTTTTTAAGATTAAAAATTATGATTTTACATAAAAGTCCTTCACATAAATTCAATTTAAATTATATATATATGTATGTGTACACACGCACATAAAGTTGTATGTATATATACACACATACAAAATTCACTGTAAATAATGTTTTAAACTTAATACATCTTTATGTTAAAATTTATAATTTAGTATATGTTCCAAAATAAAGTAACAACTAAAGCTTAACTTTAATTTTAAAAGGAAATCCAAAGGTTTATGATATTTTCCAATAAAGTCCAGTTATTTTTATAAAGAAAACTTTTTTTAAAACTTTAAACAGCAGTATGCAAAAACCAAAAGATTGAAATATTGAACACAAAACATACATGCAAACATAAATAAATTACATATGTTTTCTATTTGAATCAACAATAGAAATATTTCATTAATTAAGACTTAGATTTTAATTAAAAAGTGTTTTTTTTAAATAACAAACTTGAAAAAACAACAAAATAGATAGGACAAATCAGACACATATGTATATGTTGCAAAGGTTTCAGATCTAAACAATTAAGCAATATGAAAAATAATTGAATATGGGATCATATAATGTAGATCTAATAATGACAACATGAATTGGCAAACAATCAAAATATATCTTAAAACAGATTCAAATTAAAATAACACGGCGAACATATATAATTAATTAAGATGGAGCAAAATGGATCTAATCTATTTGATCAAATAAACAAATACACAGATGAGATGAAATAGGAGATGGATCTAAATTACATAAACAAGTTGAATGATGAATATATAAAATTAGAATAATCACCTTGAGATGTTGCCAAGAGAATGCACCTTGAATGATGAATCAAAAGCTCTTAGATTTCATGAATCAATCTCCGAATTTTGCAAGAATTAATAGATTAGAACCACCTTTTGTTATTAATTTTATTTGATATTTTGTTTTGGAAATTTAGAGGTTAGAAAGCCATGAAAATTTGAAATTCTCTGATAGAAGAGCAAGAGGGATGATTATGATAGGAAAAATAAATCAATCGTATAAGAAAATAAAGGGAGATGTGTTTTAAAGGATTGATAGAAACCTTTCCTATTACTTCTTTAAAACTTTCCCATATTAATTTTTTTTTAAATGTTAATCAAATCCTCTCTCTCTTCTACATGCATGGATAACCATAGATGGTGCCACATGGGCCCTCAAAAATTTCCAAAATCTCATTAGCATCAATCCCATTTTAATCCAATTCAAATGTGCGCACGTCTATATCTTTTATATACGCACACCATTAAATGCCACTGTTATTCAAATAAATTAAAATAAAATTTTAATAATTAACATTTCGCAAATACTAAAAAATTTAATTTATTTAAAGCCCTTTTTTTTTAGTATTTATCATGTTTAAATTAAATTTAAACACTCTAAACATACTATATATCAATACGCACATTTATAACTCATACACACACGCGCGCGCGCGCACTTTACTAAATGCTAAGGGCATTAAAACAAATTAAATAATAATTTAGTAATTAATATTTCATAAATATTAATTAATTTAATTAATTTACAACAATTATAAATTAAGTAAATCATGTGGTCCATTTAGAGCATTCATCATTTCGGTTGTGCGACTCAAAGGTGTAAATTCAGCCAACGATTAATATCGAACTATTCGAATAGTAACGTTCACACATCACTTAGCAGGTGGTGTGACATTTTCGCTGAATTCATTGCTTACACATCTTTTAGTAAAATCTAATTTTACTTATTATAAGAAGTGTCTGATAGTGACAATTATTTACATCAATTCTCTTCGTCAAAACTATATCACGTTGGATTTATGGAATTTAGTAATGGTCAAAATTCCAATATCATCCACATTCAACTTTACAATCCGAACACAAAATCCTCGGTTCAATAATAACAATAATTATTAACCGAACTGCTCTGGCCGGAGACTTTGACTTTGAATTGACTTTGGTTGACCATGATACTAACCTCATATAACTGAGGAGACGAATTCTCTCTTGACTAGTGTTTCACTTCTAATGGTTTTACTCGACCCAACTATAGTCGTTCGTTGGACATCATGCCATGATTTAACTATAATCATAGCGGAGCTTCCACATTGAAGGTCAATAGTATCCTCAAGTCAAGAGAAGTGTGTAACTTAGTCACATCGATATTTTCTGTTTGACCTTAGTTATATTAACCAACAGAAAACTATCAAGTGAGTCATTCCATGGTTATCCAATAACTATCAGTACGTAACCCTTATGTGCCCCCAGCAGTCATGAGTAATACACTGCCCAACATTTGGAGAGCGTTATGTACTCTAATCTCAACGGATACATTGATATTCAGTCTCGATGCATCTTGACTAGGAACATTTAAAATGGTATATTTAATTTTATTGTGATAAATTACTCACGGTTACAACACTTTGTAACTACTATCACAAAAACATACCATTTATGTATTTTCTGTTAAATATATTTTAGTTAAACATTTAATTATTTATAACACATTATAACAAATATATAATAGAAAGGAGAAACACCTTTATTTCGAACGAGAATTGATTTCAGAGTTATTTATTTACAATAAACTACAGAATTGCCCCTAGGGCATACCCCTAACTCTATCAATCTTCCACTTGCACTTGAGGCCAATTATGGAATCTCATTTCCATCCCTTCAATCAGTTTCTCGAGAACTGACCGAGCCAGACCTTTAGTGAATGGATTTGCGATGTTGTCCTTGGTATCTACCCTTTGAATCACAACTTCTTTCTTCTCAACGAATTCCCTAATTAGGTGGAACTGTTGAAGAATGTGTCATGACTTTTTGTGTGCTCTTGGTTCCTTTGCGATTTGTATCGCCGCCTTATTGTCACAAAACAATGCCATAGGATTCTTGGTATCGGGAATGACTCCGAGCTCACTCAAAAACTTGCGAATCCAAACTGCCTCTTTTGCTGCTTGATTGAAGGCGATGTACTCGACCTCCATCGTGGAATCAGCGACTGTTTCTTGCTTGGAACTTTTCCAGCTAACAGCTCCACCATTCAGTGTAAATACATAGCCAGACATTGATTTACTATCATCTATATCACTTTGAAAGCTCGAATCCATATATCCCTTCATAAGGAGGTCTCCATTTCCATATATGACGAATAAGTCCTTGGTATTTCTCAAATACTTAAGTATACCTTTTACAGCCGTCCAATGTTTTTCTCCGAGATTAGACTTGTATCAGCTTACACATCCTAATGCATATGCCACATCCGGTCTAGTACACAACATAGCATACATTATGGATCCTATTGTTGAAACATAGGGAATTCTCTTCATACGCTCTTTCTCCTCATCGGTATAAGTAGCATCCTTTTTAGAAAGGACAATTCCAAATTGCGTTAGAACACTTCCATTCTTGGAATTCTCCATACCAAACCTTTTTAGTATGGTGTCTATGTACAGGGATTGAGATAATCCCATCAGCCTCTTAGATCTATCTCTATAGATCTTTATACCAAGTATATAGGCTGCTTCTTCCAAATCCTTCATGGAGAAGTTTTTGAAAAGCCAAACTTTCGCTGATTGCTATAATGAAGTGTCATTGCCAATCAATAATAGATCATCGACATAGAGTACTATGAAAACAATAGCATTTTCCCGTTCCTTTCTGTATATGCACGCTTCCTCTGTGTTATGATAAAAATCAAACTATTTGATTACTTTATCAAAACACTTATTCCAACTCCTTGAAGCTTGTTTGAGTCCATAAACGGACTTTAACAACTTGCAAGCTTTGTATGCACTCCTGCTAACCACAAAACCCTCTAGCTGCGACATATAAACGGTTTCTTCTAAATCACCATTTAGAAAAGCCGTCTTTACATCCATTTGCCATATTTCATAGTCATAGAATGTAGAAATGGGTAGCATGATCCGAATCGATTTAAGCATAGCTATGGGTGAAAAAGGTTTCGTCATAATCAACACCTTGAATTTGATGAAATCCTTTCGTAACTAGTCTTGCCTTATAAGTCTCCACTTCCCCATCTGCATTTAGTTTTTTCTTAAAAATCCAGCCAATGGGTTTTATCCCTTCGGGTATGTCTGACAAAGTCCAAACTTTGTTTTCGTACATGGAGTCCATTTCGGATTTCATAGCTTTAAGCCAGAGTGTAGAGTCTTTACTCTACAATGCTTGTTGGAAAGTCAGAGGAGTGTCGTCATCTAAGACAAAGTCCTTCTTTTCACCATCCACAAGAAAACCGTAGTATCTCTCTAGTGCGCGAGATTCCCTACTAGACCTAATAGGTTGCTTGTTTTTGTATACGGGTGAACTTGTTTCTCCCCCTGTTTCAACCTAAGTGTTAGTTTCTCGGATTTCAACCAAGTCTACAACTTCGCTGTTAATTTCTTTTCACAAAAAATCATTTTCTAAAAAGACAACGTGTCGAGAAACAACGACCTTTCGTTCCTCGGTATTGTAGAATATATATCCCATCGAGTTTTTGAGATATCCTATAAACTTACACAGTATCGATCTTACCTCTAGTTTATTTGGACCAATGTTCTTAACGTATGGCGGACAACCCCATACTTTCAAATATTTGAGTTAGGCTTTCTTACCAGACCACATCTAGCATGGTGTTTTGGGCACATACTTAGTGGGTAACAAGTTCAACATATGTGCTGTTGTTTCTAGCGCATATCCCCAATAGGACAGAGGTAATTTAGCCTTACTCATCATGGAATGAACCATATCTAATAGGGTTCGATTTCTTAGCTCCGACACACCATTGTGTTGCTAAGTATAGGGTGGAGTAACCTGAGAGATAATCCCATTATCTTTTAAGTATTGTTGGAAATCCTGTCCAACATACTCACCTCCTCGATCCGATCGAAGAATTTTAATCTTACGGCCCGTTTGATTTTCTACTACATTTTTGTACTCAACAAACTTCTCATAGACGTCAGATTTGTTCTTCATAAGATATGTATATCCTAGTCTTGAGAAATCATCAGTGAAGGTAACAAAGTAAAAACTATTATCTTTGGTAACTATAGGCATTGGGCCACATACATCACCATGTATCAGCTCTAAGAGTTCATCAACTCTTTCATTATTCCCACTGAAGGAGTGCTTGGTCATTTTACTTTTGAGACAAGAATCACATGTGTCAAATGATTCAGAATCAAGTGACGGAAGAAAACCTTCGGTTTTCAATTTGTGAAGTCGTTTCTCACTGATATGACCTAACCTACAGTGCCAAAGATAATTTTCATTTACATAGTTAAAAGATTTATTCACAGAACACACATAATTAGTATTGATCACATAAATGCCATTTTCAAGAACACCAACACATATCTTATTTCCATTCAAACTAATGTTCATAACATTGTTCGCACAATGAAAAACATATCCAGTCTCAGATCGTCTAGACACAGATACAAATCTTTCACAAAATAGCAATTATTTAATATCAATACTACACCGCTATGCAAAACTAAATGATAATCTCCTACTGCTGTTGCATCTACATTAGATTCTTCAGCAACTTGGAGGCTCGTTTCTCCTTTTGCCACGCGGCGCTAGTTCCTAAGCCCCTGTAATGAAATACATATACGAGTTCCAGATCCAGTATCTAAAACCCAAGACATTTTATTGATTGCAAAACAATTTTGAACCATAAATGTACCTGATGAAGCTGCAGAACCATTTTGTTTCCTTTCCTTAACAATCTTTAAGTACTCAGGATAGTTCCTTTTCCAGTGACCTTTCTTGTGGAAGTGGTGACATTCACCCTTGTCATCGATCTTCTTACATTTCTTTTTCATACCATCTCTTTTCCGCTTCTTCGAACATTTCGAAGATGACACATTAGCTTTCACGGCAAGTACAACACCTTGATCCTTAGATGTAGACTCGATTGACCTCAACATATTAAGGAACTCCATGAGATACGCATTTAATTGGTTCATATTGTAATTCAATATGAACGGTTCATACTGAGAAGTGAGAGAACCAAGGATCAAATCTACTTGCATTTCGTTGCTTATTTCTATGTCTAATTGTGCAAGTCTATCAATATAGCCTCTCATTATTAGAACGTAATCGTCCATTTTTTGTCCCTTGGTCATTTTGGTGTTGAACAGTTTCTTCGAAAGTCCGTACCTTGCAGAAGGGGACTGTTCACCAAAAAAGAGCTTTAAGACTATTAAAAATCTCATGGACAGACATGTTTTTGTGTCGCCTTTGCAACGGTTTGTCTAAGGTGGACAACGCGAAAACTTGGGCGATCTCTAGGTCTGATTGCCACTTTAAATAAGCAAGTCGTTCTTTAGGGTTTTCGTCATTAGCAGGTTCAGTTCTACGTTCACATGTAACAGAAGTCCAAAGGCGCTCGTAAGTTAACACTATCTTAATTGATCTTAGCCAGTCTGTAGTTAGGTCCAGTGAGCTTGTCGCTTTCAGAAAATAGTTTTGGAGTTGACATTTTCTGCAAGTTTAAGTGGTAGATTATTAGGACAAAACATAATGGATGTTCTTATAATATTAGTAGGGTCAAACTTTATGTTTCATTTTACTAATAAGCTCCCACTTGTCTTTTATGTTTCACCAAACCCTAAGTTGAACATAGAAGTCTTTTGACTTCACTAGTGGTGTTAGGACTCGTCCGTCTTGTAATTCTGACCTTGGGATTGCTCAACAAGTCATAGCTCCATAGACAATGGATAACTCTTTATCGGTTGTATCATATATAACTCCTAACTCTTGGTGTCATGTCCTAATTTCACTTCGACGTTGAGTTTGCTCAACAAATCAAAATGAAAATTATTTACTCGTACCTACCATATCGTGATGGCCTAAGTATAGTATATGTACCTTGAGTTTGCTCAACAAATACATATAGTTATCTTACCTCATCTATTTAATATATTAACAATACTACACATAACATCCCTAGCTCGAGTTTGCTCAACAACTAAGGAGTATGTGAGTAATTTATTAATATATATATATGGTAGAGGACAATATTAAATTGAGTGATATCGACTTATATGAAATAATATAATTCTTATGAAGTACCCTCGTGATTCAAGTGTCAAACACATTTGAAATCACGATATACGTACGATTACGTATATATTTATTTCTTAAGTCTATTATGGGTTTCTTTTAGGTTCCACCTTTAGTTTATATTAATTAAATCATATTTAATTAATTTTATTGACTAACACTTTAACTAATTTGAATTGATATAACATTTATATCCATGAATAATTATACTTTACAACTATTATAGTATAACACATGTATCATATACATATGTAATTTAATTAATTAACCTTTTAATTAACTTATTTAATCAAACTATTTTAATTAAATTATATTAATTTCAAACTTCAATTCATACACATACATGTATAATTATGTTATTTTAAACAATTTAAAACAACATAACATATATCTCGATATATAATACATGCACATGTTCATTAATTAATTAACTTGTTTAATTAATTTAATTCTATTAATCTTTTTAATAAATTTGAAATTTGAAATTATTGTAAATAGGTTTTCAAACAATTTGAAAAATTATGTTATATTTTAACTTTTATAATAAACATATTTTATTTTAAATTTAACAATTAAATTTAAAATCCTTAACTTAAATTTTCAAAACGACTTTGAAAATTAGTCCAAGGCCCAATTTAAGTTGGGCCTTTTCTATTAGGAGCAACCTTTGGGCTCACTTCACCTTTCACATCAGGCTGGTAACCAAGTAGGACAAGGTACTTGATTATCCAATTCCAATCCTAGACATTACCTTTCTAGGCACCATACTAAGTGGGCAAGCTTAATTATTTAACCCTAATACGACTAATTTAGACCGCATAAGCTATTGGACTCTGATACCATTGTTGGAACTAGGCCAGCTCGCAGCAGAAGAAATGGGTGAATTTCAATTTTTTTTACCATTTTGGATCTTTAATGAGTCTATGAAGTCTAAATGTACATTAGATCTAATCTAATAAAATATTAAATAAGGTCTTATTTTATTTAAAGTTGATTAAAAGGAAGTTTATAATTATAGTGCATCAAATACACTCAACAATTGTTTACAAGACTTAATTTAGGGAAGGAAACCTTTCATTTCTTTCCCTAAAAACAGGCAATTAATTGAGAATATAATAAACATTATACGAGGAGATAAACGTTCCATTTTCTTCCTCTCTCTAATTAAATTGATTGGGTTATTAAATGATATTAATTGACAATTTATTCATGGCATAAAATGTAAGTACCGCCCAAATGTACATTACTGTAAATTATGTAAGTGCAACAAATCAGATAGTGTATAGAGATGATATTTCCTACATGTGTGTCATTATTGTCCATAGTATTATTTAAAATACATATACATACATATAATTACATTTATATACAATATACATATACATATAAATGAGATAAAATTAAGTGTTACTTTTATAACTCCAAAAGGTCAGCAATTTTGAACCTAGTTTCAAAACTGAAAGTTTTTAAGATTAAAAATTATGATTTTACATTAAAGTCCATCACATAAATTCAGTTCAAATTATATATATATATGTATGTATGTATATATACACATGCACATAAATTTGTGTGTATATACATACATATACAAAATTCACTGTAAATAATGTTTTAAACTTAATACATCTTTATATTAAAATTTATAATTTAGCATATGTTCCAATATAAAGTAACAACTAAAGCCTAACTTTAATTTTAAAAGGAAATCCAAAGGTTTATGATATTTTGCAATAAAGTCCAGTGATGTTTATAAAGAAAACTTTTTTTTAAACTTTAAACAGAAGTATGCAAAAACCAAAAGATTGAATTTGAAATATTGAACACAAAACATACATGCAAACATAAATAAATTACATATGTTTTCTATTTGAATCAATAATAGAAATATTTCATTAATTAAGACTTAGATTTTAATCAAAAAGTATTTTTTTAATTTTATTTTAATAACAAACTTGAAACAACAACAAAATAGATAGGACAAATCAGACACATATGTATATGTTGCAAAGGTTTCAGATCTAAACAATTAGGCAATATGAAAAATAATTGAATATGAGATCATATAATGTAGATCTAATAATGACAACATGAATTGGCAAATAATCAAAATATATCTTAAAACAGATTCAAATTAAAATAACATGGTGAACATATATAATTAACTAAGATGGAGCAAAATGGATCTAATCTATTTGATCAAATAAACAAATACACAGATGAGATGAAATAGGAGATGGATCTAAATTACATAAACAAGTTGAATGATGAATATATAAAATTAGAATAATCACTTTGAGATGTTGCCAAGAGAATGCACCTTGAATGATGAATCAAAAGCTCTTAGATTCCATGAATCAATCTTCGAATTTTGCAAGAATTAAGAGATTAAAACAACCTTTTATTATTAATTTTATTTGATATTTTATTTTGGAAATTTTAGAGGTTGGGAAGCCATGAAAATCTGAAATTCACTGATAGAAGAGCAAGAGGGATGATTATGATAGGAAAGATAAATCAATAGTATAAGAAAATAAAGGGAGATGTGTTTTAAAGGAATGATAGAAACCATTCATATTTCTTCCTTAAAACTTTCCCCTATTAATTCATTTTTAAATGTTAATCAAATCCTCTCTCTTCTACATGCATGGCTAGCCATAGATGGTGCCACATGGGCCCTCAAAAATTTCCAAAATCTCATTAGCATCAGTCCCATTTAAATCCAATTCAAATGCGCGCGCGTCTATAACTTTTATACACACTCACCATTAAATGCTAATGTTATTCAAATAAATTAAAATAAAATTTTAATAATTAATATGTCATAAATTCTAAGAAATTTAATTTATTTGAAGACCTTTTTTTTAATATTTAATATGTTTAAATCAAATTTAAACACTCTAAAGATACCATATATCAATATGTACGTTCATAACTCATATATATACGCACTTTAGTAAATGCTAAGGGCATTCAAACAAATTAAATATAAATTTAGTAATTAATATTTCATAAATATTAATTAATTTACAACAATTATAAATTAATTAAAACATGTGGTTCATTTAGAGCATTCATCATTTCGGTTGTGCGACTCAAAGGTGTAAATTTAGTCACCGATATCGAATTATTCGAATATTAACATTCACACACCACTTAGCAGGTGGTGTGACATTTTCGCTGAATTTATTGCCTACACATCTTTTAGTAAAATCTAATTTTACTTATTATAAGCAGTACCAGATAGTGACAATTATTGTTAGGTTCTAATGACGGCGGCTCGATGTTGAAAGGAGTCATGAGAATGGTTATTCACAAAAGGACGGGTTCTAGGAAAGGTGACCCGTGGATAAAATGTTGAATGGTTCTATCGTGGAAAGAAGGAATGTGAAATGGTTCCTTGAGGATAATGGAAACCAGATGGAGCAAGGAAAGGGCTTAGATACACGTGCTAAGGGATCTTGGTACTTAGAGTGTTTTTTGATGTACTCAAAAGCAGGGGTATTGTGAGGATGCTCATGGGTACTTGTTTAGCTAACCCGGATCGATTGAACGGATCTGTATACCCTGGACCGGTAGAATAGGTTTGGTTTGGGTAAAGGCGAGTACACTGAAAACCGGGATTTATCCATTAATCCCCAGTAGAGGAATGGTCATATGAGTTATCATATATATGTGGTACAGTGGGTGATAATGAGGATTGTTTATGGATGCTATGTTTGCTTTGATTTTTTTCTACTATAGTCTATTACGCTAGGGATGCCACTTGAGATAGGTATTATAGATATGAATACATGGACACCCATCATTGTACTTAGGATGTAGTAAACTCTTATGTTGTTGTATAGTAGCATATTATGTTTGTTATGTGCTAATTATTTGATTGTAGGGACATGTCAGGTATGGTTCGTATACCCTTGTTCCTTACTATATCGACTTGTATAGTATTTTGAGATTCATTTATCGTTCACACCAGGCTATTGTCCGACTCGAGGTTTTATGCGCTACTTCTTATTATCTTGGGTACTCTAAAATGAGTACACTAGATAATAGGTCTAGGTGATATGTAGTAGTTGTGCAGAAGATGAGTTGGATGGAGCTTTCTCATATTATACATGGATATTCTATTGCTTATTCCGTTGTGCAACACTACGAGCCTAGGTAGTGTTTGCTTGACTATCATGAGACAATTTATATGAGTTTATTTCCGATTTGTATAAACTCTATTACTATGTTGTATAACTCCATGGATCTGTGCTCTACTATTTGGTTCGCTTAGTTATTACCGTCTTTCTATTTTTTAATCTAAGACGAGTATTATATTTTATTCGATGCGTTGAGAAGTATATGATAGGTTCTATGATGTTTTATTTCTTTTAACCCTTGGCAATTGTACTACATCCACCGAATGCGGCAGCGGTGCATTATCTAGTTATATTAGGTGTCGATGGTGTAGGGCAATCATCACAGAATACTAGAGCATAAATTAGATAATAGCAAAATAAATGATTATCAAACTAGGGATTTAAATAATGGGAGTATAATTAATAACAATATAATGGGAGGTAATAGTAGAATAACGATTTTATATGATTTAAATATATGGGATATTAAACGCTATTACACAAACACACACTATAAATGTGTAAATATAGGGGGAGTTCCTACAAAAATTACCTTCATTTATGCATCTAATAGTGAAATGGAAGAATTTCACTTTGTAATCATTTAGAACTAATCAATAGAAATATTAAAAGGCAAAAACACTTGAATAATATTAGGGGATTTTAACATTGTTTTACATGCTTTTGAAAAAAATAGGGACATCCCAATTTCCTTTAGAATGTTTGAATTAATAAATAACTTTATCTTTAAAATAAGGTTGGAAGAACCCACTATTTTTGGAAATAAATTCACTTGGAAGTCTGGAAAATTAGAAATATAGATTGTAAACTAGATAGAATATCAGTGAATCAAGAATTTATCAAATGTTTTCCAAACTTTAACTGTAACACATTACCTAGAAAACAGTCTTATTGTTACTATATAGGTCACTGCCTAGTATAAATTCAACAATTTTTTATTAAAAACCAAAGAAAATATACAAATATTGAATAAAAATAATCAATTTAAAAGTATAGCAGAATATAAATTAATCAACTCATAGAGGAATGTGAGTGTTTTCCAAATTTAATTGATAAAGATAGCACAAACATTAATCAAGTTAATAATTTTTTTCAAACACAACGCAAGTTAATCAAGGTCCTTCATGTGCAAGCAATAAACATGAAATAGAAAGCAAAGGTGGATTGACTAACTAATGGATATACGAAGCAAATAAAACTTTCTATGCCAAAATGTCTAATAGAAAATGCAAAAATGACATAGGTAAACTGCTTGATCACAATGGAGTTGTGACAAATGAGGCCTCCCAAATTGAAAAGGAGACCATCAATTATTTCAACATAGTATATAACTCCGACTCTTATTTACAAATCATCTCAAATATAGCCACCAAGTATTTATTACACCCAAATAGTCAAGAAATTTCGTGAGCTCCTGTTTGCTTGGATGAAATTAAAAGTATTATTTTCATTGCAAATAATGATAAGAGTCCTAATCTAGATGGATTTGAGGCTAAATTTTACAAAATACATTGGGGAAGATATAAAAAAAAGTGCTTGAGGCAATAAATGAATTCTTTGTGTTTTGGACATTTTTTGAAAAACATAAATCATACTCTCATCACCCGTGTACCAAAAGTCAAAATTTCTAATGGGTTAGAGGATTATAGGCCAATTACATGCTGCAATTATATATATATATATATATATATATATATATATATATAATATAATCGCTATAATTCTTTATAATAGAATAAAAACCTTTTTAAAATATTCGATTTTTGAAAACCAAAGTGCTATTATTCTAAGTAAGCTTATTGATGAAAATACACCATTAGCACATGAAACGATAAAGAATCTCATTCTGGACCACAATAATAAAATGTGTACTAAAGTTGGTTTGCACAAAATTTTGATAAAATAAATTAACATTTTATTTTGCATATAATGAAATAACTTGGGTTTCATGATAATTTTTGCAATATTATTAAAGAATGTATAAATAATGTCACTTATTCAATACCTACAAATGGATCTCCTAGTGGTTTCCATAGACATAGAAGAATAAGACAAGGAGACCTTCTTTCTCCTTGATTCATCATTGCAATGGAATTTTTTTCTTTGCAAATGGAAACTGAGCAAATTAATGGAAATTTAAAAACCACCGAGAGAGCTAAACCATGCATAACACGTTTATTGTATGCTGATGACTTGTTATTTTTAAATGCAGATGAACAAAGTGCGAATGCCATAGTAAAGATTTTTGAAAAAAAAAGAATAAGTATGTTGGTCTACAAATCAGTGAATGCAAAAGCAAAATATATTTCAGTAAAATATGCACAAGAAAAGCATAAATTCTGAATATTTTAAGTTTCCAAGAGGGGGCACTGCTAGTTGAATACTTGGGGATACCACTTAAAATGAATCAGATTAATGACAGGGACTACTCAAGATCACATGACTTAATTCAGAGCAGAATAGAGGGATAATCTTGCAAACTGTTACCATTAGCTGACAGATTAGAGCTTACCCACACAGACATCACAGCTATCATTATGTATTGATTGCAAACACACAATACTCCTCCAAACACAATTAATAAAATAGAGAAACCGTGTGCAAATTTCATCCGAAGAAGTAAATTTCAAAAAGTTTATTGGAATACGGTTTGCAAATAAAAGAAAACAGGCGGTTTAGAGCCGAGAAACTTCAAAGACTTAAAGTAAGTTTGTAATTTCAAATTATTTTGAAAATTCTTGGAAGAAGAATCTTTGTGAGCTAAATGGATGAAAGAAAAATATGTTAAAACTAAGGATTTTTGGACCATGCTAGTGGAAAAGCATTATTCATTCATATGGAAAAACATTCTAAATTGCAGAGAAACAAGAATCAAGCTAATTGAAAGAAAATTCAAGGAAGGAAACATACAAGCTTTTGGTTTGATCCATGGATCAATGAAAAATTACTCACTGGTTTACTGAAATGGTACAGCATTTTTCAATTTGGTGATGTCAATGCAAAAGTGGACTGTATAATATATAATTATAACTAGAATACAAATAAAAAAACCAACAGCCTCAATTTAGAATTATCAATTGGAAAAATCACAATTGATCCCAACTTACAGAAAGATGTATGGAATAAGAAATTATGTTCAAAAGACAAATTCTCTTTTAAAAACGCTTGTACATAAAGGAGCAGGGGTTGATGTAGATTAGTATAATGTTACATAGAATAGAACAAATTGTCCAAAAATGATACATTGTGCATACTTTGCATCACTAAACAGATTGCCAACCTGAGATAGATGTAAAAAAAAATGGAATAATAACGGAGACACATGTTTACTTTGCAAATCTAAACCAGAAAGCAGTGATCATATAAACTTTGATTGCATATACTCAAAACATGTATGATCAATTGCAAAAGCAAAGTTAAATTTTTTGTCAGTTTAAGGTGTTGCAGAATATGAAAAAATAGTATGCAATACATTCAACAAAAAATCAAAGCCTAGTCTTAAGGAGTTCAAATCCGTTATTTCTCCATCCTCTCAAGCCGTTGAAGAAGTAACAAAGTATTATGTTTTGCAGGCAGTTATGGGCCTTGGGCCAATTTTATCAGTTTCATAAAAAAACACAGTTCCCTTTCACAATGGAATAGAAACAGTAACCAAAAAATTATTTACAAGTAAGATGATTTCCAAGCTGTGGTTTGAGTTTGAGATTCGTACGTGGAATATTAATTTAGATGTACATATTCAAAGGGCTCACATTTCAGTAAAAGTAACGAGCATATCACGAAAACAAGCTAGAGTACTTGGTACCTTGACAGACACCTTGTTCATCCTTCGAGATCAATCAGCATCAGTCCATGTTACTTACTTGCAAATCCCCATTCTATCCCTCTACCCATTTCAATAATATCCCACCTATTCACTTATCCATCCTCGCTCCAAACCGTTAATCGGCTCAAAACCAACAGTGGCAATCCTGTTAATAATCCCTCCATCCAGCCCTATTCCGTACAGGAGTCAGACCGAACTAATTATGATGTTGTACTTTCCACGTGCAGCACGCACTCCGGCGCCTCCTCCAACGGATCTTTCCCTTACCATGTTTCCATCTCCAAACCCCGTTACGTCACACGTGTCGCCCTCTCACGCTCCCAGTCTCTTGACCTACACCTTTAATCTCGTGTTTGCTGTTCATGGCCCACAGGCGTTATCTGCTATAGTTATACTGTTGTCGCTTCGTCTACCGAACTCGTTTTCATTTTCGATACCACCCTTCCTGTTCTACTGTCGCGAAGGAGGCGGGAGAATCAGGACCGAGCGGTCAACTTACCGTGCATTGGGTGATGCTGCTGATGGCGGCGCAGCTTTTCCCGAGATCGCCGCCGTCGATTGGGAAAAGATTACCGGCGGAGGTTCAGATCCTTGAGAAGGAAATAGTTTATCTTAAGGTACCGTATCCTTATTTTACCTGTATTTTATCCTCTATGCTTTACTTTATCATAACAGTAACGGTGTTTGCGAAAATGTTTCAAAATGTAATAATCTCAAAATACATACTTGAATCAGTATCCAAGTATAGAGATCATCAGGAAGTTATAAGGTATCCTTATATATTTATTGAAAGATGAGAAAAAGAAGAAGAGGCTATTCGGATATCATAGTTGAATGTGCATTGATGTTATATAGTTTGAAGCTGAGAGCTATCTGTATAAACTATTTTGCTTCAACTATATAGAATCTATGTTTGTGCTATATTGCAAAGAAATTGACGAACAAATTCACACCAAGAGTACAGACTAGAAACTTCAGTGCATATAGAAATATATCATGATATAGTATTTAGTGTTGCATGTATATTCAGAACAATGAGTAATTGGAACTTAAAAATATATGATTCGTCTACATTGTTTCCTCAACCAGTAATTGTACAGCAATTAAGTTTTTAACAATGTTGTAATCAGATGTTAATGAGTATAAGATTTCTTAAGTATCATAGATAAGGTTACGCTTTTTATAAATGACAAATCAAGTGAACAGGATGAGTTGCGGTCATTGGATGGACTTCATCCTGTTTCCCAAGGCTGCAGAGAGTATGTTTCTTAACTTGTTCGTGTTTGTTTCAGTAATATTTTGCTCCCTTGTTACAATATTTGATAGTTTCATTTGGTCAATGGTACATTTGGGGTTCCAAACTGTGTTTGTGTATAGTTCAATAGCAATTATATGAATGTCTCATGCATAGTTTTGAACATCAAACCGTTGTTGAACCATGTTGGTGCATGGTCAATCCTTTTGATGGTTCAACGATCGAACTGTCAGAACCACGTTGTTTGTTATCCTTAATTTTACCAATTTAAATACGAAATTGTTTCACCTAGAACACAACCAGCAATGACTTGTTCACTAAAAAAGTTGCAACTGGCCATTGTCACCCAGATGTGGCTAGTTCAATGCTCTGTGGTTAGTTTTACTCTTCTTCATGGATAATGAATTGATAGGAGGACCGTTTATTTAAAAGGTAAAACACTTTGCTCTTCTAATCCATTTTTGCAATAAAACAGTAAAGCGTTTCTATTTTATTGCAAATTCAGTAAATATACAAATATTTTACCATTTTATTTGTGTAGGAATTTATTAAAAAATTGTTTGTTGGCCATTTTGTATATTTCTGGGTGTAGATGTGGACTTGTCCAGATTAAAATAGTGAAAAGTAGAAAGTGAAGAGAACAAACGTTCAAAATGGTCTTAGTATTAAAATTGAACTAATTATAGTTAATACATTGACATAAAATATTATTTTTGAATATTTATAATATACTAATACAAAAATAATTATTTTTATTACATCTTCTTTAGTACAAGTGTCATAATTTTTTAAGAAAAGTGAAATTTAGTGTTATTAATGGTTCTTAAAGTGTATATTAATAAAATCTTATATCATCCGAAGTTGATAAGACAATCAAATAGTTCAATTTAGTGACTAAAAATTGGTTTTGGGAGAAAACATGAGATGAACCAATACTTAGATACTTCTTTCTTTCTCAAATTTGGAGATTCGCGTGGTTCAAAATGGTTGGTCTGAATGATTTTTTTCCAGAAATTTGAGGTTGAATTGTCGGTTTACGCACGTGCAATGTCATTTCATTTTCTGAAACGGAGTGCTCTAAGGTTCAAAATTAACCGTAGTCGAACTGTGGTTGAATCAAATTTTCAAAACGCTCTCATGACACTGTTTTCACCGTAAGTATTGGAGGATATATATTAATTTAACTTCAAATAAATGAACATTCTCTGATCTCAATACAGTATAGTCTGTTACAATCCTGAAATGATTGCTGGATGTTTAAACAAACACCACTAGTGCTAATATTTGGTCCTAAGTACTAGTGGTATGCATCTTCAGAAGTTGAATATATATTGACATATTTTTCGACATAACCCCATGTAATTGCAATTGTAATATATTTGATTTCACGTCTTAATGTTTATTACATTAAACTTATCGTTGCAATATGTACAATGAAGATTTTAATGTATTTTAGTTTCGATATATTTCAAATATAAAATCTAAGAATATAAGGGTTAAGTCATAATAATAAATACATAAAGAATAAATCTGATTCAATATCTCAATAAGGTTGTATAAAAATAAAAATCGTTGAGATAATTTATACAACATAATCAATGCATACATAATTGGGCCAAAAAGGTTTGCTACTAGTCTTCTACAATAAATAGTCACGGTACACATAATAGTTTTATGCAAAGGAACAAATTTGTAGTTTACAATAATAATATTGGTTGCGGTCAATATTTTATTAGTTATTACTTAAGTCGGTTGTTTAAATTTAGAGAATTCAATTTTTCAGTCCCCTTTTAAATGTATAATGTGTCAACTTCATCTTAGCTATGAATTTTTGCATCATCATGTTATTTTAATAGCACGGTGGGATCCAATAAATAATTAAATCACTCAATTGCGCACATAAAAACTGTGAAAATGAGGACGAGGCATTAGTAAAATACAAATTGTGGGGTTTTTTTAATATCATTTATAATTAATACTTCTATCTAATATAAAGTAGTATATAACAAATGAAAATTGATAAACAATGCTAATCCAACCTGTGTGAAATGAAGTAGGGGTTTTGGACAGTCATCCTTTGGGCTCCTGCTCAAGATTAACTCTATTATTACTTGGTAACAAACTTATATTTCAGTTAAAAATAACGGTTTATATATCTTGTATCCTTTGTGTTAAATAAAGTTTATAACAGTGCAAATGAGTAGTTTTTTAAGCATTGTGTGCAGTGTACCATGGGCAGAAAAGACAAGCAAATAATAGTAAAGTAACTGGTAGCATGCTAGTAGCCAGGTTTACTTTGGATTTTATTTATAACTGTTCTCTTGTGGTTATCTAAATGATAAAGGAATGTATTGATAATTGATTGTGATTGAAGCATAATGATTTTTTACAGGGTTCATGAATTTGTCAACTCAAACCCTGATCCACTGATACCAATGTATGTTTTTTCATCAACCATGCTTCATTTTGTTTTATTTTTCTTTTCTGCGCTCATCTCATATTCATATATTTACTTCTTCTTCTTTTCTTTTTTTCAGAAACAAGAAGCATAAATCTTGCAGCTTTTGGAATTGGATAAGGTAACATCACAACTCATATGCAATATGGTTTGAACATGTAAATATACCATTGCATGCTAATGCAAACATATTTCTATAATGAAGCAGAAAGAAGCTATGTTGCAATTGCTCGTGGATATGTTGTTCTTGTTTCTGCACTCTGCAGCTCAAAACCTTCTGGTGCAGTTGCTGTAGCAGTCCTTGCTGTAAGTCAGGGTGCCTTAAGCCAGGGTACTGCTGTCCAGGCTGCTCTTGTGGCTGTGTATGGTCTTGTTGTCATAATTGTAGGGACGTACCCCTTTGTCCTACATGTAGTACTAAATCTTGTTGTGGTAAAGGATGCTTGTGTTGACTCGTATTGTTATTGCTGTCATCAGAAGTCGCTGACTGACACGACGTAATTTGTACAGTTTTCCTTGCATTTTGATTTGATTAACTGTGATGAATGATATGATTGAAGTTATGAATTTCTTGAGGTGTTGTGGGTGGTGTCTTCTAGGGCTGAGGAGTGAGACGTCATTTGCTCTTGTTTACGGTTTATAGGTTGGATCATATGTTTGTTAGAATGGTTTTCAATTAAGAAATCGAATGAATTCCGTGGAAGTACTAATTAATAGTTTTGTTCTATCGTGGACTTCTAACTCAGCCATGACGATTTAGATTGAGCTTGCAGAGATCATAAGTTAAAACCCTTGAGACATCCAAATAAATGTTTTTAAAAATAGTTTAGTTTTATCTCATTTTCCGTTTCAAAATGTGATATCAAGAGGATAGTTTCGGAGAGAACGTCTCTTTTTTACTGATATTTGAAAGAATTTAATGATTTTAAAAGTTTTGAGCAAAAATGATTTTTTATGTTGGAAGATTTTAAAGTGCCAACAAATCTAAGGTTTTAAATGTGATTTTGATTTTCGTATGAATGATGATTTGGAGGTTTTAGATTTGATACGAGAATTGTTAGGCTTGCAAGTAAATATTTAGGTTTAGATTTTATTTTCAGTATTCATTCCTATACTCCGTTTGATTTGTATTTGTTAATCTTTTTTTGGCATTGAATTAAGGATAAGAATGCTACCATTTGCACACACTCAATCCCCTCTCATCGTCCACCTCTCCTCTCATCCATGCAACCACTTAATCCACCCACTCACATTCATTTTTTAATGTTATTTTATAGAGCGCGTTAAATAAGTCGTTCTTCTCTTTTCAAAAAAATTCTCTAAATCGATTTCTCTTTTCAAACATTTAAATCATTCCCTCTTCTTCAACAATCATTTTCCTTTCCTCTTAGAAAACTTAATCTTGTTCGAATTTTGATCCAAATTGTTCGCAAGCCGTTGTTAATTCGTCGGACTGTACAGATTTGTTAAACTAACGAGTTAAAAAATTCAGGAAAAAAGAACAACATAAACAAAACAAACGGTTTTACAAAGTGCATCGACTATAACAACTTTTGGTTTTACGAAACCATCCTGTTCTGACAGCACATTAATTGCATTGCTAAAAAAGAAACGTCCATTAATACTTTTATTGTTGTTCCACCCAAAAATATTAATAAAATTAAAGACTATCATTATGCCATACATCATGATGTGGTTGGCCTTGGTTTGATAATGGAGTTTTGCTTTTTCCCTTTTTGTTTTACAATGAAAAGAATATGAATGTAAAGGAGCCACTGAGGGGTATTTATGTTAATGGTCTTAAATCTCTCTCATTTATTCTCATTAATATATCTCCCTAAGTAAAAGATTTCCTTCATTCTACATTCACATTTTAAAGCCTTTACCATTCCAAATTCAAATTTATTTATTCTCATTCATTAGTCAGCTTTAATTGCTCTAGTTACCTTTGGTCCGTTTAATTAACTTTTAAAAGTATCACACGCCTAGTTAATCCAATCTTCCTTAGTTAATTATTACAATTAAATTAAATTAATTCCCATTTTATTTTCCTTATTATTAATTTATTTCCTCCTTTGCAAGATTCTCTCTATTCAAATATTAATTTGATTACATCATATATAGTGGATTTAATTATTTTTCATTCACGTATTCAAGTTGGTTCCCATTATGTACGACCAGATTTAATTACATACAAATACCCTTAATATAAGATCTCATATATTCAATCTTTGCTCGTTTAATTTATTTCCCTCAATAAAAATTATTCTTTATTCAAATGTTTGTTTCTCCCCTTTATACATACAACTGTATTTATTATATTTAATTGCCTTTAATTACCAATTAATTGATTTTCATATTGATGGCTAAATTTAAGTACATCCATTTGATCGAATTCCCTACTTTTTTATTTAATCAACCAAACTTTATTTTTATAATTAATTTCCTTAATTAATTTTTCATTAATTCATGGATCATTACAGTCTCTCCTCTTTACAAGAATTTCATCCTCGAGATTCAGATAAGGAAGAATAAAATTTACACTAACACCCTGATAGTGCAAGGTCATCTTCACATAAAAGTTCAGATAAGTGCATATAATAGAACCTACAGGCAACTCCTTTGGGCTGAATGTACGAACTTTCACACACTTCCATATGGTCCTTAGCTCGTAGGGGGTGATTATAATGTGATCGGATTTATTGGAGAGCGATCTCCTCGAGAGGGGAGCTCTATAAACCTGGAAGAATTTAACAGTTTCATTAACCAAAATAGCCTTACTGAAATGTTGCTTATCAGAAGAACATTCACTTGAACTAATGCTAGGAAGACCCCTTCTTGGGCTTCATTAGATAGGTTTTTCATAAGCGAGAACCGGAAAGACTCTTTTCCCTTGTCCAAGGTAGTCAGTTTAGCTAACATCCTCTTTGATCACTACCCCATCATCCTCAGCTCTAATGACCTAATTCCTACGCATAAACCTTTTAAAAAAATGTGGCTAAAAGAAGAGAAATTTGAAAATCTTATATCTTCAAAATGGAACTTCTTAGATAACAAATTATCAAACAATGCTGCTAAAAATCTTGTTTTTAAGTTGAGAAAACTTAGAACACATTTAAAGCGGAACATAAATATTTTTGGAAATATAAGCATCAAAAAGCAAAATACACTTATGAAGTCCTAGATTTGGATAAATTGGGCAAATAGAGAAACCTAACTAGAGATGAAAACTCTAGATTACATAACTTAAAAATGGAGCTAAATAAATTAATGGACCAAGAAGAAACTATGTGGAAACAACGATCTTGCTTCCAGTGGATTAATGAGGGAGACAAAAATACCAAATTCTTTCACCGCATTGTTAATGGAAAAAGACGTCAGAACACCATAAAGTCAATCCCAGTTAATGAAATTGAATATAAAGGGCAAGGGAATTTAAATAATATATTCACTAACCATTTATGGTGATATATGGTAAAAGATGTAGATCCAGTACTTGCGCAGACTGGCACATAACTCCTTAATCGAGCTAGACTCTCGTTTTTTTAGGACGAGGATTGGTCAGCTATTAAAAGGCCTTTCGAGCGATAAAGCTTTAGGACCTGATGGCTTTCCTATGTTATTTTGTCAAAAAATTTGGACCTTTATTAAAAAGATATTATGCAACTTTTTGAAGAACTTCACAATGGTTCTCTCCAACTAGGTAGATTTAACCAGACAGACGTTATCCTAGTCTCTATAAAGGAGAATTCTGAAATTCCTTCGGACTTCAAACTCCTCTATATGATTAACTGTTCTGTTAAAATAATCACTAAGACCATTCCCAACCGGTGGGGGTGGAATGGGTCGATTCAAGGCAATCGACTCCAAACCCACCCCCAACCGGTTGGAAGATGCACATTTTTGTGCTTTCCTTTAGCCGGCTAAAATTTAGCCGGCTAAGGGTATAGTTGGAGATTGTAATCCACAACGTGGTGTAGATTGCAATCCACACCACTCACTTAGCCGGCCTTATTTTGGCTGGCTAAGTGAGTACATGAGTATCTTCTTCTCCCCTACACTTTCTTTCTTCCCTTCTTTCTGCCATTTCTCCTCCTTCCAACAAACAACCGTCGAATTAAAAAATATAAGAAGAGCATTTCGGAGACTCCAAGGCAGCGGTAGTCGCAGCGCTGGAAATGTTCCACCGGCCGTGGAAAATGCTCCTGCCGAAGACAGCGCACCCGTACCGTCGATGGTCACTGAAGGGCGATGAAGCATGGTGGTTAGGCGAAGACGAGCGTGCAGAAATACAACAAATGTGGTTCTGAACCCCCACATCGAACAAAATTTGGGACCGGACTGAGATTTGATATTTTCCGCATACTCCCAAACGACGAAGTACACATTAGCACGTGTATTGATAATTATGTAAGTTATCTACCTTCAATTTATTTTATTAGTTAAAATTGTTCAATGAAAATTGAATATGCAACCTGTTTTAACTTAGGCTCATCGTAAACGCATCCGTGGATCTTGGGTAAGCGTAATACGCCTTTATAGAATGATCTGATCTTATGATGCCGACGGCATTATTCATGCTTTGCTACGAGATATAGGATTTGGAGATTTCTTGAATACGTATTTACATAATTACTGCTTATTTATTTGATGAAGTTTATGGCTTTCAATAATCGTAAATTGCTTTAATAGGTATCGATAATCTATTAAATTTGGATGTTCAGTTATGTGGTGCTTTAGCCACCTGTTGGTGGAAGACTACTCATACATTCCACTTTAGTTTTGGGGAGCTGGGTTTTACCCCATTAGACTTTTCTATGCTTATCAGTTTAGGCATTGAAAGGCGTGAGACCGTACCGTATGATGAGGAGTACCAGCACTTTCACTATTTATGCAGTGTACTTCCACATCTTGATTTACATGACGGACTTTCATCCAGACTGCAGAATAGATGCTCATACATTAGACAAGCAATATTGGAATTGAAACATGGTCGTAGTTCAGATAACCATTTGGAGATTGCTAGACTTTTTATTTTATACATGATGGGGAACTTATTCTTTACAAATGCATCAAACACGCTGCCGGCCGGATATGTTGCGGCTGTAGCGGAGTTGTCATTTGATAGTCCAGTTGCATAAGATTGGGGGACTCCGATATTAGCGTATTTGTATCGCTCTTTGGATCATCCGTGCGTTGTTAGGGGTAGATCCACATCCATTATAGGCTTTTGTGAGGTTTTACAGTACTGGTATTATGAGTACTTCCGCAACATGACTTATCCGACGTTGGACTCCAAGTTACCCCATTTCATTCCTCGAGTTAGAGCATGGGCCCATGATAACCGCAGAATGGTGCAAGGAGGGGAGGCACGTCATATTTTTGATGTGGCCCAAAATCAGATCGAGTAACGGACCACACGAGAGAGTGTTGTTTGGCATCCGTATGATGGTTCGCCTTTTATGACCGACCCTATCGTAGTGCATGCTACATTTCTTTCTATGAGACGTTTTCCATTGGTTTCATCCCCATCCAGCTTAGGATGCTATTGGTTCCTCGGTGAGCGTAGTTGGAGACAAACCTTAGATGGTGATTTTGTTCCCGACGATCCACATCCGGATACACCTTTCTTGAGGGTCTATGACAGCACTGCATTACAGGAGTATGCAAGGGAGTGGTGGTCCGCTAATTACTTCGTCATCGTGAATGTAGATTATGCTTCCTTTTGGCGACGGTTTTACACTCCATCGCATATGGATACTTTTTTTCATGCTGCATCTGTTGATTTGGTAGGGCCCTCAGGCATTCGAAGTGGTGTTGCCCCCTATTTTGCAGGACCTTACACAGAGTACTCAGGTGTATCATGCTCCACAGCCCTCCTAGGTAGGAGATTACGGTTGGACAATCTGCATCCCGACAACGTCTGTGGTTGATAGATATGTTGATATTCCTCGGCCAGAGATTCCCAGAATCCCAATCCAGCAACTTTTTCTTATGAGGATTTGTTTCATATGCAGATGGGACTCCGCCAGGTCATGTACATCGAGCATCGACGAAGCATAGATGAGTTGACTGCTCGTATTAACGAGCTAACTATAGCTGATGAGCCACGATATCATCCTACGCGTAGAGTAGACGATGATCACAATGACGATGACGATGACGGTGATGCAGCCAATCTTTTTGATGAGCCTTAGTGTTAGCATGTACTATTACTGTTTGTATGTCATATGCATGTGAGTACCATTGTAGTATCATTGTTATGTATTTCGTAGCAGAGTTTGTATGATTGTATTATCAGTGGTTTGTATGCAGTAGCAGTGGTCGTATATGTGTATCATCATTGTTTTGTATTTACTACCATTGTTTGTACCACCGTATTATCTGTATGCCTACGTACTAGTAATGTTTGCATAACTGTATCAGCTTTGGATTTCATATTTTGCTTGCATATGTCTAAATCACTATTTGAAGGAACAAACACAGTTGTGCTTGTTTACAGTCACGTTTGTGGATGCTTGCCACGTGGATGATTATAAGGCACTTGATTCACGAGACACGAATCATGAAATTTCTATTTAAACCATATTTCTGTATTGAAAATTCACAACATCTTCATTTATTCTCAACGTCGTCACTAATTTTCAACGTCAAATGAAAACTGAAATGTGGATGATTATTTAGTTCTAATCAAATCGTACAGAGAAATGATCGTAGACACATGGAAGAGGAGATGGAGCAATAATTTTGGGTCACCCTAAACGAGACTTTTAACGGTCATCCTGATTGTAGATTAATTCGAAGGATTTTGGAAACTCGTAGCACTTTTGTAACGTTTACAAAGGCTTGTCGAAGATATAGACTCATTATAAAAGCAGTGAAAGAAGAAGATCTATTTCAGTTAACACGAGCCACGTATGATTCCCGTTATATGTGGGGGTATCACGTTGATTTTGTTGGACATGCTGCATACAATCTCTAGGTTAGATATATTAGACAATTTGAATGACGTATGGGATGGTTAAGTATGTTTGTTAAGTTTGTTACCTTCAGCTTGTTCTATGCACTATCAGTAACTTATATGTACTTTCAAATTCAAGTAAAGTTTGTGTTCTCATAATCTACTACGCACTTAACATAATAACAGCATATAAACATTTGGAAATCATTAACAACAATACTTAACTTACGAAGAAAACAAATAACTGCTTTTATAAAAACGAACAAGACAACAAAATGTAAAACATGACAACATCAAGGAAAAAGAACAAGATAGCAAACAAAACAACCGATAATTAAAAGAACTGCCTTCGACCATCTGATAAGTTAAATGGACCCAACGTCCTTTGAAGCATCTGAATTTGGTTTTCAAGTTCGTTGGCATAAACAACTTCACGGTAAGGAAGAGGATCGTCAATCCATTGCCATAGGCCACAACCATCAGGAGAATTACGGCATCTGTAGTACCGCCGACCTATGTTTATTCCGCTACTTACAACATCATATAGAACAAAAACCCCACAGTTATAGTCGATCTCATGAGAGTTAACCTCTAGATCTGTGCGCGGTACTTGGTGTCGTATTTCATTCCTTTGTTCTCTATTTCCGTTATGGCTACGCTGCTCTTCTCTTTGACGGCTTCCATTTTCTAGCTGCATGCCTTCCTGTACTTGCATCTCATGCTCTCTTATATCGACATTGTGTCTTTCCTCTATTTCAATATACCACTCGTTGGTGGTTGCGGGGAGGATGTATTCGGTGGGCTATTGTGCTGTAACGGACCCTCGTATGAATACGAGGATGGCAATGAAATATGATTGTAGTCTACCATTTTTATATACTAAAGCTACGATAATACTGAAGAGAAGCATTGCAAGCAAACCGATATTTATATAGCATAATAAATTGCCCGTGTAAAGCATTACAACGTGGATACAGTACCGACCTCCTGACCACCATCAGCTTTAATCAACATCAAACATCTTTAATTAATATGACTAGTGGGTCCTTCTACTTTATCTCTATTTCTGACATGACCCGACCTCTAGACCACCGACAGGTTTAATCAACATCATACACTTTAATCAATATGACCAGTGGGTCCTTCAGCTTTATCTCTGCTTTAGACAAAACCTAACCTCCTGACCACCGATAGCTTTAATCAACATCATACACTTTAATCAATATGACCAGTGGGTCCTTCAGCTTTATCTCTGTTTCAGACAAGACACGACCTCTTGACCACCATCAGCTTTAATCAACATTGAACACTTTAATCAATATGACCCGTGGGACCTTCTGCTTTATCTCTGTTTCAGACAAGAACCAACCTCCTGACCACCGTCAGCTTTAATCAACATCAAACACTTAATCAATATGACCAGTGGGTCCTTCTGCTTTATCTTTGTTTCAGACAAGACCCGACCTCCTGACCACCATCAACTTTAATCAACATCGAACACTTTAATCAATATGACCCGTGGGACCTTCTGCTTCAATTATGGTAAGACAAGACCCGACCTCCTGACCCCCGTCAGCTTTAATCATCATCAAATAGCTATAATTAATTTGACAAGTGGGTCCTTCTACTTTAGCTCTGTTTCAGCCAAGACCATACATCATGAACACCATCAGCTTTAATCAACAAACATCTTTAATCAATATGACCAGCTTTATTGCATAGTACGTTGAAGGTGAGGTGACCAACCAAATTACCAGTATTTAATCCATAGGACTGGATCCTGTGTCATTTCTGTATCATATAAACATCAATAGCTTATAAATAGAAGCAAGGATTTCGAATAACATACTCATTCAAAATTCCAAACTAATAAACAATGTTCTTCTACCTATATTAAATGAGTTCTCTATAAATTTGTGGTGCTTTTCATCCTCGTCTTCATCATCGTCATCTTGTTCCGACGATTTTATTAAAATCGTATTACTCAAAAAAGAATGTTTGCTATCGAAACGAGGAATTTAACGGCCCATGAAATTACTGAAATCTCCATGACATCCCAACAAGGTAACATTGTGGGAAGAAAAGACTTGCGTTATGGACATGACTATGCTAGCGGTCATAATCAATTGATTAAAGATTATTTTACGGCAAACCTCATGTACGGGGACATGAATTTTAGATGAAGATTCTTATGTCAAAGAACTTCTTTAATTGGGTTCTTGACAAATTAACGGAAACAAACATTTTTTTCATCCACGGAAGAAATGGAATCAACAAACTTGGAATTTCTCTCCTGCAAAAGGTTACGACTGCACTTCACATGATATCATACGGAACTTCTAGAGATTTGCAAGATAACAAAGTACGGATTGGAGACTCAACGACAATATTATGTATGAAAGAGTTTTGCAAACCGTTGTTTGTATGTCTGGTGAAGAATATCTTTGATCCCCAACACCGCAAGACATTGACAGATTGCTGGCAATGGGATCTCAGCGTGGATTTCCAGGTATGTTACGTAGCTTAGATTGTATGCATTGGAGGTGGAAAAACTGTCTAGCTCATCATTTCTTAACTTTTGTTTTTCATCGTGCCGCCGTTGTTTTTCCATTGCCCTTTCAATTCTCTCTGTTTCTTTTGTTTCCAGGTATAATTTATTTGCATCTTTAGCGGCCGCCATACGCTGTCCAATATGTTCACAATGTGCGCTGTAATCGGGGGCAGTTTTTTTTCTTGCCCTTGAACCTTCCTGGAGGCCGACCACCTGAACTAGTTGTGAAGGGGGTGTCCTCACATGGATCAGAACTACCGGGGCTAGATTCATCATCATCTTTTGAGGAAGAAAGCGCATTACTGAATGTTCTTGTCGCAGTCGACTCCATTTTTCCTCTTTTTCAAGTATGTCATAACAATGGTGCAAGTTGAATGGTTGATTATTATGTTCATACATATACACTGCATTTGCTTGATTGAGCTGTAGATGGTGAAGTACTATTAGAAGAATACAACATAAAACTTGATAGTTTGAAGTCCAAATTTAAAATCATTACCAGATCCATGTCGTTTGCCCCGCTTTGTTGTCTAAAATGCAGACCAGCCATTATTTCTCTCCAACGCTGACAAGCGGCGTTTATTCTTTTCGAAGACTGCTTCAAACAATCTACCGTTCTTGAGGGATTATTTGGAGTTCGAAGGTTGAACAACTTGCATACAGAAGTCGAAAAAGATGTTTCACTTTAGCTCGTACCTTTCTTATTATCTCTAGAACATTCAACCTAGCAGAATGCTAATTCATCTTGCTCGTCCGGCGACAATTTAATCATTTTTGCTCCTTTAGGTTCCGCGTTAGCAGATTCAGAAATGCTGATTCTCGTTAGTTGATTTCCCCAAGTTTGACCATAAGACAAATTAGGATTTCTATAAACGTCTTCTTCTTCGGCTATTTCATTGACATAAAATTCGATTTCTTGATTTTCAATTATGTTGCCTCTAAATTGATTATTGAGATTTCTCGATATATTGTGTGGAACAATAAGGCAATACTGACCATTGTTGGCTATTGGGAGATACGTAGTTTTGATCGTAGCTAAAGTTTTGTTGAAACGAACTATTCTGCAAATAATTCGCATTTTGAGAATTTTGGTACTGGTTCGAATCTTGTTGAGAATGATAGATATTTTGATTTTGTTGAGACTGATACGAATTTGGCGCTTGTTGAGAATGAAATTGATTCTGACCATTTTGAGACTTATACATATGCTGATTGAATTGAGTCGAATTCTGATTATCTGGCCTTTGTTGAGATAGAAATCTAGGAGATGAAGATTTCTGAGATTTTCCTTTTGTATTTTTCGACATTACTGATCTTGTTTGAAGAAAGTGTGTTGATGAGAGAGAAAATTGTAATTGAAATGTGGTAAATAAAATTTCGTAATTTGGAAGTTATATAGGGGAAAAGACAACGATCGGTTGTGGAGCCGTTGCTTAGCCGGTAAAATAATAGTCGGATAGGTTCCAACGACTATAATATAGTCATTGGCACTTAGCCGACCATTATATAGCCGGCTAGGTGCCAACGGCTACGAAGTAGCCGTTGGCTTAGCCGGACAAAATAAGACTGACTAAGCTTAGCCGGCCTTATTTTGGCCGGCTAAGAAGCAACCCAGAAGGCAACAACCGACCCCCCGTTAGGGGTCGGTTGCTTCCCAACCATGACCTGGTTGGGAATGCTCTAAGACCATTCCCAACCGGTGGGGGTGGAAGGGGTCGATTCAAGGCAATCGATCCCAAACCCGTCCCCAACCGGTTGGAAAAAGCACATTTTTGTGCTTTCCCTTAGCCGACTAAGGGTATAGTTGTGGATTGCAATCCACAGTCATTGGACTACAATCAACAACATGGTGTGGATTGCAATCCACACCACTCACTTAGCCGGCCTTATTTTGGCCGGCTAAGTGAGTACAGGGGTAACCGACTATATAATAGCGGTTACCCTTCTTCTCCCCCATAATTTCTTTCTTCCCTTCTTTTCGTCATTTCTCCTCCTTCCAGCAAACAACCGTCGACTTTAAAAAAAATGTGAAGAGCGTTCCGGAGACTCCGAGGCAGCGGTAGTCGCAGCGTTGGAAATGTTCCACCGGGCATGGAAAATGCCCCTGCCGAAGACAGCGCACCTGTACCGCCGACGGTCATTGAAGGTCGACGAAGCACGGTGGTTAGGCAAAGAAGTTCGGGTAGAAATAGAGCAAATGCGGTTCTGGACCCCCACATCGACCAAAATTTGGGACCAGACAAAGATTTGGTCAATTTCGGCATACTCCCAGACGACGAAGTACACATTAGCATGTGTGTTGATAATTTTGTAAGTTATCTACCTTCAATTTATTTTATTAGTTAAAATTGTTCAATAAAAATTGAATATGCAACCTGTTTTAACTTAGGCTCGTCGTGAGCGCACCCGTGGATCTTGGGTTAGCGTAATGCGCCTTTATAGAATGATCCAATCTTATGATGCCGACGACATTATTCATGCTTTGCTACGAAATATAGGATTTGGAGATTTCTTGAGTATGTATTTACATAATTATTGTTTATTTATTTAATGAAGTTTATGGCATTCAATAATCGTAAATTGCTTTAATAGGTATCGATAATCTATTAAATTCGGATGTTCATTATGTGGTGCTTTAGCCACCTGTTGGTGGAAGACTACTCATACCTTCCACTTTAGTTTTAGGGAGCTGGGTTTTACCCCATTAGACTTTTCTATGCTTACCGGTTTAGGCATTGGAAGGGGCGAGACCTTACCGTATGATGAGGAGTACCGGCACTTTAACCGTTTATCCAGTGTACTTCCACACCTTGATTTACTTGACGGACTTTCATACAGACTGCAGATTAGATGCTCATACATTAGACAAGCAATATTGGAATTGATACATGGTTGTAGTTCATATAACCATTTGGAGATTGCTAGACTTTTTATTCTGTACAAGACAGGGAACTTATTCATTACAAATGCATCGAACACGCTGTCGGCCGGATATGTTGCAGCTGTAGCGGAGTTGTCATTTGATACTCCAGTTGCATATGATTAGGGGACTCTGATATTAGCGTATTTGTATCACTCCTTGGATAATCAGTGCATCATTAGGGGTAGAGCCACGTCCATTACAGGCTTTTGGGAGGTTTTACAGTACTGGTATTATGAGTACTTCCGCAACATGACTTATCCGACGTTGGACTCCAAGTTACCCCATTTCTTTCCCTGAGTTAGAGCATGGGACCATGATAACCTCAGAATGGTGCAAGGAGGGGATGCACGTCATATTTTTGCTGTGGCCCGAAATCAGATCGAGTTACGGACCACACGAGAGAGTGTTGTTTGGCATTCGTTTGATAGTTCGCCTTTTATGACTGACCCTATCATAGTGCATGCTGCATTCCTTTCTACGAGACGCTTTCCACTGGTTTCATCCCTATTTAGCTTAGGACGCTATTGGTTCCTCGGTGAGCGTAGTAGGAGACAAACCTTAGACGATGATTTTGTTCCCGACGATCCACATCCGGATACACCTTTTTTGAGGGTCTATGACAGCGCTGCATTATAGGAGTATGCATGGGAGTGGTGGTCCGCTAATTACTTCATCATCGTGAATGTAGATTATGCTTCCTTTTGGCGACGGTTTTACACTCCATCGCATACAGCTACTTTTGTTCATGCTGCATCTGTTGATTTGGTAGGGCCCTCAGGCATATGGAGTGGTGTTGCCTATTATTTTGCAGGACCTTACATAGAGTACTCAGGTGTATCATGCTCCACAACCCTCCTAGGTAGGAGATTATGGTTGGACAGTCGGTATCCCGACAACGTCCGGGGTTGACAGATATGTTGATATTCCTCGCCCGGAGATTTCCCAGTATCCCAATCCAGTGGCTTTTTCCTACGAGGATTTGTTTTAGATGCAGATGGGATTCTGCCAGGTCATGTACGTCGAGCATTAACGAAGCATAGATGAGTTGATTGCTCGTATTAACGAGCTTACTACAACTAATGAGCAGCGATATCATCCTACACATAGAGTAGACGACGATGACGATGGTGATGCAGCCAATCATTTTGATGATCAATTCCGGTTTGATGAGCCTTAGTGTTAGCATGTACTATTACTGTTTGTATGTCATATGCATGTGAGTATCGTTGTATTATCATTGTTATGTATTTCATAGCAGAGTTTGTATGATT
The DNA here is from genome assembly GCA_030737815.1 of Allium fistulosum. NCBI lineage: Eukaryota > Viridiplantae > Streptophyta > Magnoliopsida > Asparagales > Amaryllidaceae > Allium > Allium fistulosum. The sequence goes on from CM060907.1 coordinate 1,051,736,615, forward strand.
GTATTATTAGTGGTTTGTATGCAGTAGCAGTGGTCGTATATGTGTATTATCATTGTTTTGTATTTACTACCATTGTTTGTACCACCGTATTATCTGTATGCCTACGTACTAGTAGTGTTTGTATAACTGTATCAACTTTGGATTTCATATTTTGCTTTCATATGTCTAAATCACTATTTGAAGGAACAAACATAGTTGTGCTTGTTTATAGTCACGTTTGTGGATGCTTGCCACGTGGATGATTATAAGGCACTTGATTCACGAGACGTGGATCATCAAAATTTCTATTTAAACCAGATTTCTATATTGAAAATTCACAACATCTTCATTTATTCTCAACGTCGTCACTAATCTTCAATGTCAAATGAAAACTGGAATGCAGATGATTATTTAGTTCTAATCAAATCGTACATAGAAACCGATCGTTGACACATGGAAGAGGAGATGGAGCAAGATTTTTAGGTCAACCTAAACGTGACTTTTTACGGTTATCCTAACTGTAGATTAATTCGAAGGATTTTGGAAACTCGTTGCACTTTTGTAACGTTTACAAGGGCTTGTCGAAGATATAAACTCGTTATAAAAGTAGTGAAAGAAGAAGATCTATTTTAGTTAACACGAGCCACGTATGATTCCCGTTATTTTTGGGAGTATCACGTTGATTTTGTTGGACATGGTGCATACAATCTCTGGGTTAGATATATTAGACAATTTGAATGACGTATGGGATGGTTAAGTATGTTTGTTAAGTTTATTACCTTCAGCTTGTTCTTTGCACTATCAGTAACTTATATGTACTTTCAAATTCAAGTAAAATTTGTGTTCTCATAATCTACTACGTACTTAGCTTAATAACAACATATACACATTTGGAAATCATTAACAACAATACTTAACTTATGAAGACAACAAATACCTGCATTTATAGAAAACGAACAAGACAACAAAATGTAAAACACGATAACATCAAGGAAAAAGAACAAGACAATAAATAAAACAACCGTAAAAAAACTGCCTTCGACCACCTTATAAGTCAAATGAAACCGACGTCCTTTGAACCATCTGAATTTGGTTTTCAAATTCATTAGCAAAAACAAAAGAGGATCGTCAATCCATTGCCACAGGCCACAACCATCAGGAGAATTATGGCATCTGTAGTGTCGCCGACCTATGTCTGTTCCGCTACTTACAACAGCATACAAAACAGAAACCCCAAAGTTACAGTCGATCTCATGAGAGTTAACCTCTTGATCTGCGCGCGGTACTTGGTGTCGTATTTCATTCCTTTTTTCTCTATTTCCGTTGTGGCTACACCGCTCTTTTCTTTGATGACTTCCATTTTCTAGCCACATGCCTTCCTATACTTGCATCTCATGCTCTCTTACATCGACATTGTGTCTTTCCTCCATTTCAATATACCACTCGGTTGATGGTTGCAAGAAGGATGTATTCGGTGGGCTATTGTGCTGTAACGGGCCCTCGTATGAATATGAGGATGGCAATGAAATATGATTGTAGTCTACCATTTTTATATACTAAAGCTACGATAATACTGAAGAGAAGCATGGCAAGCAAACTGATATTTATATAGCATAATACATTACCCGTGTAAAGCATTGCAACGTGGATACAGTACCGACCTTCTGACTACCATCAGCTTTAATCAACATCAAACATCTTTATGACTAGTGGGTCCTTCTGCTTTATCTCTATTTCTGACAAGACCCGAACTCCTGACTACCAACAGCTTTAATCAACATCATACAGTTTAATCAATATGACCAGTGGGTCCTTCAGCTTTATCTCTGTTTCAGACAAGACCCGATCACCTCCTGACCACCGACAGCTTTAATCAACATCATACAATTTAATCAATATGACCAGTGGGTCCTTCAGCTTTATCTCTGTTTTCGATAAGACCCAACATCCAGACCACCGTTAGCTTTAATCAACATCGAACACTTTAATCAATATGACCCGTGGGTCCTTCTGCTTTATCTATGTTTCAGACAAGACCCGACCTCCTGACCACCGTCAGCTTTAATCAACATCAAACACTTTAATCAATATGACCAGTGGGTCCTTCTGCTTTATCTCTATTTCAGACAAGACCCGACCTCCTGACCACCATCAGCTTTAATCAACATCGAACACTTTAATCAATATGACCCATGGGTCCTTCTGCTTCAATTCTGGTAAGACAAGATATGAACTTCTGACCCCCATCAGCTTTAATCATAATCAACTAGCAGTAACTAATATGACAAGTGGGTCCTTCTGCTTTAGCTTTGTTTCAGACAAGACCATACATCATGAACACCATCAGCTTTAATCAACAGAAAACATCTTTAATCAATATGACCAGCTTTATTGCATAGTACGTTGAAGGTGATATGACCCACCACATTACCAGTCTTTAATACATATGAATGGATCCTGTGTCATTTAGTATCATATAAACATCAATAGCTTATAAATAGAAGCAAGGATTTCGAATAACATACTCATTCAAAATTCCAAACTAATAAACATCATTCTTCTACCTATATTAAATGTGTTCTCTACAAAGTTTGTAGTGCTTCTCATCCTCATCTTCATCATCATCATCTTCTTCCGACGATTTTATTGAAATTGTATTACTCAACAAAGAATGTTTGCTACCGAAATGACAAATTTAATGGCCCATGAAATTGGTGAAAGCTCTACGACATCCCAAGGAGGTAGCATTGTGGGAAGAAAAGACTTGCGTTATAGACATGACTATGTTAGCAGTCATAATCAATTGATCAAAGATTATTTTATGGCAAACCTCGTGTACGGAGACGTGGATTTTAGATGAAGATTCTGTATATCGAAGAATACCTTTAATCGGGTTCTCGACAAATTAACAGAAACAAATATTTTTTTTCACCCACAAAAGAAATGGAATCAACAAACTTGGAATTTCTCCCTTGCAAAAGTTTACGGCCGCACTTCGCATGATATCATATGGAACTTCTGTAGATTCGCAAGATGACAAAGTACGGATTGGAGACTCAATGGAAATATTATGTATGAAAGAGTTTTGCAAAACCGTTGTTTGTATGTTTGGTGAAGAATATCTTCGATCCCCAACACCGCAAGACATTGACAAATTACTGGCAATGGGATCTCAGTGTGGATTTCTAGGTATGTTGGGTAGCTTAGATTGTATGCATTGGAGGTGGAAAAACTATCCAGTTGCATTGTAGGGCCAATATACAAGACATTGTAAAAAGGCAACTCTGGTCTTGGAAGCTGTTGCTTCTTTTGATTTGTATATATGGCATGCTTTTTTTGGAGCACCAGGTTCACTGAATGATATTAACGTTCTACGACAGTCCTATTTATTTAATGACTTATGTAATGACATATCACCTCCATGCAATTATAAAATTAGACATAAAGATCATTCCAAGGGTTACTATCTGGTAGATGGAATCTATCCAAAATGGAAAACACTTGTGCAAGTTTACAAAAGACCAAATAACGTAAAAGAAGCCAGGTTCACCAAACAACAAGAGAGCTTGAGGAAAGATGTGGAACGAGCATTTAGAGTGCTTTAAGTTAGATTTCATATATTAAGAAAAGAGGTGTACTACCACGATCCGACAATATTATCTGATATCATATACTGCTGTATAATTTTAATAATATAATTGTCGAAGAATAAAACGGTGGGAATGAACTTCAACTGAGAAACTATCCAAACATTGCTGTAGCATTATAAAAAAAGCTTATAAGGACCTAAATACTTTTTCCTAATACTTGCAAAGAATACAAGACATTCGAGATCCACAAGCTCATCTTGATCTAAGAGAAGAACTTGTGAAACACTACTGGGAACATATAGGAAACCATTAGTAGAAGTGATGTTAGATGGTGCTTATCTATTGTAATAATTGGTTATTGACATTTTGTGGTAATGTTTGTGTTTGGATTTGTTATATCTACTATACTAATTTCTTGTTAACGTATTAAAAGTATTAAAAGATAACAACAGCAATAACAACAAAATTGACCAATATAACATAACCATTAACTCGAACTAATACAGTGACAATCACATTAACAACAACACTAACAATGACATTACAACCAATAATTACGACTTCAAAATATCGATGGAATGCTAAGATACATTGTAGGAACCTAGTTTCCTATATCCCTCCTTGACGTCTATGGTACTCCTCAAGCTGCTTCTCCATATACATCCTTTGAACTGGATTGAGTTTGTTTAAGTTGCAAGTTAAAAGAGCCATATCATCAGCTCTTTGCTGTCGAGCTAATTCTTGTTTTCTTAACTCTAGCTCATCATTTCTTAACTTTTGTTTTTCATCGTGTCGCCATTGTTTTTCCATTGCCCTTTCAATTCTCTCTGTTTCTTTTGTTTCCAGGTATAATTTATTTGCATCTTTAGCAGCCGCCATACGCTGTCCAATATGTTCACAATGTGCGTTGTAATCGGGGGCGGTTTTTTTTCTTGCCCTTGAACCTTCCTGGAGGCCGACCACCTGAACTAGTTGTGAAGGGGGTGTCCTCATGTGGATCAGAACTACCGGGGCTGGATTCATCGGTCATCTTTCGAGGAAGAAAGCGCATTACTGAATGTTCTTGTCGCACTCGACTCCATTTTTCATCTTTTTCAAGTATTTCATAGCAATGGTGCAAGTTGAATGGTTGATTATTATGTTCAGACATATACACTACATTTGCTCGATTGAGCTGTAGATGGTGAAGTACTATTAGAAGAATAAAACATAAAACTTGATAGTTTGTAGTCCAAATTTAAAATCATTACCAGGTCCATGTCGTTTGCCCCGCTTTGTTGTCTAGAATGCAGGCCGGCCATTATTTCTTTCCAATGCTGACAAGCGGCATCTATTCTTTTCCAATACTACTTCAACGAATCTACCGTTATTGGGGGACTATTTTGAGTTCGAAGGTTGAACAACTTGCGTACATAAGTCCAAAAGGATGTTTCACTTTGGCTCGTACCTTTCTTATTGTCTCTAGAACATTCAATCCAGTAGAATGCTAATTCAGCTTGCTTGTCCGACGACCATTTAACCATTTTTGCTCCTTTAGGTTCCACGTTAGCAGATTCAGAAATGTTGATTCTCGTTGGTTGATTTCCCCAAGTTTGATCAGAAGACAAATTGGGATTCCTATAAACGTCTTCTTCTTCAGCTATTTCATTGACATCAAATTCGGTTTGTTCAAGTGATTTCCATAAAGTATTGTAGTAGATTTCTATAGGATTCTTCCCAATCACCATAAACACATGTTATTGCTTTACTTAAAGCTCTTCATGCCTTCGTATAACTAATTTTTACAAACAATTGTTCTTCCATCAACACTTGAACCATTCCGGGTATTATATTCAAATCTGCTTTATAAAAGGCATGATCTTCGAATTAAAAAAGTAGATGTTGCTTTCTTATGACAAGAATTAATTGGTGGGTTCACGATTTTTCGATAATTAAAATAAATAAAATCAAATATTTTGATTTCGAGGGAAAAATCTTCATTTTCAAATGTTTGAATTTGGAAATGAACTGGTATTATTGCAACTGTCTCATTTTTCTAATGTGCTCCATATATTGGTTTGTCCGAATCGAAACCCGAGCGATGAAGTTATGAACATTTTCATAAACCAAAATTTTGAATTTCAAACTAGGCTTAGCCTAGCATAATTGTAAAGACACTTAATTTTTCTTATAAATAGTAGGTTGTACCCTTTATTGGAAAAAATTCATTATTCACATATGTATTCTTCTTCTTCCTCTGTCTCTCTAAAATCAGAAAACTTAAATCAAATCACATCAACTACTCGCTCAATCTTTCATTAAATTCAAAAAATAAACCACCAAATTTAACAGCAAGTTGAGGGCAATGATCTAATGCCAATTGGATCCGTAAATAGTTGGATTTAAAGAGGATGCCAGTTCAGGATAGTGAACAATTTAAAGGGTTCTTAGTTTATGTGAGTGGTTTTCGCCTAAACTACTACATAACTAGTTAATATCTCTTATTTCTAAGATAATCGTGGATTGGGGTTTGGATTTGGGTTAGTTAATGATCATTACTATATTGGACAGTAAATAAGATATGTAAAATCTGAGAATAAATTATAATTTAAATACTAGAGTTCATGAAAAATTACTCATGGTGGTTATGAGATTGAATGAGTGGAAACTGAAAGTGAAATATGGATAATATGAGGCTTGAATCCATATTAATATGTATATATAAATGAGAACTGAAATGAGGAATTGTAACTCATTGTGTATAAAAGACAAAATTTGAATTTTATGTAATATATATGTATGTGTGTGTAATTTATATATAATGATATAAATGGATGACATGATTCAAAATAAGTATTTGAGACACATATGTATAATGAATGAGAAAAACCATGTTGAGTCATATATAAACTTCATAAAATAATTTTCAGAGGTATGTATGTACATTTCAGAATATATGTATGAATTAATATAGATTTAAAATGATATATTATGTGGTATTTGATGATATATTAGGAAAACTAAAATGGCTTCCTTTTCTATCGTCCCTTCTTTTCGTCATTCATCCCCACCGTTGCTTGCTCGTTCACCTGCTATCCCTCCGTCGACCTCCTCAGCCTTTCCACCTCTTTCGCTTTCTTGTCATGTCCAGGCGGATTCCGACGATCCAATTTTTTTTTCATAAGCTGACTATCGCCTTTGCACATTAGGTACAATGTGCTGACCCCATGGTTGATGAGGCAGCTGCTGGTGCACATTCCTTTGCAGATGTGGTTAAATGTATGTCACCTAGTGATGGGCGGCGGTTGGCAGCTCCTCCCGCTTCATCTACTTCACTGCCGGTTCAGGCCAAGAGACCCTACACTGCCTTGTTTATTTCAAAATTCAAAAAGGAGTGCAAATGTTTCCATTATGGGTCTTAAGGCCACATGGCCAAGGTGTGCATAAATGGTCTGTTATGTTTTCGTTGCAATTGCTTTGGACATTATTCATCTAAGTGTCCAATAAATTGTCTATAAGACGTGACAACTCACCCAAATACCACATGCAATATCTCACCAAATCCCAGTTCTGGAAATAGTACTCCTGGGTCTTTTCTTGTCACCTCGTCTTCTCCCATTTTGTCCCCATCCCCTCCTTTTAAACTCGATTCTCCCACTTTTCCTAGCTCTAGTCCTAAAATGGAAAATTTAGGTTCCTTCCTTCATGTAGATAAGAACAAAATATTGGATACCTATCTTCACATCTTTTTTTCCATGGTCAATGGTTTTTGGACTATGGAAGACCTCAAACGCTGTCTCGATTTTCATTTCCACCGCAATGGGTAGAAGATTTCTCTACGTTAGAATCGTTCCTTTTTAGTCAGATTCCCTGACTGCCGGCTCACTACGGTAGTGAAAAAAGCTTTTTTCCACAAGGATAATGGTACTATCTTTGCCCTCCAGTGGTCTCTCGACTGAGAGTGCTACTGCAGCCAATTTATGAACCATCCAAGATCTGTGTGTTTGGAAGTCCTCCATTCCTTATTGATGATGTGGAACTCAAATCTATCTTGTTTCCAATCGGGGAGGTCCTAGCTTCTGACCACTACGATTAGGCCTCTGCTGATTGTAGGCACACTTTTGTGAAGATCAGATAGGACATGTGCGTTGATGTACGTGGTACTTTGGTGGTCGCTACTTTTGGATATAATTTAAAGATTGGGTTCGACCACTAAGTTCATCATCATCCCCCTATTACACCAACATACATCATTCTAGGGGAAGCTGACACGTGCAGTTACTGGGCTGAGAAGCCAGTATTCCTTTTTAGCGACGAAGGTCTTAAATCCTGATCAGACATGCTTACTCCTAATCTTAGCTTCGCGGACGATGTCATGTCTGATGAGGCACTCATACAACAAAGGACGGATGAAATAGCTAAAGGTAAAACGATGGTAACAATTCTTTCGGATGAGATGGTTCAACCTCCAGCTGTGTCTGATCCTTCCACTTTGTGGCCTCCTTTCTAGTCTGATCATCATATGGACTCTGCTGACCAAGAGCAGTACTTGTAGGATGATATTGATCATGACTTTGTGATGAACCTAGGTCTGGCTCCCCCTCAACCTGCTCTCCAATGGTAGCTTCCCCTTTTGCTACTCATTCTAATGCCCCATGCTACTCGTTCGTAGCCTTACTCAGTCTGTAGAAGTGGACGAAATCTCTCCAGGTCGGTTGGCCACCAAATGCAAGGTAGTGTTTTTGTACCTAATATTCTTTCTACTCATAACCTTGCCTCTTTGATTTCTACTGCTTCTGCTTTTAGTATTGTTCTTGCCTCGCTTAATATTTCGATTATTAGAAAACTTGAAAATGAGCGGGCATTTAACTCTCTATGTAGTTTTTGTCGTGGAATGTTAGAGGGTTAGGGTGTAGGGACAAGTGTAGTTTGACTGGAAATTTTATTCATCCTTTACATGTTGACGTGTTATTAATTCAAGAGTCTAAAGTTTGTGGACCTCTGTTATCTTTGTTGCGGGATATCGGAGGTAATACCCTTTCCAATTAGGCTGCGTTAGATTCTTTCGGTTCTAGAGCTGGCATTATCACCTGTTGGGATGAATTGGTTTGGACCCATTCTCAAACATTGTCTGCTTGCAATGTTTTGCCTGTGATTCTTAAGCACAACTCTTCCGATGTCCTTTACTTCATACCTAACATTTATGGACCCCATTCCACGGAGGAGAAATGTGCTCTTTGGGCCAACTATCTTGATTTTAGTTCCCATATTAGTGGTCCTTGGGTAGTGGGTAGTGACTTCAATGTTACTCATTTTAGTTCGGAATGTATTTCAGGATTTGGTCCATCGATATGGACTCTTTCAATAACTTTATTGATTCCTCGGATCTTATTGACCTACCTTTAAATAATCATTCCTTCACTTGGTCTAACAAGCAATCTATTCCATCTCTTACTAAGCTTGATATATTCTTCATTAACACTTCGTGGGAAGACATGCATCCTTTAACCTCTCAGCAAGGCCTTCCTTCGATCATTTCAGATCATTGTCGTATCTTTCTAGATTCTAGTGATGGCTTGCCTCATTACCTTCCCTTCAAATTCGAGCTTTTTTGGACCTTAGAGCCTGGTTTTGATGAGATGGTGGAGTCTTTGTGGTCTTCTTCTCATGTGTCTGGTCTGCTATTAAGGTATTGGTTACTAAACTCAGGCTTCTTAGAAAGGCGCTCAAAAAATGGTTTGTGGCTATTTGGTGGTCTATTAAGTCTAGAAAGGAGCTTCTCCAAAATTAGATCCTAGATGTGAACATTAAGGAGGAGTCTTCCCCTCTGTCTAGCACCAAAAGGGCTATCCTGCAAAGGCTTGAATCTGATCTGGATAGACACATGCATCAAGAGGAAATCACCTGGAAGCAAAGATCTAGGGCTCGATGGCTTAAGGAGGGCGATCTCAACACTGCTTACCTTCACAGAATCGCTAATGGCAGGCATAGGTCGAACTCCATCTTTACTACCATCGAAGGGGACCGAGAAGTGGTGGATAAAGCAGAGATTTTGTAGATTTTCACCAACCACTATAAAAGCAAGATGTTGGACAAAGGCCCTAAACAAAATATCATAGATTAGGGGACTATCTTCCATGATCTACAGCCTACCAGTGAAGGCATGACTGCTGAGTTCGGCATTTCTGAAATTTAGGATGCCCTTTCTGATATGGCAAAACGACAAAGCTCCTTGACCTGACAGTTTCTCACCTTCTTTCTTTAAGCATTACTAGGGCTTCCTAAAATTTAGTATTGTGCGAACTTTTGATGAATTTTTTAGGCAGCCTATCTAATTGTGAGACTTAATTACGCTAACATCTTCTTTATCCCCAAATTTGATGGTGCCTATCGAACTTTGGATTTTCGCCCTATCAGCCTTGAGAATGCCATCTTCAAGCTCATGAGTAAAGTTTTGGCTAACCGTATTAAGCACTTTACGGATTCTATCTTTAAACTTAGGAAATCTGCTTTCACTTCGGGTAGATCCATCCTTGATAACACTGCGGCGGTTCAAGAAGCTATCTGGTATTGCCACTCCTCCCAGTCCGACTGTGCAGTTATCAAACTTAACTTCCCCAAGGCTTTCGATACAGTTAGCTAGGATTTCATTCTTATTGTTTTCTCATATAGACATTTTCCACCTAGGTTCATTAATTGGATCAAATTCATCCTATCTACTTCCACTTCATCTGTTTGTATTAATGGAACTAAAGGCAACCTATTTGGTATGTTCCCTGGCCTTAAGCAAGGTGATCCTGTCTCTCTGATCCTTTTTAACCTTGTTGTAGATACCTTCACCGGTATGGTTGATCTGGCATATTTTTTGGGCCTTCGGGCATTCTGGCTTGCCTAAGTAACAATGTGATCCATCTGGGTATCAACGTATTTCAATATGCTAATGACACCATCCTCCTGTCATCTCCTATTCCCTCCTTAATTGCCACTATTAAGCTCCTCCTTTACTCATTTGAAATGATTTTAGGACTTCATATTAACTTCTCTAAGAGTTCAGTGTTATTGAAACGTTACAGAAGTGTTACAAATCTGATATTAGTAACAGTACAAAAGCGTTTCAAAAATAGTGCTATAAAAGCGTTGCAAATCTGTGTTGCAAAAGCGTTGCTAATCTGTAGCAAATACGTTGCTAATCTGTTGCAACTGAATTAAATATTAGAATATAATCAGTAAATAGATTACCAATATGTTTGTCCGAGTGCAGCGGTGGCTGTTTCCTTGAAACAATATTGCTCCCTATATGCACCAAAGGATATGAGCAATTTGATTTCCCAGGATGAAACGGACGAACTCCGCGGTGCGGTGCTTGCAGGCGGAGCGACGGCGAACCAAAGAGAATACAGTAAAAGAACAGAGATGTTGGGGAAGAAGTTTGACAGAAAAGTAAGTACATACTTCGTTTTCTGTCTGCCTATTTATAGGCTCGGGAAGATGCTTGAAACGGATGTGACTGTTGGAAAGGTTGCGACCCTTTACCAACAGACGCGACCGTTTTATAGCCGTTATAATTTGAACGGACAAAAATAAAACTGCTCTGATCGGAACAACCAACCAAGCCAAGCCAACCGCCAATTGCAAAGTGCTAAGTGCCTCTAATACGCCTCAAACGCCCATTCGCCCACGCCGCGGATGCGGGTGCGGGTGCGGGTGCGGGTTCGGGCTCGGGCTCGGGCTCGGGCACGGGCACGGGCACGGGCGCGGGCGCGCGCGTGCGGGGTGGTGCGTTGCACCACCCGCTAAGATGGCTAAGCTTTCAAGTCTTTCTTGTCTCATTGTAACTATAATAGTGTCCACATCTTAGTATATAAACACCAAATGTTTATTATATTTTAAGATGTGGGACTATTCATAGTCACACTTCCCAATGCATAATAATTGCATTTCTCTTTCTTCAATAAATGCCTCTTTCTCATTCATTATTTCCAACAATCCCCCACATGAATGAGTACTTGTTCTTAATTTCACGAAACAATTTATCGTATCGGTAAAAGTAGCACATAGGCCTTGAACTTTCCTAGTGGTTACCTATTTAAATTACTAGCGAATCAGTGGATTAAGATTGTCCTTGAACTGTAAGCCATTTGTGTAATTCTAAAATAGATAGCACACAATAAATGTTTCTTATATTCCTTTGTTCTCTGTTTGTGTTCGTTTTTGCCATGAACACCTGCCTGGTCTCATGAGTGCTTAGAGAATTTGGCCTTATAATTCTCCTTGAAGCGGCGCCTTCACACTCACGTAGGTGATTCTATGAAGAGTAATTCATATTACCCCACTTTGGTCCTTTTATGTTACCAAGTATAGACATCATTAAAAGTTTCAAAAAACTTATCCTATTCTCCGACGAGTAATGCACTGACTTATCTTAGGAATGGTTTGAATATATACCAGTGCCAGCAAGTTTATTTAAACTTAGTTGTCCCTTTGAACCTAGATCTTGGGATCTCCAGTCAACTAGGTGGGGTTTCCATTTAAAGAAACCTTTTAGTTTATGGGCCGTAACCCCATTCCCATCGATAAGATATTAGCCTTCTCTTTAGGTAAACCTTTTGTTAGTGGATCCGCAATGTTATCATTTGATCTTACATATTCAATTGTGATAACCCCATTGGAGAGAAGCTGTCTTACTGTTTTATGTCTTCGACGTATATGTCTAGACTTGCCATTGTAAAGCTTACTATTGGCCCTTCCAATAGCTGATTGGCTGTCGCAATGTATGCTTATTGGAGGTACAGGTTTTTCCCAATTAGGAATACCATCTAAGAAACCTCGAAGCCAATCTGCTTCTTCTGCGGCTTTGTCTAAGGCAATGAATTCTGATTCCATGGTAGATCTTGCTATACAAGTTTGTTTAGAAGATCTCCAAGATATTGCCCCATTTGCTAAGGTAAACACATATCCACTGGTGGATTTTGTATCTGTTGATCCAGTTATCCAGTTTGCATCACAATACCCTTCTATTACAGATGGGTACCTACCATAGTGTAATCCATGACCTTGTGTATACCTTAGGTATCCTAGTACTCGAATTATTGCTTTCCAATGATTCTTTCCTGGATTACTCGTATATCTACTGAGTTTACTCACAGCATATGCTATATCAGGTCTAGTGCAGTTCATTACGTACATAATGCTGCCTAGTATGCGAGAATACTCAAGTTGATAAATACTATCACCGGTATTTTTAACCCAATTTTGGTTCATATCAACGGGTGATTTTGCTGATATTATGTTGTGTTGTTTAAATTTTTCAAGTATTTTTCCAATATAGTGTGATTGGGACAACACATATCCTTGGTCAGTTTTATGTATTTTTACACCAAGTATTACATCAGCAATTCCTAGATCTTTCATGTCAAATCTGGCGGAGAGCATATCTTTTGTAGATTTTATTATCTCCTTGTTACTACCAAATATTAGTAAATCATCTACATATAGGCATATAATGACATATCCCATATTCGTATTTTTAGAATAGACACATTTGTCACATTCATTTATATGAAATCCATTCGATATCATATTTTCATCAAATTTTTCATGCCATTGTTTAGGCGCTTGTTTAAGCCCGTACAATGATTTTCGTAATCTACAAACCTTACTTTCATTCCCTGATTTTAGGAAACCTTCAGGTTGTTTCATGTATATTTCTTCTTCTAGTTCACCATTCAAAAATGCTGTCTTTACATCCATTTGATGTATTTCTAAATCAAGTGTGGATGCAATTGCTATTAGCATTCTAATTGACGTTATCCTAGTTACAGGAGAATATGTGTCAAAATAGTCCAAGTCTTGTTTTTGTCTGAATCCTTGAACCACAAGTCGAGCTTTATACTTGTCTATTGAACCATCAGGTTTCAGTTTTTTCTTAAATATCCATTTATTACCTAAGGTCTTACATCCCTTTGGTAAATCGACCAATTCCCATGTATGGTTTGACATGATGGATTCAATCTCATTGTAAATGGCCTCCTTCCAATAAGGGGCATCTGCAGAGGACATAGCTTGTTTGTATGTTAATGGATCGTCTTCTAACATAAATGTAAAGAAATCTGGTCCAAAGGTTTTAGAGATCCTTGATCTTTTGCTTCTCCTTGGTTCTTCCTCTACTTGTTGATCAATATCAGTTTGCTGAATATTGTCAATGCTTTGTTCAGTATCCTCAAGTGAGTTAGGGACTTCGGTTTCCCTTGGTCTCTTTTGAGCATAAGTTTCAATATCCTGTTTTAAAGGATATATATGTTCGAAAAATCTAGCATTTCTCGACTCAATGATGGTATTTGTGTGGATATCATCAATTTCGGATTTGTGTACCAAGAAACGATAAGCAGCACTATTATGTGCATATCCAATGAATACACAGTCAACTGTTTTTGGTCCTATTTTGACTTTCTTTGGTTTAGGTACCTCCACTTTCGCAAGACACCCCCACACTTTCAAGTATTTGTAGGATGGTGGTCTATTTTTCCATAGTTCGTGGGGAGTTTTAGACGTCTTCTTTCGTGGTATCTTATTTAAAATGTGATTTGCAGAAAGAATAGCTTCTCCCCAGAAGTTATCTGGCAAGCCAGAACTGATCAGTAGGGCATTCATCATTTCTTTTAGAGTTCTATTTTTCCTTTCGGCTATGCCGTTGGATTGAGGTGAATATGGAGCCGTAGTTTGGTGTATAATACCATGTTCGGCGCAGAACTCCTCGAAGGGGAATTCATATTCTCCTCCTCTATCACTTCGTAAAGCTTTTATTTTCTTGTTGAGTTGGTTCTCAACTTCTGCTTTATACTGTTTAAACATGTCGAATGCCTCGTCCTTGCTTCTAAGGAGATACACATAACAGTACCTTGTACAATCATCAATAAAGGTAATAAAATACCTTTTTCCACCTCTAGTTTGACACATTTTTAAGTCGCATACATCTGTGTGTATTAGATCTAGAGGTTCAGTTTCTCTTTCAACATGGTGAAACGAGGTTCTTGTCAATTTTGTTTCTGTACAAATTTGACATTTATAATTGGAGTCTATTTTACATTTTGGTATAAATTCTAGATTGATCAATTTCCGTAATGAATCAAAATTTACATGACCTAATCTAGAATGCCATAAGTTAGAAGAGTCAACCAAATAAACAGAAGATTCAGTTTTATTCATATCATTGTTTGGTACAATAGTGGTTACATTTGCTTTAAATAAACCATCACATACATAACCTCTTCCCACATACACTCCATTCTTTGATAATACAAATTTATCAGCCACAAAGGTTAGTTTGAAGCCATGCTTGCTAAGCAACGACCCTGAAATTAGGTTCTTGCGGATTTCTGGAACGTGGAGAACGTCACTCAAAGTGAGTTCTTTTCCAGAAGTCAATTTTAGTACAACTTTTCCCTTGCCTTCAACCTTTGATGAGGATGAATTGCCCATGAATAGTTGTTCATCATCAGTAGCGGTTTTGTAGGTTGTAAACATCCACTTATTAGCACATATGTGACGAGTGGCTCCGGTGTCTACAAACCATTCCTTTGAGTTACCAACAAGATTGCATTCCGATATTACTGCACATAAATCCATATCAGAAACACCGTCTGAGATTTCAGCCAAGTTTGCTTCTGATTTCTTCTTCTTAGGTGCGCGACATTCGGCTGCTTTGTGGCCTTTCTTTCCGCAGTTATGGCATGAACCCTGAAATTTCTTTGAATTCTTTGGGTTATGTTCACGTTTCCTCTTGTTGGGTTTCTCTGACTCGACTACATTTGCCTTGGCAACCATGGTGTTCGAAGTCTTCTTCTCGGAGTTTCTGTTGTCTTCCTCGATCCTTAATCGAACTATAAGTTCTTCCATTGTCATCTCCTTACGCTTATGCTTAAGGTAGTTTTTGAAGTCTTTCCACGAAGGAGGAAGCTTTTCTATTGCTGCGGCAACTTGAAATGATTCACTTAGGATCATTCGTTCATCATGCAATGCGTGAATGATGACTTGAAGTTCTTGAATCTGACTAATTACGGTCTTCGCATCTACCATTTTAAAGTCCAGAAACTTTCCTGCGATGAACTTCTTCATACCCGCATCTTCGGTTTTATACTTCTTGTCCAATGCCGTCCATAATTCTTTGGAAGTTTGAGCAGTACAATATACATTGTAAAGGCTGTTATCGAGTCCATTTAAAATGTAATTCTTGCACATGAAATCTGCACTTTTCCAAATATTCACGGCCTCCACTTTAGTGGCATCAGTTTCCAGTTCTTCCACTTTAGGAACATCTTCGGCAAGATACTTTGCAAGACCCAATGTTGTTAAATAAAACAACATCTTTTGCTGCCAACGTTTGAAATCTGCCCCATTGAACTTTTCTGGCCTTTCTCCATGAGATAGTGCCATCGTTGGAACCACTGGCGCAGGCAGGGTGTTGGTCACCGTTGCCGCTGAGTTATTGTTGTTGCTATTTTCAGACATCGCCGTCTACAAAGATAGGCAACAATCAATATTGTTTCAAGATTGTTATTGAAACGTTACAGAAGTGTTACAAATCTGATATTAGTAACAGTACAAAAGCGTTTCAAAAATAGTGCTATAAAAGCGTTGCAAATCTGTGTTGCAAAAGCGTTGCTAATCTGTAGCAAATACGTTGCTAATCTGTTGCAACTGAATTAAATATTAGAATATAATCAGTAAATAGATTACCAATATGTTTGTCCGAGTGCAGCGGTGGCTGTTTCCTAAGAACAGAGATGTTGGGGAAGAAGTTTGACAGAAAAGTAAGTACATACTTCGTTTTGCAAAGTGCTAAGTGCCTCTAATACGCCTCAAACGCCCATTCGCCCACGCCGGGCGGATGCGGGTGCGGGTGCGGGTGCGGGCTCGGGCACGGGCACGGGCGCGGGCGCGCGCGTGCGGGGTGGTGCGTTGCACCACCCGCTAAGATGGCTAAGCTTTCAAGTCTTTCTTGTCTCATTGTAACTATAATAGTGTCCACATCTTAGTATATAAACACCAAATGTTTATTATATTTTAAGATGTGGGACTATTCATAGTCACACTTCCCAATGCATAATAATTGCATTTCTCTTTCTTCAATAAATGCCTCTTTCTCATTCATTATTTCCAACATTCAGTTCTTATGGTCAGTCCCAATCTATCCTTAGGGACCCCTATTGCTTAAAGCCTGAACTGCTCCATGAGTAGCTTTCCCTGCATATATCTTGGACTTATCTTGAGCCCTTGAAGCTTCATAGGGAGGATTGGTCAGTCTTGATTGACGGAGTCTAGGGTAGATTCGCTGGTTGGAAGGGTTCCTCTCTATCGAGAGCTGGACGTCTTATCCTAGTTAACTCTGTGCTATCCTCTCTCCTCACCTTTTGGTTATCATTATTTAAGGCGTCTAATTGGGTCATTAATAAAATTGATAGTATTTGAAGGGCTTTTATTTGGAAGGGTTCCAAAATCATCACTTATTCCAACTTTTTAGTTGCTTGGGACCGGGTTTGTAGGCCAAAGAATGAGGGTGGGCTGGGAGTGGTCAATCTTTCATAATTCAACAAGGCTTTATTGGGAAACTTGGGTTGAAAATTTTTATCTGGATGCACTAAACCATGGGTAGCATGGATTTGTCATTGTTATTATCAGGGCCTCTTCACTCTCTCAGATCTCAACTTATGTACTCCTTATGCAACCTCCTTCTTCTGGAATAGAGTTCTCAGTTGCTATAAAGAAATTAGAATTTGCTTCACTATCAATATTGGCAATGGCTTGCATACTACTTATTGGACTAATCCCTGGTTGTCTGTTGTGCCTTTTTCTTTGCTATATCCTAATCTTTTTAGCCTTGCTTCCAACTAGGCCCTTTCGGTGAATTAGGTTTTCTCGATGGGGTATTGCTGTCTACATTTTAACAGCGTGATTGCTGGGGAGAACCTCAGAGACCTATCCCGAGCATATCTGAATCCTCCTCCTTTTCATTAAGGTATGTAAATGATATCTACACTTGGGGTCTCAATGCAAGTATTCGCTTCTCGATATGATCACTCTATAATTTCTATAACTTCTCCGGTATGTGCTTTAACCTCTCAAACATTTGGAAGTCTATCCCTCCTAAATTTAAGATACATATGTTGTTGATTTTACTCAGCAAGCTTAATACTACTGCAAATTTAGTATCTATGCAGTTAGGATCAGCTCATCCTTGCTTCCATTGCAGCAATTTCACAGATGAACTCCCCACATTTTTTTCCAATGCGACTTTGCTTTTCAGGTCTGGAGTATATGTGTGGCTAACCTTTACATTTCTACTTGCTTTCCTTATCTAGACCCTCTCCAATTCTTGAAATCTCATCCTACCAGCATGGAAGCTAGTTTGGCATTGGCTATCTGTTGGGCGGTTTGGATTGAAAGAAATAATAGATGTTCAATTAAATTTCAAGAAATAATTTGTTGTTTGCTGATTCTATAATGTCTACAATATGTTCTTGGACAGGTGCTGGAGCTTGGCCTTTACAATCCCTACTTATGGGTTCGAACCGGGTAGAATCATAGGGGAGCACCAATATGCCTTGAATGCTCGTTTGACTAGACTTAGGATGTGTTTGCAACTGACGTGATATATGGTTATGTACGTACATTTTATGTAGGTACTATGATGGACATTATGTTATGAACTGTTATGTATTATGGTGTTGGTACTTTCATGTAGTCTGAGTGTTTTTTACACTCATGTACTATGATTTTGGCCACTAGCTAAGCTTATTAGCTGGACTATATTCATATGTATATATATTCAGTACGGCTGTGCAGCTTAGTGATGCATATCCTTCTTGTAAAAGAATAATGTTTTTGAGTAAGAAAAGGAACTATATGAAAAATATACATTAGAAATGTACATAAAATTATTTAAAAATATTTAAAGTGCCTATCATGATATTTCAAGTTATATCATATTTTTATTTCGAATTTATAATGATTTTTAAGTATACTTTAAAGTATATATTTAAGAAAAGTGTATATATAAAATCCTAAAACTAGTTTTATAAATACCAAATTTTGAAGCAATTCTAAAGTAATTTTGACATTAATCTTTTGATGAAATTGAATTAGAAAGATAGTAGAGAAACATATAAAAATCTTAAAGAAAATGGATCGAGAATCGGATGTAAAAATGAGAAAGAAAAAAGCAAATTAAAAGCTAAAAAAATATGGCTTTAGGAAATTTGACAGAAGCTTCTATTCTTGTAAATTCGTAGACCACCAGTTGACCGGTGGCACTGATTAACCGGTGGTCTGCCTTGACCTAATAGGGCTGGTTTGTATATTTTTGAACGATCGATTTATGGCTTTCTCCTGGTGTTTCAGGGTAACATTTAAACTACACTATAATATGGTTCTCCCTATTTGATTTGATGGATTGTTTGGATGTATGTATATAGGGATGTATGTGTGCGTATGTATTGATAGTCGATTTCTAATAGCAATTTGTTTAACTAATGACTGTTGTAACCTCTATTGGTTATTATGGTAACACAATCTCTCGGTTATCTAAGTCTTTTCTAAGATGCGTGTTGTCGTATAGAAATGGGTTTGTAAGCGGGATATGGAACTGCAAACATTTGGTGATTTAGCCATATGTTAATGCAACAGGGTATGCTTGGCTTTGTATATGGGTTAAGGAAAGAAGCATACCATCATCTATAGGATGTGCCATAGGAAAGGCCATATAATGTTGCATTATAAGATAGACATTTCTAAGACCAAGTGCCATGGATGCCAGTAATTTAGACACTTCAATAATAATTGCCCAGCTTAGTAGTAGAAGGAAGGGCAGGTAGTGAAGGCATATTCATTGGAGGCGATTCTGACTACTAGTATTGTACTATCTACTAATGAGAAGGGGAAGAATATGTTATGGAAGGCGTGTTATCTTTATATGACTTTCCTATCAGAACTCTTTTTGATACTGGTGCATCACATTCATTCATTAGTAGATAAGCTGAGCCATAGACACCAATTTATCTTTGATTCTATTTCAGTGTTAAATCCTATCGGGGGATCGATCAGTCTATTTATGGTTTGTCAAAACCTAAAGTTGGTCATACATGGTGATGTGCACGTAAATGTGCATATTTTTACTTCCATATTTAATCTACTTTTATTTAATAAATGAGCATACTATGGTATTTTACATATTTAAACCAAAATTTAAATTGTTTTCAAATCATCAATCATTCATCTTCATTTAGGGGGAAAATGGTAATTTTGTGCATGTTTTTAATTTGAGAAAAATTTACTTGCACATTTTAATATTGTTTTGTAGAAATTTGGATGGAAAATAGAAGAAGTCTTCATGGAGATATGCATGCACAAGAGAAGAAGGTAAATGAAGATGAAAATAAATGGATTCATGAAATCATGGAGGACCCCACCTACCCACTTACCATAATCTACAATTAGGAGCTAATGCACAAGTTAGTGGGGATTAAAAGCACATGCACACTTAATGGAGGATTAGTTCATGCTAATGATAACTTGGTGACCACACTTTCTAAGGGGTATTTGGGTAGTCCCATAAAATATGGATTAGGGTTTTAGGCATGTATAAATAACCCTCTTATGTTCATGTAATAAGCTTTTATCCTCTTATCATATAATGCAAATTGTAACCACAAATCAAATGAGAAATAAAATGGCTTCCTAAGCCTCCATTTCTTCTCCTTCATTTTCTCCATGCTTTCATGTTCTTTTATGCTTATTTTCATTTATATGCTCTCTTTCTTTTATGTTAGTAGCTTAGATTTATTTCATGCAAGTAGGTTAATTCTCTTTTTGTTAGTTCTTACTTTGCTTGTTTTTTTAATGTTGAAATTTACAAGCGTTGAAATGATAACACAAATGAGTAGCTAAACCCCTCCAATTTAGGGGTGATGAAGCTCTATAAAATTATGTAAATTCAACATATTCTATAATTTATGATCTCTTTTTATGCTTCATGAAAGGTTGGATGATGATGTAAGTTTATTAGGGAATTTGATAGCCTATGTTGTATCACAAATAGGCTCCAACATAAACACAATTTACATCACCATCTAACTAGTTGATTTTGGTCATAGAATTAAAGTAGAAACAAAATTTGATGGTTTATATTGCTAAATAAAATAGTAAATAGATCATACTTAAAATATTTTTTGCTTTGATTTCATGTTCATTTTCATTACAGTGGATAAGTGGTTTTAATTGTTGTATTATAGTTTGATGGTTTAAGTTATGTTAATTAATAACATAATAGACCATGCTTATGATAAATACATCACTAATTCCACTTAGGATTAAAATGAGAGATCATAGGTTGATTTTGTAAAAATATGAGAGTGGATTTGCCCCTAAATTGTTTTCTAATCACATATTTTCAATCACTTTTATTCTAGCTAGTTTTACATTTTTCTTAGCTTAAAACAATCTCAAGTTTTGTTTAATTTGATTGAGTAGAATTTTAAATCACTTCAATTCCCTAGGGATCGATCCATACGCGCCACGTACTAGAATTGTACGCCGTGCGCTTACGGTTATTGTATTACAATATTTTTCGGCGATTTTCTAAACCAATAGAAAACTCATCGTTTAATACATGGTGTGGTGTTCCTTTGTGACACATAAGTACTTAGCTTCTTGGGGTATGGATTGATTATGGGAATGGACTGGATGACGCATTATGGGGTGGTTTTGGATTGTGATAGGAGAGTTGGAAGATTGAGAAATGGTGGTGGAAAGGACCGTTGTTTCCTGGAGATTTGACCAGGCAACTGAGTGCTCGGCATTGGCCACTACTCGGCATGAAAGACTGTTCGACATCCAGGAGGACTCGGCGAAGTGCGCGGCATCCAGTGGGACTCGGCATCCATAGCGTTCGGCATCCGTAGTGCTTGGCGTCAGTTAGTGTTCGGCAACAACCAATGCTCGGCGCTAGCGTTCGGCATCCAGTGGAACTCGGCATCAGAGAGTGACCGACATCCAGGAGTGTTCGGCGAGGCACTTGACATCCAGGGGTGTTCGGCGAGGCACTTGACATCCAGGAGTGTTCGGCGTAGTACTCAGCAGTGTTCGGCATACGAGAGCACTCGACATCAAAAGCACTCGGCATCGAGACTACTCGGCGTAGTACTCGGCAACAAGGGTACTCGGCGCCAAGTAGTGTTCGGTATCAACTGGCACTCGGCAACAACCTATGCTCAGCATCAACTAGTGTTCGGCATCCCATAAGTGCTCGGCACCAAGACTGCTCGGCATCAAGACTGTTCGGCATACAAGGTCGCTCGGCATACCAGAGTACTCGGCATACAAGAGTACTCGGCACCCCATGGTGTTCGGCGTAATACTCGTCATCCAGGAGACATTCAACACAACTAATCAGCACACCGTTCGGCATAGAAGGAATGGTTCGGCGGAGATCGTTCGGCGAACCTTGATCGGCATACGGCGACCACTGTACTCGGGCTGGAACGTTCGGCAATCAGCCCACTTGGGAAGTCCAGCCCATCTTTGCCTATAAATAGAGGGGCAGGGTCACAGTGAAAGGGATCCTTTTTTGGAGAGAAAATACGGGGAGACTCAGCCATTTTCAAGACTCATCTTCTCTACTTAAACACCTTCATTCAAGCATTTGATTCACGAATTGTATTTGTAATCAATCATAAAGGAAATCAATAAAGTTGAGCAAAGTGGACGTAGGCAATTACGCCGAACCACTATAAATTTGGTCTTCTTACTTTCTGCACTTGAATTAGGATTGTCTTCTCTGTTTAATTTGCTTTCATCACTTATATCTCTACACAATCTTTCTGAATGAGGTTAGTGACCAATTTTGGTGCTAACACTTTGGTGCTTTCACTGAGAGTTGAATTCTCAGACCTCAAGGATCTGCTTTGAAGCTACTGGATTGAATAAATCCCCCAAAGAAGATCCGACTCACTGATAGGACATCCGTTGATTCTACTCAGAGTTCATACCAATAACTCTACAATGGCAAGACCACGTACCAGGTCAGCTTCTCTTAATGCGGATGCCCGAGAGACTGCTAGTGTACAACAAGCAGGACCTAGCAATCAACCGGCAATCCCGAGTGCAGGGATTGCCGCTCAAGAACAGACTCCAGTTGTCACCAGAGTGGAGTTCAACGACTTGATGAGGGAACTTAGGGAAAGCAGGAGACAACTGGGAGAACAGATGCAGGCTAATGCCAACCTGATGGCACAGCTCACTCAACAGCAGCAACAGAATGCTGGGGGCAATCCAGCTGCTTATTCCTCTTCTGACAGCTCAACTTCTTCTGATGAGCCGCCCAGGCGCAGACGCCGTAAGACTGAAACTGCAAGGGCAGATGCTGCTGTTCGAACAGCAGGAGACCGCGACCAAGCCAGAACTGGAAACTTCCGAACAACCGGAGTACAGGTGGAGGAGGGAGCTCCAGATCATCAAGATGTTAACAATGTTGAACCTCATGACGCACGATTGGCAGATCGCCAGGAAAGGAGGCATCAGCATGGACAGGCACGTAGAACTGACTCCAACCTCCCAGCTTCCATACAGACACCTGATCTGACAGCCATGATCAGGCAACTGATGAAAGAAAATCAGGGCTTATCAAATGACGATTGGGGAGTGTCAAGAAGCCATACTCCGTTCACGGATGTTGTGCTGCAAGCGTCCTACCCCAAGAAGTTTAGCATGCCAACCATTCCTGCATACGAAGGAAAGACTGACCCTAGACAACATGTAATGAGGTATGAATGGATGATGGATTCAGCCAGAGCAAATGATGCCACCAAGTGTAGGTGCTTTCCGATTACTCTATCTGGGATCGCTACTATGTGGTTCACCCGACTTCCTCCGCGATCCGTATCAAATTTCGAGGAGTTGGCAAAGAAGTTTATTGAGCAATTCCGGATACACACTACACGCCCGAAGGACGTGATGTCTTTGTCAAGTGTAATCCAAAATCCCGGAGAGTCGCTGAAGGAGTACTTACAGAGATTCCACGTTGCGGCAACTGAAGTCAGTAATCCCAACGACCATGCAATTCTAATGGCTGTAATGAGAGGTGTAGAACCGGATTCTGAATTCGGAGATTGGCTGGCAGGAAAACCTCCGACTACGCTAGAGCGTTTTTACTCCAAGGCACACCAGTTCATAAGAAGAGAGGAAGCTAGGTGGGTACGACGAGACAAGGCACCGGGACCTGCCCAAGAGTCAATCAAGAGCAACATTGCTGTGAAGCAATCTGGAGACAATTCAGGGAAAGTCCAAGTCAACGTCCAGAATAAGCCTGTGCAGCCCAAAGAGTCCGGAGGAAGGAGTCAAGGAAAGAGGAAAGAAGCGGGAAAGTGGAAGTCGAGAATTCCAAGCTACAGCGAGTACACTCCGCTAAACGCCCCACTTGAGAACATTTACCTATCCACATGCAATACTTTTCAGTACAGAAAACCACGTCCGAAAGAATCAACTGAAGAACAGAAACGGACTGGGAAATATTGCCGCTTCCATGAAACCTATGGACACAACACGGAGGAATGCAGACACCTACATGACGCTATCGAGAAATTGATCAGACAAAAGAAGTTGCAAGAATTTATGAAGGATCCGCAGGAAGGAGGACAGGGAACGTCCGACCCAGGTCGTGCACCTGCTCCACGTCATCCAGAGGAACCTGCCCGGACTGTTGGAAGACTGGTTATAAATACAATTATCGGCGGACCTCATCCCGCAGATAAGAACTGGCAAGAGATGGAGCGATATGCGAGCTCCTTGAAGCATGCGGATTTCGAGTGCTGTTCAAACGTAGAGGACGGGGCCCCTGCTAAGCAGCAGCGCGTGATGACAAACGATATTGTGTTCCGAAACAGAGACGCTGATCAGATAGAGGCTCCGACCATCGATCCCATGGTCATATCTGCAACAATCGGACCAGCGTATGTAAAAAGAATTTTGATTGATTGTGGAAGTTCAGTCAACATCATCTTCAAGAAGGCATATGATCAGATGAAGCTAGAGACAAAAGACTTAAAACCATCCAAAGCTCGTATCCACGGTTTTAATGGCGCTGCGACTGATGCAGTGGGATATGTCGAGTTACCAGTTGAACTGGGACAAGGCGAGCGTCGGAGGGTACGAATTCTACCCTTTGTAGTTTTGGATGTGGACTCTCCATATAATGTTTTCTTGGGTCGGCCGGCCCTGGCTGAATTTAGGGCGGCACTAGCCCCGTGGTGCTTGACTTTGAAGTTCCCAACTGACAAAGGAGTAGGCATTGTTCACGGAGACCAAGCAGCTGGTCGTTCCTGTTATGTGGCCGAGCTCCGAGAAGCCCACCGGAGGGAAAAAGGAAAGGGTGCGGACAATCCTGTCCGCGTCCTCAACGCGAATAATTGACAAGTAGTGCCCGAGCCCTGGCTCGGGCATAGTTCTCGGATCTACGGAGATATAGATCCGAGAGACGACGATGAGAAACCCAGGGAGGAGAAGGCGACGCCGGCTGAATTAACAATTGACATTTCGGTTAGCCGTGACGACCCTTCGCGAATACTGAAGATCGGATCACAGTTAGGCCCCGCAATGACAGAAGACCTTAGCGACTTCCTCCGAGCAAACCTTGATGTTTTTGCCTGGGCGCATTCTGATATGTGTGGGATTTCTCCCGCCATCACAAGTCATATGTTGAACATAGACCCGAAATACGTCCCAGTCAAGCAAAAGAGGAGAGGAATGGATCCAGAGAGATCCGCAGCTCTTGGAGAGGAGGTGGACAAACTCAAAGCAAATGGGTTCGTCCACGACGCCCTCTACCCGGAGTGGGTCTCCAACCCCGTGCTAGTGAAAAAGGCAAATGGGAAATGGAGGACTTGCGTAGATTATTCCGACTTGAACAAAGCATGCCCTAAGGACAGTTTCCCGTTGCCTAGGATCGATCAGTTGGTCGATTCCACAGCAGGACACGAATTATTATCATTTATGGATGCGTACTCGGGATACAACCAAATCCCAATGCATATTCCGGACCAAGAACACACCAGCTTCGTTACAAATGTCGGGCTGTACTGCTATGTAGTGATGCCCTTTGGATTAAAGAATGCTGGAGCAACTTACCAACGTCTGGTGAATCGAATGTTCAAGGACCAGCTGGGCAAAACCATGGAAGTCTATGTGGATGACATGCTCGTGAAGTCGCGGCAGTCAAACGACCACATTCAAGACTTAGCTGAAATGTTTAACATACTCAGGTCCTATGGAATGAAGATCAACCCGCTGAAGTGTTCTTTCGGCGTTGCATCAGGGAAGTTTTTAGGATTCATCGTCAACGCTAGGGGAATCGAAGCCAACCCAGAAAAGATCCAAGCCATTCGAGACGTACAAGCGCCCAGGACTGTAAAGCAGGTACAGAGCTTGAACGGAAAAGTGGCTGCGCTAAGTCGATTTATATCCAAGGCAACTGACAAATGCATCCCATTCTTCGACATAATAAAGAAAGGAAAGAGGAATTTTGAATGGACGTCTAGCTGCGAGGAAGCTTTCCAAAACCTGGTAAGGCATCTGGAGAGCCCACCGATGCTATCTAAACCAGTTGACCATGAGATGCTGTACGTTTACTTGGCTATATCCCCTCATGCGATAAGCGCAGCTTTGGTCCGGGAGGAGGATCGAGTCCAGAAGCCGGTATATTATGTTAGCAAGCGTTTAACGGGGGCAGAGAAGAATTACCCTAAAATTGAGAAATTGGCTTATTGCTTGGTGATTGCATCACGCAAGCTACGCCCATACTTTCAAGCGCATTCAATCGGCGTTTATACCGATCAACCCCTGAGGCAGGTACTTCAGCGACCAGAAACTTCTGGAAGATTGCTAAAATGGAACATCGAGTTGAGCCAATTCGATATCGCGTACTTACCACGGAGAGCTATCCGAGGGCAAGCGTTAGCAGACTTCATCGCTGAATTTACCATACCCATCAAACCGGACGATCACGACATCATTCCCCCCATACGATGGAAGTTATACACTGACGGTGCATCAAACGACCGTTGCTCCGGCGCGGGCGTAGTTCTTATAACTCCGGAAAACCGATCAATCTGTTATGCCCTGAAGCTCGATTTTCCGGCTACGAACAACGAAGCTGAATATGAAGCATTGATCGCTGGCTTGAAGCTTATCAAAGAACTCGGAATCAAATCGATCGAAATCTTTTGTGACTCGCAGTTAGTGGTTTACCAAGTACGAGGAGACTACCAAGCAAAAGGACGGAAACTTGCTCCGTACCTCGTTCAGGTCCAGGAACTACTATCAAATCTTGAGCGCTATGACATTTCACATATCCCGCGAGAGCAAAACAAAGAAGCCGACTTGTTGGCTAAGTTCGCGTGTACCGACGATGTTCAACAAATGGGATTGTATCCCGTGGAAGTCTTGCATGCCCCGAGTGCAGACGAGATGAAAATCGACCTTGTGTTGGAAACAGAGATCGAGAAGGACTCGTGGATAACCCCATTCAAACTGTACCTGACAACCGGGGCTTTACCAGAAAGAAGAAGCGAAAGACGACTGGTCCTTCGAAAGGCTGCGCGGTACATAATGCAGGATGGATCCATGTACCGGAAAGGGTTCTCAATCCCATTGTTACGATGCATCGCTCATGATGAAACAAAGCGAGTCTTGAGGGAAGTCCACGAAGGGGAATGCGGCGACCATACTGGGGGGCAAACGCTAGCAAAGAAGATCCTCCGCTATGGGTATTACTGGCCCACTGTAAACCGGGATGCCGCGGACTACGCAAGAAAATGCGACAAGTGTCAAAGATATGCAAAAATCCCGAGGGCTCCGTCAACGAAACTCACACAAATGATCAGCCCTTGGCCATTCGCGATCTGGGGAATCGATATAATCGGCTCTTTGCCTCTATCCAAAGGTGGTGCGAAGTACGCGATAGTTGCAGTCGACTATTTCACGAAATGGGCTGAGGCAGAACCTTTGGCCACTATCACCTCTAAGAAAGTCATTAACTTCGTTGTACGAAACATTATATGCCGCTTCGGTCTTCCACGCACCATCATTACAGACAACGGAACGCAATTCGAAAGTAAAGAGTTCAAAGAGTTCTGTTTGAAGTACGGCATCGAGAAAAAGTTCGCTGCCGTTGCACACCCAAAAGCTAACGGACAAGTCGAGGCCGTTAACAAAATAATCAAGTCCATACTAAAGAAGCGTCTGGAGAAGGTTGGAGGCAAGTGGGTAGATGAACTCCCGACAGCATTATGGGCATATAGGACTACCCACAAGTCCGCGACCGGCCACACTCCGTTCGCCTTGGCATACGGCTCTGAAGCCGTAATACCCGTGGAACTTGAAGTTCCATCGCACCGAGTGACATACTATGACCCCAAGACGAACCAAAACCTCTTGCTGGAATCACTGGACTGCATCGACGAAAAGCGTGAAGAAGCTGAGTTAAGGGCGGCGGCGCACAGACATCGAGTCAAGCGCTACTACGATGGCAGAGTCCGCCCAAGAATCTTTGATGTGGGTGATCTCGTTCTGAAACGAGTCTTCCCAGTGCCATCACGCATGAATCCCAGCTGGGAAGGTCCATACGCCATTGAACGAAAGCTTGGAGAAGGAACCTTCAAGCTAGCGACCGTTGATGGCGCGACACTCCCCCGAGCATGGAACAGTGAACATTTGCGGCACTATTACGTTTAGCATGTTTCCCTTTCTTGTTATAAGCACTATTGTTTTGTGCATGTTTCCATTCAATAATGACTTAGTTTCCTTTTGAAGTTGTAATCGAGCAATTTAGTTGATTTTCATTAATAAAGGCTAGAAGCCACATTTTCTATGAAGTTTCTGTATCTCTTAATTGAATGATAAATTACATTATTCTGTGCGGCGTACAGACTCATACGAACGATTCCAACCTCCGAGTCCCCAGAGTGCGGAGCGGAGTACTCTAAGTCCCCAGAGCGCGGACTAGAGTATAAACGATTCCAACCTCCGAGTCCCCAGAGTGCGGAGCGGAGTACTCTAAGTCCCCAGAGCGCGGACTAGAGCATAAACGATTTCCAATCTCCGAGTCCCCAGAGTGCGGAGCGGAGTACTCTAAGTCCCCAGAGCGCGGACTAGAGTATAAACGATTCCAACCTCCGAGTCCCCAGAGTGCGGAGCGGAGTACTCTAAGTCCCCAGAGTGCGGACTACAGTATAAACGATTTCCAATCTCCGAGTCCCCAGAGTGCGGAGCGGAATACTCTAAGTCCCCAGAGCGCGGACTAGAGTATAAACGATTCTCAATCTCCGAGTCCCCAGAGTGCGGAGCGGAGTACTCTAAGTCCCCAGAGCGCGGACTAGAGTATAAACGATTCTCAATCTCCGAGTCCCCAGAGTGCGGAGCGGAGTACTCTAAGTCCCCAGAGCGCGGACTAGAGTATAAACGATTTCCAATCTCCGAGTCCCCAGAGTGCCGAGCGGAATACTCTAAGTCCCCAGAGCGCGGACTAGAGTATAAACGATTCTCAATCTCCGAGTCCCCAGAGTGCGGAGCGGAGTACTCTAAGTCCCCAGAGCGCGGACTAGAGTATAAACGATTTCCAATCTCCGAGTCCCCAGAGTGCGGAGCGGAGGACTCTAAGTCTCCAGAGCGCGGACTAGAGTATGAACAGTCTCAAGTCTCCAAGTCCCCGGAGCACAGTGTCAGCAAACCAAATAAAGACAAGAGAATCATTCAAACAAGAAGAAACTGAAATTTTATTCGATAAGTCCAAAATGGGGATACAAGATCACTCCTACAAAATTCGGGCCTATACAAACTACAAGTTATGAAAGGTAGAAACTGTTACAAACTTAAGCAAAAACTTGTTGAACAAGTGCATCGATCATTTCTTCGACTTCTTCTTCTTGTCCGCCTTCGGTGTTTCCGACGACTCCTCTCCCTCACGTTTCTTCTTGGACTTTTTGCTTGCTAGAGAGACGGAGTCAGGAGTAGGAGACGGAACATCTAATGGTTTGGACCTGCCCGGGAGAATGATTTTCAAAGGTCTATTCCGCGGGTCAGTAAGTTCCAGGACTTCAGATTCAACTTTGACTTTGACCTTTCTCTTCTCCTCGTCGGCAAGACGATCCTTCATGCTCATCTCTGAAGTATGTTCAGAGGCGCCAGTGATTTTAACTTCGTCGCTTCCTTCGGCCGGAGACGAGGTGTCAAGTTTGTCGTCGTCAAGCGCCCCAATCACTTGAGCGTCTGGGCCGGGAGTTACCTCTGCGTGAGCAGCGTCGCTTGTTTTCCCTGCTTCCTCCTTGGCGTCATCGCTCCTCGGAGTTAGCTCAGTGTCAGAACAACCTGTGAGAAATATAAGAAGTGGGCATTAGAACGAATAACCACTGCTGAAAAATGACGGGATCACTTCGATTTCTAGAGAAAGAAGAATCTCCTACCAGGATCAGGTTGACTGTCGGTGGCGCGCGGGGTTTCACCCTCCAGGATAGGTGACAGCACATGAACGCCAAGCCCGGGATCTTCGGGATCATAACTGGCGTGTTGCTCGAATGGATCAAGCGTCGACCGACCAGCCGATTGAGCAGCATAAGGAGCGGCAATGTGAGGAGTAGTAGTGTCGGCCTCTGATGGGCCAGCCTCGTTGTTCTTCTCTTTCGAAGGGGAAGAGCCTTTGCCATAGAGAGCCAATGCTACGGATAAATCCGATGGCTCATTCCCCCTCAGGAACTCCTTCACCAGTGCATCCTCGTCGATTTCTTCGGAGCCTGATTCGACTTTCTTGATCTTTATCAGAGTCTCCCATGCCTCAGCCAGGGATTCATGGTAGCCGTCGCCCAAGAATGTTAGGTCACGGTGCATAAGGACGCGGGCTCCGTACTCGGCGATCAACGGGTCAAACATACTTTTGACCTCTTCCCTGCCAGTCTCTGCGGCCGCCTCAAGGCGAGAATCAAGCTCCTCCTCAGCCATTCTTTTACCCTCCTCACGGGCTTCATCCTTCATTCTCTCGACCCCGGCAAGTTCACCGTCGAGCTTTGCCTTGAGGAGCCGGGTAGCAACAATCTCATCGCAATACCGCTGTGATTCTTCCTGAGCGGCTATTTTGTCTTCTTTCTCCTTGGAGAGTTGTTCTTTCAGCTCTTTGACTTGAATAGCGAGCACGTCCCTTTCTTTTTGAACAGAGTCTTTTTCTAGGGCAAGGGCGCCGCTGCGCTGAACTGCTTCATCAAGCTCCTTTTTGTGAGCCACCTCTAAGCGAGTAACTGCCTCGGCAGTATCTTCTGCGCCTTGTTCAGCGGCTTCTAGCTTTAACTTATAAGAGGCGAGTTCTTCGTCTTGGAGTTTGATGATTTTCTTATCGCTGTCAGCCTCCAGAGTCAGACGGTCAATCTCGTGTTGACGCTCAACAGATACTTCTGATATCTTCTCCACCAAGTGCACGAATGCGTCATGTTGAACATAGACGTCATTGTTGCATGCAATGGCACTTTGCTTCACGTGCCTATGAATGTGATGGATGGCCGGGAGGAATTTCAAACCGTCAAAACAAATCTTCGGAAACTTGGCCTTAAGGTCGACCATCTTTTCCGCAACGGTTGGGTCCACGGCAGGAGCAGGAGGAGGAGGCTTAGAGAATTCCGTTCTTTTACGCGGCTCCCGAACTTGCCTCGTACTCGATGAACTGGAATGTTGTTCTCGAGCAGCATCGGACTGATAGCCCTTCTGCAGAGACTTCTCTTTATCCGGCTCAGTTGTAGGAGGAAGATCACGGGACTAAGAAGATTGATAGTGCGCTTTCTTGCGATGAGACGATTCGCGCGGATGATTGTCCCTATCCTCATAATCACCTCGGTCCCGGCGTCTGCCCGAACCGGAATCCCGTCCGGAGTGATGAAATATTGAAGACCCCTGAAGGCGATCAAGTCCGTGGGAGCGGCCCATATCACCTGCAAAGAAGGAAGATAACAACGAATTAAGGAGAATTCACGAATTAAAAAGACTTGAAGTATGCTATGGAATGCGCGTGTGCGTGTGTGTCCTAAGTGTTCCCCCCGACGGACCCGTTCGTTTGTCTTTGCTAATCGGGGTATTATCTCTGTGAGCCGGGAGTTGAACTCCTACATTGCCTCTAGCGGGCGAGGAGAATTTGAGAGCTTCAGGATCATCGAACCCATAATTAAGTATGTCTTCGGGGATAGAGAGGTTCGAGAGACCCCTTAGAGAACTCTCCAGACGCTGTGAAGAAGCCTCTTTTTCAGGAGGGATAGGCGTAGGTTTTGAGGTGTCGCTGACTTTCTCTTTCTGAACCGTATATTTCAGCTTTTTCTTTCCCTTCGAAGGGGAGGATGACGTCTTAATATCCTGAACTTCGATTGCCGGATTCCAAGCAGGACCCACGTTCTCGCCCTGAGTGTCGGGTGCATCACCCTCTCTACGCTCGCCTTCTTCGCGCGCGACGGGAGCGCGACGCGACGACGGGCCGGCAAGTTTTTTCCCTTTACCGGATGGAGGTTTGGGAATTGTAACGCCTTCCGAAAGGCTGACCCGACGATCGGGAGCTAGTAAGCCGAATCCCGACAGCGATTCATTTGAAATGATAGTTCGAATATCTCGGTCCTCGGCCGGAAGAGCTCTAATCGCGTCGACAGCATCAGAATATCCTCGGCCTTCCGGACGCGGGTTAATACCTGAAAAGATGAAACGAAGAGTTAAGAAAAACATGACTCTCATTAAGTACGAGTAACGGTTCAGCAGAGAGACTTACTGCCTTCAACCCATCTCCTAGCAAAACCAGACGGGCATCGCACATAGAACCATTCCTGTTTGTACAGGGCGAACTTGCTGCAGGCCCCTGTCAAGATCTGGCACTTGTGATACGGCTCGAGGAAGATGAAGGAAGGGCTATCTTTCCGCCTCTTGAACATGTAAATGTATCGAATATCACCGGGGGTTGGAGGTCTGGAGAAGACAGCCATGAAGAGTAAATAAGTCCCATATAGGAACGCATGACCATTCGGGTGTAGCTGCGACGGGGCGATGTCTATATACTGCAGCACATCCCGGAGAAATAGGTTAAACGGAGGCACGCTGCCCATCCAGCACATGAACTTGTTGCAGGCCGTGTACCCGACTGGGGGCAAATGAGGACGGTCGTGTCTCGAAGGAACTAACACGTCGGTAAAGGGAATTCCGTGAATGGAACATATCCGTCGCAGAGCGGCCTCGTTGATCCTCGAGGCTTGAGAATCGACCGGATTGTCCAGTAAGATGGTTGACTCCAGAGCATCGGGCGCCAGATTATGAGCGGGAGAGATTGACGGGTTGGAAGCATCTGCGGCTCCTTGCTTTGCTGACGGCCCAGGCCTGTCAGATATGGTGGCAGAACTAGATTTTCCTGACATCCCGAATAAATAATGAACCTGGCTAAATGCTTGAGAAAGCTATACTTGAAAAACGTTGAGCGTTAGAATTAGCAACACGAGTTTTCCCCCCACGTGGTGTGTGAACTAGTGCGAGCAATTGTGTACAGACAATAAGAATCTAAAGGTTTTAAAGATATAATAATTAGCTTCGAATCATCGCCTTCGAAGACCGTCATCGCTGACCGTCTCAAAAAGCTTGCCTTGGGGTCGCTCGGCAGTTACATTGTTCGTCCTAAAGAAGTGTTCGGCATGTATCTTGGTTCGGATAAGTCATTGTCAAGTGTTCGGCATTGAAATTGTTCGGCATATATATGTTTGTTCGGCATTTGAATGTTGTTCGGCTTGAATTATGGCGCGATAATTGTGTTGTTCGTCCTAAGTATTGTTCGGCCTAGGTATTTATATTGTTCGGCATTTTTGATGTTCGGCGAATATAATGTTCGGCAGTTATACTGTTCGGCATTTTTGGTGTTCGGCGAATATAATGTTCGGCAGTTATATTGTTCGGCATTTTCGATGTTCGGCGAATGTAATGTTCGGCGGTTATACTGTTCGGCATTTTTGATGTTCGGCGAATATAATGTTCGGCAGTTATATTGTTCGGCAGGTGTGTAGCTGTTCGGCATGACAGTTGTTCGGTAATTATGTCGTTCGGTCTAAATGCTACTCGGCGTATATGTCTGTTCGGCATAAGGGTAGCGTTCGGCCTTAGACCGTTCGGCTAAGGCAGCGCTCCGCCCTCGATCATAACTCCGTCCTGCCCTTTCTCCATTCACGACGAACGACAGAGACAAGATCGCCCGGCGAAGATTACGCCGTTCGACGCCCCATCTCCCCTTTTTCTTCCAATCTTGATCGGCACAAAGGAGCTAGGTCTAACTACCATGCACTGTTCGGCGACTCCGAACGTGCGAACCACTTCTACTAACCACACATTGTACACCATGTGATGAACCTAAAGATTGAAGTAATGTAATCATGGAGGGAATGGTACCTAGTTCGACGATCGAGATTGAGGAAGGATCAACTAGACTTTATGTCTGATAGAGTGGCAAGAGTCGTAAATCTCTGGGAATAACAGAAGAGAAAGCGTAAAGAGAGAATGGTGGAAGGGCGCCTGGTTATATAGAGGGAGGTAGAAGTCGAAAAGGCCATGACCGGTAGAACCGGTCAAGGTCATAGCGTTCGGCGCATAACGGTTCGGCATTGAAGCGTAGCTCGGCAAGGAAGCACCGTTTGAACGCGCATGTCTCGTTCGGCATTTGGAACACGTCCGGCACACATCGATCCCACAAAAGTGGCGTCCCCGTTCGAGGTTAGCCAAGAGTTTAAGACGTGACGAAGACGTTGCACGATTCAAAGCGTACCACGTTCGGCCACGCGATACACTTTGGGGGGCAAGTGTTTCCTGGAGATTTGACCAGGCAACTGAGTGCTCGGCATTGGCCACTACTCGGCATGAAAGACTGTTCGGCATCCAGGAGGACTCGGCGAAGTGCGCGGCATCCAGTGGGACTCGGCATCCATAGCGTTCGGCATCCGTAGTGCTCGGCGTCAGTTAGTGTTCGGCAACAACCAATGCTCGGCGCTAGCGTTCGGCATCCAGTGGAACTCGGCATCAGAGAGTGACCGGCATCCAGGAGTGTTCGGCGAGGCACTTGACATCCAGGGGTGTTCGGCGAGGCACTTGACATCCAGGAGTGTTCGGCGTAGTACTCAGCAGTGTTCGGCATACGAGAGCACTCAACATCAAAAGCACTCGGCATCGAGACTACTCGGCGTAGTACTCGGCAACAAGGGTACTCGGCGCCAAGTAGTGTTCGGTATCAACTGGCACTCGGCAACAACCTATGCTCAGCATCAACTAGTGTTCGGCATCCCATAAGTGCTCGGCACCAAGACTGCTCGGCATCAAGACTGTTCGGCATCAAGACTGCTCGGCATACAAGGTCGCTCGGCATACCAGAGTACTCGGCATACAAGAGTACTCGGCACCCCATGGTGTTCGGCGTAATACTCGTCATCCAGGAGACATTCAACACAACTAATCAGCACACCGTTCGGCATAGAAGGAATGGTTCGGCGGAGATCGTTCGGCGAACCTTGATCGGCATACGGCGACCACTGTACTCGGGCTGGAACGTTCGGCAATCAGCCCACTTGGGAAGTCCAGCCCATCTTTGCCTATAAATAGAGGGGCAGGGTCACAGTGAAAGGGATCCTTTTTTGGAGAGAAAATACGGGGAGACTCAGCCATTTTCAAGACTCATCTTCTCTACTTAAACACCTTCATTCAAGCATTTGATTCACGAATTGTATTTGTAATCAATCATAAAGGAAATCAATAAAGTTGAGCAAAGTGGACGTAGGCAATTACGCCGAACCACTATAAATTTGGTCTTCTTACTTTCTGCACTTGAATTAGGATTGTCTTCTCTGTTTAATTTGCTTTCATCACTTATATCTCTACACAATCTTTCTGAACGAGGTTAGTGACCAATTTTGGTGCTAACAACCATATTGTTTTTTAAAGGCCCGGTGATTCCACAATAACCAGTTACCCGTGTTCTCTCAATCATAAGACGACCTGTCTTTGATCCCCAAAGTGCAAGATTTTCCAAACATCTTTGTTGAAGTTTTTGATCTTCCATCCCAAAGGGAGATCAAGTTTAGATTCAATCTTGTTAAAGATGCTAGACCCATAGTATTTCCACTTAGGCATATGGCTCCAAAAGAAAGGAGGAAATTGGATAAGAAAGTCTCATAGTCATTGGAGAAAGGTTTTATTCCGAGAAGTATTTCAAAGTGGGGAGCATCTATCGTCTTTGCCACTAAAGCCGATGGTTCCCTTATGTTGTGTGTCGATTATAGAGAGTTGAACAAACTGATAAGAAAGAACCGATATCCTTTAACTCGCATTGATGACCACTTTGATCATATAGTCAGGTCTAAAATTTTCTCCTGGCTTGATTCAGCCATTGGATTCTATCAGTAGAGAGTAGAAAAGGATAATATACCCAAGACTGCATGTAGAACTCCTGATGGACTATTTGAGTGGGTAGTCATGTCATTTGGCTTGACTAATACTCCTGCATATTTTGTGACTTTGATGCGTAGAGTTTTCCGTGAGCAACTAGATAAATTTGTTGTGGTGTTTGTGGATGGTATCATAGTATTTTCTAGAAGCAAAGATGAACATATGCATCATTTGAAGGAAGCATCGGAGGTACTAAGGAGAAACCAGTTGAGAGAGAAATTCTCGAAATGCCATTTTTGGAAGATGGAAGTCAAATTCCTTGGGCACATGGAATTTGGAAAGGATTGTGGTTGACCCAAGGAAAGTGGATGTGGTGAAGAAATAGAAGACAACGAGGAATGCTTAGGAGATTTGTAGCTACTTAGGTTTGGCGGGTTTTTACAGGAAGTTTATCAAGGACTCCGCAGATCTTGGCACCTTTAATAATCTTACTAAGACAATCCAGTGTTTGTTTGGAACCCAGATTATGTGAAGGCATTCCTTAGGTTAAAGTAGTTATAGACGAGCACACATATCTTAACCCTCTCCAATGGTATCAAATTGTTTATCAGCTACACTGATGTTTGTGAAATCGGTCATGGTGCTATCTTGATGCAAGAAGGGAAGGTGGTAGCATATGCTTGTAGACAACTTAAGGTACATGAGAAGAATTACCCAACTCATAACCTAGAGTTAGTTGCCATTGTATTTGCATTGAAATCCTGAAGGCGGTACTTATTGGGAGAGAGATTTGAGTTATTCACAGGTCACAAGTCCCTTAAGTATCAATTTTCACAAAAGGACTTAAATTTGAGACAGCAAAGATGGATGGAATTTCTTTCATCTTATGATTTTAGGATTGTTTATACTTCACGAAAGTGGAATGTGGTTGTTGATGCATTGAGTAGAAAGCATGCCATGGCGAATTGTTTGTTGTTCGACTAGAATAGTTTAGAATTCACCTCTGATTTTGACTTTCGACCCTCGTTGGAATATACACCAGATTTATTAGCTGCAATGGAGGTTAGACCTGCGTTGATGGATAAAATTGGATTAGTTAGAGAAAAGATGCAGTGTTAGTTGGGATTTTGGATCACTTGGAATGGGGTGAACAATCAAGATGTTTGGGTCATTACACCAAAAGATCAAAAAGTATACCTAAAGCATAAAGGTAGGATGTGTGTACCTCAGATCAATAAGTTGATAGAGGAAATCTTAGGAGAGTATCATTATTCTAGGATGACCATTCATCTGGTTGGAGAAAAGATGTCTTGGGATATAAAGAGAATGTTCTATTAGCCAGGAATAAAGGGGCATGTGGCGGAGTTTGTGGCTAAGTGTTTGACATGCCAAAGAGTAAAAGTTGAACATGAAAGCCAAGTAGACTTATGCTCCAATTAGAGGTTATACGGTGGAATTGAGAGAATATATTCATGGACTTTATCGATGGATTGCCTCGAAGCAGAAGAGGTAACGAGAGCATTTAGGTAGTAGTGGATCGACTAACCAAGAGTGCACATTTCATTCTAGTGAGAATCACAAGGACTGCAACAACTTTGGCGACATTGTATATTAAGGAAATAATTCGGTTACATGATTTTCAATTAGCATAACGAGTCATTGGGATCCACTCTTCACAAGTGAATTCTGGAGGAGTTTACAGGATCCTTTGGGAATGGAACTAAACCTGAGTACGTCATATCACCCTTAAACGGACGGAAAGGATGAATAAATTATTTGAGTATCTACTTAAAGGAAATATAATTGATTTCCGAAGAGTTTAGGAGGACCATCTACCATTGGTTGAATTCGCATATAATAACAGTTACTAAGCTAATACTGGGATTGAGCCGTTCGAGGCATTGTACGAAAGGTTGTGTAAGTCACCCTCATGTTCGTGGGAGTCAACATGTAAGGTAATTCTTGGATCAAAAATGATAAGAGACACTTCGGAGAAGTGGAATTAATAAGAAAGAGAGACCATATAAGATTGACTAAAGTCATATGTCAATAAGAGGAGGACTGAATTAGAGATT
The DNA here is from genome assembly GCA_030737815.1 of Allium fistulosum. Taxonomy (NCBI): domain Eukaryota; kingdom Viridiplantae; phylum Streptophyta; class Magnoliopsida; order Asparagales; family Amaryllidaceae; genus Allium; species Allium fistulosum. The sequence continues at coordinate 1,051,774,704 of CM060907.1, forward strand.
ACGGTTGGAGATTTGGGGTTTGTGAAGGTTTTACCGTTGAAGAGAGTCATTGGTTTTGGAAATTCATGAAAAATAGCATCGAGATTTGTTGGAGCCTTCCTGATGTTGAAGCAAATTGGAAGTCTTACGTACAGAGTGGAACTCCCAAAGAAGATGTCAGGAGTCTATAATGTATTCCATGTATCACATTTACGTAAATGTGTACATGACTCAACCACTATTATCGAGTCAAGTCAGTTGGAGGATATAGAGTTAGAACCAGAGCCTAGTTCATCCTGTAGTCCAACCCATATTATCGAGCATGGAATAAAGCGGCTTAGAAATAAGGTAGTGAGATTGATGAGAGTACAATAGGGAAACGATCTAGCAGAGAGTGCATGTGAGACTAAGGAGAAGATGAGGGCTTCTCATCCTAATCTCTTTACCAATACATTTCTTAATTCTATTTGTTTCCTTAGAATCTAGGTTTGCATGTTAGATTTTGGATGCATAGGTTTGGTTGCTTTGTGGTTGAATAACATCACTATAGATTCTTAGGATGGTTGAATCTTTGACACATTATATGACGTTAACTGTTACATTCATATAGATATTACCTATGCTGATATTAGTGTTGTATTACATCATGCCTACATGCAATCTATATTGCTTACATTTAGGATGCCGACTAGTTCAGGAGGTCGAGTACTAGATTATATTTTTGTATTAGTTAAGTATTATATAACATGATCATGCATTCCCATCGGTTCATCTTATAGTTGTATTGATATGATTTCGCTTGAATGATTGGTGTGAATGTTTGACTTGGATTCTACATTAGAAATTTCAGGACGGAATTCCTTTTAACGGGGGAGAGTGTAATATCATGTATTTTTCGATAATAAAAATAAATAAAATCAAATATTTTGACTTTGGGGGAATATCATCATTTTTCAAATGTTTGGGTTTGGAAATGAAACTAGCATCATTACGACCATCTCGTTTTTTTTATGCATGTCGTATATTGGCTTGTTTGAATTGGAGCCCCAACGATGAAGTTATGGACGTTTTTGTAAATCAAAATTTCGAATTCAAATTGGGCAAAGCATAACATAATTTAATGTACACTTAGTTTCTATTATAAATAGTAGGCCATACGCTCTATTTAAAATATAATCCATTATTCCCGTACGTATTCTTCTTCTTCCTCTATCTCTCTGAAACTAGAAAACCTAAATCAAATCAGCATCAATTACTCACTCAAATTTTCATTAAATTCAATAAATAAACCAGCATACCAAAAAGCAAGGCGAGGATAATGGTTTAATACCAATTGGATCCGCATAATTTGATTTGGAGAGGAGGCCAATTTCGGACTGCGAGCAAATTAAAGGAATCTTAGTTTATGTCAATGGATTTTTCCTAAATTACCATACAACTAGTTAATCTCTCTTAGATCTAAAATAATTATGGATTGAGGTTTGAATTTGGGTTAATTGATGATGATTACTATATTTGATAGTAAATAAAATTTGTAAAGCCTGAGAATAAAAGATAATTTAAATATTAGAGTTCATGGAAAATGACTCATGGTTGTTGCGAGATAGAATGAGTGGAAAGTGAAATAAGGATAATATATGGCTTGAATCCATATTAATATGTATATATTAATGAAAACTGAAATGAGGGATGATAATTCATTATTTACAGAAAATAAAATTTAAATTTTATAATATATATTTTTGTGTGTGTGTAATTCATATATAATAATCTAAATGAACGAAATGATTAAAAATGGATATTTGATACATAGATTTAAAACGATTTATTATGTGATATTTGATAATATATTCGAAAATAATGCTTTTAAGCAAGAAAAAAATTATAAGGAAAATATACATTATAAATATATATAAAATTATATAAAAATGTTTAAAATGTCTTTTATGATATTTCAGGTCGTATCATATTTTTATTTCGAATTTATAGTGATGTTTAGGTTATTTTAAAGTACATATGCAAAAAAAAGGTGTATTTATAAAATCCTGAAACTAGTTTTATAAGTACCAACTTTTGAATCAATTATGAAACAATTTTGACATGGATCTTTCAATGAAATTGAAGTAGAAAGATATTAGAGGAACATATCAAAATCTAAAAGAACACACATCGAGAATAGGATGTAAAACGAATAAGAAAGAAGCAAATTAAAAACTGAAAAAAATTTAGCTTTAGGAAATATGACAAGAGCATATGTTCTTGTCAACTCATCTACCATCGATTGACCGGTGGCACAAGTTGACCGGTGGTCTGCCTTGACCTAACAGAGCCGGTTTATATAGTTTTGATCGATTGATTTGGGGATTTGTCTAAGGGTTTCAGGGTAACATTTAATCTACACTATGATGTGATTCTCCCTGTTTAATTTAATGGATTGTTTGGACGTGTATACATAAGGATGTATGTGTTTATGTGTGTGTACGAATATGTATACGTATGGATAGTTGATTTCTATTAGCAATTTGTTTTGTCTATTTATTAATCCAACCTCTATTAGTTATCATGATAACACGATCGCTCAATTGTCTGAGTATTTTCTTAGATGTGTGTTATAGTACGGAAATGGGTCTATAAGCTGTATATGAAACTGTGTCCATTCAGTGATTCGGCCATGTGTCAATGCAATAGGGTAATTCTTTTCAGAAACAGAGCTCTTTTATCGTGGAATTAGACTACAATTAACATTGTCTTCTCCGTCAGTCGCGTCAGGTCCGTCGCTCAGTTGAAAACTATGAAACAAGTCCGCAGTAGTTCAAAATTGGAATTGGCACAATATCGCGAAGTGGACAGCTTCGCTCAATTTGGCTCAGACCTTGATGCAGCAACTTAAGAGGCTTGGCTTTGTATATGGATTGGATCATATCATCGAATATTGTAATTGTATTGGACTAAGACCTTATTTCATGAGTTAGCCATGTTTATCATATTATTTGACTGACTTGTCGGATGCTAGTGAAAAAAGACTAAGGTATGATGTTTACCATAGTTGTGTTAGTATTATTTGGAAATGATTAGATTATGTAGTAAAGTAGACGTACATCACTCACCAGACTGTAGTCTGACCATCTCTATTTTTTTTCCTTTTTATTTTCATCGCTATATTGGTAGGAATTGATGTTGGGTAACGAGTGACACTTGATGGTGTGGATGACGAAGGTGTTACTTATGTATATAAACTTGTATGTAAATAATCATTTGATATTGATATTGATATTGATTGTATATATGTGTATCTGAATTTAGTTTAGGTTTGGATTTGTCCATGACATGTGTTACACTACAAATATTGGTTTGAAATAAAATGATATTTGATTTTATTATATGGTATTAATTTCCGCCGTGAGTTTAGAAAGAGATGTAATATATATTTGTTGTTTTTGTCTCTCTTTATCTTAACTTAACAGCACGTAATTTTCAGTTTTTCATGTTTTGTTAAATCAAAAGGACGAAAATGGCGAGTTGTTACATGTTTGGTTTGATATTCCAATCACCCACTATCCTAATTGAGATTTTTTTTGAATCTACAACATGTATTCACCATGGACAATTTGATTTGACATTACACATGGTGATGTACTTGGTTTTGCTGTACTTAATTGGCTTAAAAGAAACTGCACGTAGAATAGACCATTCACTTAATTGTTGCAGGAATTTAGTTTTGTTATTAGATATCATGCAAACTTTGAACTCATTTTGAACACTAGCAGATGAAAATAATTCATCGTTAAATTGAAGATTTGCAACAATGGATCTAGTCATCATTTATGCAATATAAAGATCATATCCAAAGGTAAATCCATCCCTAGTTCATAACTATCTCCATGAATATCGTCTTTAATTGCAAAATCATAGTTAAGTGGTTTATTGTTGACTTGCATGTTATTGATCCAAGACATAACGTTCTCCGACCTAGTCGCAACGTCCATGCTATCAAGAGGAGGATCATCATGTAAATCCATAGCCACGTCAAAATCGATATCGTCATCAACTACATTTGCCGCTCCTAAATCAATAGCTGGATGAATGTTAGAATATGTTGCAATATCATGTGCAGGAAAGCTGTAATTGAAAACGAAGCATAATTTTAATATAATTTGAAAATTGAAGGCAATCATTTAACATTATAAAACAATGCATACCTCTAGCTCATACGGTATGACTTGAAGAGTGTGAGATACATAAGATAAGATATACTGCTATTCGATGGTCTAAAGCTACTTTACGGTGTAAGTTGATGTGAATACAACTGCAAATGAAAATTCTAATTTTTTAACAACTCCAGTATATTGAATATAATATAATATAAGAACATTACAAAAGGGGAAATTAGTTTAAAGGAAAAACCTAAGACTAATTTTAGTCTGAAGGACACAAGTTTTAAAAAATTTGTTTGAATGACACTAAATGTTATATTAATTTAGCATTAAATAAAACAAAATGCTATATTAAATTAGTATTAGATAAAAAGAATGCTAAATTAAACTAGCATCGGATGGACTACACTAGATGAACTAATATAACATTCATTTTCATAGTTAAAGAAATGCTAAATTCATATAGCATTACACATATATAATGCTAAGTTCATATATTATTCATTTTCACGGTTCATATAGCATATGTTTAATATATGTTATATTAATATAGCATTTAATGTCTTTTAGACTAAAATTTAAAACTTGTTTCCTTCATTCAAAAATGTGGCTTAAGTTTTTCCTTTACCCTGTTTTCCTAATTACAAAATATGCATTATCATTGATTCATGCATACAAAGCTATCCTAGGTCGGATATATTGCGCATCCTGTTGATAATTCATGAAAGGAGGAAATCCAAAAAATATTTATTGCTGACCACAGTTTGCTACATTCATAGGTAGATTACTATAACTGGAAGACATAACTAAGTGAGCAGTCTTAACTGTCTCCTCCATTCTAAAATACTTTTCAATACCATATTAACTACTGGAGGCGGTACAAGTTGTTCCATTTGCAACCTTCTAGTTTTCCCAACAAATAACTATATCTATTTCAATATAGTAGAAAACATTAACTCAACATCGTCGTCGTCAACTATTTTTGTAACACTTCAAAATATTTAGATAATAAATTAAAATAACAATAAGGGTAAAAGCACAATTTTACATAAAAGGAAAAATTGTAAATTTTCACAAACGTTGGAAATAGGCCATGAGACTTATTCCATTGCGTTTGGAATGTCGTTTACAGTTAGAAAGCATATATAACTTGTTAAATTTGATAAAACGAGTCAAATTAGTGAAAATTATACCCAATGACATTTCTATAATTATTAATTTTGATTTTTGAACTGATATCCCTAGTTTTCAACTATAAATAAGGCTCTAACCCTCACACCTTCTTATTCTAAATCCTAGCGACCGCCTTCCTAAATCTGTACGTACTTTTCTTCTTCTTCCTCCTTGGAAACTTCTCAATATCAAATAACACTTTCTTTCTCTTCTAAAATTCTAAAATAAAATTAAAACAAGATTAAATCAAATTAAAGAGAGAAAAGGAGAAGTGACAAATAAATGAGCAGAAGATTCAAATTGAAGGAAGGATGAACAGAATCAACAACTAGGCAAAGAAGAGAAATTTCTATAAATTTCCAGATGAGGTGAGTTTGTTTATCTACGAAGTGTTATGTTGTAAATAAGAAGTTAAATTTTATTTATACAGCTTATTAGAATAAAACATATGGGTTTTAATATTGAATCAATGTTTTATTAAATTTATTTATGAATTGGAAAGAATTAGAAAACCCTAGTTGATAAATTGGTAAAATAATCACTATGATATGCGATGGAAGGGTAATTTGAATTGTAATTACATTAATTATATCGATGCGATTTCTGTATAAAGTTTGGATTAATTTTTGATAGATGAGAAATAAATAAATATATTCCTTTGAATTTAACTAGGAATTAATCCTATCAATTTTGAATTCACATAAGGAAATTATTGGAGCACATATAGATAATCGGTTTAAAACGTATGAAATTTAATAAAATGCTATTACAATTAATAAAACAAGATTATGTAATTGTGTATAAACAATAATAAAAATTGTAGCCGAACCTTTGTAAAAATTGAATCTAGCAAGTATATTCAAATCCACGAAGAATATGAACAAAACAAACGAAATAAACAAAATTTATCAAATCTGGAAAATGCAAAACAAGATATTTGAAATGTTTATCAAACGCATGAATTCATTTTCAAACGACTAGATTTCAAACAGTCCAAAACCAAAAGAAAACAGTTCAAAATTAACTTGATTCACACATCTAAATTCTTTTTCAGACGTTCGAAATCAAATTCAGGGATCCGAAAAGAAACCAGATGTCTGAATGCCTGGAATAAATTTTATACATATGAGAGTCGGATGTTTGAATTATTTCAGCTAGCCCAGGTTGAACCTGGACCTAGTGTAGGAAAAGTAGGAAGGATCGGAGGAACTTGTTCCCACTTCCTTATTTTTTGGGAGTTCACACAGCTGAATGGAGTCGTGCAGCATGCTTGAAACGTATCATATTTGGTGATGTCCTAGGCTATCACTTCATGAAGTCGGTGAACATGACACTTAATGCAGTGAGCGATTAGAATGCAATTAGAAGCTCTTATCATTCATTGTCGGTCCTAACCACCTATTGGTAGGAGTTGGAAAGAGATCGTTGATAATCCATCATAGTAGGAAACATTTGTAACAACCATTTTTCAAAGCCTTAATATTACACAAATTTAATTAAAATAAATTAAAATGAGTTGCTTAAAAGGAATGAAAAAAAGAAAACACATTACTTAAACAATTAGGCCCAAAGCACATTCAATCCCTTCCTTAACTTATTGCAATTAGCCCTATTAACCCCCTCCTCCCTATATTTCAATTTTCTAACCCAAATTCCCAAATCAGAACTCATTCTCAGAATCAAAATAGAAAAAAAAGAAAAAAAAACAGAGAATGAAATAAAGTGGGTGCGATTGAGGCCGACGCGAGCAAGGGGAAGTTGGCTCGTTTGTGCTTACCGGCGCGGGTCGATGAATGGCCACGTGATTGAGGGACGGTGGCTGGTGATGTTGGAAGCACACACATGAGTTTTAGGCCGAAAGTGGAGGAACTGGGGTTGGCGATGGCGTTCAACGGTGGCTGGAAGGGCAAAAAGTAGACTGTGCAAAGCTGGGGCTGGCCATGTGCATGATTGAGGCAGCTTCAGGCGAGGTGGGCTATAGCGACTAGGGTTTGCAACTGGTAACGCAGGGTGATGTGGCACAGTTCGACGAAACTGGCTGAGACATGGATTCAGACTTAGGAGGCAGCAATGGCTTGCCGAGGTGTGGTGCGGTCAAGGTAGAGGCTCAGGCTAACTTCGTCGTTGGTAGTAGAGTGGGCAAGTGAATGGTTAACGTGAGTTATTTTTAACTCATATTTATATCTCTACTTATATGAATTACTTTTGCATGTCTTTATATGGTTGATTGTGTGAAAACACTTGGTTGTTAATGATTGAATTGGATGAGATATTCTTGCATGCTTATGTTTGATTAATTATATGTCGAGTAAATCCTCACAAGACCTATCTTTAAATTGTCGCATGCTTAAACATGAATTTATGGCTGAATTTCTGATCCTATAGATGTGTTAAAATAGTTGTTGTTATGCCTATAACCTTGCTGAAACCTTATACTAAACAAAAGTTGAAAGTAATCACAATTGTATTGATTATATGAAATTTGGGTTGATGGTTGAAAGTGCGTACATGTTTGTGTATATTGTTTAGATGCACTAAGAAGAAGTTCAGGTTAGGGAAGTTGAAAAAATGACCACTATAGTCAATCTCCTAGAGATGAAAAGCACTAGGAAATTTTTGTCATGGGTGCATCGATGGTGCCCATCGGTGGACCGGTGAATGCAAATCCTGGAGCATTTCAGCTCTAAGGCAATGGCCAATTTATTTATGATCCCTTACTTCTTGCTTTTAATATATGATTTCTTGAGTTTGAATTTTTATTGTTTCATTTGATTATTCCATATTTAAAGATAATTAAAAATGTTTTATTTAAATAAAATTGATTAATAGCTAAATGTTAGTTTTATCTAGTTTCATTGAAAACATTTTGAAAGCACTTCTATGGTGTTTTATACAACTATACACACACACACACACACATTTTGATACAAATTCAGATTATAGCTTATATTGCAATAAATAAATAAATATATAGTTAAGAAATAAAAAGTTTATGGTTTAATAGAAAAGGTTTAAAGGTATATAAATTATTTTGAAAACCATTCCATATGTTTATTAAGTCAAAACTTATGCTTTATAAACAATTACTTCTCTTTAAATAATATATTATGTTTGGCCTTCGGGCTATTTATCCCTTTAATGGGGTTTTTAATGACTTTTGAATCATTGCTTTCATGCAAATTCTTCTTTCTATGATACGGGAACTATAAATAAACAATTTAGTAGTACCATGTGGTATGGGACGTTCAGTATCACTTCTTTGATTGATTATACTACTTGTTGTGCAGACTATTTGAGTGAGTTTAATTTACTAGCTTTTAGTAAATACTTGAACATCACTAGGTGGTATGGGACATTTAGTGGAATTCTAGTAATTACTAAAAGTGATAATGATTAACACTTTAGAGTTGTATTATCTTGGGGTGTTTGGCTACATGGGCTGATAGATCTCTAAGGAAAATATAACTCCTAATTTTTGATGATCATGATTATTGTTTGATTTTGATGATCCGTTTGATCGTTCGTGATCCTGGTAACTTACTATATGGTTCCGGGATGCTATCTTCTTCTGGAGATCAATTGATGGTCGACGACATTGGCCTTTGTGGGTGACTGGCTACCACCCTATGCATGTAGTAACTTACTAGTGGTTACTTCATTATTTCGTGCTTATGCATGTAGTAGCTTACTAGTGGCTATATCGTCATTTCGTGTTGCCTAAGAAGAGATATGCAATTATTAGTAACTTTCTTGTAGCTACATCGTGTTTATATGATTTTCCTAAGAGAGGACCATACCTCTATGTTTTGTCTAGGAGGGGAACGTACCTCTTGTTTTGTCTAAGAGGGGACCGTACCTTTAACATAGTGATATTATATGGATTTATTTCTGTTCCATTGATTTGAAATGGACATATGTAAATCACCATATTTACTTATGATAGTTTATGATAGACTTGAGTGTTTTATGAAATGATGATTATTTTGTGATATATGTTTTAGAACTGATTTGGATTGGCATATTTTGTATGACTTAGTAGTTATGTGTAGTCATGTATTATTATGATATATTATTCTCATACCTTTAAATTAGATATAGTCTGATCGTTTATTTTCATAATACTCGGGTCTGGCCGAGACTCTATAGGTACCAGGGCTCGTTGACCTTGGACATGTGTGCTAGCATGGGGATAAACTATTTTTGATAGTTTGAGTTTACCTCGTATGTGTGTGTGTGTGTGTCTATATATATATTTGTATAAGATGTTATGCATATTACTTTAGATATTAGCCTTGTACTGGTTTTGGATGTGATATTGTATATTTTAGATATGTAGGTCTAGTATTATTATTTTGTAGACTCGTACTTTTGTAGTTTGTATATGGTGTATATTATTCCGCTTTGATCTGTGATTTTGTGACTGATATTATATATTGTTCTGATTTACTTTAACCTCTATGTTTATTGCTTTGTGTCGAGACTATACACGTCGATTATTCAGTTAGATCCTCAAAATCTTGGCAAGAATGACATGTCAGTGTTAGCCCAATGTAATATTCACATTAGGTCGGTCTTAACAAACCCCATTCTCTGTGTAACTAGATGGCATTACTTAGTAATACTCTTTAGTAGTATGGGTATAGAGGCGGGGCATTACAGCGTGGTACCAGAGCAGTTAAAAATAATATAGAATATAAGTGACTCGAATCTTGACTTAGATAGATTTAGAGTCCTAGTTTCCCCCCTTGGGCGTGCGGTAGTCACCCTATATATAAAAAGGGATAATAGGAGTATACAATGATTACTGAGGTAATCATCTGGGGATGTATTTATTATTTTTTATTATCTATTATCCTTGTCCCTACCTCTTTTGTGTATTTGTCCCTGAGTAGGATGAAAGTTGTGATGAAGAAAATTTGAATGGAAGGATCCAGTAGTGATCACAGTGCGCAGCAGAAGCTGGAAGATAGTTTTCCGCTGAAGGCGATTGTTTGTTTGTTTGATTGAAATGTATGTTGTTTGCATCAATGTTTATTTTTGTTTATGATTAGTTTAAAATGTGGGAATTGAATTAGAAGTTTTCACTCGAATATTTGTAGACCCACTTGAATCTGGACGAATCTCAATTATTAATAAAAGCCAACGGTTTCTCTAAAATAGAACCGCTAGGGAATAATAAACATGTTTAAACAAGTAACAGTATATAAAACAATTATATATATAATTAAAATGTGGAATTGGAAAATAGGTATACAATTAAAAAAATAAAATATAATTGATTGGATGGTTGCTTATTTTTTTTGTGAATTATTGAATGTGTTGTGGTGTATTGCTTTGAATGCAAATGGTTGATAATGGAAGTGTACATATATAAACATCGAAAGTAATATTTTTATGTAAGCAAGCAAATGGTTTTGAGAAAGTGTGAATATTATTTTCTAAAGTGGTTGAAAAGAATTTTAATGGTATATTTTTTGTTGATTTGTCCGTTGAGAGGTTTATGAATTTTGGTCGATACAAGTAGCAGACGTATCGATAGGAATTTCTAGACACTTGTAGGAGACGAGAAATGGCACAATATTTTGGAAATGTAATAAGAAATATTTTACTTGGAGTTTATATTGTTTTATATAAAATGTATTAATATAGAAAAATGGAAACATTGTTTCCTAAATTTAATTATTTTCGAACAACGTATGCAGCCATGGGATTAGTGTGAAGTTGAGATAGATGCATTATTGATATGAATTTCAAGATAGTCAACATTGCAGCCAATCGGCGAGATGAATCGCTAAAAACTTATGGCATGACGACATTGTATATTTTATTATAAATTAAGTTTGGGAATTATGTATGTAATAATACACTTGTTAAAGTTGAATTCAAAAGCGTTTTCTAATGATATATTTATAGATATAATAGATTGTTTTGAATGAGAAAAAAAAATAAAAGTAAAATTTTATAGTATAATATATATATATATATATATATATCTGTGTGTGTATGTATGTGTGTGTATGGGGATATGTATAAAGGAGAAAAATGCTTTGAAGTGTATTTAAAAGAAATAAATGCATTAGAGAATATAATTATTATGGGAAAAAGAAATAGTATATGAAAAGAGAAACTTTGTTTTTGACTTTATAAATTAGACTTGTTAAAATGAATTTGAATTATTACCACTTTTAGATTTCGGAAATAAGATTTTAAAAATATATAACATGGTTTATTATTATAGTTATACTCATATGAAATTTTATGAAGTAGCGCCTTGGATTGTATACGAGTTATAAAGGATTTGAAAATTAAAAATGGATGGGTTGCGAAAAAATGATAGCATGTATGGAAAAATAAAATGGTATAAATTTGGAGATTATAGAGTAAAAGAATTTGAAGAAGAAAAATTCATATGAAATTTTTTGGATCTTCATGGAATATTAATGAAAGAAAAATGTTGTTCGTTAATAAGAAACGTTTTGTGATAGACGTAAAAATAAAATTTTTGGATTTGAATTTAATAAATGTTTGAATAAATAAAGAGTATGGACAAAACAAGGAAATTATTTATAGTAAAACAATGATTTATTATAATTATAAATCTCTAGTTGTCAACTTGTTTTTAATGATTTTACTTTGGTTAGAAGGCTATGTCTTAATAGAATAATTATTCTTTTAAGTGCAATACAAAGATTATTTGATTTATTAATGTCAAAATATGAAGTAAGAAAGAGATTTCGTCGCTGTCCTAAAGTTGAAAACCATTTAAAACGACATTGTATTCATTTAAACATAACTTTTGATTTATTTGTCCGATTTTGATGACTCTTTTTCCAATTGAAATATATTTTAATTTAGAACAACTTTCGTATTCGTTACTTTTAAAATTTTGAAATATATTGGTGTTAAAATCACTATGAATTCAGATTAAAAATTTGGCCAGGATAATTAATTTCAGAGTTTTAGAACCTAAATGTTTTGACCATAAATTTTGAATGGATCGTCTGATTTTGACGAACTTGCAATTTCCAGAAAGTTGATAATATGGGTACAACTTTTATTTTAAGAGTTTTGTAAAGTTTTGTTCTTTTCTAAGTTAAAAATGTTGTTTTCTTAAGTGGGCCTGCGCTTAATTAAAAATTTCAGAGTTTGTTGTCTTTGGAAAAAATGTCATAACTCATTGTGTACTCTACATTTTGATGATCCGGATGTTGCTTTTCGAAGTTTATACATTGTATAACAAATTTCTTTTGAAACTCATGTTTATATTTGTGATTTTAGTCCTTAAAACTTTGTCAAGAAGTGGCTTAAATTAAAAATGCATGTTGTCTATATATTAAAATCATGCATACTTATTATATTTCTTGTATGCAACTAGTGTTTGATGTTTAGTTAAGTATAGGTGCTCTAGAAGGCCTAATGTGACTATGTGGCGGTAATAGCTTGCTTTTGTTCGCAAAGTAGTAAGGTAATTTTCTTTAAAATGTTAAAATAAAGGCACATAATTACGCTGTATTGATAAATATGTATTGTTATGTTGTTTTCCGGTGTTTCGAGATGCCCCGTTGATTGGAATGTATTTTTGTTGTGATTTTTCGGAACGCTCTCCGTACAAAGGAGAATCTGCTGAATTTTTTCGAAAAATCCGACACTTAGAAAATTTTCACTAAATTATTCGTATATGATAGAAAGTCAATAAATAAGTGTATTTGTTATAAGATAAGATTAGTTCTAATGTTGACCACGTGGAGGATTGAGTGAGTTTCAGTTAAGTGTTGACTGTAGAATGCAAAGAAGGTTAATGGTTTGAGTTGTGTATGACATCTCCCTATAAGGAGTTGCAAAGACGCAATTTTCTTAAGGGGGAGGTCTGTAACAACCATATTTTCAAAGCCATAATATTATACAAATTCAATTAAAATAAATTAAAATGAGTTGCTTAAATGAATGGAAAAAAAGAAAACACATTACCTAAACAATTAGGCCCAAAGCCCATTCAATCCCTTCCTTAGCTTATTGCAACCAGCCCTATTAACCCCCTCCTTCCTATATTTCCATTTGCTAATCCAAATTCTCAAATCAGAAATCATTCTCAGAATCAAAATCGAAAAAAATAACGAACGAAATAAAGTGGGGGCGACTGAGGCCGACGCGAGCAAAGGGGAGGTGACTCGTTTGTGCTTGTCGGCGTGGGTCGATGGGTGGCAATGCAATTGAGGGACAGTGGGTGGTGATGGTTGGAAGCATGCACATGAGTTTCAAGCCAAAGGCGGAGGAGATGGGGTTGGTGATGGTGCTCGACGATGGTTGGAAGGGCAGAAAGTGGATGGTGCGAAGTTGGGGCTGGTGATGTGCATGATTAAGGCAGCTTTAGGCGAGGTGGGCTACAACGACTAGGGTTCGTGACTGGTGATGTATGGTGATGAAGCATGGTGTCTTTTTGAGGAATCGACAAAGATGGTTGCGACATGGATTCAGACTTAAGAGGTAGCAGTGGTTGGCGGGGTGTGGTGATGGGAGTGACGTTGGTGGTGCGGTCAAGGCAGAGACTGATGCATTAAAAGACCAGATGGTTTCCTGACCTTTTATTATTACCAGAGGGTATTCTGGACTTTTATTATTACCAAAAAGTATTTTGGCCTTCTATTGTTGCCGGGGGGTATTCTGATCTTCTATTTACAATATCATTATTGTCAGATGGTTTTCTGGTCTTTTAATCAGAAAATAGATATTATCAGATGTGTTTTTTATATCTTTATTTTATGATGTCGTCAGAAGAATTTCCGATCCTTCCTCCTATGATATTACCAGATAACTTTTTGGGGCTTCCATTTGAGAAATTATCGTTATTGATTAATCCCTTAAAGCAAATTTATAATCTTGATTTATATAAATAATATGAAAAATATATAACAATTATAGCTCAATTAAACTCCAAAGAGGATTGCTCAAAATTAAAATTGAATTTAAAGTTAATAATGAAAATTGTCATCCACTTTATGTTTTACAGGAAAACAGGACTAGAAAGAAAATCTTACAAAGAATAGAGAAAGTAAGGAAATTTTTGGTTTTACACTAAAATGTAAAAAGCCTCATTTATACAAGGGAGGGGGGCAAATGTTATCCACATAATTTCTAAAGGATACAAGCAAAGGAGTTTATGTTGAAACTAAAGAATAATGTCGTAGTTAGCAATGATTGGAGGTTTAATAATCTCGAAAGTATACGATTTCAAAGCTCAAACTCATGTCGAAATTAAAGCAAATAGCTTCATGCCAAATTGAGGAATTCATGTTGAAAATTTGGAAGCAAAGAAGAAGTACAAGGTCATTCAAAGGTGCTACGTCATATCAATGTAAAAGAACATCAAAAGGGAGCATGTCGTAGATCATCGACATAACAATGGGTATCATATATTGATCAATGCCATACATTAATGAAGCGGTAACAATATCAGAAAGCTACATATCGTAGGTCATCAACTAAAGGTAATGTCGAAAGCGAAAGTATGAAGGAAATATGCCATCAAAGACAATGCCGAAGGCTTACAATGTCATCCTACATCGACAAAGGTTAATAGACTATGTTGTAAATCATCAACGAAGACAAGTAAGTAATGCCGCAGGTCGTCAATGCGACTAACGATACTGAGCACAATTAATGCCGCATCTCGCATATCACCGGTGGTTGACATTGTATAAGGCCAATAAATATTTCACCAAGGTAGGAATTGATGTCGTGCACCATTATTATAGTATACCATTAACCATCAGTGTAGCGGCACGATGTATTATCCATGTCGCATGCTCATTGATGTCGTTGATGTGCACGTAAATGTGTATATTTTTACCACCATATTTAATCTATTTAAATTAAATAAATGATCATATCGGGTATTTTAACTTGTTTAAACCAAAATTCAAATTATTTCAAATCGTCACATATTCATCTTCATTCAAGGCTAAAATGATCATTTTTGTGCATTTATTAAATTGTAACAATTTACTTGGAATTTTCTATGTTGTTTTGTAGGAAATTTAGTGAATTTTACAAGTGGTTTCATGATGATATATGCATGCACAAAAGTGAAGAGAACAAATGAAGATGGAAATAATTCAAAGTGAAGATCATGGAGGACCCCACTTACCTACCTACCTTAATGTACACTTAGGAGCTAATGCACATGCTAAAAGGCCATTAAATCTTCATGCACACTTAATGGATGATTAGTGGATGCTAATGGTTACTTGGCCACCACACCTCCTAAGGGGTATTTTGGGCATTCCCAAAAAAAGTGAATTAGGGTTTTAAACTTGTATATATACCCCTTATGTTTCATGTAACCCTCCCCTTAGTCTCTCTTTAGTTAGTTTTAGGCTCAAAATAAAAGAAATCTCTCTTTCTCTTTTCATGACTACTTAGCCATTTCTATTTCATGTAATTTCCTTTTCTTTATGCAATGTTAATTAGTATTCTCTTTATTTACATGCTTCTTTTCTTCTTATGTTAGTAGTGTAGTTTACTTTTCATGCAAGTAGATTAGTGTTATTTCTTTTTACTTAGCTTTTCTCTTCATTTTGCTCTCTTTTTCCTCTTTTTTATTTCATGTTGCAAGCTACAAGTGTTGATATGATAACACAAATGAGAGGCTAATCCCTTCAATTTAGGGGCAATGAAGCCTCTAATCATGTAGTTTCAACATTTTGATAATTATTGCTCTCTTTTGTGCTTAAATGAATGTTGATGTGATTTATTATTTCATGTTGAATTTGATAGTCTATGTTGTTCATAACAAATAGGCTATGCTTAAACAATCACAAACAAAAATTGCCTCTTCATCTAAATATGATTATGCAAAGAAGTGAATGTTGAAATTGAAATTTGATGGTCTATATTTCTAATTAATAGTTAATAGACCATACTTAAAATAGATTTTGCTTTCAACTTGTTGCCATTTTTCATGAGAGTTAAAAAGTAGTTTAAATGGTGTGTTATAGTTTGATGGCTTATGTTGAGCTAATTAATCGCACAAATTGGCCATACTTATGATAAGCACATCGTTTAAATTCACTTATGACCAAAAATGAGAGATCATAATTTCATAATTTGTTGAACTATATGATCTAGAGAGTGAAATTATCTCTAAATTGTCATTTAACTCTTATATTTCTATCACTTTCTTTTTGTCATTTTTTCTACATTTTTAGCTTCACTCTTTTTAACTTTGGTTAATTTAATTGAATAGGAAATTTAAATCAACAATTCCATGCGGATCGACTCGTACTCGCCACGTACTACGATAGTACGCCGTGCGCTTGTGGATATTTTATTTCGAAATTTTTCGACGGTTTTCTAATCTGATAGAATTTCCGTCGTTAAACAGTCATGTTCTATTAATGACACACTTCATCCATGAAGACAAAATGGATGTCACATCCAATTGATATCGCCTCAGGGTGATACCGCATATCTTCAATGTCGCTTCTTATTAATGTCGCCTCTTATTGATTTCACTTTCCAAGCAATGGCGTACTTCTTCAATGTCAATGCCGCCCGATTTCACCTTCCAAGCAATGTTGTACCTCTTCAATGTCAATGCCGCCCGATTCACCTGGTTATCAATACTGCATCCCATCAATATCACCTGATTATCAATACCCCCTCTATCAATATTGCTTGATATCAATACCGCGCTTTATCGACGCCGTAGTCGATCAATATGCAAAGGAAGGCCAAGGTTAGGCGCAGTGTCAAGCATTATCGGGATGGTAGATGCCAAAGTAAAGCCGAAGGCGGCGTAAAGCAGCCTTGCCGAACCCCACTACCCCTATAAATAAGAACCTAGGGGCAAGGAGTGAGGGACGATCATTTCTTTCTCGACTCTCAAAATTAAATTCTTGTAACCCAAAATCAATTTGGGAAAATTCTTATTTGACTGTAAAGACGCTTGATTTATATGAACAAGGGCTTAGACATGCCTATTACCTTGATTGTGTATTTTGGACATGGATATGCATATAATAAAGCTCTTTGGGCCCAAAGCTTATCATGACTCTATTTCATATAGAATCGCATGAGCTTCGGTCTAAACTAGTGTTTATATGCATAGCCCCTATCTTGCTTATTATATATGGACATTGGACTATGAATTATAAGGGTTGCTTATCAAGTTCATTAACATTCTTAATGAGCTATTGCACATATTTGCGGCTTATTTTCTTTCTCCTTTGATCATGTGGTATGGGCTTTTGAATATCTTATTCCAAAAGACCATAAGGGCTCTCGAATATCTTATTCCAAGAGACCATATGGGCTTTCGAATAACTTATTATAAGAAACCATATGGGCTTTCGAGTCTTATGATAAAACCCCATGAGCACCATGGAACCATTTCTTAATGACATAATCTTATACTTGGCCTTTAATGCTAAGCTTGCTCTTAATCCCTTAGCATAATTTGGTCAACACCAACTAAGCCTTGCTTAGTCGTGTCATCATATGTGTTAAGGTCAGAACTAGGCTCATCATACTTGGCATCATGGGTAATTAAAAATGAACAATGTTGATGAGGGTATTATGACATTGGAATCAGAAAATGTTTCTTGTAATTGTAATAAAATCGACTAAAAGGATTTTTTTGAAGAAGATATGTTCTAATACAAAACTGACCATTATCGCAGTTGCTCTTTGAGCATATCAGAACACAGAAAAAGAAATGAAAAGTAGAACCTAAGGAACTAAATCCTTTTTTCACTCTTAGCTTCTCAGATAACAATAACTTTTGGATGATTCAAAACCAATTGCAAAGTTGCATTTGTACGCCTGACAATCTATACAAAAAGCAATATAACTATAATAGGATTAATTATTAGGTTTGTGAAGAAGATATATTTCAGTAAAGAAGTAATCACTCATCTATTTACAATTTGAAGTATCAAACCCTAATGGAAGAAAAATTAGAAGAACCACCTGAGGAGCAAAGCCATTTTTATGCTCTCATTTCCTCCTCAAACAATAAAGGTCTCATGACTAACTACCAAATGCAAAACTACATTCGTACACTTGAAAATCTACACAAAAGAGATGATATAAAAATTTTATACGAAAAAAATTGACTAAAAGAAGATACCCCAAAGAATTGGTGGAGAGGGATAAACATAAAATGATCACTTGTTTCAACCGATCAAAATAGTTCTAGAGAAAAAAGAAAGTGAGAAAGCAATTGTGGAAGGAGGGAAGCCCATTTTTGGTGAGGAGAGGGAATCAAACTGTGATGATCGTACGATTCGAACCTTTGCCATCTCGGAAAGCCACACCATGCACTAACCATTGTGCTAAAATTTCTTTGTATTAAATTTCCAAAATGGATATTATAGACAACCTCTTAAAATGCCCAACGTCCTCGTTGGATCACCATCATGCACCACATAGGCATCATGCTTATAACCTGCATCGGTACTACACTGACTAACATCCACAACATTACAACACACAATTCCCATCTTTGTGTTAACTTTCTGAAAGGGATGTTAAAGACTACTCCGTTAAAGAGTCCAACATCCTCGTTCTTTATGTTAACTTTTCAAAAGGGATGTTAAAGACTACTCCCTTAAAGAGTCCAACATCCTCGATGGCTCATCACACACCACTCAGACGTTGTGCTTGTAACCCGCATCATTACGACATTGTCTAACATTCACACCATTACAACATATAATTCCAGTTGGGTATAATCTTTGATACCAAAATGTGATGACCGTGTGATTCAAACCTGAAATGTGACGACCACTGGATTTGAAATCCTGCCATCCTGGAAAGCGGCACCATGCACTAACAATTGTGTTAAAAGATTTTTTTACTTTCTGAAAGAGATGTTACAGACTACACCGTAGAAAAAAAATCCCAAAGTTCTCGTTCGCTCATTTACAACACCATGCACTAACCACTATGCTAAAAGAATTTTTTTTACACTTTATGTTACATAAACAAATGAGATTTAATTTGACAAGAAAGAGTGAGCTAATATGATGTGCAACAACAAACGTAGTTAATTTTATGCTGATGTGTATAAGTGATAACTCGCTGATATTTTTTTCAAGATTAAATCTCAACCCTTCTTTTATCCTTTCCATACTTTTTGATATTTAAGTATAGAAATACATCTTACATCTAGGCAACTCCACATGACACTGGCTCTTAATGGGCTCGGTGTGCTCAGCCCATGAAAAAGGAAATAAATAAGAAGTAATAAGAGCATTCACAACCGAGTTTCGGTTGGGAAGCAATCGAACCCCAATAGGGGGTCGGTTGCGCTCTTTCGGGTTGCTTTGGCAACCCGGAAGGTTGCCAAAGCAACCCAAGGGGTTGATTCTTAGCCGGCCATAATAAAGCTGGCTAAGCTTAGCCAGCTTTATTATGGCCAGCTAAGCACTCATTTTGGCAATAACCATTTACATGACCATTGCCACTTAGACGACTATATTATAGCTGGCTTAGTGGAAACGGTCATGTAAATAGTCGTTGCATATCCCTCTCCTTCCCCATCTATATAACTTACCAATTACAAAATTTTATTTACCTCATTTATTTTACATATCTTACTCTCATCAACAAATTATCTTCAAACAATCTCAGTAATGTCGAAAAATCCAAAAGGAAAATCTCAAAAATCTTTATCTCCTAGGTTTCTATCTCAACTAAGATCATAAAATCAGAATCCAACTAAATTCAACCAGAATACGTTTAATTCTCAACATGGTCAAAATCAATATCATTCTAAACAAGCTCCAAATTCATCCCTCCACAACAAAAGCAAAATTTCTTTCATTCTCAACAAGATTAGAACCATCACCAAAATTCTAAAAATTTGGATTATTCGCAGAATAGTTCGTTTCAACAAAACTATAACTATGATCAAAACTATGCATCTCCCAATAGCCAACAATGGTTAGTATTGCCTTATCGTTCCAAAAATTTATCAAGAAATCTCAATTATCAATTTGGAGCCAACGGATGTTAAAACCAAGAAACCTAATTCGATGACAATGAAATTGCCGAAGAAGAAGATGTTTATAGGAATTCTAATTTGTCTTATTCTCAAGCTTGGGAAAATCAAACAACGAGAATCAACACTAATGAATCTCTAAATACGAAACCAAAAGCCGCAAAAATGGTTCTTTTAACATATTGAACCACCACCGATTACAGTGCACATTATGAACGTATTGGTGAGTGAATGGTAGCCGCCGAAGATGCAAATAAATTATAAATGGAAATAAAAGAAACGAAGAGACTTGAAAGGGCAAAGGAAAAACAATGACTTCACGATGAAAAACAAAAGTTAAGAATTGACGAGCTAGAGTTAAGAAAATAAGAATTAGCTCGACAACAAAGAGTTGATGATATGGCTCTTTTAACTTGCAACTTAAACGAACTCGATCCAGTGCAAAGTTTGTAGATTGAGAAGCAACTTGAGGAGTACCATAGACGTCATGAGGGTTTGTAGGAAACTAGGTTCATACAATGTATCTTAGCATTGCATCTATTATTTGATCTCCCAAGTGTTAATTGCAGTGTCATTATTAGTGTTGCTGTTAATGTGATTGTAGCTGTATTAGTTGCACTTATTGGTAATGCTATTGTTGTCAATTTTTTTGTTATTGCTATTTTTATAGTTTACTGTAATTCCTATTTTGCCATTCTCACTGTTGTTATTACTATTAACACGTCAATAACAACTTAATACAGTAGATATAACAAATTCAAACACAAACATTATTACAAAACGTAACAACAACGTATTACAATAGATAAGTGAAACACAAGCACTATCTAAACATCACTTCTACTAATGGTTTTCTATATGTTCCCTGTAGTGTTCCACTAGTTCTTCTCTTACATCAAGATGAGCTTGTGGATCTCAAATGTCTTGTATTATTTGCAAGTATTCAGCAAAAGTATTTGGGTCCTTAAAAGTTTTTTTTCGAAATGCAACAGCAATGTCTGGATAGTTTCTCAGTTGAAGCTCATACCCACTACGTTCTTCTTCGACAATCATATTATGTAAAATAATATAACAGTATATGATATCAGATAATACCGCCGGATCGTGGTAGCATACCTCTTTTCTTAATATATGAAACCTATCTTGAAGCACTCCAATTGCTCGTTCGACATCTTTCCTCAAACTCTTTTATTGTTTGGTGAACTTGGCTTCTTTTGCATTATATGATCTTTTGTATGCTTGCACAAGTGTTTTCCATTTTAGGAAGATTCCATCTACCAAATAATAACACATGAAATGATCATTGTCTATTATTTTGTAATTGCATGGAGGTGATATATCATTACATAAGTCATTAAATAAATACGACCGTCATAGAACATTAATATCATTCAGTGAACCTGGTACTCCAAAAAAAGCATGCCATATATACAAATCGAACGAAGCAACAACTTCCAATAACAGAGTTGCCTTTTTTTTAATGTCATGTGTATTGGCCCTGGAATGCAACTAGACAGTTTTTCCACCTCTAATGCATACAATCTAAACTACCTAACATGCCTGGAAATCCACGTTGAGATCTCATTGCTAACAATCTGTGAACGTCTTGAGGGGTAGGGGACCGAAGGTATTCTTCACCAAACATACAAACAACGGTTTTGCTAAATTCTTTCATAAATAATATTGCCGTTGAGTCTCCAATCCGCACTTTGTCATCTTGCAAATCACCAGAAGTACCATATGATATCATGCAAAGTGCAGCCGTAATCTTTGTAGTGGAGAAATTCCAAGTTCGTTGATTCCTTTTCTTCTGTGGGTGAAAAAATGTTTTATTCGGTTAATTTGTCGAGAACCCGATTAAAGATATTCTTTGACATACAGAATCTTTGTCTAAAATCCACATTCCCGTACACGAGTTTGCCGTAAATAATCCTTGATTTATTTGATTATGACCGCCAGCATAGTCTCATCCATAACGCAAGTCTTTCCTTCCAACAACACTACCTCCTTGAGTTGATGTAGAGCTTTCAGCAATTTCGTGGACCATTTTATCCCTTGTTTCAGTGGCAAATATTCTTTGTTGAGTAATACAATGTTCAATGAAACCATCTGAAGATGATGAAGATGACAAAGACAAGGTGAGAAGCACCACAAACTTTTTAGAGAACTCATTTAATATAGGTAGAAGAGCGATGGTGATTAGTTTGGAAGTTTGAATGAGTATGTTATTCGACATCCTTAATTCTATTTATAAGTTATTGCTGTTTAATGGATACAGAAAGACACAACATCCAGTCATATGGATTAAAGAATGGTCCTGTGTTGGGTCACATCGGACACTGTAGCCACGATGCAATGTTTCATATGCATTAAAGATTTGTCAAGTGGATACAGAATGGCAAGGGGTTGGGTCTTGTCCGGTACAGAGATAAAGATAATGGATGCACTGCTTTATACGCATTAAAGATTTGTCAAGATGCTGTAGACGTACTAAAGCTTTGTCCCGTGGAGTCAGAATGACACAATGTCGGGTTACATCGGACAATGTAGCCACTATGCATTGCTTTACATGGATTAAAGGATGTGAAGTTAGAATGACAGCAATGTCGGGTCAAATCGACCACTGTATCCATGTTGCACTGCTTTACACGGGCAATGTATTGTGTTATATAAATATCGTTTTGCTTGCCATACTTCTCTTCATTATTATCGTAGAAGTAGTATATAAAATTGGTCGATTACAATCATATTTCTTTGCCCTCCTCATACTCATACGAAGGTCTGTTACAACACAATAGCCCAACGAATACATCCTCCCTCAACCACCAACCGAGTGGTATATTGAAATGGAGGAAAGACACAATGCCGATGTAAGAGAGCATGAGTTGGAAGTGCAAGAGTGCATGCAGCTGGAAAATGGTAGACGTCAAAGAGAAGAGTGGTATAGTCTTTAGGGAATAAGAGAACGAAAGAATGAAATACGACACCAAGCACCTAGCACAAATCAAGAGGTTAATTCTCGGGAGATCTATTGTAACTGTGGGGTTTCTGTTCTGTATGCTGTTGTAAGTAATGGAACCGACATCAGTCGACGCCACTACAGATGCCGCAATTCTCCTGATGGTTGTAGACTTTGGTAATAGATTGACGATCCTCTTCCTCATCGAGTAGTTGTGTATGCTAACGAACTTGAAAATCAAATTCAGATGCTTCAAATGACGTTGGGTTCAATTAACTTGTCATGTGGTCAAAGGTAGTTTTTTAATCATCGGTTGTCTTGTTTGTTGTCTTGTTCGTTTTCCATGATGTTGTCGTGTTTTACTGTTTCTTGTCTTGTTTGTTTTCTATGAAGTTGTCTCAATATATTATTTGTTGTCTTCATAAGTTAAGTCTTGGTTGTTAATGTTTTCCATAGGTTAAATGTTGTTATTATGTTAAGTGCGTAGTAACACAGACTTTACTTGAACTTGAAAGTACATATAGCTTACTGATAGTGCAAAGAATTAGATGAAGGTAATTCACTTAAAAAACTTACTTAACTAACCCAAACGTCATTCAAATCGTCTAATATATCCAACCCAGAGATTATATGCAGCACGTCCAACAAAATCAACGTGATAGTCCCACAATAAACGAGAATCAAATGTAGCTCGTGTTAACTGAAATAGATCTTCTTCCTTTATTGTATTTATAACGATTCTATATCTTCGAAAAGCTCTAATAAACATGAAAAAAGTATTTCAAGTTTCCAAAAGCTTTTGAATTAATCTACAATCAGGATGACTGTTAAAAGTCTCGTTTAGAGTGACCCAAAAATCTGTCTCCAACTCCTCTTTCATGTGTCAACAATCAGTTTCTATGTACGATTTGATTAGTACTAAATAACCATCTGGAGTCCAGCTTTCAATTGACATTGAAGATTATTGACGATGTTGAGAATTATTGAAGATGTTGTGAATTTTCATTACAAAACTTTTGTTTAAATAGAAAATTCATCATCCGCGTCTCGTAAATCAAGTGCCTTCTAGTCAACCACGTGGCAAGCATCCACAAACATGAATATAAACAAACACAACTGTGTTTATTCCTTTACATAGTTAAGTACATACACTCAAACAAAGTATGAAAACAGATAATGCGTAGGTACAAACATTGCTAGTAAATACAAAACACTGATAATACACTGATACAAACATTGCTAGTAAATACAAACCACTGAAAATACACTGTTATAAACTCTGCTAGTAAATACAGAACATTGATAATACACTGATACACACACTGATAGGACATACAAATACTAATAGTACATACAAACATTATGGCTCATCAAACTGGTACTCATCATCAAAAAGACAAACTTGATCACCATCATCATCATCTACTCTGCGTGTAGGATGATATCACTGCTCATCAGCAGTAGTAAGCTCGTTAATACGAGCAGTCAACTCATCTATGCTCCGTCGATGCTCGACGTACATGACCTAGCGTAACTAAAAACGTACATGATCAGTCAATATATGATGTGCCTCCCTCCTAGCACCATTCTGCGGTTATCTCCGACCCATGCTCTAACTCGAGGGAAGAAAAGGGGTAATGTAGAGTCCAACGTCGAAAAAGTCATGTTGCGAAAGTACTCATAGTACCAGTACTGTAAAATCTTCCAAAAACCTGTAATGAACGTGGATCTACCACTAACGACACACCGATGTTCCAAAGAGCGATACAAATATGCTAATATCGGAGTCCCTCAATCATATACGATTGGACTATCAAACGACAACTCCGCTACAGCTGAAACATATCCGGCCGGCAACGTGTTCGATGCATTTGTAAAGAATAAGTTCCCCATCATGTACAGAATAAATAGTCGACCAATCTCCAAATGGTTGTTTGTGTTATGACCATGTATCAATTCATAGATTGGTTGTCTAATGTAAGAGTATCTAATCTGCAATCCGAATAACAGTCCATCCTGTAAGTCAAGATGTGGAAGTACACTAGACAGACGGGAAAGTACTGGTACTCCTCGTTATATGATAAGGTCTCCCCCTTCCAATGCCTAAACCGGTTAGCATAACAAAGTCTAATGGGGTAAAACCAAACTCTTCAAAACTAAAGTGGAATGTATGAGTAGTCTTCCACCAACATGCCGCTAAAACACCACATAACCGAACATCCGAATTTAAAATATTATCGATACCTATTAAAGAAATTTAAGATTATTAAAAGCGCTAAAATGTATTAAATAAATAAAGAGTAATTATGTAAATATGTACTCAAGAAATCTCCAAATCCTATATCTCGAAAAAAAACATGAATAATGCCGTCGGCATCATAAGATCGGATCATTCTGGATAGGCGGATTACACTAACCTAAGAGCCACGGGTGGGCTCACGACGAGCCTAATTTAAAACAGGTTGCATATTCAATTTTTATTGTACAATTTTAACTTAAAACATAATATGAAGGTAGATAACTTATAGACTTTTCAACACACGTGTTAACGTGTACTTCGTCGTCCGGGAGTATACAGAAATTGATCAAATCCTTGTCGGGTCCCAAATTTTGATCATTGTGGGGATCCACAACCGTATTTGCTGTATTTCTACATGCACGTCTTCGTTTAACCACTGTGCTTCGTCGATCTCCACTACCAATTGTTGGTACGTTTGCATTTTCTTCGGCAGGGGCATTTTTTACGTCCGGTGGAACATCTCCAACGCTGCGACTGCCGCTTCCTCGGATTCTCAATGCTCTTCTAATTTTTTCAACCTTTTTGAAAAAAAATTCGGAGCTCTCGGTTGCTGGAAAAAAAGGGGAGCAGGGAAGCAGAAGGAGAACGGTGGGATGGGGAAGGAAATAGGATAACCGGCTAGTTTATAGCCGGCTACCCCGTGTACACTTAGCTAGCTAAATTAAAGCCGGCTAAGTGTACGTAGTGGATTGCAATCTAACGGCTGTGGATTGCAATCCACAGCTTCACCTTTAGCCGGCTATAATAACTAAGGAGAAGCACTTTGCGCTTTTCACCTACGCGTTGAGGGTGGGTTTTCATTTGACTCCATCGAATCGACGCGACCTACCCTTCGCGTTGGGAATGCTCTAACTTAAGGTGCGTTCTTTTTTGAACCAAAAGGGGCAAATGAAAGGGGCAAAAAAAAGGGGCTGGGAAAGGGGTAAGTTCGCGAAAGGGGGATGCGTTCTTTTTACGAAAGGGGCAACGCAAAAGGGGCAAAGTTATTATTTTATTGTTTGTTTATGTTATTATTTTATTCATGTTAATTTTTTAAGTACAGAATACAGAATACAAATACAGAATACAGAATACAAATGCAGAAATAAAAATTCATAGTTCAGAATTCACAATAAAAATGCAAAAATAAAAGTACCGAATACAAATGTAGAAAATAAAATATAGTTAAAACAAACTACATTCTCCTCCTCAACTGGGCAATAGGATAAATAACAGCCTTCCTAAACTGCTCGGGGTTGTCCAGCAGGGCATGCAAAGGATTGAAACCTCTGCTATCATACTCAGCCAAACAAATTGCGACCTCCCATTCTTCATAATCGTCATCCTTCTGTTGGAACTAGACTAGCCTGAAGCGGAAGTTATGGGTGAATTTCAAAATTTTACCATATTGGATCTTTTATTTGGCCTATGAAGTCTAACTGAATTAGAACATTTCTAAATTTCATTTAAATAAATTCATTTATTTTATTTAAATTTAAATATATTAAGATATGAAATTAATTTTATTTGATTTAGTTTATAGATAAATGTATCATATACATAAATGTGTGAGTGTATGTGTAACATAATAATCCGTGAAAGGTATAATATGTCCATATGTAGATGCTGGGATTTACATCGCAACAGACATATTAGCTCATTTTGTATGTCATGTATGTTATCTAAATATATGCATGTATATGTGTTAAAAAATATACAAACACACGCACATATGTATGTATAAATATATTATATATAATATATGAACATAAAACATTTATATATAGATAAATATATATATAGAAAGAGAGAGAACAATTATTAAAAATTATTTAGTATTCAAAATTAATTTAGTTTTGCAAACATGATAATTTTAGTATTTTAATTTGTATATATTATGAATAAAATAATGTTTTGATCCATAAATAGTTAACATAAAATAATCTATTGATGAAAATTAAAATTTTACAATTTTTGAAAATCTAGGATCATAAAATAGAGCTTAGGAAAAATCTGAAGATTTTTCAATGTTGAAATATTATTTTTAAAAACAAATACATTGATTTGAGCAATAATTATTTAATATAAAATAATATATTATTAAAAATTCAAATATTAAAATTTTAGAAATTCTAGGATCATGAATGAAAGGTTTCAAAAAAATTTGAAGAATTTTTCAATTAAATTATTATTTTTAATAAATCATAAATAGTTTTTTGAAATAATATTAATTATTAAAAATAATAAAATTTATTGAAAAATTCCTAAATTATACCTATATGTTTCTGAAATGATATAATATTTAAAAAATATAAAATTGAATTGATTAATGTAATAATTATTTTATATATAATAAACAATTCAAAAATTCAATAAATGTTAATCTAAAAATATGAATATATGTATGATAATTAATTTTTGAATTTGTAAATTCATATTATATAAATAAGTGCACTAAATTTTTTAAATCATATATATATATATATCTTATATATGGATATATGCTATTATGAGAGAGAAATATACACTAATATATATATATATATATGAATTTATTAATAAATATATATAAAACAATTATTAATGGCAAAAATTAATATTTTACAGTAAACAACATTTGTCTATATATAAATCAAATAGTATAATAAACAAATTATGCACATAACCAAACTGACTTGTGACAACCACATCTACTTACAAAAATCTCACCTAACCAAACATATAGTAGCAATATATTTAAGCAGATATGAAATTTCTCATTAAAGGATCATAGAATATAATTTAATTACTGTAATAGGAATTAAAATTACCAATTTAATGATGCCTTTGAATCCATGTTGAAGCAACGACTTCCCTTCCTTTTACTGTTCTTGATTCGTCAGATTGCAAGTCCGGAATCACCAACCTCTAACTATCGAATAGTATTATTTTAATTTGAGAATTTTGAAGTGGATTGAGAGCTATGTTTTAATCAACAATGTAGAAGGTAATTTCAGCCAAAAAAGTTCATCATTATTTTTAGATATATATATATATATATATAGGGTTGTATTAGAGAAAAACGAGGAAAACATTTTTACCCATTCTCGCTTGATCTCAACCCATTATCTACAAGCCAATTCCCTATGTTTTAGCCACCCCTAGACCTTCCCAAAACCGAAATTTTGCAGCCCTAATGATGGGTCTTAAACACATCTAAGCCCAAGCCAAAATACTATGCAATTAAACCTAATTTAATCGCTTGTCGATATTATATATCGATCGATATATTTATAACTGTTATAAATATATATAACATTATTTATTTCTCAAACCATATTCAAATTTTATAATTAATATTTCATAAATATTAATTAATTTATTTAATTTATAATAATTATAAACTAATTAAATCGTTCGGTCTTAAGGGAATTCATCATTTCGGCTGTGTAACACTTGGGGGTAAATTTGTTCCGCGATTAACATCGAACTATTCTAATGTTAACATTCACATGTCACTTAACAGGTGATGTGACATTATGGCCAAATTTATCGCTTACTCATTTTCGGTAAAAATCCAATTTTAGTTTAATAAGTGTTACTCGGTTGTGACATTTGTTTACACCAATTCTCTTCGTCAAAACTATATTACTTTGGACTTATGGAATTTGGTAATGATCAAAATTCCAACCTCATCCACATTCAACTTTATAGTCCAAATACAGAGTCATTGGTTCAATAATAATAATTATTATTAACCGAAATGCTCTGGCCAGAGACTTTGACTTTGAGTTGACTTGAATTGGCCGTGATACAAACCACATATAACTGAGGAGATGAATCCTCTCTTGAATAGTGCTTCACTTCGAATACTTCCACTCGACCCAACTATAGTCACTCGATGGACGCCATGCCATGATTTGGCTATAATCAAAGCGGAGCTTTCATATTGAAGATCCACAGTATTCTCAAGTCGAGAGAACTATGTAAATCAGTCACATGGATATTTTCTGTTTGACCTTAGTTATATTAACCAACAGAAAACTATCGAGTGAGTCATTCCATAGTTATCCAATAACTATTAGTACTAACCCCTAGGTGCCCCTAGCAGTCATGAGTAATACACTGCCCAACATTTGGAGAGCGTTACGTACTCCAGTCTCAACGGATACATCGATATCCAGTCTCGATGCATCTTGACTAGGAACATTTAAAATGGTATATTTGTTTCGTTGTGATAAATTACTCACGGTTACAACACTTTGTAACTACTATCATAAAATATACCATTTATGGATTTTTCTATTAAATATACTTTTAATTAAGTTAATTAATTAATATAATCACATTATATCAAGTATATAATAGGAAGAAAATACCTTTATTTCGAACGAGATTGGTCAACGAGTTAGATATATGTAACAAATTACATAATTTTCCCTAGGGCATACCCCTAACTCTATTAATCTCCCACTTGCACTTGGGGTCAATTATGGAATCTAATTCCAACTTCTCCAATAAGTTTTCTCAAAATCAATTAGGTCAGTCCCTTAGTGAATGTGTATGCTATTATGTTTTAATTATCTACTTTGTCGATTAACTCCCTCTGACACTGATAAACTGTCTTTATCATGTGGAACAATTCGAAGTATGTCTTTCGACTTCTAGTGAGCTTTAAGTTCTATCATGACCAATTTCATGACATTGTTATCGTATAACAATATTATGGGATTCTCAACATTTGGAATCACCTTTGGCTCAATTATATTTTTTTGCATTTATATCTATATGCATTGGTTTATTGTAGCGCTATTCAAGTTAATGTTCTCAACATTTCATTGAATCGATTACAATCACCTTTATTTTGAAACATTTTCAAATTAAAGATTTTAACTTGAATTTTATCATTGACATGTTATACTCAATATCACTTATAAAAGTTTGTGTCCAAACGTTCTATCATAACGAGTTCGTTGTTTCTATAAACAATTCTCTAGTATTTCTTACGCGAGAACACCTCAAACAACCATTTAGTGATATCAATTTGGATTTTATACTTTCTCTATGTATCAAATACATAAACAAAACACAATATCATACACAACATAACCTGTATGATAATTCCTATTGCTAATGCATAAGGAATCCAACTTACATGTTCCCCTTTTAATAGGGTGCTCTTGCATATCGTTTTTAGACAATCTCTATATCTTTTATACTCACCATAAAAGACATCATTTACAATCCAAAATTTTGAGTATTAAAACAACTAACGTTGATTTTAATACAAGCATATTGTTAAAATCAACAACGTGTTGTTTACTTATAGTTTAGAAATATCAATGTACCTTTTAACGTTCTTTCTTATGAACACACGCTTCCTCTGCTTTTTGATTGAAAATCAAACTATTTGATATTTCTATAAATATACTTATTGAATCTTGATGCTTATAAAATGATACATTCGTATCATTTCTTGGATCATATCCAAAGATTCACAAACCCAATATCGCTCCCACTGACTTTGAGGCATTTTTGGTTAATATGTGTAAACGGCTTACTCTAAATCATTATTTAGAATTTTCTGTTTCAATACATAAGTACCAAACACTAAGTCTTTTTGAACGATAATTTTGTGAGTAAATCTGAATTGACTTGAGCATGTTGGATACCGAATCTGTTATGTTAATTTCAACAATTGAAATTTGCGATATTATTCTTATCAACATCGCTCATTTAATTTTAACCACATTAGTCTTTCCAATAAAAACACAATCTCGATCGACAGATCAAGTCTCTTTGGTTACGACCACCAAAATCATATTTTGATAGCGTAATTGGAATTCTTTCAGATTAGCATTTTATAGCGGTTCGGCTAACCTTAGTCTGCGTCCACTTTACTTTGTTGACAGTTTATAGCGCTATTTACACTTAAGTTCTTATGGATCGGTATAAATCCGAGGAAGTACAAGATAATTATAAAAAAGTTGTAGAGAAGTGAAAAAGACCCCTCAAAATGTGCCCCCGTCCTCCTACTTATAGCAGTAGATGGCTTGAAAACTTGCCCCCATGATCTCCACCACGTTCTCCACGTCCAAGACCTATTCTCTAGAAAAAGTGGTGGACACCTCATTAAAATTCATGGATCGGTACTGATCCATGGTCTTCGATCGGTACCGATCCATTAAATGGTTATAAGGAATGTTTTGGATGCTTTGTCCTAGCTTGTTTCGTGGTTAGCTTCATGATTCCAAACTTGTTTGCATCATTATTAGCTTGCTCCTGAGTCCAAATAATGGATCGGTTTAAGAATGGAGTTGCTAATTTCAAGTGTTTATGGAAATCGATAGAAAATTGCATGGGATCAATGAAATGAGAATTGAAATAGGCTCCTGGCATCCTGACATATTAGTATTATGAGTGGCGGCAAGTTTTGCCAAAGGTTTGTTGATCGATACCGATCCAAGAGGTTGGATCGGTACCGATCCACAACTTTGTTGGATTTTTGGTCCTTGATTCTTGTGGTGGTTTAGTCCTTGCCCTTTGGTTCTATTTGCACTTGATTTTCGAACTCCGAGGATATCTCTTCGGGCTTCCTGCCTTGATAGCTTGCAAGTTTGACTCGTCAAGTTAGTACGTATACTACCTGGTCAAAAGGCTGGACAACATTTTACCCCCTCCCCCCCAAAGCACGCCTAGCGAATGGAAGGCGTGATTTGCTCAAGAACAAATATCGAAGTCGATTGAACATTAGTTATTCAATCTTCTGGTTATCATCCGATCATGCTTTTGCGAATCATCATATTCCTTTGGATTCACCAGTAAATCAGAGGTTGTTCCAGACCGTGATAGCCATGGTGTAACTCCCTTAATTTTAGTTTAAACATTATTCAAGATATTTAACTAGATAGATTAAATAGAATAATGCAAATAATTAGGGAGAATGAGATTTGAAAATTCTAAGGTCGTGCCTTAATGAACTAAGTAAAAAGATTGTTTTAAAATTTACATATCGGAGGATATATGATAGGGGCAATTTAGATATAGACCTACCTATCTTATATCCCTTAAACCCACTTCCCATCATATTGTTCTCATTTATCTTAAATAAAAAAATCAAAAAAGAAGAAAAAAAGAGGCCGGCCATAACCTAGGGAAGGAATCACAAAATCAATGGGATTCAAGGGAGAAGAAGCTTAGGGAAACTAAAGCAACAACAAATCTCAACTCCAACATTAAATTTAAGGTGAATAATAACTGTTCCATCTCTATTTTTGATTTTGAAATACAGTTATGGGTAATATCTGAATCATTTTGATCGAATTAGCCAAGATATGGTTGAATATTCATTGTTTGGATAGAATGATGAATTAAGGGTTTTATGGAATTATTTAAATGAGTTTTAAGGGTAAAACCTAATGTTTTAATCTTCATATGCTTTGGTTTTCTGATATGTGGTATAAAACATTATTTTGGAGATGATTTTTTATTCATAGTTTTCCAAATTTAGTTGAATATTTTATGAATTTTTTAAGGAGGAAATAATATCATTTTGGGTTTTAATTATTTAAAATAATCAAATATGGTTTTTGGCTCTGAAATTTTTATATGGTAAAAAGAATGATATTCTCTAATTTCTATGAATATTTGGAATTTTTCTCAAGTGATTTCAATTTATTGTGGATTTATTTTGCTAGATAAGCATTTAAAAGGATAATTAATTAAGGATATTAATTAATTATTATAAATACGTTTTGGAACTTGAAAATTTAGTGCTATAGTAATTCTGAAAAGGATTTGTAAAGAAATTGCTTTATCCAATAGAAATTGGACAAGAAATAAGATTTGGTGAAAAGTTTTTTCTTAATGTGGTAATAAAAAAGTTTTCACATGAATTACGATAGTGCCATACCATCCTAACGTCGCCGAGCCTAAGACAAGGCCGCATCCATGAGTGTCGACGTCGAAGTGAAAGGAAGCATAAGATAGTTACTTTGGTAGCTATGTAATGCTTCCAAGTAGGCCGAAGTCGACCTCGTCGACAATATAGTATCAGTGGCAATGGTACTTCGTGATCCATATAAACGTTTAAAAGCTTAATGTCAATGTCGACGATGCCGCATGTCTTTATCACTGTTTTCAATGATGCCACACCTATTCACTTTGATTGTTTTTAGGACTAAGGAAGTGATGCCACTTTTGCTGACTTTGACTCTATATATGAGTGGCATAATAGCCGAAGTAACTTAAGTATAAAAAATTTATAATGTCGACGAAGGTCTTGGGGTTGATGTGCATCAAAGTCGATGTCCTTATGTTATAGTTTCGATGCCTCTTGGCCACGACGTCGCACTTTACCTTTTGTATGCTGAAGAGGCTTGCTTTTAAGTTAACTAAAACTGTTTTAAGAGGGGCGAAGAGGCCTATGTTTTAAAAAGGTCGATAACCCTATGTCTTTGACAAATAGCCATACAACTTATAAAGGTTTTAAGTTTTGTTTTAATAGGTGGATAGCCTATAGTTTATGAAGGTCGACGACATCATTTCGACAAAGAGTTTTATACATAAAGGAAATTTAAGTTTTGTTTTCCTAACCTTGGGTAGAGCTTCGATGAGACATAGTGTGGCAAGGTTGTCGCCTATCTTTTTATTAAGGGTGGAGAGCCTTTAGCTTTCTTCTTCAACATTGTAATTGGGGATACCAAAACATTCTAAAGTATAAATTTCGACACTATCATTGGGAACACCAATGTAGATAAGCTTTGATATGCTAAATGTTTTCACTTTGACATTGATTAATATTAATCTAATAAGGTTAGCGAGCCCATTGTTTTATGACTTTGATTCTAAACATTGGGGATACCAATGCTATTTTGATTATAAATGTCAACACTAACATTGAGGCCACCAAAGTAGATTAGTTTCGACAAACTAAATGTTTTATAAATGAGACTTTATCATTGGGGATACCAATTGATTTTCTTAAATGAGTTTGCCATTGATCATTTGGAGATAGCAATATATGTCACTTTGAAATGTTATAACTTTAAGGGGAGATAACCTAATTGGGGACATCAATAAACATAGGTTAAACATGTGGGTAACATGAATCAAATTTGTTAAATGATGGGTTCCTAGTTATTCTAGGAAAACTATGGGAAGTGAGATGGATAGTCCACATTATACTGGAGATGGATAGTCTCTATGAGGTAAATGAAGGGTCCATAGTCATCCTAGGAAAACTATGGGATGTGTGATGGATAGTCCACATCATTGTAAATTAAATGGAATATGTGTGATGGATAGTCCACATAAATTTAAACAATAGAACCATATGTGATGGGTAGTCAATATGGTAGGGGATGGCTAATCCAAGTAATAATTGTATGCGAGATGGATAATCCACATAACTTTGAATATGTTTACATGTGAGATGGGTAGTCCACATAATTATAAGATGAGTAGTCAGATTAAAATAAGATGGATAGTCAGTTTAAATTGTGACAGGTAGTCATCTGAAATTGAGATGGGTAATCTAATAAATTGGGATGGGTAATCTAGTTTATGTTGCATAACTATAAATGATATTTTTGTTCTAACCGTTGTGTTTGGAGGAGGAAAGATATAGTTAATTAGTTTTGGTTAAGATACTAGTGAGGTAAAAACTCATTCCGTTCAGCGGCGTGGTCTCACTAGATATCTATTTTGGTTCGAGATGGTAGGTTGATATTCACACCAGACTATTTTCTGACCTGAAGTTTTTGTTTTTCCCCTCAAACTCTCAGCTAATCATTTGAGTAGGTCAGGAGTAAGGGTTTTAGGTTTCCAATTAGATGAATAAGCATCCAGAGATGTGCAGAAGGCAATCTAGCTAGTAAGAGTTTTATATATTTCCGTTGTGTAGTTTGGTTTTTTCTATTTTGATGTAATAATAAAGTTGTATAATTGCCAAGTATTTAACTCTGATCGACCAAGGGGGCGTCTTCATCTGTCGCTTTGTATAATTATATTTCTCTGAATGTGGAATCACGAATGGGATTATGTAATGAATATGATATCATCTTTTGGAATGGAATGTAAAATTTAATTTTGAATTATGTTTGCATATTTTTATATTCATGTGCTTTTTATTATTGATATATCTAACATAACCGCATTTTGTCGTCGAGGATTAATAACTATGGACGACTGCAACATCCGTAGCGGTTAGTTTTGGGCCTTAGAATGAGGGATGTTACAAGTTGGTATTAGAGCATAGATTTATGATTAAAGAATTTTAAACCTAAAGAGTTTTGAAAACATAATCCTAATGAATTAAAGAATAAGATTGAGGTATGGGATAACGCTATAGCAACGTAATTGTATTTGCTTCATATAAGTTTGTATTCTCCCCTCTCGCTTTGACCGTTCTGCTGTATCTTATTAAGGCTCGAATGCAGGTTTACGAGAAAGAAAGATATGAAAGAGTGAATCTAGATAGCGGAAGCACCACAACCATTGGAAATGCTCGGCCCAACACTAGGAGGAACCAAGGTCGATAGGCAAATGCTAATCAAAATACAAAAGCTATTATAGGTGCTGCGACCCCACCAGTAGATAGGAGACAATGTATCTATTCTTTATCAATCTGATACAAGCTAGAGCAGCTACAAGAGTAGTTGGAGGAAAAGCTGCTAATGCTAGAGGAGTCAATCCCATAGCGCCAGTAGGTAATAACTATGCTAAGCTGAGTCGAGATTACATTAGTCTGCGTGGGAAGCCTTTTCTGGGGATTGAGGATGCAATAGAAGTGGAGAATTGACTGCTACATTGTGAAAGAACTTTTGTAGATTTGGGTCTAAATGACGAGCAGAAAAGGAGATTGGCTTCGAGACAGTTGCAAGGAGCTGCTTTATTCTAGTGGAATGTGGTAACCGTGGGAGCACCAAAAGAGGAGTTGACTTGGGTAGAATTTCAAAGGAGATTTGAGAAAAGATTTTTGTCTGAGGTAGCTAAATCGGCCCTGCTAAGGAAGTTCATGGAATTGGAGCAAGGGGAAATGTCGGTGTTGGAATACTCTGCTAAGTTTGATGAGCTGTCAAAATATGGGTATGCCACTATTGGCACCGTTATCAAGAGGAACGAGAAGTTTATCTGACGGTTAAGGCCAGAGATTGCTAGGGCAACTATGCCACATCTCAGAGATCCATCAAATGTAGTAGTGGAGATAGCTATCAGGAATGAGGAAATGCTTTTGACCTTTGGGAAAGAGAAGTCGGTGGAGAACCAGAATCCTCAGAATAAGAAGAGGAAATTCTTTAAGAAGAAGGGAGCTTAGAAAGGTGGTGTTGTCAATAAAGGGAAAGCTGATATCATTTGCTACAAGTGCGATAAGAAGGGGCACTACTAACGAGTGTCGATCTAGTGATGGCAAGATAGTTGTAGGGAACCAGAATGTGAAGTGCTTTAACTATAACCAGGTGTGGCATTATAAGAACAAATGTCCAGAAGAGGCCAAGGCAGGAAAAGGAAAGGTCTTTGTTTGGAACCCTCATCATCTAAGCCAACAACAACTGAGAAGAAAAAGTCTGTGATGGAAGGTATGCTTTGGATTCATAGCATACCAGTTAGGGTATTGTTTGATACCGGTGCATCGCATTCATTTATATCTCAGTGTTTGGTAGATAATTTATGTGTAGAACCATCATACCTTATTACTTCCTTAAGGGTACGCAACTCTTGGGATGAGATGTGACTATCTAGAATTTGAGTTGCTAGGATATACGTTTGCTTGCAGTTTGTATGTGTTTGATTTTGTTTGTTTTGGGATTATTTTGGATATGGACTGGTTGAGCTGATACGATGCTAGGATATTTTGCTAGGATAGGAAAATATCATTGAGACACTGTGATAGTAGTGACATAATAGTATACTCAGCTGATAATTCGAGTTCAGAAATTTGTGCTTTATTGGTGCCACAGAAGTGGAAGATAAATTGAATCGGGTTTTAATTGTAAGAGAATTTGCAGATGTTTTTGAGCCGGTTACAAGACTACCACCGAAACGAGCTATTAGTTTCGAATAAATATTGTACCTGAAGCTAAACCCATAAGTAGACCACCTAGTAGGATGACACCTACCGAGATGAAGGAGTTAAAGGTGTAGCTAGTGGACTTAGAAGGAAAGAGTTTCATTAGACCAAGCAGTTTGCCTTGGAGAGCGACCATGATATTCATGAAGAAACCGGACGAGTCATTAAGATTGTGCATCGATTATCGTAAGTTGAATGAGAAGACGATAAAGAATCGATATCCTTTGCCGAGATTGATGATTTATTTGATCAATTGAGTGGAGCCAAAGTATTTTCCCAATTGGATTTAGCGACGGGGTTCAATCAATTGAAAATGGCGGAGGACAGTATTCCTTTAACGACGTTTCGAACAAGATATGGTTCGGATGAGTGGTTAGTGATGCAATTCGGATTAACTAATGCCCCAGGTTTCTTTGTGGATTAGATGAAATGTATTTTTCGAGGGCACTTGGATATGTTCGTGTTGGTATTCATTGATGACATTCTTATATATTATAAGGATGAAAGAGATCATGAGATTCATCTTAGATTAGTGCTTGAGACGCTGAGGCAGCATCAACTGAAAGCAAAGTTTTCGAAGAGTCATTTCTGGAAGAAAGAAGTGAAGTTTCTTGTTCATGTAGTTTCATAGAGTCAGTTGATCCAGCCAAGATTGAAGCTGTTAATAGTTGGAAAAGACCCAAGACGGCGATCGAGATAAGGAGTTTTCTTGGATTGCCTGGCTATTACCGGAGATTTATCAAGGATTTCTCACGGATAGCGGCACCCTTGACTAAACTAATTAGAAAGGACGTGAAGTTTATTTAGTCCGACAAACGTGAGGAAGCATTCCTTAAGTTAAAGCATTTGTTGAGCAATGTGCCCGTGTTAGTATTTCCAAATGGGAATCAAGATTTAATGGTGTACACAGATGCATATGGAATAGGATTATGAGTTGTATTGATGTAGAGGGGTTAAGTGATTGCCTACACTTCTCGGCAGCTTAGACTGCATGAAGTTAGATTTCCGACTCATGATTTGGAGTTGGCAGCGGTGATTTTCACATTGAAAGTGTGGAGACACTACCTCTTGGGAGAAAGATTCGAGTTGTATACTGATCATAAGTCTTTAAGGAATTTATTCTCTCAGAAAATGTTGAATACTAGACAGCAGAGGTGGCTAGAGTTTTTACCAGCATATGATTTTGGTATTGAATATACACCTGGGAAAGAAAATAAGGTTGTAGATGCACTTAGCAGGAAACATCAGAATATGGTGTTAGCTATGTTGGCAGAATGGAAGGATCTAGATGCATTGACTACTTGTAGTGTGCAGTTAAGATCGACTGCCGATTCTAGTCAAAGTATTGTCATATTGTCTTG
Source organism: Allium fistulosum (assembly GCA_030737815.1). Lineage (NCBI taxonomy): Eukaryota > Viridiplantae > Streptophyta > Magnoliopsida > Asparagales > Amaryllidaceae > Allium > Allium fistulosum. The sequence goes on from CM060907.1 coordinate 1,051,813,658, forward strand.
TTTAGAAGTTAGACCAGTATAGATTGAAAGGATTGCTTCTAAACAAAGGGATGATCCAGTGTTAGCTAAATGGATCAGGAGACTGGAAAGTGGAAATGAGATCGATGATCTAAAGGATTTTAGTCTTGAACATAGAGGATGGTTAAGGAAGAATGGATGATTATGTGTTCCAAATGTTGGTGACCTAAGGAAAAAAGTTCTTAAGGAGTGTCATCGATCGAAGTTTACGATTCATCCTGGAGGAACCAAGATGTATCAGGATATGAAGAGAAGTTTCTTCTGGGAATGCATGAAGAGGGATGTAGACTAACAGGTGAAGCGGTGTGCAAATTGCCAGCAAGTGAAAGCCGAACATCAGAAGTCAAGTGGATTACTTCAGCCTTTAGATATACTAGTTTGGAAATGGGACTCTATAGCACCCCTAATTTTGATTAACATTATTTAGAGTATTTAATTGGATAAATAAAATAAAATAATGTTAGATGACAAGGAGATTGGGATTTAGTAATTAACGAGGGTCGAGCCTAACTAATGAACTAATAGAATCAATAAGAACATGAAAAGAAGGAGGGTATAAGAGGAGGGAAAAATAGGAAAATAGCATATTTTCTTATTATAAACCCTTACTCTCGTTTCCTCCCTTACTTCACTTATTCACAGATGAAATCAAAGAAAGCTAAGGCCGACCATTAACAAAACATTCAAGGGAAGAAAAGCTAGAGAAGAAAGATCTAAGCTAGAGGAAATTAAATCAACATCCAAATCTCAAATCTCATTAATCAAACCAAGGTGAATAATAGATGCATCTCATGTTTTAATCTTTATTTTCAATTTTAAGACTATATCTGAACCTTTTGATGATATTATGCCATGCTTTTGATGATTGAATGATTATATGCTTTTTGGTGAATTTATAGGATTTATTTATGAAATTTAGTGATATGTTGAGTTGAAAAACCTATAATATCACACCCAAATGACTTGAAATTTTAGTATGATGTTAGAAACATTATTTTAGAAGTTATTTTGAATTTCATAACTTTCCAATGATGTATGAATATTTTATGATTTTCTCAAGGGAAGAAAATGGTTTATTTTGGGTTTTAATTATTAAAAATAATTAAATGAAGTTTTTGGCCTCAAAATTCTATATGTTGGGAATTATGATTAATTTGATTTATGGTGATTTTTCCCAAGTGTTTAAGAATGATTAATAAATTATTTAAGCTAGAAAGCTTAATTGATATATTGGGATATTAATATAAAGGGCTATTTTGCAAAATGATTTAGTAATGATGATTATGGTATTCGGCAGTTTTCTAGAAAAGAAAGTGATAAATTTTTTATTAACCAGAGAACTTGACAAATAATTGGGGTTAGGTGAAAAGCAATTACTTTTAATGGTAATAAAATAGTTTTCTCCTTATTTATGGTGATACCACTCTAAAAGTCATGATGCCACACCTAACACCCCACCTCTATGGACTTTGACATCATCCAAGACCAATGCACAGCATATCACTTCAGCTGATATGGAGTGTATTGGTTTGGTCGAAGTGGAAGCCAAGTAATGACGTCGTCATGGTCTTCGATGAGGTTTGAGTGCTGTTTGGCATATCGCCGCTTATTTTAATAGAGTTGCCGACCGCAATACTTTCGAAGAGACAATGTTTTCGATGCGACTATTTCGGCTATATGATGCCGCCTATTTATGACTTCAAGCCTATTGGGATAATGCCAATATTTATGACTTCGGCAGCATATGATGTTGCGTTTTATTTCTTCGACTTTATTCTTTTTAACTATTTAGGAGCGGGCAATGATGCTGCTCTTAATGACTTCAGCACTAATGAATTTGTTATTTTCTATAAGGCAATGATGCCGATAGTAATGACTTGACCCTATTCTCTTAAAGGCTTTGAACTATATAAATGCTCTTCGACTTCGACACTATAAGAAGTGCGAAGTGGATGGTTTCGGCCATATGGCCTTGTGTTTTGAAAGTTAAAGGTTTTAACTTGTTTTGAAGGGCGAAGACCCTCTTCGGCTATACACCTTGTCGCTTTTATTAGTATAAAGGTTTATATTGTTTTGGCCTTATGGCCCATGGTTTTGAAAGGCGATGACCTCCAATGATTTCGAACTCCATCACTATGATTTTGTAAAGCATATATATCATGGCATAATTATTTTAAGACAAAATGAAGGGCTATAATTTCCCTTGTTTTAAATATGATTTCAAGGGTTCAATCATTTGTGAAGATAGGTGTTTTCAAGGAGTTATAAAGAATATTTTAGCTTAGAAACTTTACTAAAGATTAGTGTTTTTACCACTTTTGGGTAAATTGTGGTAGAATAAACCGATTCAAAGATTAGAAACCCGGATGGGACTGGTGTAGGGTCATGCCCTATACATTAGCCAATAACCCCTAGCTAATATAAGTTAAAAATTCTAGAGTGTAGAGCTTTGTCACAGGTAAGACTAAAAGTAGGTGTACACACAAAAGGAATACATAAAGATGAGATTGGTTAGTGGTGAGCCCGCAAAACCATTAGGATCAGTTGACCTTAGGAATAGTAAGTTCAGACATACCATCCAGTTTTCTTCTAACAATAGGTTAGATAATTTGATATATTTTGTAGGCCTGAGTCAGCCACAGGTTTATAGTCAGCTTGAGAAAACTATGATGTTGGGACGGATAGTCTATTGATTTAAACAGATTGTTTATAATTACCCATGTTGCATGCATGCATCTTATTGTTTATATTGTTTGTCTTGACCAGTTTAGATGAATGATTTTGATTTGCAAAAGATATGTTTTAAAAGGATACTAGTGAGGGGCCCATTCCGCTCAATGGCGTGGTCCCATTAGATATCAATTAACCGAGATGGCATATTATTATTCACACCAAGATTTATGTCTGACTCGAAGTTCATTATCTATCTATTTATTCCACTATGTTAAATGTCTGTATGTAATGACAGTTGCTGTGTCTGCCTATTTAGTAACTTTGACCATCAAAGGGGCATCTTCATATGTCGCTCTTTGGGTAATTTGTAGTAATTATATTTTATCTGAACCTGGGTAACAATTTGAGATTATGTAATGAATATGAAATGCTGATTTGAAATGTAATGAGAAAAGCTGTTTTTGAAATTATGTTAAATTATTTTATATTCTTGTGCTTCTGATATTATGGATACTATTAACATGACCACATTTTATCACTGGAAATTAATATTATAGATGACTGCAGCATCTGTAGCGTTTAGTTTTAGGCCTCAAGATGGAGGATGTTACAACTTGGTATCAGAGCATATGTTTATGTAAAACTAAAGAATTTTGAACTCTAAAAAAAAGAGTTTCTGAAAACATAATTCAAATGAATCAGAGAATAAGATTGGAGTATGGAATAACGCTGTAGTAACATACTTGTATTTGCTATATATAAGTATACGCCTTATCTCTATTCTCACATCTCTTTTAGATCGTTCTTCCGTATCTTACTGAGGTTCGAGTGCAGATTTAAGGAAGTAAGATACGGAGGCAGGAAACAGAAGAGTGAATCTCGGTGGAGGAAGCACCACTACCTATGGAAATGTTAGACCCAATACTAGAAGTAATCTAGGTCGACAAACAGCTGCTAATGTAGGTGCAGGAACACCGCAGGTTGATATGGGAGCAATGTATCAGTTCTTTGTCAACATGATACAAGCAGGGGCTGCTGCTGGGTTAGTTGGAGGAATCTTTGACTTGGGCTGAATTTAGAAGGAGGTTTGAAGAAAGATTTATATTTGAGATCGCTAAGTCGACTATGTTGAGAAAGTTTGCTGAATTGGTGCAAGGTGATATGACCGTGTTGGAGTGTGCAACAAGGTTTGAGTAGTTATCTTGGTATGGGTATGCCAAGGTAGACACATTATCAAAAGGAATGGAAAGTTCAATCGTGGACTGAGACCTGAGCTTGCTAGAGCAACTTTACCATATGTCAGGGATTCATGTGATGTAGTAGTGGAGATGGCTTTGAGAAATGAGGAGATGCTTGCTTTCTTTGGTGGAAATAAAGAAGTGGAGGCTCAAAGTGGACAGAATTAGAAAAGGAAGTTCTTTCATAAGAAAGGTGCTCATAAGGGCAGAGCAACTAAGAAAGGAAAAGCAAATGTCATGTGCCATAAGTGTGATAATAAAGGACATTTCGCGAACGAGTGTCGTTCAAGAGATGGAAAGACAATTATTGGAAGGAAGAATATTACATGCCTCAACTATGATCAGATCGCTCATTATAAGAACCATTCAAGAAACCAGCTAAAGCTGAGAAAGGGAAGGTGTTTGCATTGGAACTAGTCACCTCGAAACCAACAACTAAGGAGAATGGAAAAGCTGTGATGGGAGGTACGCTTTTGATTCACGGTATACCTGCTAGAGTACTATTTGATACTAGTGCATCGCATCTTTTCATATCTCATTGTTTGGTAGATAAACTTAACCTAAAACCCTCATACCTAGTTACTTCCTTAAGGGTTACGAATCCGATATAAGGGTATGCAACTCTAGGGATGAGATGTGACCATTTAGAGTTTGCATTATTAGGTCATATATTTTCCTGTAGCTTGCATGTGTTTAATTTCACGGGTGTTGAGATTATTTTGGGTATGGACAGGTTAAGTAAATATGATGTTAGGATATTTTACCACGATTGGAAAATATCACTAAGACACCCTAATAGTAGTGACCGAATTGTATACTCAGTGGAAAATCTGAGTTTTGATGTCTATAATTTTTGGGTGTAATAGAGGTGCAAGATGAGTTGAATTGGATTTTCGTAGTTAGAGAATTTGCAGATGTTTTTGAGCCTGTTATAGGACTACCGTCGAAACGAGCTATTGAGTTTCGAATAGATCTTGTACTTGGAGTTAAACCCATAAGTAGGCCGCCTAACAGGATGACACCTACCGAGATGAAGAGTTAAAGGTGTAACTAGTGGAATTAGAAGGAATAATTTTATTAGACCAAGCAGTTCGCCTTGGGGAGCAGCTGCAGTATTCGTAAAGAAATCAGATGGGTCGTTAAGATTTTGTATCGATTATCTTAAGTTGAATGAAAAGATGATAAAGAATCGATACCCATTGTCGAGAATTGATGATTTATTTGACCAGTTGAGTGAAGCCAAAGTATTTCCCAGTTGGATTTGGTGACAGGGTTCTATCAACTAAAGGTGGCGGAAAACAGTATTCCTTTAACTGCATTTAGAACAAGATATGGTTCCTACGAGTGGTCAGTAATGCCATTCGGATTGACTAATGCGCCTACTTTCTTCATAGACTTAATGAACCAGATTTTCCGAGAGCACTTGGATAGGTTTGTATTGATATTCATAGATGACATTTTGACATATTCTAAGGATGAAAGAGATCAAGATTCATCTTAGAATAATGCTTGACACACTGTCATTTTTGGAAGAAAGAGGTGAAGGTTCTTGGTCATGTAGTCTCAGAGAAAGGATTGTCAGTAGGTCCAGCTAAGGTCGAAGTAGTTAATAATTGGAAAAGAATCGAGACAGTGACTGAGATAAAGAGTTTTCTTGGACTAGCTAGCTATTACCGGAGATTTATCAAGGATTTCTCTCGTATAACAGCATCGATGACTAAACTAATAAGGAAGGATGTAAAGTTTGTTTGGATCAAAAAATGTGAGGAGGCATTCCAGAAGCTGAAACATTTATTAACCAATGTGCTCGCGTTAGTTGTTCCAGACGAAAACCAGGATTTGGTAGTCTATACTGATGCATATGGAACAAGGTTAGGAGCTGTGTTAATGTAGAGGGGTAAAGTGACTGCCTATGCTTCTCGACGGCTTATATCGCATGAGGCTAGATATCTGACTCATGAATTGGAGTTAGGTGCTATAATATTTGCTTTGAAGGTGAGGAGACATTACCTTTTGGGAGACTGATTCGAGTTGTGTACAAATCACATGTCTTTAAGGTACTTATTTTCTCAGAAGGAGTTGAATATGAGACAACAGAGATGGTTAGAGTTTTTAGCTGCTTATGATTTTGGAATTGAGTACACACCAGGGAAAGGAAACAAGGTTGCAAAGCACTTAGAAAGAACATCAGAGTATGGTGTTAGCTATGTTGGCTGAATGGAAAGATTTGGAAACATTAACTACTTGTAGTGTGCGGTTAAGATCGACTGCGAATTCTAGTCAGAGTACTGCAATGTTATCTTGTTTAGAAGTTTGATCGGTATTGATCGAAGGAATTGCTTCTAAACAAAGAGGTGATCCAGTTTTAGCTGAAAGAATTAAAAGCTTGAAAGGTGGAACTAAGATTGATGAGTTGAAGGATTTTTATCTTGACCAAAATGGATGGTTGAGAAAGAAGGGACGATTGTGTGTTCCATGTGTTCGAGACCCAAGGAAAGAATTTCTTAGGGAATGTCACTAATCGAAGTTCACTATTCATCCTAGAGGAACTAAGATGTATCAGGATATGAAGAGGAGTTTCTCCAAAGAGGGTATGAAAAGGGATGTTGGCTTATGGGTAAAGCAGTGTTTGAACTGTCAACAGGTAAAAGCCAAACATCAGAAGCCTAGTGGGTTGCTTTTGCCTCTGGAGATACCAGTATAGAAAGAGGATTCTATATCTATGGATTTCAAAGATGGGTTGCCGAGGTTGAATAGAGGAAATGTAAGTATTTGGTTATAGTGGACAGATTGATTAAGAATGCACACTTTATACCCATTAAGTCGACAAGAACGACACCAATTTTAGCTAAGTTGTTTATGAAGAATATTGTTAGACTGCATGAGATTCCTAGTAGTATAGTCAGCGACAAAGATGCTTTGTTCACTAGTGAATTCTGGAAAAGTTTACATGAGATATTAGGTACCAAGCTTAAGATGTGTACCGCTTAAGATGTGTATCGCTTATCACCCATAGATAGATAGGCAGACAGAGAGAGTCAATAAGTTACTTGAAGATTTATTAAGGGCTTGTGTACTAGATTTTAATGGGTCATGGGAAGACCATTTTCACTTGGTTGAATTTTCCTATAATAATAGTTATCAGACTAGTACAAGATTGATGCCTTTTGAAGCTTTATATGGAAAGCCATGTAAATCACTAGTATGCTGGTTATAGACCGGAGTTAGATTAGTTCTTGGTCCGTATATGGTAAGATAAGTCGTATAAAATATTGATTTGATTCGGGCTGGAATGATGGAAGCTTAATCTAGGTAGAAACGTTATGTAGGAAAGAGACGAAAAGACTTAGAGTTCTCAGTTGGAGATCAGGTTTTCATCAAAGTATCACCGATGAAAGGTGTAGTGAAATTCGGGAAATCAAGGAAGTTAACACCGAGGTTTGTTGGACCATTTCCTATTATAGAAAGGATCAAGAAACTCTCTTACAGGATAGAGTTTGTAAGGACCCGATTCTTCGACTTCCGAATATCGACATCAATACGTCCACTGTATCGACTACCGAGCCATCGAATGCCGGAAAATCGAATTCTTAGGGTTTAAGAAAGAAAAGGTAGGAGAAAAGACAGAAGAAAAAGAAAGAAGAACAACAGGACAACATAGAAACAGAAACAATATCAGAATCTCACATTCGCAGCGGAACAACATATAATAGATGTTTGCACAAAAAATGGACAAACACCTCAAGGTTGTATAATTTAGTGGATCTTATGTTGTTCTTAGCGATTTGAGTGATTTACGCAAATATATGAAAAGCAGGGGCTAAACTGTAAAAAGACACGCAAATTTATAGTGGTTCAGCCAGAATGTGCCTACGTCCACTTTATATGTTATTTCTCTTCTCTTCTTTTGATTACAAGTACAAAGCTTTAATACAAGTAAAAGAAAGTTGTTTGAGAGTTCCTTCCGTGCTTGAGCTCTCCAACTTGTCCCCATTGTTGTACCCCTGCCCCTCTATTTATAGAGTGAGGTTGGGAGCAGGGGCCTTGGATGTATATAGCTGCTGGTGGGCCTGGGCTGATGCAATCTGGCCTGGCACACCTTGGTTCGGCATCTAATGGTTCGGTGGTAGGAGTGCGATGGTTTGGACCGGTAATGCTTGGTCCGGGGGTTTGGTTCGGTGAGAGACCGGATGTAGGTTGGTTCGGTGGGAGACCGGATGTAGGTTGGTTCGGTGGGAGACCGGATGTAGGTTGGTTCGGTGGGAGACCGGATGTAGGTTGGTTCGGTGGGAGACCGGATGTAGGTTGGTTCGGTGGGAGACCGGATGAGAGTTTGGACTTGCTTTTTGGTTCGGTGGTAGAAATGCACACAACACTTGCCCCCCAAAGTAGGGTATGTGCGTGCGCATGGCGTGCTTTGCTTTAAGTTTGGAGGAGCTTTCTTCCGGTTTTCATTACCGAGCCAACCGGTCCGGTAGTCCACTTTCGTCTATAAGTAGAGGCCATGTGCCACCGTTATTCCCTACCAAGTGTAACAGCCGAACCAGATCCCTCCCAGCCAAATCAACTTCTTTGCCGAATCACGTTGCTAGCCGAATCAAGGTGAGGTTCTTTTTGCCGAATGAATTTTCATTCTTGTACTACCGAATGAACTGAGGTATTGTATTTTGCCGAATGAACTCACGAGTTGAGTGCCGAATGAACTTTATATCATACTACCGAATGAACTGAGGTATTGTATTTTGCCGAATGAACTCACGAGTTGAGTGCCGAATGAACTTTATATCATACTACCGAATGAACTGAGGTATTGTATTTTGCCGAATGAACTCACGAGTTGAGTGCCGAATGAACTTTATACCATACTACCGAATGGACTATTGACTTGTTGCATCTGCCCGCCGAGTGAACTGTTGTATCGAGTGAACATGTGTTTCATACTTCGAATTTTTTAAGCGAAATTCCAGATTATGCTGCTTGTATATTCTAACGATATACTTTTCCCATGTTTGCAGATAAATGTCTCGAAAAGTTGAAACTCGATCAGATAAGAGGAGATCCGGGGGTGAAGGAGAGCCCTCGGCCGTGCCCCCAGCTCAATCAGGATCGGAGCGTCATGGGCCCGCCCCGAGGTCATTAGTGGATGGATATGGTCCCCAGGAGCTGCTGGATTCCCCGCCTGACTGCTTTCCTAGCTCTCTCAAAGAGGAGCAACTCGATGTTATATCTCGTTCCTTTGGGATCGATAGAGCCCTCATGCTGCTGCCGGGCCCAGGAGTCATGCCATACAGTCCTCCCGAAGGATACTTTGCTTATAGTAGGTACCATTGCATGTGTGGTGCTATCCCGCCTCTCAATGCTTGGGTAGTCAGCTTCCTCACGTATCTGAAGGTGGCCCCATTCCAGCTTCAGCCCAACTCTTATGCCATACTGGTGAGCCTTTTCGTTATTTTTCGGAGGAAGTATGGTCGCGCTCCCTCCAACCGGGAGATCCGGTACTTGTATAATTTAAGGGGCTATAAGAAGGGATCCCCATATATTAGCTTGGAGTCCGCTGTGACCTTCAAGCCGGTCCTGGACCTGTACTCTAAATTCAGCATGTTCAAGAAAGAGTGGTTCTTTGTTAGGGACGACTCCGTCTCCATCCGGCGCTTTACCTCTGGATGTAAGTTGATGCTTTTACTTATAATTTCTATTCCGATTGCGATGCTTCTTCTCATACTTTCTCATTTTTGCTAGCGACAGGTGGCTTTCCGGTTGTGGAGACTGACCGCCTGGTTCAGACGGCGGCTGAGATAGAAGCCATTCTTGGGAAATACAGATCATCTGCCTTCTTGATTAGAAATGCGATTCTTCTGGAATATAACTTAATCCTTCCGCAGCAGTCTGTAGTTAAGTTGAGGGAAACGGCGGAAGAGAGGGCGGCTGCTCAGGCTAAGGGAGGCGTTGCGGCAGAGGGTGGAAAGAGAAAACCATTCACGAAACCTCCAGCCGTCGGAGGTAAGAAACTTAAGAGGTCGGATGGTCCTTCTCCCAGCAATTGTCCACTTACTCAGGGGGAGATAGATGCGGAGGAAGAAAGAGGTGAGGCTGAGGGCGGAAGTGACGTTGAGCGTCTTGGTGATGATGGTGGCGATGGACAGGGTGGTGATGGTTCCAGGGCTCTGTCTTCTGGGCAAGTAGGCGAAATGCAAGAGTGGACGGATGATGCTTTCCGCCAAGCTTTTGAGGGGTTGGATGATGATCCGGCTTTGGTAGAGAAGACCGGGAAGGCGGACAAAGCCGGGACTGGTGCAAGTGAGTCTTCTCCGACCATTCCGGCCAAGGTGGCTCTGACGACTCAAGGTGAACTCTTGACCCCTGCATGCTTCACTAATGATAGGGACTTAGGAATATTTTATGACCCGCTCCCGTCCTGGAATGAAATCCAGGACTTATTGCAGTATCCCACTCCTCCCCAGGGTTTGTACAATCACAGCTGTGTTTCTTTTCCCCCTTTTTTTTAACTTGTAATTTACCGCGTTTCTCGAATCGTATAGTAATGTAAGATTGTAACACTTGTACTTTATATCAGGAGCAGGCAAGACGTCCAAAGCTTCAGACCTCCGACACAGGCTTGAGCAATATAAACTTTCCAAAATTTCTGCTAAGCCGAAGCCCTCAACCCAACGCTCCGGGGATGTAGTCGGCTACCGTCCTCTTCTTGGGGTCATCGAAGAGGGTATTCAGCAGAGGAAGAGGAGTCATCCTTTATCCGAAACTTCGCCCGGTTCTCAGCCTCCGGCTCAGCCTATTCATGACATTACTGAGGAGGGTAGCGAGTTTGCACCTTCTCCGCACCCGTCCGGAAACCCTTCTGTTACTCGTATCGACCGTCCCGACTTGGCCCGTAATCCATTTGCGGGTCATCCTGATCTGGATCCCAGTTCTCACGATATTACTTTTGACGAAGTCACTGGTGAACATCTTCTCCCCCGTAACCCCATGGTACGAGTACTTGACGAAGCCAAGGCCTTAGATCTCGATCTACTCACTACTCGTATAGTCACTATGGGAGACGAGGCCAAGGCTAATATTGATCGGGTGGCAGAGGAGACCAAGAAGCTGATGGGGCATCATGCTCGGCTGGTTAAGGCCGGAGAGGAGATTGGGAGCGCCAATATCCGACTTCGATTGGTGGTTTCGGATCAGGCCAAACAGCTTGCGGATCAGGCTATCCAGATTTCTCAGCATGAGGCTGCTACTGGGCGACTAAGGAAAACCATGGAAGAGGCCAGTCGGGCTGAACTGCGGAAAATGGAAGCTGCTTGCAAAGAGCGGATTGACATGGCTATTGCCACGGTGGATGAGGTTCGGAGAGCGGATCTCGAGCAGGTGGAGGAATTGTTCGAGAAACTTGAGGCTGCAGAGCTTGCTCAAGCTAAGTTGAGGGAAGAGATGGAGGTGATGCGGAGGTCCCTTCAGGCTGATTGCTCGAGATACAGATTGGAGAGAGATGCTGCCGTCGAAAGGTTGTCGGCTTCCGATGCCCGGATGAGGGAGTTTGAGGAGAATGAGGGAATGATGGATGACATGCTCCAGGACATGTATTTCCGAACTTGGAAGCAGGGCAATCTCTCTTGGATGGATGATTATCCCAGGGTCATGGCCAAGATCTATCTTCAGGCTTTGGAGGAGGCTAAGGCTGATGCAGATAAAGAGGGTGGAACGGTCTTCAGTATGGATGTGGTCACTGCCCAGTTCACCAAGGAGGAGAAAGCGGCGGTAAAGGAGGGTATGCGGCTGCTTGCTGCTGAAGAGGCAGGTGTGCAGGTAGAGGATGACGACCAGGACGGTCAAGAAGCAAGTGCTGGTAAGTCTTCCTTTCTAGTCTTTCCGTTAACTTGGTTACTTATCACTAATGAATCCTTTTTATGACCGGACAGGCGGGCAAAAGAGCAAGGACAAGACTTTGACGCAACCGGCTCCCTGATTAAACCTGGAAAATTCTTTTTGTAGGTTTGGCATTGTTGTATCTGTTAGTCTTAAGACAGTAGAGTAACTTCTAAGTTGTAATTCTTGCTACTTGTAATAATCAACATTATTCTTGACGTGTAATTTTTTAACTTAAGCTGATTTTGTCGTTTCTTGAATGTTTGTTGCTGTTTTGACATGTCGTATGAGAAATATAGCTGTGTATGTTCTCGTAATTAAATTGTGTTTGATGTCAGATTCTGGTTTTAAATCATAATCTCATGACTTGCAATGTTAGCGTGTGGTGTGAAAAAATTAAATTACAGTCATGCATCTGCACATAAAGGAAGAAAATACCGCCTTTCATGTTCTGTTTGTAAATGGCAGCTTCGAATATCTTGTATTACCAAGCATGGAAAGCGGTTGAATGCCCTGCCATCTGATTGTGAATCTCTGCATTCATTGGCGGGTATCTCTTACCCTGCATCCTGTACTTTATGGTTTGTTATAGAGGATAGGAGGAAAGTTTTTTAAGTAAAATTGAAATATGTGAAATAGTAAAACTTCCAGTCACGGAAGGCCTTCGATGTGCTTAAGTTCGTGGCAAACGGGTTTTGTAGTCACTTTCCCTAGCTGTGGGTCTTGGAGACATTTGTCACCCATCTTACGCCTCCGCGGGGAGTTAATTCTTTTTTACCACAGCCGCACTTAAGACACACCGGAGCCGAGATCGCGCACAGTAACTACCCGGGCCATTATGGCCCATACTCATGGGTATTATTCGACTTACTGTGGCCGGCTAGCGTGGGTGCCGATCATCAACTGTGAACTGCCCCTGGCTGGCCACACCTTATGTTGGGGCTTATAATCGGTTCACAGTCGCCGGCGAGCCTAATGCCGTAATGAGCTGCCTCGGCTATAGTCGGCCTTCTCGGTGGCTTATAATCGGCTCATTACAGTTGGCTTTAAGGGCCGTCGCGAGCAATGAGTTAACCCGCAGCAGAGGGATGCTGGAGCAAAAGTGTCTCATTGGCGAGGGCATAGATTCGCATAGTACCTGTTGGGTCTTGTCCACGTGAAGTTGCATTGTGGAGTGCTTTGAATAGAAATGCTATATGCTCAGGATTTTGTTCAACAGAAAAGGATAAAGTTAACAAGCAGCCAAGATACAAAGGAACAAGTTAAAAAAGAGACAAGGCTTTTTTAAAGTGGTTCGGCACGAAAAAATGCCTACGTCCACTGATTCTCTTTGTTAATTCACTTCATATGGGCAATACAAGTTAAGAAAAGTATCGACGGAGGTGTTGGATGTTCCATGCCCTCTGGAACACCTCTCCGTCCACTGTTGACAAAATATAGGCTCCGTTGTGGAGATCTTTATGAATTACATATGGTCCATCCCAGATTGGGTCTAGTGCTCCGGGGCGAGGGAAGATTCGCTTGAGGATAAGATCCCCTTCTCGTAAGGTACGATGCTTGACTTTGGAGTTGTATTGTGCTGCCACCTTTTGCTTGTGGGCTGCTGTTTTTAGGACTGCATCATTCCTTCTCTCCTCGACTAGATCCAAAGACATGTTGAGGAGCTCTTCGTTCTCTTCTGGGTTATAGTGGATCCTACGGTGGGAAGGCACAATGGTTTCAACTGGGAGCATAGCCTCCGATCCGTATGCCAAAGAGAAAGGAGTGTGCCCTGTTGATGTTCTGAAAGATGTGCGGTAGGCCCATAGTGCCGTAGGGAGTTCATCCACCCAAGCGCCCTTTGACTTTTCGAGCTTCTTTTTGATCAGAGTTTTCAGAATTTTGTTGACTGCTTTGACTTGTCCGTTTGCTTGGGGATATGCTACGGATGAGAAGCTTTTGTGAATTCCGTGTTCTTGGCACCAGTTGGCGAATTCCTCGCTGTCAAACTGAAGTCCATTGTCTGATATGATTTTTAGTGGGACTCCGTACCTGCACAGAACATTTTTGATTAAGAAATTGATAACTTTCGCTGAAGATACCTTATTTAGAGGTTCTGCTTCCACCCATTTGGTGAAATAGTCGACTGCTACTATAGCATATTTGGCGCCGCCTCGACCCATTGGCAGTTCTCCGATTAAGTCAATTCCCCATACTGCAAAGGGCCAAGGGCTGGTCATCTGAGTAATCTCGGTTGTTGGTAGCCGAGGGATCTTAGCAAATTTTTGGCATCTGTCACACTTCTTGACGAAATCTAAGGCGTCCTTGCTTAAGGTGGGCCAGAAATAGCCGTATCGGAGTATCTTTTTTGCTAACGTTTGCCCTCCGGTGTGATCTCCGCAGCTTCCTTGATGAATGTTGGATAAGATTTCCTTGGCTTCCCTTCCGGCGACACACCTTAACAATGGGTTAGAGAACCCGCGCCGATAGAGGATGTCTCCTTGTATTGTGTAGCGGGACGCTTTCCTCAAGATTTTCTTGACTTCGTTACGCCCGTCGGGTAGTGTGCCATTTTGTAGGTAGTCTCGGATGGGAGTCATCCAAGTTGCTTCTTCGGTTGCAGCTATCAGATTCACTTGCACAAAACTTGGGATCGTTTGCTTTGAGACAGTTACTGCCCCGAAGATGGCGACGTCTCTCATACTTGCTTGCTTTGCCAATTCGTCGGCCTCTTGGTTCTCTTCCCGAGGGATGTGTTTGACTAAGTAGTGGTCCAATCGGCTGAGAAGTAACTTGGTCTTCTTTAGATATGCTATGAGTCGTTCTTCTCGAGCTTGGAATTCCCCTAGTATTTGATTAACAATAAGCTGAGAATCGCTGTGAAGACACAAAGAATTGGCTCCGATCTCGATAGCAATTTCTAATCCGGCTATTACTGCTTCGTATTCTGCATCGTTGTTGGTGGCAGCGAACTCCAACCTTATAGCATAGTGCAGTTTATTTCCCCTGGGAGTGATTATTACCACACCTGCCCCCGAGCCTTGTTCGTTAGATGCACCGTCCACAAAGAGATTCCACTTGATATCTTCTGTTATTTCCAGTTGCTCCTTATCCTCGTTGGTAGTGAATTCTGCAATGAAATCAGCCATGGCTTGTCCCTTGATGGCGGTGCGAGGGTGATAGGTGATATCATATTGACTCAGCTCAATACACCATTTAAGTAGTCGCCCGGAAGTGTCGGGACGATGGAGTACCTGCCTCAGTGGTTGATCGGTCAGAACTTTGATGGAATGGGATTGGAAGTAGTGACGTAGCTTTCGTGAAGTGATTAGTAAACAGTATGCTAACTTTTCAAGCTTAGGATATCTGACTTCTGCCCCAGTAAACCTTTTACTGACGAAGTAAACTGGTCGTTGCATGCGGTTGTCTTCCCTTACCAAGGCAGCGCTTAGAGCGTGAGATGACACAGCAAGGTATAGGTATAATTCTTCGCCTTCGCTTGGGGTCGAGAGTACCGGTGGTTTCTGGAGGTGTTCGATTAGGTTAAGGAAAGTGGTTAAGCATTCGTCCGTCCATTCGAACTTTCCTTTATCTTTCTTTAGAGCTTCGAAAAAGGGGACGCACTTGTCTGTTGCTTTGGAGATGAATCGGCTTAGGGCAGCCACTTTTCCATTTAGGCTTTGCATTTCCTTTCGGGTGGAAGGTATCTTGATGTCCCTTAATGCTCGGACTTGTTCGGGGTTTGCTTCTATCCCTCGGGCATGGACGATGAATCCTAAGAATTTTCCCGATGACACTCCGAAGGAGCAATTTAGTGGATTCAACTTCATTCCATACTGTCGAAGTACCTGGAACATTTCGCCTAGGTGGCTTACGTGATCTTTGGCTTTCCGTGATTTTACCAGCATGTCGTCTACATATACTTCCATTGTTCGTCCTATTAGCCCTGCGAACATCTTGTTGACGAGGCGCTGGTAGGTGGCTCCTGCATTTTTAAGTCCGAAGGGCATCACTTTGTAGCAGTACAAACCCCGGTCGGTGATGAAACTAGTGTGGTCTTGGTCGGGAGCATGCATAGGAATTTGGTTATATCCTGAGTATGCATCCATAAAAGACAGGAGTTCGTGCCCGGCTGTGCTGTCTACAAGTTGGTCGATTCTGGGAAGCGGGAAGCAATCCTTTGGGCAGGCGTCGTTTAGGTTGGAGAAGTCAATGCAGGTCCGCCACTTCCCATTAGCCTTCTTTACTAGTACCGGGTTGGCGATCCATTCTGGGTAAATAGCTTCTCGTATGAAGTCATTGGCGAGTAGATTCTTTACTTCTTCATCGAGGGCTGCTGATCGCTCTGCCCCCATACTTCTCTTTTTTTGTTCTACAGGCGCCTTGGTAGGATCAATGTTTAGTACGTGGCACGCTATGTCGGGGGAGATTCCGGTCATGTCAGCGTGTGACCAAGCGAATACATCCAAGTTGTGGCGGAGAAAATCAATGAGTTGTTCCTTCAGTTCAGCTTTCAGCTGGGACCCAATTTTCAGTAGCCTACTTGGGTCATGCTTGTCTACAGATATAAACTCCATAGCCTCCGCAGGCTCGGCGGTGGCCTCCTCCTCTTTGTCCCTAGGGTCTAATTCATTGAAAGGGTCGCTGGTGTATCGAAGAGGAGGGGCTTTCTTTAGTTGCTATGCTTCAAGGCTTTTTGTGCAGAGGGCAATCTCTGCACCTTTCCCTTTATCTTTCCTGTGGTTGTTGCGAAGTTCGGTTACATAGCAGTCTCGTGCAATATCCTGGTCTCCTTCCACTTCCCCTACCCCATTGTCTGTTGGAAATTTCATTTTCAGGCACCACGGGGCTAGGACAATCTGGAAGTCAGATAAGGCTGGTCTTCCTAGGAAGGCGTTGTAGGCCGAATGGTTTTCTATCAGCACAAACGTCTGTTTCCTTATAACGGAGCGGGGATGGCTTCCAATTTCAACGAAGAGGTCCAGCTGCCCGATGGGCATTTTCGCATCTCCAGTGAAACCGTGTAGTGGTTTATCGCAGGGAGATACATCCTTCATTGATAGCTTCATTTTGTCGAATGCGTGTTTGAACAGGATATTTACAGAGCTTCCAGTGTCTACCAGGATTCGGTAAACTTCGGCGGGACCGAGTCGAGCAGAGATAACCATGGGATCCATGTGAGGGTACTGTCTTCCTTCTAGGTCGCGTTTACTGAATGTGATGTCATCACTTTCTTTCCGCTTTGGGTGGCGCTCTTCTATAACCGTATTGACACAGTCCCTATTGTCTCTAAGCGACTTCCCATATCTTTCCATCTCTTTCCAACTTCTGTCTGCGATGTGCGGACCTCCTGAGATGGTATGGACCACTATCTTCTCTTGACTAGAGCTGCTAGCGTTGCGGTCGCCTCTGCCGGTCCCTGGTGAGGGTAGCCTTGGGTTTTCATTGGCAGGAGCTGGAGTCCTGTCTTGACTTTTTACATAGCGTTCCAGTTTTTTCCTTCTGATGTGTTCCTCAATCAGATCTCGGAGATGATGGCATTCGTTGGTATCATGTCCGTGAGATTCGTGGAAGCGGCAGAATTTTCCAGACTTCTGTGCGTTATCTGATTCCTTCTTGTATGGTGGGCGTTTATATCTAACTTCGCCTTGGGTGGCAAGGAAGATATTTTCGACGGTCTCGTTCAAAGGAGTGTAAGAGTCGAATCTTGGTCCTGGCCGATATAGGCGTTTTTCTACTTTCTTGCCCCCAGCATTGTCTTTGGAATCATTTCTTCGAACATCCCTCGCCACAGCAGGGGCGTTGCCATGGGTCGTCTTACTTTGCTGTCCTGACTGCCCCTCAATGGCAGCATCCTCAAGCCTCATGTATTTCCCGGCTTCATGGAAGAAATCGGGTAAAGTAGCTGGTTTTTCTTTTTTCAATCTTCTAGAAAATTTAGTGTCCGGATGCACCCCACTGCAGAGGGCCATTAGGATAAGCTTCTCATCGGCATCTTGAACTGCGGCTGCTGCGGCGTTGAATCTGGTTAGGTATTGCTGCAGCTTTTCTCCAGGTTTCTGTTTGACGCTGGATAAGGAATAAGCGTCCTTAGGTTGCTCCACATGAATGCAGAACTGACTGATGAATTTTTCTTTCAACATTTCCCATGAGCTGATGGATCCTTGGGGTAGATGACAGAACCAGGAGGTAGCAAGATCTGCTAAGAAGAGCGGGAAGCATTTGCACAGTACTCCCTCTGTTGCTCCACTCATGAGCATATGCTGCGTGTACCTCTGTAAGTGTACAACGGGATCGGAGGTTCCTTTGTAGGGTTCCATTGTTGGCATCTTCCATTCTCGGGGGGTGATAGCAATTTCGATATTGCGGGCGAAAGGGCTGGTTACCCTAGCGCCTATCCCTCGATCTCTTTGCTCCCGTTGGACACACTCTCTGAATAAGCGCGCCATCCTTTCATCAGAATTTGGAGCGGACAGAAATGAGTTTGGTTCTGTTCTGTGGGGTTGATTCCGTCCAGACAACCTATAGGGATGGTATCGTCTATCATTCCTCATATTTTCTAGTGGCTGCCTTTGATCTTCTGGGAGCATGCTTGGGTCAGCTACAGTTGGCCCTTGCCTTGATCTTCCACTGTTGGGTTCTGATCTATGCACTTCCTCGGGTCCAACTTCGGGCTGAACTCTAGCTCGGCCCCGTTCACTGGTGTTTCTGTGGTTAGGCAGCATGACAGGCTCAGCTGCAGTTGACCTTCGCCCGGTACCTTCCCTGTTGGGTTCGGCACCAAACGTTTCCTCAGGCCTAACTTCGGGCTGGGCTCGGTCTCGGCTCCTACCACGGCTACTCCTGCCGTTAGCTCCTTCGAAGAAGGAAGATCTTTACTGTCTCTGAGATCCTCCAGACTGGGACTCGCCCCATGATTCAGTGTTGCGGTTGGATTCTTCAGCGTCCCTCAAGCGTGACATGAGATGGTCCACCAAGGCTTCCTGCTGGGACGTGAAGCGGTTAGTTACTTCAACAACAACTCTGTCCAAATCTGCCCTAGTAATTGCTGCAGGCTGTTCTGTGGCAGGAGTGGTTGGGTTAGCCTGTCCTTCATTTGTTACCGTTGCTGGAGGAGGACGATTTACTTGATTCGCGACAGCTGGATCAGGAAGACTACTGGATGCGATGTTTTTTCCTTTGTTAACATCTTTTCTCTGTTTGGGAGGCATGTTTTCCAAGTGGCGGACGATGCTGTTAGGAAAACTCGTTAAGTAGATGAAGCTGAAGCTTCGAGCTTCTAGTTCTCAGTGAAAGCACCAAAAATGTTTGCACAAAAAATGGACAAACACCTCAAGGTTGTATAATTTAGTGGATCTTATGTTGTTCTTAGCGATTTGAGTGATTTACGCAAATATATGAAAAGCAGGGGCTAAACTGTAAAAAGACACGCAAATTTATAGTGGTTCAGCCAGAATGTGCCTACGTCCACTTTATATGTTATTTCTCTTCTCTTCTTTTGATTACAAGTACAAAGCTTTAATACAAGTAAAAGAAAGTTGTTTGAGAGTTCCTTCCGTGCTTGAGCTCTCCAACTTGTCCCCATTGTTGTACCCCTGCCCCTCTATTTATAGAGTGAGGTTGGGAGCAGGGGCCTTGGATGTATATAGCTGCTGGTGGGCCTGGGCTGATGCAATCTGGCCTGGCACACCTTGGTTCGGCATCTAATGGTTCGGTGGTAGGAGTGCGATGGTTTGGACCGGTAATGCTTGGTCCGGGGGTTTGGTTCGGTGAGAGACCGGATGTAGGTTGGTTCGGTGGGAGACCGGATGTAGGTTGGTTCGGTGGGAGACCGGATGTAGGTTGGTTCGGTGGGAGACCGGATGTAGGTTGGTTCGGTGGGAGACCGGATGTAGGTTGGTTCGGTGGGAGATCGGATGTAGGTTGGTTCGGTGGGAGACCGGATGAGAGTTTGGACTTGCTTTTTGGTTCGGTGGTAGAAATGCACACAACAATAGATAAATGAATAATCTTTAAATCAAAGAACTATATCATTTTATACATTACATCATCATCAGAGTTTACAACAATAATACAACACTGGACAGTTATATAAACTTGTCCTCATACAAAATACATAGCGGAATAAATAATATCATATACAAGTGGTACGTCTCGCCATCCAGCTCGCCACTAAGCTCCACAGCATCCCAAATCCAGAATGACCTGATAACCTGACTCTAGACTGCCCGTGTGGAAATTGGTGGGCACCCAGAGTTTAGGAAGGAAACAATAAACTCCAGGTCAGTCATGGTGACTGGTGTGAGAACTTAAAACAGTTTATCTTTAAAACAAACAACAGGAAGATTTTAAAGTCAATTTCGCAATGCTTTTGGAAAATGAAACTACCATAAGACCTCCCGCCACACACACAATGCAAACGTAGAATTGGAGGAGATTTCTTCTTATGATAGTCAAAGCTGCTTACTACGCAAAATCAAATTCCTTTTGATATTATTATTAGTGCATAGTGTAGAAAAAATTTCGGAAGTATAATATAAATCTTAGCCAGCATAGGCATTCCGCACTTATGCCTACTATAGCTACCATCCAAACAGTGGTGACCACCATAAGTGAATGATAGGTTCTACAACTAAAACCGTACAAGATCGTATTGTTTCTTTGAATTTCCAACAAATGGTCAGGCCAAGGAACTTCCCATTGCCACATAGGTACGCCTCTGGAAAGACGACCCGAGAAATAACCTAACATTATGGTTAGATCTCTGCCAACACAAGGCCGGGTTACCCCTAACTGGGTAACTACTGACACGAATATGTCATCCCTCGATCGTAACCGATCTATATCCAAGGATCCTCGATTCCAACAACCACAAAGTAATAAATTTGCAGCAACAACATAGGTTAAATATCTGGGCTCCATACCATGATACCACCTCTATCCAGAAGGAATGACATACACTAAAGGGGCGCTACCCCCTAATAACCTTGCTGCATCCTTCTTGTTTTGACAATTTCCGGGGTGTGAGGTCCGATGAAGACTCGTCCACAAAGCTACGCTTTGTCACAAAGCCATGCTTTGGGTCAACAAATGATCAAAGTAATGATCACAAAGATAAATGATCAAACAAATGATCATATCACAAATGATCAAACAATGATCATTTCACAGCAACACTCAGCATGCCACGTTACCAAATTGGGAGTATATCGCTGATAACCTTCAACTACATAACCTCTGAGCTCGTACGTCTCAGAGAAGGGTGTTAAGCTAAGAGAATAAATTCTCCGCCACTAACAGAAATGTATTTGAAAGAAACCATATTTATATCTCAATTTGTAACGTCAGACATACAACCATACAAGTCTGTTCCGGGATCGAAAAGAACCGAAGGCACTTCTCACGAAGCCCTTGCAAATCCGGATAATTTTCTAATCACGTCCGGACTTCCCATCACTAAGGGTGATAAAACCTCTATATCGGAGATCAGCCGATGCACAATAACTCGACGGTAATCCTTCAGTTTTCAAAAATATCCGGTCTTCAACACCGGTCATCAAATGCAATCCATTACGACGTATCACATATTCGGAATGGGTTATACGACCCAAAGGTCCTTTCCTGGCTAACCCGAATAGTGAGCGCTTATTCAAAAATAAGTGTGGCATTCAAATTCATCCAATTCACAACAAATACCCATTCAAGGTAATTATTGATAGTCGGTTATTTAACTATCAATAAAGATGCGCAACATCATCAGATTCCAAATAATTTTCCAAATTTTTTAATTTCCAAAAATATCTTTACAAGATATATAATTTTCCAAACTTAACCATTTGAAAACAAATTTCAATTATTCACTTTCAATTTATCTTTACAAAGATAAATTCTCAAAAACGTTTCATTTCACATTGGAAAAACATTTCCATACTTATTTAATAATAAGTTATTCACAAATCTTATTTATTTTCAACATTTGAAAATATTCAATATACTTAAATCAAAATTAAGTATATATTTCATTCTTTAAGGAAATCATTCTCTTTCACAAATTTTATTTGAATCAAAACGAATTTTACGTAAAACATCGTTACGACGACTCAAAATCACTAGTATAGGGATTCGAAATTTAGATAGATATATAAATCCTAATACTATATAAAACATTTCCTTTCGGAAACCATTTACTATAACAACAGTGTTATAGTCCACCATTTCCTTATTTCTCGAAAACGTCTATTTCAACAATGAATGTTGAAATCTATGGTTTCGATAGTTAATACATTTTAAAACATCTTTTAAAATAATTAACTTCATTTTATAATATCGCTTTCCCAAAACATAACCATTTTATTCAATAATGTATTCACTGTCCAAAATCATGAATATACTTCATTAACCAATTTCAACATTTCTACGCAAATTTATTAAAAGATTATCCACTGTCCAAAATCATGGATAAAATTCCCAACCAAACTCTTATTATTACAACATTTAACTTAAAGGATAATTCGCTGTCCAAAATCACAAATATATCTCCTTTATTAAACTTCTATGTTTAATTTATCAAATTCAATTGGTTTCGGATTTATAAAACAATGTTTATAAATCCCATTTCTATTTATAAAAATTCGATTTATAATTCTCCTTTATTATCCAATTCAATTTATATAACTCAATTATATACCAAAAATTTAATTTATAAGTTAATTACTTATAAATTTTATTTTACAAAAATCTATTCATTTTATGACTTCCCAAATTATAAGTCTATAAATTTCGTTCACTTATGAAATCCATTTTTTTCATTTTAACACTTATAAAAACTCGTTTTATAATTCCAGTATTCTTAATTTATAAAATATCAATTTTGTACATCTTTTATATAAATTGTTCATAATAATTCAAAAAATCCCAATTAAAAATCAAAATCGTTATTTTTAAACTTCAAAAATGGATCCGATGATGCAACAGCACCAATCATCAATCACGACAACAAAACATCACATATCATCATATGATAACAGAATATATCACAATATCTGTAAATAAATCAATACGGTGAGGAATCCAATTGGATCCCTCCAACCTGTTTCCCTGCATCCACAAATGTTAGCACAATACCAATTCCGCTCCAGTATGGAATATCGTGGTATATAGGTTTAATAAATATTATCCGCTATTATGCAGCGCAATAGGGTCTCATCCGCTATACAATGCGGGAAATCAACTCCAATATATACATATTCCAATATATATATATATATTGCTATATACATATATAATAGCAATTTCACTTCAATGTGAAATTATCGTGGTATATGTTTTTAATAAATAACCTTCGCTTAATAACGGCGTATAATGTCTATTTCAATCAACAACAGATAACAATATATCATCCAATCACACAATCAAGCAATTTTAAATCTAACTATTTAAAATTAACATCGAACAATTTCGATTGAGTGAGAAGTTCTCACCTTGAATTTCCGATATCAATTGTAGCGTTTTTATTTCGAATAAAATTAAACACACGTTTAATTTTATCCGAAATTTTCACTAGCTCCAAACGACTCCAATCTAGTTCCATAGCGTAGTGCTCGTCAATACGATTCCAACGCAAAAAGTTTCATAATTTTTCGACCTCGTACGGAAAAATTTTCGCAGTTTAAAGTTACACGAATTTAAATACACATTAATTTACAATTTAATTTCATTTTCAACCCCAAACTGCATCTGGACCGTTCGTTCATGCTTTGCCCTAGATCTGGTCCATGCATCTTCTTCTTCCACAATGTGTATCTTCCCAGGCAACATATGAAAGAAACCGAACCCAACATATCACGTTCGAATTTGAACGTCGCTCCACCATCACTCGACGAGAAGTTGATCGGAGACCGGGGTTTGAAAGCCCTTCGCGAGTATGACCCTCGCCTGAAACAAGGAGGAGCTCAGCCCCTTATATTTCTTGGAAAACGTGCATGAACGCACGTTAGTCCCGCCACCCTAGCAGCCTCCACGTTGCTCGAATATTCATCATCCCCGTATGGATCGAAAGGTCTCGACGAGTGCTACAACATTGTAGTTGAACACTTCGTGTGAATGTTTATGGATTTGAAGCAATTAAGGGAAGAAGTTTTGAATGATTTGTGGCCATTGATATTATGGTGGCGGCTGAGACAACCCTAGGGTTTGTTTTGCAAATGAAAAATATGAGGTCCTTATATAGAAAATTTCGCAAAACACTATTCATCTCGGATTTTTCGAACTCCAAATCGAGCGTGCCAGCTGACATTTCTAAGGTTTACCCCGCGTTCCGAACACAATGGAGCGTGTTTCGGGAGCTAATTCGGTCATTTGTGCGAGTTATGGAATTAAACGACCGATTTTAAATTAAACCGATTTAAACCGATTTCGATGCGTTTCGAGCTGCCACGGTCAAACGACAACTCCGATTGCTACGAAAATTAAAATCCGATAATAACAAACTATTATGGATCCAATGGAACTAATTTCGTCCAATTCTGAGACTGTTCGAAAAATGGCTAATTCCACTAGTCGATTAAATTATTAAACTATTCAATTTTCACAATTTAACTTTAAATTCAGTTTTAAAAGTTCTATAACATCAGTATAACTCCAACATGATTTAATATAACTTTATAAATCATTTTCAATCACATTTAATCCAGATTTCAATTATTTCTGGAATTTCAAACATTAAATTATCGATTTAATTGTCCAAATTAAATCCAATATTCGATAAATAAATTATTCGACTTATTTGTTAATATTTAAAATCAATTAAATATTCAAATTTCAATTAATATAAATTCTGGGTCGTTATAGAGTTACCTAGCAATTTGGCAGGAGTCCACAATGTTTTCCATATTTCTCATCTAAGGAAGTGTGCTCGAGATCTAGAG
Organism: Allium fistulosum; assembly: GCA_030737815.1. Taxonomy (NCBI): domain Eukaryota; kingdom Viridiplantae; phylum Streptophyta; class Magnoliopsida; order Asparagales; family Amaryllidaceae; genus Allium; species Allium fistulosum. The sequence goes on from CM060907.1 coordinate 1,051,838,364, forward strand.
ACTACTATAACTTAGACTGCATTGGAAGATTTATTAGTGGACCGAACATGACTATAGTTAGACATCCAGTTCATATTGTGGCTAAGGATAAGAAAAAGCTAAGGAACAAAACAGCCAGATTAGTAAAAATCTAGTGGAGTGACGATGAGAGAGACTGTACTTGGGAAATGGAAAGTAGGACTATGAATACTTTTCCTGACTTGTTTGATGGTATGTTTTGCATCTATGCTTTTATGTTTGATGTGTGTACCTTATCATAATTTCGAGGACAAATTTTTTTAAGGAGGGGAGTCTGTAACACCCCTAATTTTGATTAACATTATTTAGAGTATATAGTCGGATAAATAAAATAAAATAATGTTAGATGATAAGGAGATTGGGATTTAGTAATTAATGAGGGTCGAGCCTAATTGTTGAACTAATAGAATCAATAAGAACATTAATAAGAAGGAGGGTATAGGGGAGGGAAAAATTGGAAAAGAGCACATTTTCTTATTATAAACCCTTATTCTCATTTCCTCCCTTACTTCACTTATTCAGAAAACGAAATCAAAGAAAGATAAGGTCGGCCATTAAAAAAACATTCAAGGGAAGAAAAGATAGATAAGAAAGATCTAAGCTAGGGGAAATCAACCCAACATCCAAATCTCAAATATCACTAATCAAACTAAGGTGAATAATAGATGCATCTCATGTTTTAATCTTTATTTTTGGTTTTAAGACTATATCCAAATATTTTGATGATATTATTCCATTCTTTTGATGATTGAATGATTATATGCTTTTTGGTGAATTTACAGATTTTATTTATGAAATTTAGTGATATGTTGAGTTGGAAAACCTATCATATGACACCCAAATGACTTGAAATTTTAGCATAATGTTAGAAACATTATTTTAGAAGTGGGTTTCTAATTTCATAATTTTCCAATGATGTATGAATATTTTATGATTTTCTTAAGGGAAGAAAATGGTTTATTTTGAGTTTTAATTATTAAAAATAATTAAATAAAGTTTTTTGCCCCGAAATTCTTATATGTGGGAAAATATGATTAATTTGATTTATGGTGATTTTTCCCAAGTGTTTAAGAATGATTAATAAATTATAAGCTGGAAAGTCTTAATTGATATATTGGGATGTTAATATAAAGGATTATTTGACAAAATGATTTAGTAATGATGATTATGGTATTTGGCAGTATTTTGGAAAAGAAAGTAATATTTTATTAACCAATGAGAATTTGACAAATAATTGGGGCTAGGTGAAAATCAATTACTTTTAATGGTAATAAAATAGTTTTCTCCTTATCTACGGTAATACCACTCTGAAAGTCATGATGCCACACCTATCACGCCACCTCTATGGACTTCGATGTCGTCCAAGACCAATGCTCATGATATCACTTTAGCTGATATGAAGTGTATTGGTTTGGTCAAAGTGGAAGCCAAGTAATGACGTCGTCGTCGTCATGGTCTTCGACGAGGTTTGAGTGTCGCGTTCTGTATAAATGGCATGTCGCTGCTTCTTTTAATAGAGTTGCCAACCCCAATACTTTCAAAGAGACAATGTTTTCGAAGTGACTATTTCAACTATACGATGTCGCTTATTTATGACTTCGACCCTATAGGCATAATGCCGCTATTTATGACTTCGACAATATACGATGCCGCGTTTTATTTCTTCGATTTTATTATTTTTAAATGTTTCAGAGAGGGTAATGATGCCCCTCCTAATGACTTCAGCGCTAATGAGGCCGCAATTCTCTATAAGGCAATGATGCTGATAGTAATGACTTCGACCGTATTCTCTTAAAGGCTTTGAACTATATAAATGCTCTTCGACTTCCATACCATAAGAAGTGCAAATTGGATAGTTTTGGCCTTGTGTTTTGAAAGTTAAAGGTTTTAACTTGTTTTGAAGGGCGAAGACCCTCTTCGGCTATACACCTTGCAGCTTTTATCAATATAAAAGTTTTATATTGTTTAGGCCTTAGGCCTATGATTTTGAGAGGCGATGACCTCCAATGATTTCGATCTCCATCACTATGATTTTATAAAGCATATATATCATGGCATAATAATTTTAAGACAAAATGATGGGCTATAATTTTCCTTGTTTTTAATATGATTTCAAGGGTTAAATCATTCGTAAAGTTAAGTGTTTTCAAGGAATTATAAGAAATATTTTAGCCCAGAAACATTACCGAGGAGATTAGTGTTTTTACCATCTTTGGGTAAACTGTGGTAGAATAAAGTGACTCGGAGATTAGAAAACCAGATGAGACTAGTGTAGGGTCGCACCCTATACTTTAGCTAGTAGCCCATAGCAAATAGAAGTCCAAAATTCCAGTGTATAGGGCTTTGTCATGGGTAAGACTAAAAGTAGGTGTACACACAGAAAGGAATACAAAAAGACAAGATATGTTATTGGTGAGCCCGCAAAACCATTAGGATCAGTTGACCTTAGGAGTAGTTAGTTCAGACAAACCGTCTGGTTTTCTTCTAACAGTAGGTTAGATAATTTGATACATTTGGTAGGCCCGAATCAGTTATAGGTTTATAGTCAGCCTGAGTAAACTATGATGTTGGGACGGATAGTCCATTGATTTAAATAGAATGTTTATGATTACCCATGTTGCATGCATATTATTGTTTATATTATTTATCTTAACCAGTTTTGGTTGCAGGATTTTGATTTGCAAAAGATATGTTTTAAAAGGATACTAATGAGGGCAAAACCCGTTCCATTTAGCGAGTGGTCCCACTAGATTTCAATTAACAGAGATGGCATATTATTATTCGCACCAGGCTTTATGTTTGACTCGAATTTTATGTTTTCCCTTAAATTCTCGGATGCTCAAAATTTGATTTGATTTGGTTGAGAGTTAAGGTTTACAGGTTTAGTAGGTTTGGCGATTAAAGCTTCTGAAGATATTCATAAGGCAAAGCTAGCTATGTAGGAGATTATCTATCTATTTATTCCACTGTGTTGAATGTCTGTATGTAATAATAGTTGTTGTCTCTGTCTATTTAGTAACTCGAATCATCCAAGGGGGCATCTTCATATATCGCTCTTGGTGTAATTTGTAATAATTATATTTTATCTGAACCTGGGCAATGTTTTGGGATTATGTAAAGAAAATGAAACGCTGATTTGAAATGTAATAAGAAAAGTTGCTTTTGAAATTATGTTTAAATTATTTCATATTCTTGTGCTTCTGATATTATGGAAACCATTAAATGACTGTATTTTGTCATCGGAAATAATACTATAGATGACTACAACATCTGTAGCGCTTAGTTTCGGACCTCAAAATGGGGGATGTTATAGATTCCTATTAGTATAGTCAGTGATAGGGATGCATTGTTCACTAGTGAATTCTAGAAGAGTCTACAGGAAGTGTTAGGTACCAAGCTTAAGATGGGTACCGCTTATCACCCTTAAACAGACGAGCTAAAACTAAGAGTCAATAAGGTACTCGAGGATTCAATGAGAGCTTGTGTACTAGATTTTGGTGGTTCGTTGGAAGACCGTTTTCACCTAGTTGAGTTTTCCTATAATAATAGTTATCAGACTAGTATAGGAATGGCGCCTTTTGAAGCTTTATATGGAAGGCCGTGCAAATCACCAGCATGTTGGTTGGAGATAGATTATTTCTTGGTCCAGATATGGTGAGAGAAGCCATAGAGAAGATTGGTTTAATCTGGGATAGGATGAGAGAAGCTCAGTCTAGGCAGAAAAGTTACGTAGATAAGAGGCATAAGGATCGTGAGTTCTCAGTTGGAGACCATGTTTTTACTAAAATATCACCGATGAAGGTTGAAGTACGGTTTGGAAAGTCAGGGAAACTGGCATCGATATATGTTGAACCATTTCCTATTATAGAGAGGATCGAAAAACTCACGTACCGAGTAGAGTTGCCGAGTATTTTGGTGGGTGTCCATAGTGTGTTTCATGTTTCTCATCTTAGGAAGTACGTGCACGATCCAGAGACTACTATTACTCTGTTGGCACTGGAAGATTTTGTAGTGAACTGGATTTAACTTTTGTGAGGCAACTAGTTTGGGTTGTAGTGAGAGATGAGAAGAAGTTAGGGAACAAGACAGTCATATTGGTAAAAGTCCAATGGAGTGACAATGAGAAAGACTGTACTTGGGAGAGAGAGGACATAATTAGGTATACTTATCAGGATTATGTATATTTCGAGGATGAAATTCTTTAAAGCGGGAAACCGTAGCACCCCTAATTTTAGTTTAAACATTATTCATGATATTTAACTAGATAGATTAAGTTGAATAATGTAAATAGTCAGGGAGAATGAGATTTGAAAATTCTAAGGTCGTGCCTTAATTAACTAAGTAATAAGATGGTTTTAAAATTTACATATAAGAGGATATATGATATGGGCAATTTAGGTATAGACCTATCTTATATCCCTTAAACCCTCTCCCCCTCATATCATTATCATTATTTTCAAACAAAAATATCAAAAGAAAGAAGAAAAGAGGCCAGCCATAACCTAGGGAAGGAATCACGAAATCAAGGGGATTTAAGGGAGAAGAAGCTTAAGGAAACTAAAGCTACAACAAATCTCAACTCCAACATTGAACTTAAGGTGAATAATAAGTGTTCTATCTCTATATTTGCTTTTGAAATTCGGCTATTTGTAATATCCGAATCATTTTGATAGAATTTGCCAAGATATGGTTGAATATTGATTGTTTGGATAGAATGCTGAATTATGGGATTTTCGTGGAATTATTTAAATGGGTTTTAAGTGTAAAACCTAAGATTTTAATTTCCAAATGCTTTGATTTTCTTATAAGTGGTATAAAACATTATTTTGGAGATGAGTTTTTAATTTCATAATATTTCAAATTTAGTTGAATATTTTATGAATTTCCTAAGGAGGAAATAATATCATTTTGGGTTTTAATTATTTAAAATAATTAAATATGGTTTATGGCTCCAAAATTTTTATATGGTAAAGAGAAGGATATTCTCTAGTTTCTATGAATTTTTTGGATTTTTCCTAAGTAATTTTAATTGATTGTGGATTTAATTTGCTAGATAAGCATTTAAAAGGATCATTAATTAAGGATATTAATTAATCATTTTAAATATGTTTTGGAACTTGAAAATTTAGTGCGACAGTAATTCTAAAAAGGATTTGTAAATAAATTGCTTTATCCAATAGAAATTGGAGAAGAAATATGATTTGGTGAATTTTTTTTCTTAAAGTAGTAATAAAATAGTTTTCACATGAATTATGATAGTGCAATACCACCGTAACGTCATCGAGCCTAAGACAAGGTCGCATCCATAAGTGTTGACTTCGAAGTGAAAGGAAGCATAAAATAGTTACTTTGGTAGCTATGTAACGTTTCCTAGTAGGCCGTAGTCGACCTCGTTGATAATATAGTATCGGTGGCAGCGGTACTTCGTGATCCATATAAACGTTTAAAATCTTAATGTCTACATCGATGATGTCACATGTCTTCATCACTGTTTTCAATGATGCAGCACCTAATCACTTTGATTGGTTTCAAGACTAAGGCAATGATGTCGCTTTTTCTGACATTGACTTTACATATGAAGCGGCATAATAACCGAAGTAACTTAAGCATACAAGTATTATAATGTCATCGAGGGTCTTGGGGCGATGTGGATCAATGCTGATGACCTTATGTTATAGTTTCGATGCCTCTTGGCCATGACGTCGAACTTTACCTTTTGTATGCCGAAGAGGCTTGCTTTTAAGTTAACTAAAACTATTTTATAAGGGGCGAAGAGGCCTATGTTTTAAAAGGGTCATGACCTTATGTCTTCGGCGGTTAGCCACACAACTTATAAAGGTTTTAAGTTTTGTTTTAATAGGTGGATAGTCTATAGTTTATGAAGGTCGACAACATCATTTTCGACAAATATTTTTATACTTAAAGGAAAATTAAGTTTTGTTTTCCTAACCATGGATAGAGGTTCGACAAGATAAAGTGCGGCAAGGTTGTCGCTTATCTTTTTATTAAGGGCGGAGAGCCTTTAGCTTTCTTCTTCGACGTTGTAATTGGGGATACTGTAGCATTGTAAAGTATAAATTTCGACACTATCATTGGGGAAACCAATGTAGATATACTTTGATATGCTAAATGTTTTCATCGACATTGATCTATATTAACAATATAATGGCAGCGAGCCGAATGTTTTATGGTTTCGATTCTAAACATTGGGAATACCAATGCTATTTTGATTATAAATGTCGACACGATCTTTGGGGAAATGAAGTAGATTAGTTTCGACAAACTAAATGTTTTAAAAATGAGACTTATCATTTGGGATACCACTGCATTTTCTTAAATGAGTTTGACATTGACCATTTGGGTATACCAATGTAATGTTATAAATTTAAGGGGAGATAACCTAATTGGGGACATCAATAGACATAGGTTAAACATGTGGGTAACATGAATCAAATTTGTTAAATCATGGATTCATAGTTATCCTAGGAAAACTATGGGATGTGAGATGGATAGTCCACATCATACTGGAGATGGATAGTCTCTATGAGGTGAATGAAGGGTTTGTAGTCATCCAAGGAAAACTATGAAATGTGTGATGGACAATCCACATCATTGTAAATTATCTGGAATATGTGTAATTGATAGTCCACATAAATTTAAACAATAGAACCTTATGTGATGGGTAGTCAACATGGTAGGGGATGGGTAATCCAAGTAATAATTATACATGAGATGGATAGTCCACATAACTTTGAATATGTTTACTTGTGAGATGGATAGTCCACATAATTATAAGACAGGTAGTCAGATTAAAATAAAACGGATAGTCAGTTTAAATTATGATGGGTAGTCATTTGAAATTGATATGGGTAATCTAGTAAATTGGGATGGGTAATCCAATATATGTTGCATAACCATGCTATTTTTGTTCTAATCGTTGTGGTTGGAGGAGCACAATATATGGTTAATCAGTTTTGGTTAAGATACTAGTGAGGGAAAAACACATTCCGCTCAGTGGCATGGTCTTACTAGATATCTATTTTTGTTCGAGAAAGTAGGTTATTATTCACACCGGATTGTTATCTAACCTGAAGTTTTTGTTTTTCCACTTAAACTCTCGGGCACTCATTTGAGTAGGTCGAGAGTAAGGGTTTTCAGGTTTCTAGTTAGACGAATAAGCTTTCGGAGGTGTGCAGGAGGCAATCTAGCTAGTAGAAGTTTTGTATATTTCCACTGTGTGGTTTGGTTTTGTCTATTTTGATGTAATGGCAATGTTGTATAATTGCTAAGTATTTGACTCTGATAAACCAAGGGGGCGTCTTCATATGTCGCTCTTGGAGTATTTTGTATAATTATATTTTCATTGAATGTGGTATCGCAAATGGGATTATGTAATGAATATGAAATCATATTTTGGAATGGAATGCAAAAGTTAATTCTGAATTGTGTTTGTGAATTTCTCATATTCATGCGCTTCTGATTATTGATATGACTAACATAGCCGCATTTTGTCATCGAGGATTAATAACTATGGATGACTGCAGCATCCGTAGTGGTTAGTTTTAGGCCTCAGAATGGGGATTTTACATATGGATTCAAGTCCTTGCTTGCGCGTTAGTCATAGATAATCATTCCATGTTCTCTCGGAACTGTTATTTCATTCATTATACCGTAAATCTGAATCCTCCCGTGTTCCCTCGGAATTGTTATTTCATTCATTATACCGTAAATCAGAATCCTCCCGTGTTCATCCGGGAGTTAGCAATCGTACGTTGGAATCTTGATCTCTCCGGATCGTTAGTGAATTTGTGGCCTTTCAGGGCCGATAGTTAAATCTGCGATCTCTCCGGATTGTTAATTGAGTTCATGACCATTCAAGGTCGGTAGTTAAATAAATGGTTTCTCTAGATCGTTAATCAAATCCATGGCCGTTCAGGGTAGATAATCAAATCCATGGCCGTTCAGGGCAGATAATCAAATCCATGGTCTCTCCAGACCGTTCGGGGCCCATAATCACATACATGGTCTCTCTGTACCCTTGCCAAGCCCAATCCACTCGCTCTTTGGCAAGGGGACTCAATGAAAAGAAGTCCATCTATTCACGCTCCAGCATGGTGACTTACTTCTTGCACTCCGATCCCTGCTCTCTGGTCGGAACTTCAAGCTATCAATATCATACAAATACATCTGCTCGCTCTTCGGTGAGGGGACTTGCACCTTGCACTCCGGTCCCGTCTCTTCAATTGGGACTTTAAAGCGATTAATATATTACAAATCTATCCGCTCACTCTCCGGCAAGGGGACTTGCACCTTGCACTCTTGTCCCGTTTCTTCGGACGGGACTATAAAGCGATCAATATCATACAAATCCATCTGCTCGCTCTTCGACGGGAGGACTTGCACCTTGCACTCCAGTCCCGTCTCTACGGACGATACTTTAAAGTGATCAATTTCAGTCATCACATTCAATGTGGTTTTTCAAAAATCCAAATATTCAAATCAAAGCAAAGAAGCAGAAATCTTAAGCGTTCATCCCAGACATCCGACTCAGAGCATGCTTAGAGACCAATATAGGTCTCGTACACGTGAAAGCGGTCCGAGGTTATTACCATCCTAATTTGTCATTCAGGCATTCAACTTAGAGCGTGCCTAGGGACCATTCAGGATCTCGTACATGTGTGAGCGACCTGAGGTTATTATTATCTTATTTGCTTAATACGAAAAGAAAAATGCAAGCAAAGAAACGAAAAAACAAAGTGCAGGAATCGAATTCGACTCTCATCCATCCCGATCATGTAATGACTATCCTCAACCACGATCCAAGGCCGTTTCCATTCGTTGCTGATGATGACTGCTCCTGTTCCACCACTACAGCTCGGTTTCCCACATACTGCTGCACTTGGTTGTTTTTGACCTATTTCTCGATCAAATCGCGTAGATGTCTGTAGTATTTGTGCTATGCCCATCCAACTCATGGAATAGGCAATATTTTCTAGACGTCCTTTCAGGTCTGTAGGCTCTCTCCTTACCGGTTTCTGATTGGGTATCTATCCCCTAGTATCCAGATAAATCTGCCCCAAGGCCTCATTCAAATCTGTATAAGAAGAGAATTTCGGTTCCCTTCTTTGCCACTTTGATCCTTCAAATCCATCATCCATCTTCCATTTTCCTTTGTCTCTGCTGGATCTTTCTCCGAGAAGTCCTCTACTATTCACAACATTAATCTCTTCGTCTTCAACTTCAGCGTCTTCCAGATGCAGATGCCTTTCAGCTTCATGATAAAATTCTACGAGGTCCATTGGTGGATCTTACTCCAAAGCAACCTTAAAATCTGTCTTACTAGGCACTCTAGTAACTACCGCCATCACAACCATTGATGGATCCGGCCTATCTACCATAGCAGCCGTCGCATTAAATCTCATCAAAAAACTCCTGAAGGACTCTCCGGCCCTCTGCTTCACACTCGACAATGTCACTATGTTCTCAGATCATGAGATATAGACCCAAAACCGTTTCATAAATCTATTCACTAACTCGGTCCACGTGCTTATGGAACCGTTTTCCAGCTGCATAAACTATAATGCTACCAAATCCATCAAATACGACGGGAAGCACCATCCTATTACCTCTTCAGATGCACCCAACACCTCCATGTGTCGGATGTACCTCATCAAATGAACTTTCGGATTCGTCTTTTTGTTATATGTTTCCATCACTGTTAGCTTATAATTATGCGAATTCCTAGCATACTGAATGTTTGGAGTGAATGGACTCATGCTCACATCTTCCAGGTTTCAATTGGGCAATCTACCTCTCATTGCTCATCTCACTATCTCGACAAGTCCATCATCGTCATTCAAAGGAATTCTCAAATTAGCATTCTCAACTTGCCCTCCGTTTCCATGAGGAAACTCTAGCATGCACTCCTCTGGTCGTGCATCCATATTCCAACTCACGTTCAAATGCTCAGCTGCATTCCCTAGATATGGACTATCTCTTCCTAAGCCATCTTGGGGCATGCCCTATTATTCTTATAGATTGGTACCGATTAGCGCTTGTGGATTGGTACCAATTCGTGCAACTTATGCAGGGTTCACTCCATTTTATCCCACTCGGCTCCTAGGTGCATTCGCTTCAGCTTTTGGTCTTTGGTTCTGATTTGCTGCAACTCCAACTATTCTTACTTGCCCCATTCTCCTGAAGATATTCTCCATTATCCCTTCCCGACGAGCAATCACCTTTCCTGCAATCCATTCATCACGGTTTCCATCTTATCCCTGGATATATAGATGGATGGGGGTTGGCTCTTGAGGATGCCTCTTAGCTACCCCTTATTGATTGCCTCCAACAATGGTCTTCATAATTGATTTTCTTATCATTTTGAATCTTTTGAAATCTTAAATCAATGAATTTAAGTGTTTCTCGGTGAAAGCACCAAAAATCTGAACCAAAAACGGCACAAACACCCAAATGAGCATAGTATAGAGCAAAAAGTGAGGAAAAGTAAAGTAATAAGAGCAAGAAAAGAACACTTAGCGTCTTATAGTAGTTCGGCTAATCTTGGCCTACATCCACTTAACTTTGTTGAGGGTTTATAGTTTTGTTTACACTTCTGTTCTTACAGATCAGAATAAATCCATGGGAGTACAAGAGAATTATTGTAACAACCAGTATATTTAACGATAATATATTTAATAGTTAATTTAAATATTAAGTCCTTATTGAATTGGAAGTATAAAATGTGACTTTTCATAACGGTCGAATTAGGACTTTAGGCCACTTCCGCTGAGTCCGGATCAGTGTTCCGAATCAAAATGAGTATAAGCATCGATATATTTCAACCAACGAATTTTTAGCTATTAGCCTGCATTCAATTCATAAACTGGTGCGAAAAGCTCACTTTTTATATGATGGAATTAGGTCCCGAAACCTTTACCATTGAGTCCGGAATGGCATCCAGAATTTGGATGAGCATAAGGTTCGATATGTATGGAGTTCGGAATTTTCGGGGATGAATAGTGCAAATGAATAGAGTTTGGGCTAAGCCCATAATTTTCCTTTAAGAGGCTAACCCTTCCATTATTTCATTCCACTTTTCATTTTCACGTTACTTTCTTCTTCCTCTCCTCTAATTTTTCCCTAATCTTCTTTTAATCCCACCATAATCCCCTAGCCCTAACTCCTCAAAATAAAATTTCTAAATTCAAATAAAAATCACCGTAAATCATCTCATCCTATTCTCTACAAAACTCATAAAGGAATTAGCTTGAGTTAGGGTTTGGTTGTACATTTCAAAATTTAAAGAAGGGAAAAGCTTCGGTTTTGGTGATTAGAACATGATTTGGGGAAAAACAAAGTTAGTAAGCCCTAATTTTGATTAAGGGCTAAGTAATTGGTTTTGGGGTGATATTGTGATAGACTAGAGATTAATTGCATGTGATAATTGGGTGCATGCTATTAGTTAGTAAGAATTAAACTATTTGAAATGATTTTGAAAAGAGTTAGAAAGCTAATTTAGTTAGTTTCAAACTGTACACTTATTATTAAAGTGATTAAAGGGCTAATAAAGCTAAATTGATATTTATAAACATTGGTTAAGTTGAAGAATGGTTTTCATAAGCAAAAATGTATTTTATAAAATAATAGGATGTTTTATAAAATAACAAATGAAGTTTAATTAGTATTTATAAAATGGTTGATTTGCTCATTGGATATACGTGTGTATACGTGCATGAGCGGATATATATATACATGTATTCGGAGTTAAGCAACGATCGAAACAACTTTAGTGTTGTAGCTAGAGTTGGGATGAGAATTGTGTTTGTAAGAAGTGAATATTGGTGTAATAGATTGTATATACATATGGGAATGTCCGTATGTATATATGGTCATGTTAAGAGCGATCTCATATAGCCATAGCAATCACTGGGTGCGCTAAGTTGCATGGGAAATTATAGGGTCGAGTGATCACCCCAGTGAAGCTCAAATGTATTTGTCTTGTGATGTGTATGGTTAAGTATACGTGTGTGCTTAGGCGTGCACAAATGAGTGCATCGACACACGTATGGGCTACGCACAAGGTCGGGTATGTCGTTTTGGCGTGTTAGAGGAAGCTGGGTCGCTGAAATCGCCCGTAGAACTCTACTCGTGCAATGAGTGGATTTTGGTATCGAAACTGGTTTTCAATTACTTATGGAATTCACCAAAACGTCAACAAATGAACCTCGGTAGATGTCCGATGGGATGGAGGCAGGCTCTAGTAGAAAAGCGACTCATCGAGCGAAGCGTATAAGGAAATAACGCTCGAATTGGCATCTGTTCGGGGAAATAGCATGCGAACAGCCAGTTTAGTCAACTGACCTGGTCCATTCAGTTGACTGGTTTTGAGGAAAAAGTCCATCTCGGCCCTGGTTCAGTCGATTGAATGGCCCTTTAGTTGGCTGACCTACTGTGTTGTGCAAACTTCAAAACGTGATAACTTTTGCATATGAAGTCGAATTGAGGTGATGTTTGAACCATTGTTAACCATTTCTTGAAAGCTACAACTTGAAAATTTTTTGTGGGTTTTTGAGTACTTTGATTTTGGGGCCCATACGAGACCCACCCCGGCACATATTCCAAAACCGTAGATTTTGAGGTAGACTAGAAGGGTATATCTGAGGAGTACTATGACATTGAGGTCATGCGTTCCCTTTGGAATTCAATTTGGATTAGTATGGGGTTTCTTTAGAGTTTTTGGTGGGTTTTTAGGCCATGGCGATTGGAGACTTGCGTGGTGTTTCTATACGTTATATACGAAGTGAGTCCGTACTCTAAGGATTCGACCTTGAAGTAATATACGATTTGTCGGTGTTGACTTATTGTGACCTACCCAAGAGCATGGACTTATGTGACCTACCCAAGAGCATGGACTTATGTGACCTACCTAGGTATCAACCTTGTTGTAGTGTACCTAGAGTGTTGTTGATGGCTATGACACACTCGACAAGGTCTTAGAGGGATCGTAAATAGATTTATCTTGTTGTGATCGCTTGAATGTTTTTGGTTCCTACATTCGTAATCTTACGAATGTTTGGTTTTAGCAGTAGTGACCATATGCGTTATGGCATACCTATTTGGTCTTAGTAGTAGCGACCATATGTGTTGAGGCGTATCATACCGATATTAGCAGTAGTGATCGTTGTTTTTCGATCACGATTTGATCATAGTATATTTGTACTATATTATTAGTAGTTTTGAGCTAGTGTAGTGCAGTAGAAGATATTGTGCTAACTTGTTGTTACAGGAGAAGAGTGGGTTATGGTATTGTAACATCCCCATACTTGGAGGTCCAAAACTAACGGCTACAGATGCTTTAGTCATCCATAGTTATTAATCCTCGATGACCAAATATGACGATATTAGATACATTGATACACAGAAACACAAGAATATGAAAAAAAATTAAGCAGTAAACAAATTCCACACTCCATTTCAAAATATTCCAAATTAATTACATAATCCTAGTTCGCAGACCACGTTCAGATAACATATAATTATTACAAAATACGCTAAGAGCGACATATGAAGATGCCCCCGTCGTTGATCATAGTATATAAATAGACAGGAAACTAAATTTGCCTTTATAAACAAAACATACAGCAGAAATAAAAGAACTCTAATAACAAGCTTGCCTCATGCACGTCCTCGAAAGCTTTATTCGTCTAAAAGAACACCTGGAAACCTTAACTCTCAACCTACTTAAAATCAATTGAGTACTTGAGAGTTTAAGGGGAAAACAAAAACTTCAAGTCAGACATAAAGCCTGGTATGAATAATAATTTACCATCTCAAACCATCTAGATATCTACTGAGACCACGCCGCTTAGCGGAACGAGTTTTCCCTCACTAGTATCCTAAAACATTTATAAAACCATATACTGTGATCCTGCATCCACAATGGTTAAAACATAGTATTTCAAAAACATTATAATGATATGCAAAACAAGTAAATCAAATCTGGATTACCCATCCCCATTCATTCTGACTATCTATCTCAATTATAGTTTCCGGGATTACTATTAACCTGTTAAATGTTTATGGACTACTGTCCAATATCATAGTTTTCATGGGATCACTAAGAACCTATTGGTAACTCCAATATCATATCTCTTATCCTAGTTTTCATTGGCTAACTAGGAACCTATTGACTAACTGTCAATATCTTAATCCAGATATAGTTTTCGTGGGCTAACTACAAACCTATTGGCCCCTGCCAGTATAAAATCATAGTTTTTATGGGCTAACTATGAACCTATTGGCCCCTGCCAATACCTAATTAAGATTTTAACATTTCTTAAGTTATATTCACTACTGGGTCAACCTAACAGTTTATTCTGCCCCTTCCTCAAGGTACTGTTATGGATTAATTATAATGTTAATAAGTATATGAAAAGGTGCTTCTAAAATCTTTAGTTATGCCATGGTATTTCCTTTTTAAAAGTGAGAGTGGGTTATTTGTTTTGAAACTTTAAAACATCACCTTCGAAACCTCTGGATAACCTCCTTCGAAAGCACAAACTTCTTTTCAAAACATAATAAACATACCTTTTGAAGTCCTTGTTAAATATTCACTTTCGAAACCAATGGTACCTTTTAATGATATCAAAATATTCTTTAGAACATAACTTTGAAACAAATAAAGTACCCTTTCGAAAGCTTTGGGTTTACTCTTTAAAAACATTCTTTGGATCAAAATGATTATATACGAAAGCCCCTCTTCCAAAACAAATTATAAAATTGTTTTGAGGAAAAAGTTGATGGTGTCAGAACCATCTAGTCGAAAGCAACCAACTTTTTAAATTAAAACATCAAAGGATAGAGTCGAAACCCCCTTTCGACTCCATTGCCTTCGAAACCCACAACCCTTCGAAAGCACCTAGGAAAAGGCTATGTTTAAGTTAAAACAAAGAGAACCCTTCGACAACATAGATGGCTTCAATACAGTCGAAAGGAGAAAATTTGCGGTTGGGTGTCGACTTGGTCGAAACCAATCCTTTCAAAAGCTCTTATTTAAGGAGAAAGGCACCCCTTCGAAAGCAATTTATAAAGTCCCATTCGAAAGCATGACTTTCAACTATGTCGAAAGCTTTAAGTAAAACAAGGCAGGAATTTAACTTTAGAAAACAAACTTAGGTTTCGACTCTATAGGGTATTGACTCAGTCGAAAGCCCTTCAAAAACTATGCAGGCGCTTATCTTTTTAAAAGTGAACCTTGGTTTTGACCCTGATGAAAGCATTGCTTTCGACACCCTACCTTACGCTACTTACCAATTCACTTCGTACCAATATCCTTGATGCCATGTTAATTGGTTTCGACTATGAGGGTTTCGATTGGGATGGTTTCGACCGAGATGGAGCGGAGGTAAATGAGTTCAAGGGTACTTCCGAAAGAGTTAGAATTACCTTTTTCTGAAAACGTTGATTTATAGCTGAATATGGCCATTACTTTATAACTAACATGTCAGTTGTAACTCCATGATTAGCTACTTTAATACTTTTCAAATACTTTACCATTAAACCGCCGCATTTATAAAATATTAAGCTGAATAAATATAAAAGTTAAGCCTTTCCATTTACAAAATCCAGTATTTGCAGATAAGTCCTTCTCTTCAAATAATTTATTTCCCCTAGTAAATCAATTGGGAAAAATCCCCAAAAATCACAAATATTCAATTTTATCATGCAATCAAACATATTAAAATTTCAGACCCAATTCTTCCTGAAATACTCGAAATAAATTTTAAATCCAATTATATCATATTTTCCTTTAGAAATTCATAACAAATTTTCTATAGCTTGGAAAATTATGAAAATCAAAACCCATCTCCAAAATCATGTATTATTTAACATAAAATTTTTCCATAGCATTCTAAAATTATAAACTCTCGGTTTTACCCTAAAACCGTGCTAATTCATATACAATTGAATTAAAATAAATCAACCATAGTATAACTCAAGCATATCACCAACCATAGCATCATGAAAACGAATTTAATCGTAAATCCAAAAACATATTTATACATAGAATAAAATAGAGATGGTACAAAATTATTATTCACCTTAAGTATGATAAGGAATTTGAGATTTGTTGTTGATTAATCCTTTCCAACTTTGATCCTTAGCTTTAGACTGAATTTTTCTTGTTTCCTCTTTGTTAATGGCCGGCTATATTTTAGTTTTTGATCTGCGTTTGTGAATGTGAGAAATGAAACGTGAATGGGCAAGAATGAGAAGTGTATAGCCATGTAAAATAAAATGGCTATTTACTAATATGCATATGTGTAAACTAATTAACCTTTAAACCAATTTAAAGCCTATTTATTTAACTATTAAGCACGACCCTTTATATAATTTATTCAAATCTCAATCCTCTTATCATCATTATTCTATTTAATTTATCTAATTAAATTTCTTGAATAATGTTATAAAAAATTAGGGATGGTACAGGCTCCCCCCTTAAAGAATTTTGTCCTCGAAATTTAGTAAGAACTAAATACTAAACACAGCAATAATCTGTAACAACTCCTAACAACCATACTAGTCTAACTGACTAGCAACTATCTATATAAATCTAACATAGACATACCTTCAAAGTAGATCGAGATAAGTATCTCTAATCCTGTCCTCTGTCTCCCAAGTAAGTCCTTCTCGTTGTCGCTCCATTGAACTTTCACCAACCTGACTATCTTATTCCTTAATCTTTTCTCATCTCTAGCTACAACCCAAACTGGTTGTCTAACAAAAGTCAAATAAGGCTCTACTACTAAGTCTTCCAACCTTGTTGGAGGAATAGTAGTCACTGGATCATGCACATACTTGCGAAGATGAGATACATGAAATACATTATGGACACCTGCCATACTACTCGGAAACTCTACTCTGTATGCGAGCTTTCCAATCCTCTCTGTAATCAAGAATGGACCTATATATCTTGGGGCTAACTTCCCTGACTTTCCAAATTGCACCACACCCTTCATAGGTGATACCTTAATGAAAACCTTATCTCCAACCGAGAATTCTAGGTCATTACGCCTCTTATCCACGTAACTCTTCTGTCTTGACTGAGCTTCCTTCATCCTTCCTCGGATTAACTCAATCTTCTCGGATGCCTCTCTAACCAAATCTGGACCTAAGACTAATCTGTCTCCAGTCTCCAACCAACATGCTGGTGATTTGCAGGGTCTTCCATACAAAGCCTCAAAAGGCGCTATTCATATACTAGTCTGATAACTATTATTATAGAAAAACTCAACCAAATGTATGTGATCCTCCTAAGATCCACCAAAGTCCAATACACAAGCTCTCGGTTGATCCTCGAGTACTTTGTTGACTCTCTCTGTTTACCCATCTATCTGAGGGTGATACGCAGTACTCATATTAAGCTTGGTACCCTTCACTTCCTGTAGACTCTTCCAGAATTCACTAGTGAACAAAGCATCTCTGTCACTGACTATACTATTAGGAACTCCATGCAGTCTATCTATGTTCTTCAGGAATAACTTAGCTAAAACAGGTGCCATTCTGGTTGACTTCACTAGAATGAAATGGACACTCTTGGTCAATCTGTCCACTATAACCCATATACTTTCATTACCTTTATTTGACCTTGGCAACCCATCTATAAAATCCATAGATATCGAATCCCATTTCCAAACTAAAATCTCCAAAGGCTGAAGCAACCCACTCGGTTTCTGATGTTTAGCTTTCACTTGTTGACAATTTTCACACTGCTTAACCCACAAGCTAACATCCCTTTTCATGCCTTCCTAATAGAATCTCCTCTTCATATCCTGATACATCTTGGTCCCTCCAGGATGAATCGTAAACTTGGACCGATGACATTCTCCAAGAATTACTTTCCTTAAGTCCTCCACATTCGAAACACACAACCGTCCCTTCTTCTCAACCATCCTCTCTGGTCAAGCCTAAAATCCTTTAGATCATCGATCTCAGTTCCAACCTCAAGCCTTCTAATTTTCTCAGCCAACACCGGATCCTCCTTCTGCTTAGAAGCAATTTTCTCAATCAATACCTGTTGAACTTCTAAATAAGACAACCTAGCGGAACTCTGACTAGAACTAGTAGTCGATCTTAACTGCACATCGCAACTGACTAAAGCTTCTAAATCCTTCCACTTCGAGAATGTAGCTAACACCACATTCTGATGTTTTCTGCTAAGAGCATCAACCACTCTATTACCTTTCCTCGGTGTATACTCTATCCAAAATCATAAGCAACCAAAAACTCCAGCCATCTCTACTGCCTCATATTCAATTCCTTCTAATAGAATAAATACCATAAAGACTTACGATCGGTATAAAGTTCAAACCTCTAGGAAATCATGTCTCCAAATTTTCAATGTGAAGATCACAACTGCCAATTCCAAATCATGAGTAGGATATCTAACTTCATGCTGTCTAAGCTGCATAGATGCGTAGGCAATGACTTTACCATTCTACATCAACACTGCTCCTAATCCAGTTCCACATGCATCAGTATACACCACCAATCCTTGGTTTCCATCTGGAACTACTAACACATGTGCATTGGTTAACAAATGCTTTAACTTAAGAAATGCTTCCTCCCATTTGCTAGACCAAAAAAATCTCACTTCCTTCCTAGTTAGCTTAGTTAAGGTTGCTGCTATCCGTGAGAAATCCTTAATGAATCTCCGGTAGTAGCCAGCAAGTCCAATAAAACTCCTGATCTCAGTCACCGTCTCCAGTCTCTTCCAATTATTCACGGCTTCGGTCTTTTCTAGATCAACCGACAATCCTTTCTCAGAAACCATGTGACCAAGAAATTTTACCTCTTTCTTCCAGAAATGACACTTGGTAAACTTTGCCTTTAGCTGATTCTGCCTCAGCATCTCAAGTACCACTTTAAGATGAACTTCATGCTCTCTCTCGTCCCTAGAGTAGACTAGAATGTCATCTATAAACACCAACACAAACCTATCCAAATACTCTTGGAAAACTCGGTTCTTCAAATCCACAAAGAAAGCATGTGCATTCGTTAATCCAAGTGGCATCACCAACCACTCATATGAATTATACCTAGTTTGAAATGCTGTCAAAGGAATACTGTCCTCCGCCACTCTTAACTGATGGAAAAATGTCACCAAGTCTAACTAGGAAAACACTCTGGCTCCACTCAACTGATCAAACAGATCATATATTCTTGGAAAAGGGTACTTATTCTTAATTGTCCTTTCGTTCAACTTACGATAGTCGATACTCATCCTTAACGACCCATCTGGTTTCTTTACCAACACCGCGGCTGCTCCCTAAGGTGAACTGCTTGGTCTAATAAAACTCCTTCCTTCTAGATCCACTAGATGCACCTTCAATTCCTTCATCTTAGGTGGTGTCATCCTACTAGGTGGTCTACTCACAGGTTCAGCTCCTACCATAAGATCTATTCTAAACTCAACAGCTCTTTTCGGGGGTAGTCCAGTGACTAGCTCAACAAATCTCTTGCTACCCGAACCTGAGTTAACCCATTTCCTACCTCCAAAGAATTAAGCATAGCACTAACACTCCGGTCATTATTCTCTACTGAGAATATCACTCGGTTATGACTATCAGGGCATCTCAGTGATATTTCCCTATCCTAGCAAAATATTCTAGCCTCATACCTACCCAACCAATCCTTACCCAAAATGATTCTGATATATACGAAATCAATAACATACAAATTGCAGGTAAACTTATGACCTAATAAGTCAAGTTCTAACTGGTCACATCTTAAGCCTAGAGTTGCGTACCCTCCTATTAGATTCGCAACCCTTAAGGAAGTAACAAGGTAGATGGGTTCTAAACATAAGCTATCAACCAAACACTGATATATAAATGAATGTGATGCACCGTTATAAAAAAGCACTCTAATTGGAATACTTTGAATCAAAAGCATACCTTCCATCACAGTCTTTCCTTTATCAGCTGCGGTAGGCCTAGCTGGTCCTATAGCAAAAACTTTTCCTTTGTCCTCTCTAACTGGCTCTGGACACTGATTCTTGTAATGCCCAACTTGATCATAGTTAAAGCACTTCACATTCTTCTTGGTTGCAGCTTTCTTTCCATTTCCTGACTGGCATTTATTCGCAAAGTGACGCTTCTTGTTACACTTATAGCAAACTACCTCAGCCTTTGACTTCTTAGCAGTATCTCCCTTCTAGGCTCCCTTCTTTTTAAAGAACTTCCCTTTCTTCCCCTGAGAACCCTGAGTTTCTACTGACTTCTCTTTAGCAAACTCAGCAAGTAACTCCTCATGGTGAATGGCCATCTCCACCACTATATTACCAGGATCACGGACATGTGTCATGGTCATTCTAGCAAGCTCGGGCCTCTATCCCCGAATGAACCTCTCATTCCTTTTAATGTCAGTATCTATAACAACATATCTATATCGAAACAGCTCTTCAAACTTAGAAGCATACTCGACTACTGACATCTCTCCTTCCACTAAATCCATAAACTTCCTCATCAGTTCAGACTTAGCAAACTCAGATACAAACTTCTACTCAAATCTCGTTTTAAAATCAGCCCAAGTTAACTGCTCTTCCATAACCCCGGCAGTGACACTATTCCACCAATGTAGTGCTGACTCCTGCAACTGTCTAGAGGCCAACCTTCTCTTTTCCCTATCATTCAGTCCCAAATCAGTAAATATACGCTCACAATGCAACAACAAATTCTGAACCTCTATGACACTCTCTGTTCCCAAGAATGGCTTCCCACCCAAACTGGTGTAATCTCTACTCAGCAAAGCATAATTATTCCCAACTGGAGCCATAGGATTAGCTCCTCCTACATTTCCAGCAACACTAACAGCAGCTCTTGCTTGCATCAAACCAACAAAGAACTGATATATCGCCCCCATATCTACGGGTGGATTTCCAGCACTCACATTGGCATCAGCATTTTGATTACTCGCATTAGCCTGTCGATCGGGTTCCTCTTGTTAGTGGGTCGAGCATTTCCATTAGTTGTGGTGCTTCCTACACCGAGATTTCCTCTTCCGTTTCCTGCTTCCATATCTCCTTTCTCGTAAATCTGCATACGAGCCACAATAAGATACATAAGAATAGTCTAAGAGAGCCGGGAATACGTACTTATATATATAACTATATATATATACATATATATATATATATATATATCAAATACAAGTACGTTACTATAGCATTAACCCAAACCCCAATCTTAATATCTGATTTATTGGATTATGTTTGGAAAATCCTTTTTGGTTTAAGTTTCTTTTAAAGTTTCATAAACCTATGCTTTGATACCAACTTGTAACCTCCCCCCTACTTAGAGGCCTAAAACTAATGGCTACAGATGCTGCAGACATCCATAGTTATTAATCCTCGGCGACCAAATACGGCGATATTGATACATTGATACACAAAAACACAAGAATATGGAAAAAAATTAAATAGTAAACAAATTCCACATTCCATTTCAAAATATTCGAAATTAATTACATAATCCTAGTTCGCAGACCACGTTCAGATAACATATAATTATTACAAAATACGTCAAGAGCGACATATGAAGATGCCTCCTTAGTTGATCAGAGTATATAAATAAACAGGAAACCAAATTTGCCTTTACAAACAAAACATACAGCGGAAATAAAAGAACTCTAATAACAAGCTTGCCTCATGCACGTCCTCGGAAGCTTTATTCGTCTAAAAGAACACCTGGAAACCTTAACTCTCAACCTACTCAAAATCAATCGAGTACCCGAGTGTTTAAGGTGAAAACAAAAACTTCGAGTTAGACATAAAGCCTGGTATGAATAATAATTTACCATCTCAAAACATCTAGATAATTAGTGAGACCACGCCGCTTAGCGGAACGAGTTTTCCCTTACTAGTATCCTAAAACATTTATAAAACCATATACTGTGCTCCTGCATCCACAATGGTTAAAACATAGTATTTCAAAAACATTATAATGATATGCAAAACAAGTAAATCAAATATGGATTACCCATCCCCATTTATTCTGACTATCTGTCTCAATTATAGTTTCTAGGATTACTATTAACCTGTTAAATGTTTATGGGCTATCTGTCCAATATCATAGTTTTCGTGGGATCACTAAGAACCTATTGGTAACTCCAATATCATATCTCTTATCCTAGTTTTCATGGGCTAACTAGGAACCAGTGACTAACTGTCAATCTTAATCCAGATATAGTTTCCATGGGCTAACTACAAACCTACTGGCCCCTGTCAGTATCAAATCATAGTTTTCATGGGCTGACTATGAACCTATTGGCCCCTGCCAATATCTTTAATTAAGATTTTAACATTTCTTAAGTTATATTCACTACTGGGTCAACCTAACAGTTTATTCTGCCCTTCCATAAGGTACTGTTATGGTTTAATTATAATGTTAATAAGTATATGAAAAAGTAATGCTTCTAAAATCTTTAGTTATGCCATGGTATTTCCTTGTTAAAAGTGGGAGTGGGTTATTTGTTTTGAAACTTTAAAACATCACCTTCGAAACCTCTGGATAACCTCCTTCGAAAGCACACTCTTCTTTTCAAAACCTAATAAACATACCTTTCGAAGTCCTTGTTAAATATTCACTTTCAAAACAAATGGTACCTTTTGATGGTATTAAAATATTCTTTAAAACATAACTTCGAAACAAATAAAGTACCCTTTCGAAAGCATTGGTTTTTACTCTTTAAAAACATTCTTTGGTTCAAAATGATTATATATGAAAGTACCTACTTCGAAACCAATTATAAATCTATTTTGGGGAAAAAGTTGACGGTGTCAAAACCGTCTAGTCGAACGCAACCACCTTTTTAAATTAAAACATCGAAGGATGGAGTGGAAACCCCCTTTCGACTCCATTGCCTTCGAAACCCCCAACCCTTCGAAAGCACTTAGAAAAAAGGCTATGTTTAAGTTAAAACAAAGAGAACCCTTCGACGACGTAGATGGCTTTAATATAGTCGAAAGCAAAAAATTTGCGGCTAGGTTTCGACTTGGTCGAAACCAATCCTTTCAAAAGCTCTTATTTAAGGAAAAAGTCATAAGGTTTTTTGTTAGAAGTTATCAAACAATATACATAAATTCTTGTAAAATTTGTGTTTCACTAAAAATGAAGTATACCGACAATAGGTTCTTTCATGACATGCAAAAAGTACTTCTAAAAATCAAATGGTGGCATTCTTTTAAAATATGGCAGTTAGTTTTGGTACCCCTGGTCAAATCTAATGAAATGTTTTAAATACAAATGAGAGTGACAACAGATAGAAGAGTCGGACATTGAAGGGAAAAATAAGTTTCTTATAATCAAAGCAATATAATAAATTTTGATATTGGGTTAATACCTCTCCAGAATACTACTATTTTTAAGAAGTATTGGTTCCACAACTAACTAAAAGATAAAATTCAATTCCTAGACTCTAATTTTGCATATTTCA
Source organism: Allium fistulosum (assembly GCA_030737815.1). Classification (NCBI taxonomy): domain Eukaryota; kingdom Viridiplantae; phylum Streptophyta; class Magnoliopsida; order Asparagales; family Amaryllidaceae; genus Allium; species Allium fistulosum. The sequence goes on from CM060907.1 coordinate 1,051,861,875, forward strand.
TGGCAGTTGTGAAATTGATACACAACATAAATTTCTCTGTATAATTTTCTTTAAAACCATTTATAATCAAAATATAAATATAAAACTGCAAAAGGAACAAGGTTGTTTGGAAACCCTTTCAAATCGGAAGATATGATTTTGAGCTTGTTAGACAATTAATCAACACCTAAAAAACTACATGAAATAAATATGATGATAAAAATTTCCGAATGGAAACATAAAAAAAGTTGGTCTTTAGGAAAAACCTCAAGCAATCAGCACCAAAACAAACGAGTGAAGAAGAACCAAAAGAAGACTCTTGTATAAAACTAGGAAGAATTAATGGTAAAAATAGAAACAATGGCATGGCAAAGCACGCGAATTTGGTAAAACCTTAACCATCACAAACTCATGATGAGAAGATCAAATTAAAAGTGGATAACCAAAAAATATACCTATCGATTAAAACATTATGAAAAACTGTAGAAAATTACCAGCTTTTTGTAATAATAAAACATGAAAGGACCCAAAAATTCTTTTCACCTCTGCAAAATTACATCGCCTGCCATTCCATGTTAGGGGCGAGGCCAGTGATCGAACGGAGGAAGAGTGAGTGATGCCGTTGCAGATCCGAATCCACATCGGGTTATGTAGCGGTGGATATCCAATTTGGAATTGGAGCTTCGACAATGCTAGAGGTATCTCGACCTAAATCCTAACATCATGATAAGTTGGAGAAAAAAGTGAGCTTCGATGTTGATCCACACAAGGGCCGCATTTTCTTTACACTATTTGCTATGGTTATACATATAACAGACGCAAATAGCCTTATTTGCATATGCATTTGCTACGGTTGTAGAGAACGATCATCACAAATTTTTTTTTATTTTCTAATGCTTTTCATAGATCAATTGCTACGATTTTTAAGGAAGAACCGACGTAAATGATACTATTTGTTTCGGTTTCTAACTCAACCGACGCAAATAAGGTGACTCAACATGCAGATTGTGTACTATGTATCTCGTTGTGATGGTTCTCCTCTGAGAGAATGCCCATGAGATACCGTTTAGGTAATAATAGTGAAAAGCAATAAAAACTCCAATTGAAGCATAATGTCCATGTTACAAGGAAGATCGAGCTTGTTAGAGAAAGAAAAGTTGGCTTAGTATGTCACTCCTGTGGCATATGGGAGGCATTTCACTATTTAATGTCATTAAGATAAAGTGAAGTGTAAATGCTTCATTTGCGATCGGCTTGATCACTTGAAGAAGGACTGTCCTACATTTTCGAAGGGAGTGTAAGTGATGATGACTTGTGCCTCTTAGGCATTACTGGGTCCTAATGGGTTTACGACTCAAGAAAATCGGAAGGAGCTTATGTAGTGAGGTATGCTCTATTTTTGGAAACTCACTTCTGTTCCATCTGACACTTGAGTTGTATATTTTATCTGTTGCTAGTTACTCGGTAAACAGACTAAACTTGACATATTTCATAATAGGTAAATCCTTTAGTAGAGATAAACCTTATATGTGTCACCTTAGTTGCAAAGCTGAGGTGAAGAGATCAAAGTGTTACCATTCGAACTTGATACACGAGCTTTCAAGTTGAGTGGATTCGATCAATGAATTATGACTTGGATTTATATCTAGGTAGAGTTCGGTGGATGCCCACTAATGAGCAGAGACTGAGCGAATGACATATTGGCGTTTGTCTAGAGTCGTTCATGTTGTAACTTTTTTCCTTTGTGTTAGTAAACCTCAGGTGATGGGGGTAATCCTATATGCCAAAAGGGATATTTTCTAAAAATTGGTTCAGTCACGTACAAGTTCTTAACCTGTAGTTCGAGCATAGATTTTTTGGGTGATTTACACCAATTTGGATAGAGTTTTTCACTTAATTCTGATAGACGAGCATTTGAGTCAGATTTTTGAGAAGACTAGGAAATTTCCGAAGCACGACCTTAGTCATGCAAGGAGATTTCTTTAGTTGGATCAACGAACTGGATGAGTGTTCGCACGGATAGAGTCAGGTGGCCGACCCTAATTTAACAAAGGAATCCTGCGAGCAAACGAAGTGTTAGAATGGGTGTCGTGTCATTTGGAAATATCTTTAGAAATTATAAAATTTTAGAATAATATAATAATTATTGCGTGGGATAGTTCGATGAATGAATTTTCGACTAGTTTTTGGCAATTCGGATAATCTTCTAAGTGACGAGATGGTGCTTGCCTAGGCGAGCATCGTAGTGCACTTAGTATTCTATCCTTATTAACATTATGCAGTTGATCTGAGTTTAAACCCGAGCAGACCCTGGCAATTGTAAATCTTCATTTAATGATGATTTAATTAGTATAATTTTCTATTCTGGAGAATGAGTTTTGTTCGGAAGAAAAGGAAAGTAGAAGCATTGATTGCTGGATTTATTCGAGATCTTGGAGACTCAATGATCCTGCATATCATATAGGTTTTCCTCTTTGTAGCCGAGAGGTATAGTAGTCGTTTGTGTGTTTTATTTATGAAAGGAGTTGCATCACTTAGACATTTATTCCTTTTGAATGACGGAAGGACTCATTCGAGTATATAGTTCAACATGCGCGTTTGACTCTTGATGGTTATCGGGCATGTTGGTGTAGACTCTTTTAAATATTTAATTATTTTGTTTTTTTCTATTGCTTATTGTTTGTTATTGTTTGTTGCTTGCTGTTGTTGCTACTACTTGTGTTTGCTAGCTATTGTTTGCTGCTTGCTATTGTTTGCTGCTACTATTGCTACTGTTTGATATTGTTTATTATTGTTGTTTGACTTTGATGTTGGATGATTTTATCGTTATTGATTGCTTATTTGCATGTTTAATAATTTGTATGCTAGCTATTATTGTCGATTGTCATTGATTGATTAGGGGTTAATTATATTAGATAATTAAGTGCATGTCATTTGATTGGCAATGATATATTCCTACCTTATGGGGTTTAATCCTGGGTATGTATTGTTATATAAATTGTATCGATCTTATATTAGTGATTGTACATCGTATCGGTCTTATATTAGTGACCATGTACAATATTGATCTTATATTAGTGATCATACATTGTATTGGCCTTGTATTAGTGGTCGTGTAGATCGTTGGCCTTATATTAGTTGCCATGCCTATTATTGGATCGAGATAAAAGTCTGAGTACGTTAGTGTACTGGCCCTATTTATTTAGAATCGTTGGATCGTGATAAGTGTCTGTTGTTGTGTATATGCCAGTAATGAAGGGTATCGATTTGTATTTATTAGCTAACTGGAATAGATCACATATCATCCATGCCTACTATGGGGCGAGATAGGATCTATACGAGTCCACTGCCATTTGATGTGACTCGAAGTCAGTGGTATATTTTGAGACTGACTCACTTGAGCTTACTCTGTAATTGTTGTGTATGACTATAGTAGTACCGGTTACTACACTGAGGTTATACATGTTTGAATTCTGTGTTTGAGCAATCCTCTTAGTATAGTACAATTAGGTACTTAAGGGCTGAGGTATAGCTAATTAAATGTTTATTTGCTTAGATTGGCGTTCAAGTAGTGAGAAGCTTTCTTAAAACAGGGTATGAATTTTTTGGGAATGTGGAATGACATAGGTCATTGCATATTTCCTAGTTGTGATGCATTCTAATTTGTGAGTTCCGTAGTGCTAATTGCATAAGGAAAGGTACTGTTGGAATTTTCCGAAGCTGAGATTCGAGAAGTTTGGTCATTCCTGTTACTTTCTCATACTCATGTGAATTTCAAGGACGAAATCCTTTTAAGGAGGAGAGATTGTAACAACCCGCATATTTAATGATAATATATTTAAATAGTTAATTTAAATATTAAGTCGTTATCGAACTGGAAGTCTAAAATGCGAATTTTGCATACAATCAAATTAGGACATGAGACCACTTCCGTTGAGTCCGGATCGATGTTGCGAATCAAAATGAGTATAAGCTTCGATATATTTCGATCATTGAATTTTTACCTAGTAGTCTGCATTCGATTCGTAAATCAACCCAAAAAGGTAACTTTTGTATATGATGGAATTAGGTCTCGAAAGCTTTTCCATTGAGTCCGCAATGACATCCAGAATTTGGATGAGTATAAGGTTCGATATGTTTGGAGTTCAGAATTTTCGGGGATGGATAGTGCGGATGAAGAGAGTTTGGGCTAAGCCCATTACTTACTTTTAAGAGGCTAACCCTTCTCGTTATTTCATTCCACTTTTCGTTTCCATGCTACTTTCTTCTTCCTCTCCTCTAATTTTTCCATAATCTCCTCTTAATCCCACCTTAATCCCTTAGCCCTAACCGCTTAAAATAAAATTCCCGAATTCAAATAAAATCACCACAAATCATCTTATCCTATTCTCTACAAAACCCACGGAGGAATTAGCTTGAGTCGGGGTTTGGACGTACATTTTGAAATTTAAAGAAGGGAAAAGCTTCGGTTTTGGTGATTAGAACATGATTTGGGAAACAAGGTGAGTAAGATGATTCTGCTTATTATTGAAGTGTTAATCTTCATATTTTTGTTTATTGATAATTATAGAACCATAAACATTGATTTAGAGAATTCTATGTTATGGTTTAGACTTGTATTCATGTTATAAACATGTTTCCCTTAGCTAATTAATTATTTGAACCCTTAATTAACATGTTTTGAAAAGTTAGTAAGCCCTAATTTTGATTAAGGGCTAAGTAATTGGTTTTGGGATGATATTATGATATACTAGAGAATAATTGCATGTGATAATTGGGTGCATGCCATTAGTTAGTAATAATTAAACTATTTGAAATGGTTTTGAAAAGAGTTAGAGAGATAATTTAGTTAGTTTCAAACTCTACACTTATTATTAAAGTGATTAGAGGGTTAATGAAGCTAAATTGATGTTTATAAACATTGGTTAAGTTAAAGAATGGTTTTCATAAGCAAAAAAGTATTTCATAAAATAATAGGATGTTTTATAAAATAACAAACGAAGTTCAATTAGTATTTATGAAATGGTTGATTTGCTCACTGGATATCGTGTGTGTATATGTGCATGAGTGGGTATATGTATACCTATATTTGGAGTTAAGCAATGATCGAAACAACTCTAGTGTTATAGCTAGAGTTATGATGAGAGCTGTGTTTGTAATAGGTGAATATTGGTGTAATAGATTGTATATGCATATGGGAATGTCATTATGTGTATATGGTCATGTTAAGAGCAATCTCATGTAGCCATAGCAACCACCGGGTGCACTAAGTTGTGTGGGAAAGTACCAGGTCGAGTGATCGTCCCGGTGAAGCTCAAATGTATTTGTGTTGTGATGTGCATGGTTAAGTATATGTGTGTGCTAAGGCATGCACAAATGAGTGCATCGACACACGTATGGGCTACGCACAAGGTCGGGTATGTCGTTTTGGCATGTTAGAGGAAGCCAAGTCGCTGAAATCACCCACAGAACTCGACTCGTGCAAAGAGTGGATTTTGGTATCAAAATTGGTTTTCAATTACTTATGGAATTCACTTCCAAAATGTCAACAAATGGATCCTGGTAGATGTCTGATAGGATGAAGGCAGGCTCTAGTAGCAAGGCGACTCATCGGGCGAAGCGTCGGAGGAAACAACGCGCGAATTGGCATCCGTTCGGGGAATCTACTCCATGCCTAGGCTCACTGCCTGGAAACTGTCAGTCCAGTTGACTAACCTAGTCCATTTAGTCGACTGGTCGAGAGGAAAAAGTCAATCTTGGCCCTGGTTCAGTCGACTGAATGACCTTTTTGTCAGCTGACCTACTATGTGTTGTGCAAACTTCAAAACGCAATAACTTTTGCATACGAAGTCGGATTGAGGTGAGGTTTGGACCATTGTTCACCGATTTTGGAGGGATGCAACCTATTAAATTTTGGTGGGTTTTTGAGTAATTTTATTTTGGAGCTCACGTGAGACCCACCACTGCATGTATTCCAAAACTGTAGATTTTAAGGTAGACCGGGAGGGTATATCTGAGGAGTACTATGAAATTGAGGTCATACATTCCATTTGAAATGTGATTTGGGATAGTATGTGGTTTTATTAGAGTTGTCAGGTGGATTTTTAGGCCATGGCGATTGGAGCCCTGCGTGGCGATTCCATACATTATATACGGAGTGAGTTCGTACTCTAAAGTTTCGACTTTAGAGTAATATATGATTTGTTGGTATTGAATTGTTATTATACACCAAGGGTATGGACTTATGCGACCTACCTAAGGGTATGGACTTATGTGACATATCTAGGTATCGACCTTGTTGTAGTGTACCTAGATGTTGTTATGGCCATGACACACTCAACACGGTCTTAAAGGGACCGTGAATAGCTTTACCTTGTTGTGATTGCTTGGAAATTTTTGGATCCTACGTTCGTAATATTACGAACATTTCGTCCTAGCAGTAGTGACCATACGCGTTGTGGTGTACCTATTCGATCTTAGTAGTAGTGACCGTATGCGTTGAGGCATATCGTATCGATATTAGCAGTAGTGATCGTTGTTTTCGAACCACAGTTTGGTCATAGTATATTCGTACTATATTATTAGTAGTTTTGGTGTAAAGACCCGTATTTTTGATAATTAAAAATGTCTAATTAAATAAGACTTTGGAATTTAATATTATGAGAAATTAAAATTTATGATTTATTAATGAAAAAATTATTAGAATATAGTTTAATAATATTATTTGAATGTTATTGACAACTATTTTATTGTAATTTCAATCAATTGAAATAATTATAAGTTTAACAAGGAATAAAATTAAATGATGTATTAAAAAGAGAAATCATAGGTTATTTAATTTAATTGGTTTTAGCATGCAATAAGAAACCAATTATTTAGTACGTAAATTTATTAACCTTTTTTGTAAACAATAATTTATAAATGTGTTTAAATTACTAAGTTGTAACAATTGTTTATTTCTCATCTCATTATTTAATCCATTTTGGAATTAATTTGGTAATCAATGAGAAATTAATGTAATTGAAATCTTTTAAATAAAAGGAAAGAGAACATTAATTGTAATTAATGGACGCAATAATAGAAACATATGTTTAATTTAAAATAAAAGAGGAAGTTGAGGAAATAAAAAGGAAACATATGTTTTAATTGAAAAGGAAGAGTGATGTAATATAAAGGACATGTAAATCAAAATAAAAGGATATGTTGAAATTTAAAATATAATGAACTAGGATTTTATTAGAGCTGTAATTTAACATTGAAATTAATTTAATATTTAAATCTTGAATTTAACATGGAATATTTAATTTTAAAAAATTATTAATTCCTGTTAAATCAAGGATGATGATAGAAAACTTTTAATTGAGAATTTAAAAGTGATTTAATCCCTTTAATAATAATTTGTTTTAATTAACGTGTAAAAATAAATATAATTTGATTTCTAAAGCTAACTTCTATATACAATATTATTGAATTAGGGTTTGAAATTAGTCTCATTGAGTTTAAAAATATTAAAAACCTATATTTCGATATATGGGATGACCTATTTTCATTTTGGGAACGAAACGGGCTTTTCGGACCTTTGTTATCGATTTGGCCCAATCGATTTATATTCACATGTAAAATGTCATTTTGAAATGTAACATCCCGCCCTTTTGACCGCCCCTAGTCGGTAATTAAACCAACTTGAAACGTTCAAAATGACGGATTGTTATTTAGTTTATGTAATTTAAACAGAATCAGCCACAGAAACACAGAATAATAATATTTCACAACAATGAAATTTTTTTTTGTTCCTTTCCTTTTTTACAAATATCATAGTTTATACAAAATATCAGAGTTTATACAATGTATTAAATTTATACAACGGAATATTTCTTTAAGTACAAAATTCCTGAACTAAAGTGAGCGTTTACCCCCTCTCTCTAACTTCGCTGCCCGAAAATCTTCAAGCTGTAAAATACTCGGTCTGACCCGAGTATTATATTCAAAAGAAAATAATACACAGGTCAGTCTAATTCAAACTCGGTTATTAGTGCATAGAGCAATAATAATCAAATAATCAAATAGACGACAGTCACAATAATTCTCGTCTATCCGACCCTTTTAACAAAGAAATCGGATGACGGTAATTATAACACTTAACAGTGTTAAACAACAAATCGGCAATTTCAAATTATCAACTGAGATAAATAAACAGATTATCAATGAAGATAATTTAGAAAACAACAAAATCATCAAATCACTAAATCAATTTAAACAATTGAAATTGTCACTTTAAAACATCGATACTGATTGGCTGCAGTACATGCTCGCGTGTACGGCCTCGCCACTATAGTGATGAAATACACATAAAATCAATGGAAGTTCACAAACGAGCACAAGGTCAAACCCAAGAAAAAGTCAGGTTCAACTCAAATGAGATTCAAATAAAATCGAAATGTGAGCACAAGGTCAAACCCGAGCATTTAAGCTGGATTCAACTCAAATACAAATTCAAATGAAATGGTCAAGACATAAAACTCAAGCCTCGACCCAAGTTCAAATCAATCAACAGAAACAGAGGCTGTGACAGCTCTGATCAACAATCAAGTGCAATATCAAGTCAATCATCACCAAAGACTGGTGCATCTCAATACATCATAGCAATGTGGAAGTGCAGACTTGATGAACAAAATGCAAGAAACAACTGTGGATATAAATGCATCACTGTGACACAAGTATAAAATGCATGAACTAAACCTCCAAATCAATATATGATGTGCGCAGCCACTAGCACATATAGATATGCAGTATGAACTAAAGTGAATGAGGACTCAATATGCTAACTCGAAAAACAATGGACAACAGACTGTACATGAATCAATTAACGAAACCGAATGCAATCTCAAGTGAACTCAACAAGATAGTCAAATTCAATTGCAACTGACTTGAAAGAACAATTACATGAAACAACATATAGGTAGCATGATAACTCAATGCAACATGACAGTAAGATGTAAGGCCCAAATACTACATGAAACCAATACAATGATGTTCAGGTAGAAACACATATATGGGATGCAACTGCGAAACTGAAAATGCAAGCACCAGACTCGAGTACAAAAACTACAAACTCAAGTGCAGTGAACCCAATTATTTAAATTCAAATCATTGTATAAAATATACTTGAACATTTTTAAAGTTATTTGAATACTTTAAATTTTATAAAACTTCATTTATCTCAAAAGTAAATTTGAATTCCATCTTCTAAATTCTAATTTTTAGACTTATATTAAAATCTGTTTTGAATTCAAGTTCTGTTTAAAACAAAACAAACAGGTTCAGTTTTTTTTATGTTTATTTAAACTTTGGTTGGATATTCCCTTTACAATTTCAAGTTCCATTTTAAATTCAACCTCTTTTCAATTATTTAACACTTTTAATAAATAAAACAATTTTAAATTTTTTAAAACTTGATTTATTTACAAACTAGGTTTCAGACAACTTGAATTTATTATTAAAACTTTGATCTAAAACTTAGTTTAAACTTTGTTTATAATTTGAAATTAAATTGAAAAATCAAAAATAGAATCAGTTTAAACCCTGTTCAAAATACTGGAGACAAACCCGAGATTGTCCAAACATTCCCAAAATGAACTTCTTCCCAAAACAACTTAATTACCCTGACATATAAGTGCACAAGCAAAATAGAAATAAGGAATACTGCTGCAGACTAACAAATACCATATATAACTCGAACACAGTGAAGCCAACCTTCAAAGGGTACAAGAAGATGACCAAAAGTAATAAGAATTATATATATATACATACATGAATGCATATATATACATACATGATAATGGAAAAACACATATATGTACAAATGAAGACACAGCAAGGCCAAATACACAACAACCAAGTCCAAAACCAGTGAATTGCTATGGTCGACCAGGCAACAACCAAAATAATACACCATGACTCATATAAACAAAACTGACACACATTGGTGTGTTATATACAAACTAAGTATATATGAGCTGAAGCCAACAAATTTTCAAAACCGAGATACCCAAGTAAAATAATCAAGTCAGTAAAGGTTCATTTTGGACAGAATCAACAGAGTTTCCAACTCGAAGTCAAGTGAAAAACATTAAGTGCACAGCACTGTCAAATGAAGACTCAAATTACAATTTCACTACCTCAACAGTCAGAGTATCATCGACAAAGTGAAACTATTTATATATATAAACCAATGCAAACTTCAGTTACAAAATCGTCAAAACATATCTGAAATTTCAAATTGAACAAGTCAACATAATCAAGCACTGTACGCAAGTGGAAACCAATGCAAACTACTGAATTTCAATGATGAACAGCGATCAAACGTACATGCCAATGGAAAACCAAATCAAAGCCAGAAGTTCAACCGTAGTTTTTCAAGTGACAAAAGTTGACAACGTGCCAACAAAAATGAAGTTTCAAATCAAGGCCGAAGCCAACAGAAATCTCACATAGACAAAGTCAAAACCCAAAAAAAAAGAAAAGTTGCTACCGTAACGATCAAGGAATGATCGAACGATTTAAAAATCAAAACCGTGAGAATCAAGTCAAAAATATACGTATGTGACTAAGTCGCAAATATCACAACCATCGATATATTATCAGGCAGCCGAGAAAGGAGAGTGACGAAGTCAAGTAAATGAATACGAACAAATTCAAGGGTTTCGAAATCCATAGATATATATACCCAAAATCAAACGAAATCAACTTCGAAACAAAGTCGAATGCCGAGATAAATTAAATCAGTTACTCAAGCAACAAAAATCCCAAATTGGAACAAGCTAGGAATCACTAGAAGCTCGAATTAGATGTGAGTAAATAATATTACTCACCTTCGCTTGAAGCAGTCGCGAGCAAGACGAAGGAAGCGTCGATCGCCTGAGCTACTGAGGTTGGCCGCCTTCGATTTAAACGAGCCCTAGCTTTTGGAGACGAGCGAAAATAAATGGAGGAGGAGGAACGAACGATTTTAGGCCGCCATTTTTATTTCTTTGTTCGATTTAGGGTTTTCGAAGAAAATGAATACGAAGCCGCAATTATTTTTCTTCGTTCGTTTTATTTTGTTTAGGGTTTTGAGACGAATAATGGAAAAGTGAATAAGGGAACCGGTTATTCACTTCAATATAACACGGTACCACTAACAAAAGAAATCGTGGGCCAAGATTCAATTGAAGCCCGTTTAACTCTTTAGCAAATTTTTAAACAAATTGACTTTATTTGTTGCTTGCATTATAAACAACTTTCCATAATTAATATGTTATCTGATTTTATCTATATTATATTCATTGCATATATCCTATCAAATGTAAAAAATGTAGAGTTTTTAATTTAATTGAATAAGATAAATTTGATTTTAAAAAAAAAATCCAAAGATTCTATATTTTAAAATTTCAAAGCAAATTTCCTTTACATTATTTATAAATCCCAATTCAACTTTAAATTCAAATATATTCCTCATATTAAACTTGAAAAATCCAAACAAATTCACAGTTTTAAATCAAAATTTAATTTAATTATTAATTTAAAATAATTTAAAATTCGGGATCGTTACATGAAATGTAATTATTCAAACCTGATTCAAATGTGTAACAATAATAAAATCGAATTATTAATGAACGTCGTGGTTTGTAATAACGTATTTGTAAATTAGAAATATTGTTTTTGTCTATAACCGTGAATTGGTAAATTATTTGAATATAATTTAATTTAAATTTTATCAAATAATAAAACATTAACTTCCGTACATGATGGAATTAGGCCTCGAAACTAGTTTCATTGTGTTCAAAAGGCCTTTTTACATATAGATTGCCTGTCAGCATGCCTCGATTGGAGTTCGGACTATTTTGGACCTCACGCTATAAATAGACACGCAAATGAGACTAAAATATTATAAAAACCCTAATTTTCAAGGTTGCCGCCTTCTACGGTCGAAATTGCTCAATCTTCTTTCCCTTGGATCTCTCTCATCTCTCATCGATTCGCGACGAAGTCTAAACGAAAGTTGTAGTGCTCGACAAGATCTATAAGATGTACAGTTGGATCGAGCTAGTTACGTCAGGATTAGCCAGAATCGGCGATGGAAGTGGCGGCGGTCGTGGTCATTTTTAGGCCAAGATGGAGCACCGAAGGCGGCGGAATTTCTGGCGAAGGTGAGATGGCGGCACGAACACGGTGGCGATGTCGGGTCATGGTGAAAACACGTGTAGTGGCGGTGTTCGGCAAATCATGGGGGCGGCCTGATGGGTTCCTCTTTTGTTACGAGAGAACGAGGGTTTGGAGATGGTATATATAATTACGATTTTGCCCTTAGTTATTTTAATTTAAAATTAAAATTCAAATGTTCTAACTTGCATAACTTTTACATACGAACTTCGATTGACGCGCGGTTTCTTCCGTTGGATTCGTATCGAAATTCCGGACAATATGGAACTGGTTTGTTTAGATTTGAAGACTGTTGGAATTTTGGGTTTTTATTGGATTTTTAATGGGCTTAAAATCAAAGGTGAGTGATTTAACCCACTCATGCAATACTAAATTTTCTTATGTTAGTTGAATTAAATTTATGAAGTGATAAAATTTTATTGGTTGCAGTTTGGTAGTTTAAATTGACATTTAAATTAATTTGAATTTTATATTGAATTAAATTAATATTGAATTTAATTGCTAGTTAAACACCGTCGATTGATAATTAGTAACTGTTGTGATATTTTGGTTGATTTGGATGTTGAATTGCAATTGGGTGCCTCTTGATTGATATGTTGGATGTATGGTTGTTATTATTTGACATATTCCTGTTATTACCTATTTATTAGTTGACATCATTTATATTATCATTTGGACTATTTGAAATGAACTAAGGAATAGGTTGAAATGATATATACCCATGTCATTTAAATATGGATTGAAATGATATATTTCCATCCATGTAATCAAAATTGAAATAAATGATCACTCAGCCATAGGGTAGAAAATTATATACAGACACCAGATTTGGTTAAATTAAATGGTTTCAAAATCTTGAGTTGTAATTGGGCTAAATGATTTGGTTTTAAAGAAAATAAAATTATGATTTATATGAATTAAATTATTTTCTAATTCGAAATTTTAAATGTTGAAATTGAAACTGTAAAATTGGAATTGTTTAAGGATTTAAATTGGAATCTTAAAGTGGAAATTGGAATATGTTTGAATTTATTGAAAGTGAATTATTTTAAAGGAAAACTTTAATTTAAACTTTGAATTTACTTTAATTAAGTGGTTTAAATAGGTATTTCAAAGTTTTGGATGCGAAATGGATTTAACTAAATTGTTTAAAATTGAGAATTTGAATTGAAGCTTTCAGCCATTTGAATAGAACCGTTTAAATTGAATTTGAAGTAAAGTTGGAAATTGGTTTGAATTGAGGCTGATTTAAATCGAAATTTGAATATGAAGTTGACTTGAAATTGGAAGTTGAAAAATTGAATTTGTTGTGGTTTGAAATTGGAACACGCGATTAAATTGTTTGAAAAGAAAGAAACAGTTTTAATATAAACTATTTTAATATATAAACTTTTTTAATAACCAAATTATTTTTATATAAAAACTATTTTAATTATCCAACTATTTTCTATATTAAAACTATTTTATATTCTAAACTATTTCCAATCTTTAAAACTATTTTAATTATCCAAACTATTTTTCAATATTAAAACTATTTTAATTATCCAAACTATTTTTCAATATTAAAACTAACTGTAAGAGTGGGAATTATTTAGACTTAAATCATTGATTTAAATACGAATGTTTTGAAGGTATGACCTATTTGAATTTGGAAAGTTTTTGAAGTAAATCTGATATTTTGATACGAAATATGACTTGTTCTTGAAATTTAAAAGAACCAACCAGTGTGTAAAATAGACGATTGGTTGTTAAAGAGACTGGGGCCGAATATTGGCATACTCTCTGTCAATATTGGAACCACTATAACAACTGTGTACGCGGTGGATGTTATCCAGAATGTAGAGGTTGAATTACGACGTTTACTGGAATGAAGAAAGAGAACGATGATGGATGACCCCGATACTTGTGTCAATTTGAAATGACTAAAACAGGAGCCTATGTCTGGCCAAGGGGTTAGCTACCTTTAGGGGTCCCACCCCTTCATATTATATTGACTTTTGACTTGATCGGTGCACATTGATTTGATTTTGGGGGGGTGGACTCAGTCGGCAGTCGTGGCTACGATGTGTTACGACCAACCAGAAAGGGTAAACTGGTAGAATCCTATCTTGGGCATTACCTCACGTGCCTAGTCATAATTTTATCCTTATACGCGGCGACTATGATTTTGTTTTAGTATTGTCTTATCATGGCGCCTCCCTGACTACCGACGTTACTGGTTGTGTCACAAGGCAAACTATAGGACAGTGCTTAAAAATGTGTTAAGCGGGGTTAATGTAAAGCCTTAACGCTAGGAATTTTTTTTGTTTTGTTGATTAGACATTACATATATAGCAAATCTTACTGCATATAGATAGTTTATCGGATCCTTAGGAGATGGAAAATCCCGTAACATCTCTTAAGTTATTGCACTCACGTTGTACACTTGATAGAAGATGGAAAATCCCGTAAACATCTCTGAAGCTATTACATTACTTATTATTGATTTAACTTGCATAAGAACTTTTAGTTCTGACTCGAGTGTTTTGTCTTTTCATTACGCTCGAGTCAGCCTGAGCATTTCAGTGTTTAAAGACATTCTTTTTGGAGGACGAAGACGGAGTATGGTATGTTATATCATTATTATTCCGCTGCATTAGTTTGGTATGTTTATTGATTATACTTTGATTATGTTGTAAAAATTGAAATCAAATGTGTATTCTAAAACAGCTCCATGAACTGTTTATTTGATTATTATATTTTGTCATTCCGCTGTGAGATTCTGTGTTTGCTTTTCTTCTTTTCTATTATTATCTAATTAAAACCCATTGACAATTCTCCCTTATGAATGGTTTGAGTTAGACATGTGTGGTTTATTGTCGATTTTAACCATCCAAAAAGGTGGGTCGTCACAGCTGGTATCAGAGCTTTGGTTTAGAGGTACCTTAGCCTGTTGGGGTTAACTCATGAGAGATAGGGTTAGTTACCCTAGAATGAGTTGAGTGTATATATACAAGAGAGTGTATTTGTTAGTGCTGTATAAAAATGTTTTTGTATTGTATTAATTTGTTCTGTGGAGTATTTATGAATTTCGGTCGGTACATAGGACGCTATGGCAGCGATAGGGATTTCTAAACACTTGAACATGGTAAACCGACACAGTATTGTTTTAAAAATAGGTAAATGAAATAATTTTACCTTATATTTTGTATATTAAAATAATTTTTCGTGAATGGATATAGTGGTATGTGATATGTTTGTTTGTTAGAAAGTGAAATTTTATAAATAAGGTTTATAAATTATGATTTACAAATAAAATGAATTTAAATTGAAAATTTGAGAACCTAAAATTTCAGTGTTTTGAAATTGATTTTCAAAGATTTTGGAAAATAATATTAGTATTATTTGGAAGTATCTGCAAATAGAGATGTTTTCAAAATGTTTCAAAATGGTACTTGAAAGAAATGTTCCAAAAGAATTTTAAAAAGGAAATAAGTATTGTACTCCCCTTTTCTGTCGCTGGAAAATAATTTCTGTGATGATCACGACATCATCGACGTTCATTTTCGAGTTTCAAAGTGGGAAGACTACTATATCAGCTTGCAAT
Organism: Allium fistulosum; assembly: GCA_030737815.1. Classification (NCBI taxonomy): domain Eukaryota; kingdom Viridiplantae; phylum Streptophyta; class Magnoliopsida; order Asparagales; family Amaryllidaceae; genus Allium; species Allium fistulosum. The sequence continues at coordinate 1,051,877,641 of CM060907.1, forward strand.
GTTTTGATAAACAAATTTTGATTTAAATTTCCTTAGTATGATTTTCTATACAAAAGATATAAGTATATACTATTTCAAGATGATTTGAGATGAATCCCGGTATTTATTTCTTAAGTTTTCTGTTAATTAGTGATTTTTAATTATTGTAATGGAATGGAACCTTTGACTATTTTAATAGTTGGAAACTTCCAAATTGAAATCTGAAATTAAAGCTAAGTGTTTAATGAAAATATAAAAATTTAAAGTTTTGTAATTGGAAAATTAAAGATAACGGAATATCATATAAGTAAAAACTTAAGTAATAAAAATGTTTCAAAGGTGAATTTATGTCTGTAAATAAAAGAGTTAAGATTAACAAGAAATGTTATAAACATAAGTTAATGTTTGAAATGCTTAATAATTAAATTGAATGGTAAAAGTAAAATACTATTTAAGGAAATGAATGTGAATTTAAGGAAGTAAACAAATTATAAAGTCATTTCTGAAAATTAGTTGGAAAATAAAAAAATTTAGTTGCAAAGAAAGTTATAACTTAGGCTGTAGCTTTCTGAGATAATTATAAACTTGAATAATGTTTTGTGAAAGGAGATGAATCTTATAAAATGTTTTTGAACATAAGGACATATTTTGGAATAATTCACAAAATGGTTCATAAATATATTTAATATTATATGATACTATATATGAAGGAATAAATGTGAATCAAAGAATAGAGAAACTTAAGTATAGATTGATTCACTAATGAATATTAATAGTAAGTGGAAATCAAGTTATATAATAATAAATATGAATTAAACTACAAAGAAACTTATGTAATACTTTAAGAATTTATTCATTGATGATATTAAATATTGAAGGGAAATAATTTATGTAAGTAAATGTATATAATAAATAAAAGATGATATTGTATGAATGAATGAGAAATAAAATAAATGAATAGTAAATGATGTGAAAAGAAACCAATAGAATAAAATATGTAAGTTGTGCGTAGACCATTTTATTTGCATAACAGTTTTGATCCAGATTCGAATACATGACTTGTAGTAATTCACAACAGTCCGAATTAGGATTTTTTGCTCGATTCTTGATGGCGAACGTTTGATATGAATTTTTGATATAATTTTGAATTTTTCGATCATAGTTTATGGCTATGCATGGAGAATGGGATTTCTAATTAAGAAATCAGATCATAGTCCGCACTAGAGTGGTTGGGTAAATAATACTAGTTCGAAAGTGAAATTTGTGTATTCAAGCAAGCGATTAGAATTGATATTGTGAACAAATGATATATGTACATCATACAATCTTAAATAATATTTAATTCTGTGTTGTTTGGCTTATGGGAAGTTTGGAAAATGATACTTCAAATTGTTTGAGGTTGTATGATTAATCTATTAAGTAATTATCTAAGGCTATTGAGCGTAAGGTACACTTGGCAGTTTATTTATTGCCCTTGTACGATGAAAAGTTTCTAAACCTGGACAAACCATTAGTTTTGATTGATATGGATGTGTGATGGATTCTTTTATTGCATATAATGGTCGTACTGCTTTTGTTTGCATATGATTATTATATATTGTGTGTTGTTTGTGCTATTGTTTGGAACAACTAGTATATGGATCTTTTACATAGTTTTAACTCTTTTGGATTATGCTAGTAAGATCCAGGTTTATGAAAGCAATAGCTGTTGCTTTTGGTTTCATAAATAGAGCTTTGTTTGCCCGATAAATAGGTACGTTTTCGGATTACGGTTTTTGTAGCGGTATTTTATTTGTTTTCCCATGGTTTGGGATGCTTTATTTTTTAAAATAAGATGTATAATATGTAATTATTGATATTGTTATTTTTCCGGATCTAGCCGTGCAAACGAGATGCTGCCGATTTTTTTTGTAAATTTAGGACTTGGAAATTTTTCGTAAAAGTTAAGTTATTTCCAAATTTATATTAAACCTAAATATGTAAGTTAATTGTTTATAAATTGACTATTTTGAATAGGATATATATCAAATTTCTTGATTCTTTCTTGTTCCTTTTCGGGGATGAAAAGTTTTGAGTGGGGGAGATTGTAATGACCCGTATTTTTGATAATTAAAAATATCTAATTAAATAAGACTTTGGAATTTAATATTGTGAGAAATTAAAATTTATGATTTATTAATAGAAAAATTACTAGAATAATTTAATAATATTGTTTTAATGTTATTGACAACTGTTTTAATGTAATTTCAATCAATTGAAATAATTGTAAGTTTAACAAGGAATAAAATTAAATGATGTATTAAAAAGAGAAATCATAGGTTATTTAATTTAATTGGTTTCAGCATGCAATAAGAAATCAATTATTTAGTACGTAAATTTATTAACCTTTTTTGTAAACAATAATTTATAAATGTTTTTAAATTAATAAGTTGTAACAATTGTCTTATTTCTCATCTCATTATTTAATCCATTTTGGAATTAATTTGGTAATCAATGAGAAATTAATGTAATAGAAATCTTTCAAATAAAAGGAAAGAGAACATTGATTGTAATTAATGGACGTAATAATATAAACATATGTTTGAATTAAAATAAAAGAGGAAGTTAAGGAAATAAAAAGGAAACATATGTTTTAATTGAAAAGGAAGAGTGATGTAATATAAAGGACATGTAAATCAAAATAAAAGGATATGTTGAAATTTAAAACATAATGAACTAGGATTTTATTATAGTTGCAATTTAACGTTGAAATTAATTTAATATTTAAATCTTGAACTTAACATGGAAAATTTAATTTTAAAAGATTATTAATTCCTGTTTAACCAAGGATGATGATAGAAAATGCAACGACCTGGAAATTTGAACGATTTTTAATAACCTAATTAACTAAAATTTTCATGAAATTAAATAATAAAATTTTAGAAATGAAATTTTGATATTTGGTATGCGTCGATTGAAGCATAGCAAGTGGAAAATTTTCATTTGAAAATATGAAAGTTTGTTTAATTGTGAAAATTTCAATTTCAATTTAAATCAGTTTAAATTTAATGAAAATAAAACATTTTCGAAATTTGAATATTTGTATATAATAAAAATGTAAATCATTTTCTGAGTAAGACGTCATATTCCATTTCGCCAAATTTGGACTGCTATAGCTCCGTTTATCTTATTTTCGGCATTTTAGCAGCATTTTCGGCACCGGATATCGAGTTTTGATAGTTAGGTCGTATCGCTCATATCTGTGTACCATTCTGTTCGTCTCGTCGTGCTGATTTCTGCAATATATTCGATTGTGCATTTCGGATTTTTCGGAGTCCGATACGCGACGGAATCCGTGGAAACGGATATCCATATCGGTACCCATTTTGGAGCTTTTATTATTTTGTGACCAATCAAATGTCAAGCAGCTGAAAAAAAATGGTCACCACTTTTCAAATTCCCAAAATTAATAATTGACATTCCCTATTCCCATTGTTTAATATGTATATCTGGTTCGATTTTCAGTTCCATTTTCTTTTCTTACCCGTTCGTTCTATAAAAAAAGGATAGATACTGTTAGATATGCAATCTCCTAAAAATCTAACTTCCTCTCCAAGTCTCCTGCCACCGTGAACATTTCCATCACCTCTACCTTGACCCTAACCTGCTCGAGCTCCACAACCGAAACTCACTCACCACCAGACCCGAGACCCACCATCACCACTCCGAGCAAGTGGCCGCAACCTTTCCCCTCCGCCTCTCGAACAACCATCTCCAACCATCCGCCACTTTTCCCCTCCTCCAGCAAATGCAAGCACAACATCCATCTCCATTGTTTATAAAAAAACTAAGTGATAAAAGTTGAATTCTGTATTCTAGAACCTGCTCTGGCTACCAAACTACCACCTTAAACACCCAGTCAGCCTCTCCGCCAAAGCCTTCCACCTGCACTGCCCTCCCTCTCCCTCACGGTGATGCCACACACGTGGCAAAGCCTATGCCCCACCTCCTTCCATTTGACTAGCCCTCTCCTGATAACCGCCTTCCACCTTTTCTCCGAAGCATCACTTTCCACCCATTTCCTATAGCCGCCCATCAAAGCCATCAAGCCTCGACCACCAAGTCATCAATTCAGATCGAAGTCCGTGCTTATCTATGTTCCTATGCAGTGATATATATTTTATATATGTTGTGTGTATTTTGCGTATCCATCTAAGCTTGTTTATGTTTGGTATATTTTGCTAGTATGTTGCGTACGCAAACTTATATATGTTTGCAAATATATGTATGACAGTTGTATATATATATCGATACATATATGTATGTTGCACAAATTCCCTTACTGTCGTGCACATATATTGTTTGTATGTATGTTGCACATACATGACTGTGTACGCAAGCCATCTGGTACGAAACATATACATATATACGAAGAGTTATATATATATATATATGTGTGTGTGTGTGTGTGTGTTTTGGGTAGTCCATCCAATTGCTAATCTCTGTGCTAGTGCATATATATGTGTTGCGTACATATATGGCTCGTTTCGTTTGCCAGTATATATTACTGAGGTAGATGCAAATATATGTACGTGACAGTTATGCATTTTGATCAATATATAGGTTGCATGCATTTGTATTTGTCGACAGAAATTATATATGTTGCATATATATAATTGTTCCTTCTAATATCAATATAACAAATGTATATATATATCGCATATGTATATAAATTTATTTTCATCGAATTCTCAAGCTAAATCTGCTTTTGTGCTTGTCGCAGATCCTTGATTTGTCATGCCCGATTTCGTGACCATGTCCGTTACATCGTTCTTCGTCGTAGTTGTTTTCCTTTATTCTCAGCCTCGAAAGGTGAGCAATCACTCATGCTTAACATTCTTATATTTATAGTAAATTTAATTCACATGAAATGATGATTGAAATATGCTGTTAAATTTGAATTGTTAAGTTATTTAATTGTTAAATATGATACGCCATTATTTGCAATTGTTCACCTATGATATATGACATCATAACCTATTGTATATGTTATATTTAAATTAGTTACTGATGATATATGCCTGTTGGTGATAGGTTATATTATTATAATATTTATTCTCACTCTACAAGTTCCCTGCTAATTTAGAAATTCCCTATGGGTTGAAATGATACATACCCAAACTATCTTATAGATTAGGGGAAAATCGTTATGGATTGAAATGATAAACCCAAGAGATTTTCATTGATTTTGAAATTTTGGGATTGCGGGTTGAAATGATATATACCCATAAATATAAGATTATTGCGAATTGAAACGATAAATATCCGTATCACTTAACCATAGGATAGAAAATTATATACGGACACCGTTGGTCTATTTTTGAAAATGATTTCCAAAGTTTGAAAGGGAATATATGAGTTTGCTTTTTAAAATATAATATAAAGATTTTTATTTTAATGTGTGTAAAAATTTAGATTTTAAATTATATGTTTTAGAAATTTTAAAATTTTAAGTTAAGTTGTGAAAATGTAAATTTTAAGATTTTACTTAAATTTTATTATTTTTAAAATATATAAAATAATATTTAAATAGGTTTAATAAAAAGGTTTGAGTTAATTTTATTTAATAAAAAATTAATTTAACTAATATATATAAAATATGTTTGAATATTTATTTGAATTTAGTTTAATATTTTAAATAGGTTTTTTGTATTAACTTTAATAAATAAAGGTTGGAAAGATAAGTTAAAGCTGATTTGTAATTTGATTTATTTAAGAATTGAATTTAAATAAAATTGATTTAAAACTTATTGATTTGATAATTTAAAGATATGATTTTATAACTTGATAACTTGATTTTGGTTAAAAAGGATTAAATAAATATTTAAGTTTAAATAAAATTGAATTTGAATATTGAAGTTTGATTTAAATTTGTAATTTGAGATTTTATTTAAATGTTTAACCAAAGGTGATTAAATAAATATTTTAAATTTAAATAAAATTGAAATTGAATATTTAATTTTGATTTAAATTTGTAATCTGGGATTTCATTTAAATGGTTATTAAAATGATTAAGTGAATATTTCAAGTTTAAATAAATTAAATGTTGAATTTGGAAATATAAATGAAATTTATCAATTTGAGTTATTGTAAATTGTCTGAATATTTATACTTTGAAACCTATTGAAATTTGAAGTGGATTGAATTGTAGTTTAAACCTGGATTTGAAATCGATATAGATTAAAAATGGTTTTAATGAGAATTTGAATCGAAATTGAAATTGTTGAACTGAGATTGAATTTTGGAAATAAATTGATTTGAATTGATTTACGAAATTGGAAGAAACAATTCTAATTTGAAAATTTATTTTAATACATAAATTATTTTCAAAATATAAACTATTTTAATATACGAACTATTTTAACCTATAATCTATTTTAAATATAAATTATTTTAGTATATAAACTATTTAAGCTATAACCTATTTTAAATATAAACTATTTTAAATTATAGCTATTTCAATATATATAAACTATTTTCAATATACAAACCGTTTAAGTTAAAACTGTTATAATTTCGATTTGATGGATTTAAATTCGAATACTTTGATACGATGGTTTAAACTATTTTCTAGTTATGATTTTGGAAGTGATATGATTTCGAAATTGAATATAATTTCGAAAGTGATATGATCTTGAAATGAATATGATATTTTGATATGAAGTATAAACTGTTTGAAATGATTATAAAAGTGATTTTATAAAAATGGCCACGGTGTGAAAGAAGCGTTTGGTTGTTAAAGAGACCGGGATCGGATATTGTCATACTCCCTGCCAATACCGAAAACCACTTTAACAACTGTGTACGTGATGGAGATTCCAGAACGAAGTAGGATGGTTTGGCGACGATTCTGTATAAGGTATTAATGCAGCACCGACTCCCATGAGTCAGGTTGATGTGGCTAAAACATGAGCTATACCGGGCCAAGTGGGGTTGCTCCCCTTATCGGGCACATTTCTTCGATATCATTCTATTACTTGGTGATTTGATTGGGTGCACCTTTGATTTGGGAGTGTGTCTCGAAGTGGACAGTAGTAGCTGCTATGCATTACCACCAGTCCGGGAGTGCAAACGGTAGAATCCTACCCTGGCATTGCCTCGCGTGCCTTGTCACATGCCTTATCGTGCCTTCTACGAGTTTGGTTTGTACCATACCAATGGAGTGCCCTATGATAGCCCTCCAGTTTATGGAGGAATTACGGTACTGTATAGACTACGGGAATATATAAAAATATGTTAAGGGGGATATGGGTAACGCCTTAACGCTATTTCAATAGTTTATTTTACTATAGTCATTATATATATAGCGTATTGTATTATGTATGTAGATAGTTTAACGGATCCTTAAAGGATGGGAATCCAAACATCCTTTAAGTTATTTTGTATTTCAGTTGACATTTCACTTGAGTTGAATTTACTGGTATAAGAATGTTAATCCTGACTCCAGTGTTTTGTGTTTTGCTTTATGCTTGGGTCAGACCGAGTGTCACAGCATTTGACTCACCTTTGGAGTTTGGAGTTTTGCTTGAAGATCTGTCTCTTATCTATTCAGCTTTGCAGTTATCTCAGTTATTCTCGGTTGTTTATGTTCAGTCTTGTCTGTTGCTTTTGTATTTGAGTCTACTTTGTATTTGAGATTTTCTGTTGTATTTTGTTTCAAACTCAATTGTTTATATAGTAGCTTCATGAACTACTATTTATCTATTCTGCTGCTTACTGTTATATTACTCTATGTTTGTGATTGATTTATTTACTGTATATGCTAAGTTTTGCCAAATATAAATCAACAATCTATTGTTTTGAGCAATTCAAGTCTGACATGAGTGGATGATTGTCGATTTGAAAGGTTCGAAATCCCAGGTCATTACAGTTGGTATTAGAGCTCTTGTTTAGGAAAAACTTAGCATATGGAGTAAAAAATCATCAGAGATAGGGTAGTAATATCCTAGAATGAGTAGAATCAATTATAGAATCATATTCGTTCGAGCTTGAAATTCTTTGTTAGGATCCTCCTAGATTAGGATTTCTTTTGAATTTTTGGAACTTTCCCTTTGTTCTGAAATTCATTCTTGTCTTTTCCTGTTCGTGTCCTTTTTGTTACTGGAGCATTCCGTAGCTCTGTTTCTATTGATCTCTATAATAAATTCAAGAACATCCTGCCATCTCAATTGGCAACTTCATCCTTGTGTGTGACAAATCCCATCGGCGGTCCCGCCAACCTCTCTGTATGATTTGTAAAGGGGTGAAACCCCTTTACAACAAGCGTCGATTCACCGGAGATTTCTATGTCCTCGGTGTACGATGCTGTTATTTCTTGCAAAGCCCAAACCATTTCTCTAGTAGACGACTCGGGTAATTCTCTTGAAATCGAATATCGATTGACTCAGGATTATGCAGGCAGTATATCTTTCTTTTAAATTCCCAACCTAGTGACCTTGACTCCACCCCGATAGTCCAGGATTATCCAGATGATTTGGTGAAATCACTCCCCTACCTCCTAAGCGAGAAATTGAATTTCGCATCGATCCTATCCCTGGAGCTCGACCTATCGTCCTTCCTCCTGGACGAATGGTTTCTATGAATGGTTAGTCATGCTCTTTGAATTAACCAATGCTCTTGTCCTCCTCATCAATCTCATGAATTGCGTTTTCCGCGATGTTCTCGACCAGTTTGTCCTAATTTCCGTTGATAATATTCTCATTTTCTAAGTCTCGGTTGACCCGGTTAAGGTCGTCGCGATTAATATAAGTCTATCCACCTTTCCTCTTTTGTAATTTAACTATCTTATCTTCCTTTCGAGCCAATATTCGTAGTTGAATTCTCTTTGATCAAGATTCCTGTAAATTTGAATATCTATCCTTGTTTTAAAATCCATTCTTGAATCACCCTATAAGGGAGTGTATTTCTAATTAATATAAAAATGTTTTATATTGTGTTGTTTGAATTGTTAAGTTTGATTTGGGGTTTCGATCGATTCGTCTGGCCAACGCCATCGATAGGAATTCCAAAACACTTGAACAGAGCAAACTGACACAATATTATTTTCAAAATTGGTAAATGAAATACTTTTATGTTTGGTATATTTTATATATAAAGGTATGATTTTTTGAAATGAGATAATTAATGAATTGGCTATTAGAAATGATAATATTATATTATCATTTATTGTTTGTTAACATTCCAAAACTGTTAACTATTGTGTATGTTATAAGAAGTTGAAATTTTAAAACATGGTTTGCAAATGAAATGAATTTAAACTAGGGATTTGAGAATTAAATTTTCCGGTGCTTTTCAAAATTTTGGTTTTCGAAGTTTTGAAAATAAATTATTTGGAAGTATTTTTGAATGTAAATTGTTTCCAAAGAATTTTAAAAGAGTAAGTCAGTACTCTTCTCATTTTCGCTGGAAAATAATTTCGGTGATGACTGCAGCATCATCGACATGCATTTTCGAGTCTCAAAGTGGAGAGACCATTTAGTAGCTTTGCTACATTTTTGTTTTGAAAAATGGATTTGATCTGAATTTCTTGAGTATAATTTGATTTATAAATTATACATATATATGTAAATATTTATTTCAAATTGGTTTAAAGTGAAACCAAAAATTTAATTTTTAAATTTGTGCTAAGTGATGGTTTCAATGATTGAAATGAAGTAAATTTTTGAATAACTGAAGTGTTTAAAATGAGAAATGGAATTTAAACAATTTGAATAATTGAACTAGGATAAAATTAATTTGTATAATACTCAATTGTATTCTAACATATATAGCTTACCTAAAATATTCAGAAAGTTAAAATGTAATGTGAATAATTAAATATAAGGTAAATTTGTAATGGAATAATATACAATATAAAGATGTCCACAAATGAAATTTTGTTAACGGAATTTATAAATAAAAATTGAATTGGTATTATAAATGTTTATACACTTAATCTATATTGTAAGATACGTTAAGTGAAATAAATTGAATAATAAATAGAGAATGTTATTTAAGTGAATAGATATGAACTTAATAATAGTTGAAATTGAATTATAAGTGGAATTAACTTAAGTGAAGTCCCTGCCTCTGTGGCACCTAGTGTTACATCTGATATACCTTTAGCTGCTCCAGTCCCTGCCTCGCAGCTGTTGCCTATTGCTTGGGATGAGCCAGAGAGATGTTGGATTGATCCCATATCTGATATGAGATTTAACCCGGTAGATGAATCCTACTTCCGTTTTGTTTCCGATGATCAACAGGACCTTAGATGCCTTCGCTACAAACCATATGGTGAGTCCTTAGTCCTCGATTTGGACGGTTTGTATGCGAGTTCGAATTCTGTCATGCTAGCTGATCCTTCCTGGGATCATTCGTTTATCTAATCTTCTGATGCTATGGGTTATGATCCTTGTCTTGCTCTCCTATTCTGCCCCTTTGCTAGTCTTTGTGGGTTTGTGCCTTTGGTTTCTTCTCAGGTGTCTGGAGATGATGGTGATTCTTCCTCTACGAAGGAGTGCTAGTTATTATGCTATTTATAGTTACGGTGACATAGCTGTCATGTACCTGTGCTGTACTTTCCATTTTTCTTAGTAGTTAAGGTGCTTTTTCCTTACTCCTGTACTTCAATTTTTATTACTTTCGTAATAAAAAGTGGACGGTCCACTATAAAACCGGCTGGCCTTGCCAAATAAAACTTAAGTGAGGTCAAAGGGAATAAATAAATAAATAAGTTAAATAAAACAAATTTGTTTTGAAAGAAAATTTTGTAACAAATGCAAATAAATTGAAAGCAAATCAATTGAATGAAAATATCTTGAATTGAAATCAACCAAATGGAAATACAATGAATATTTATTGATTGAATAAAATGGATTGAAACCAAAATTGTTGAATATAAATCAATTTAAATAAAAATTTATATGGTTTTAAATTAATTGTTGTATTTTGTATTTCAATCTATCTTTTCTTTCTGGTTGAACCTATTCTCCTATCTCGTTCCTTTTCGGGGACGAAAAGTTTTGAGTGGGGGAGAGTGTAATGACCTGGAAATTTTAACGATTTTTAATAACGTAATTAACTAAAATTTTCATGAAATTAATTAATAAAATTTTAAAAATGAAAATTTGATATTTGGTATGCGTCTATTGAAGCAATACAAGTGGCATATTTTCATTTGAAAATATTAAAGTTTGTTTAATTGTGAAATTTTCAGTTTCAGTTTAAATCAGTTAAAATTTGATGAAAATAAAACATTTTTGAAATCTGAATATTTTTATATAATAAAAATATAAATCATTTTCTGAGTGAGACGTCATATTCCGTTTCGCCAAATTTGGACTACTATAGCTCCATTTATCTTATTTTCGACATTTTAACAGCATTTTCAGCACCGGATATCGAGTTTTGATAGGTAGGTCGTATTGCTCATATCAACATACTATTATTCTGTTCGTCTCATCGTGCTGTTCTCCATAGTATATTCAATTGTGCATTTCGGAGTCCGATACGTGGTGGAATCTGTGGAAATGGATAGCCATATCGGTACCCATTTTGGAGCTATTATTATTCTGTGACCATTCAAATGTCAAGCGACTGAAAACAAATGGTCACCACTTTTCAAATTCCCAGAATTAATAATTGACTTTCCCTATTCCCATTGTTTAATATGTATATCTGGTTTGATTTTCCCTTCCATTTTCTTTTCTTACCTATTCGTTCTATAAAAAAAAGGATAGATAATAGTAGATCTGCAATCTCCTCAAAAACTCACTTCCTCTCCAAGTCTCCTACCACCGTGACCATTTCCATCACCTCTACCTTGTCCCTAACCTGCTCAATCTCCACAATCGAAACTCACTCACCAACAGACCCGAGACCCACCATCACCACTCTGAGCAAGTGGCCGCAACCTTTCCCCTCCGCCTCTCGAACAACCATCTCTAACCTTCCGCCACTTATCCCTTCCTCCAGCAAACGCAAGCACAACATCCATCTCCATTATTTATAAAAAAACAAAGTGATAAAAGTTTCACTATTTTTTTTGGAACCCGCTCTGGCTACCAAACTACTGCCTTAAACACCCGGTTAGCCTCTCCGCCAAAGCCTTCCACCCGCTCTGCCCTCCCTCACGGTGACGCCACACACGCGGCAAAGCCTATGCCCCACCTCTTTCCATCTGACTGGCCCTCTCCTGATAACTGCCTTCTACCTTTTCTCTAAAGCATCGTATTCCACCTATTTCCTATAGCCGCCCATCAAAGCCATCAAGCCTCGACCACCAAGTCATCAAGTCAGACCGAAGTCCGTGCTTATCTCTGTTCCTATGCAGTGATATATATTTTATATATGTTGTGTGTATTTTGTATATCCATCTAAGCTTGTTTGTGTTTGGTATATATTGCCAGTATGTTGCGTACGCAAGCTTATATATGTTTGCACATACATGACTATGTACGTAAGCCATCTGGTACGAAACATATACATATATACGAAGGGTTATATATATATATATATGTTTTGGGCAGTCCATCCAATTGCTAATCTCTGTGCTAGTGCATATATATACGTGTTGCGTTTACATGGCTCGTTTCGTTTGCTAGTATATGTTACTGAGGTAGATGCAAATACATGTACGCGACAGTTGTGCATTTTGATCAATATATAGGTTGCATGCATTTGTATTTGTCGACAGAAATTATAAATGTTGCATATATATATAATTGTTCTTTCTAATATCTATATAACGAATGTGTGTGTGTGTGTGTCTATATATATATATATATCACATATGTATATATATTTTTTTCATCGAATTCTCAAGCTAAATCTTCTTTTGTGCTTATCGCAGATCCTTGATTTGTCATGCCCGATTTCGTGTCCGTGTCCGTTACATCGTTCTTCGTCGTAGTTGTTTTCCTTTTTTCTCCAGCCTCGAAAAGTGAGCAATCACTCACGATTAACATTCTTATATATATAGTAAATTTAATTCACATGAAATGACGATTGAAATATGCTGTTAAATTTGAATTGTTAAGTTATTTAATTGTTAAATATGATACGCCATTATCTGCAATTGTTCACCTATGACATATGACACTATAACCTGTTGTATATGTTATATTTAAATTTGTTACTGACAATATATGCATGTTGGTTATATATTATTTTATTATCATATTTATTCTCACTTTGCAAGTTCCCTGCTAGTTTAGAAATTCCCTATGTGTTGAAATGATGCATCCCAAACAATCTTATATATTAGGGGAAAATCGTTATGGGTTGAAATGATAAACCCAAGCGATTTTCATTGATTTTGAAATTTTGGGATTGCGGGTTGAAATGATACATACCTGTAAATATAAGATTATTGCAGATTGAAATGATAAATATCCATATCACTTGACCATAGGATAGAAAATTATATATGGACACCGTTGGTCTATTTTTGAAAATGAATTCCAAAGTTTGAAAGGACATATATGAGCTTGATTTTTAAAATATAATATAAAGATTTTTATTTTAATACGTGTAAAAATTTAGATTTAAAATTATATGTTTTAGAAATTTTAAAATTTTAAGTTAAGTTGTGAAAATGTAAATTTTAAGATTTTACTTATATTTTATTATTTTAAAAAAATATAAAATAAGATTTAAATAGGTTTAATAAAAAGGTTAGATTTAATTTTATTTAATAAAAATTTAATTTAACTAATATATATAAAATATGTTTGAATATTTGTTTAAATTTTTTTTAATATTTTTAATAGGTTTTTTGTATTAACTTTAATAAATAAAGGTTGGAAAGATAAGTTAAAGATGATTTGTAATTTGATTTATTTAAGAATTGAATTTAAATAAAATTAATTTGAAACTTATTGATTTGAGAATTTAAAGATATGATTTTATAACTTGATAACTTGATTTTGGTTAAAAAGGATTAAATGAATATTTAAATTTAAATAAAATTGAATTTGAATATTGAAGTTTGATTTAAATTTGTAATTTGAGATTTTATTTAAATGTTTAACCAAAGGTGATTAAATGAATATTTTAAACTTAAATAAAATTGTAATTGAATATTTAATGTTAATTTAAATCTATAATCTTGGATTTTATTTAAATAGTTATTAAAATGATTAAGTGAATATTTCAAGTTTAAATAAAATTAAATGTTGAATTTGGAAATATAAATGAAATTTATCAATTTGAGTTATTGTAAATTGTCTGAATATTTATACTTTGAAACCTATTGAAATTGGAAGTAGTTTAAATTGTAGTTCAAACTTGGATTTGAAATCGATATAGATTAAAAATGGTTTTAATGAGAATTTGAATTGAAATTGTTGAACTGAGATTGAATTTTGGAACTAAATTGATTTGAATTAATTTATGAAATTGGAAGAAACAATTCTAATTTGAAAATTTATTTTAATATATAAATTATTTTCAAAATATAAACTATTTTAATATACAAACTATTTTAACCTATAATCTATTTTAAATATAAACTATTTTAGTATATAAACTATTTTATCTATAATCTATCTTAAATATAAACTATTTTGAATTATAACTATTTCAATATATGTAAACTATTTTTAATATGCAAACTGTTTAAGTTGGAACTGTTATATTTTAGATTTGATGGATTTAAATTTGAATACTTTGATATGATGGTTTAAACTATTTTTAGTTATGATTTTGGTAGTGATATGATTTCGAAAGTGAATATGATTTCGAAAGTGATATGATCTTGAAATGAATATGATATTTTGATATGAAGTATAAATTGTTTGAAATGATTATAAAAGTGATTTTATAAAAATGACCACGGTGTGAAATAAGCATTTAATTGTTAAAGAGACCGGGATCAGATATTGTCATACTCCCTGCCAATACCGAAAACCACTTTAACAACTGCGTACGTGGTGGAGATTCCAGAACGAAGTAGGATGGTCGGGCGACGATTCTGTATGAGGTATTAATGCAGCCCTGACTCCCATGAGTCAGCTTGATGTGGCTAAAACAGGTGCTATACCAGGCCAAGTGGGGTCGCTCCTCCTATCGGGCACATTTCATCGATACCATTCTATAACTTGGTGATTTGATTGGGTGCACCATTGATTTGGGAGTATGTCTTAGGTGGGCGGTAGTAGCTGCTATGCGTTACCACCAGTCCGGGAGTGCAAACGGTAGAATCCTACCCTGGCATTGCCTCGCGTGCCTTGTCACATGCCTTATCGCGACTTCTACGAGTTTGGTTTGTACCTTACCTATGGAGTGCCCTCTGATATCCCTCCAGTTTATTGAGGAATTACGGTACTATATAAACTATGGGAATATATAAAAATGTGTTAAGGGGGATATGGGTAACACCTTAATGCTATTTTAATAGTTTATTTTACTATAGACATTATATTTGCAGCGTATTGTACTATGTATGTAGATAGTTTAACAGATCCTTAAAAGATGGGAATCCCAAACATCCTTTAAGTTATTTTGTATTTCAGTTGACATTTCACTTGAGTTGAATTTACTGGTATAAGAATGTTAATCCTGACTTGAGTGTTTTGTGTTTTGCTTTATGCTCGAGTCAGACCGAGTGTCATAGCATTTGACTCACCTTTGGAGTTTGGAGCTTTGCTTGAAGATATGTCTCTTATATATTCAGCTTTGTAGTTATCTCAGTTGTTCCCATTTGTTTATGTTCAGTCTTGTCTGTTGCTTTTGTATTTGAGACTACTTTGTATTTGAGATTTTCTGTTGTATTTTGTTTCAAACTCTATTGTTTATATAGTAGCTTCATGAACTATTATTTATCCATTCCACTACTTATTGTTATATTACTCTGTGTCTGTGATTCTATGATTAATTTATTTACTGTATATGCTAAGTTTTGCCAAATATAAATTAACAATCTGTTGTTTTAAGCAATTCAAGTCTGACATGAGTGGATGATTGTCGATTTGAAAGGTTCGAAATGTCAGGTCATTATAGAAAACTTTTAATTTAGAACTGATTTAATCCCTTTAATAATAATTCGTTTTAATTAACGTGTACAAATAAATATAATTTGATTTCTAAAGCTAACTTCTATATACAATAGATTTTGGGTTTGAAATTAGTCTCATTGAGTTTAAAATATTAAAAACCTATATTTTGATATATGGGATGACCTATTTTCATTTCGGGAACGAAACGGCTCTTCGGGCTTTTGTTATCGCTTTGGCCCAATCGATTTATATTCACATGTAAAATGTCATTTTTGAAATGTAATTATTCAAACTTGATTCAAATGTGTAACAACAATAAAATTGAATTATTAATGAATGTCGTGGTTTGTAATAACGTATTTGTAAATTAGAAATATTATATTTGTCCATAACTGTGAATTGGTAAATTATTTGAATATAATTTAATTTAAATTTTATCGAACAATAAAATGTTAATTTCAATATACGATGGAATTAGGGCTCGAAAATAGTTTTATTGTGTTCAGAAGGCCTTTTTACATATATATTGCCTGTCAACACGCCTCGATTGGAGTTCGGACTGTTTTGGACCTCAAGCTATAAATAGGCACGCAAATCGAGACTAAAATATTACGAAAACCCTAATTTTCATGGCCGCCACCTTCTACGGCCGAAATTCCTCAATCTTTTTTCCCTTGGATCTCTCTCATCTCTCACCGATTCGCGACGAAGTCTAAACTAAAGTTGTAGTGCTCGATGAGATCTACAAGATGTATGGTTGGATCGAGCTAATTACGTTGATTCGCCAGAATCAGCGATGGAAGTGGCGGCGGTCGTAGCCATTTTCTGGCCAAGATGGGACACCGGAGGCGGCGGAATTTCTAGTGAAGGTGAAGAGTGGTGGTGCGAACACAGTGGCGATGTAGGATCGTGGTGAAAACGCGTGTAGCAATAACAACAACAAATTGCTGTATTAAACTATAAAGATAAACAAGCGTTGTACTACTTCGCAGAAACAATACAATGTTGAAACGGAAAGATTACAGAACAATATATAGAAATATATAAGTAAACAGAAATCTAACCGTATGAAGAAGGAAATTTCGTCTAAGGCTTGTCGTAACAATTTCCTTAAGACTTTATTCAAAGTCTCCCAAGATACAACAGACGTGATCGGCTCGAGATTGTGATGTGTATGATCTTCTGTATGATATGCAGAAGCGCACGGATTGTAGATATTAGGAAATGAAGAGGAAGAAGAGAAAATTCAGAGTGAGTTACTGATCAGGTTTCCTTCTCCTTTTATAGGCTAAATCCTAACGGTTATGTCTGTTGGGAACAGCCGCATCTCTTCGTCTTCAACGGCCAAAAAACTGTTGCGGTTTGCAACAGCAACGTCTCTTCATTTGCAACGGCCAAAAACCGTCGCGGTTTGCAACAGTCGCGTCTCTTCATTTGCAACGGCCAAAAACCGTCGCAGTTTGCAACAATCGCGTCTCTTCAGACAACGGGCATTTCCAATCCCCTAGCCTCTTCTATTTGAATTTAAACAGTAGAAAACTATTTACTTCTTTGCAGCAAAAATAAAACACGGTCCACTCTTATTGGACCCGCACCCGCATCCGGCCCGGCCCGGTTCGGTACGGGACAGGCGAGCAGCACGCGCTTGTGTGTTAGTTAATGACCATATAGGTCCTCCCCCTCGCACAAAATTACCTGACCCTAAGGGCCAATATGGGTTTGAGGAAAGTAGTATATAAGCATGAACATTAACTTATTTTTGGCGATATGGGACAATATCTCATTCACTATAAAGGGCCTCTAACAATCCCCCACATGAATGATGATATATGTCTCCTCCACACAAAGTGTAATATCACATAGTTCATTTGAAAATAATGCTATATCGAGGATAAGTAGATATTTCACTTTGAACTTTCCCTAGTCAAAACTTATCGGATATACATAGCTAATCGGAGAGTTATTTCATCTTTAATCGTCAGTCGTTTGTGCATAACCAAACAATAAGCTTTACAAAGCATTGTTTCCCTTCACAACCAATCTCTTGGTTGTATTCATTTTGGTCCTGAACAAATTTGGTTCTACGAGTGTTTTAGAGAATTTAAGCCTTTAATATTCTCATAGAGCCGACCCAGCTCACACTAACATAGGTGATTGCAACCATTAAGAGTATCCTACATATACCCCACTTGTTATTTTCAAGATATGGTCATCATTAAAAAGCATGGCTTTATTCTTTTAATAATTCTGTAGGCATGCATTCTATTGTGCACCATAGGAATGGAGTAGGACCAAGTCCAAACAAATGCATTGCTTCTTGAGTTACTCAGAACTGGTTTACCTATTGATCCTAGTCCGTGGGATCTCCAATCGCTAGGATATGTTTCTGTGTAAGATAACTCTTGTTGGTTTAGGCTTTTAAACCCATTACCCTCGTTGCGCAGTCAATTTTCTCTCTTGATAATCCTTTAGTAAATGGATCCACAAGGTTATCAGTAGTTCTCGCATAATCAATGGAAATAGTTCCATTTGAGAGTAACTGCCTAACTGTGTTATGGCGTCGACGAATATGTTGTGACTTTCCATTATACACAAAGTTTTGCGCTCTGCTTAACACCGCTTGATTATCACAGTGTATGCATATGGCCGGTACAGGTTTAGGCCAAAATGGAATTTCTTCTAAAAATTGACGAAGCCATTCTGCTTCTTCGCCTGCTTTATCTAAAGCGATGAACTCTGATTCCATAGTGGATCGAGCTATGCACGTTTGTTTAGTAGATTTCCATGACACTGCTGCTCCTGCTAGGGTAAAGACATAACCACTAGTTGATTTAGATTCCTCTGAATCAGAAATCCAGTTTTCATCACTATATCCTTCTAAGATGGTAGGATATTTTCCGTAATGTAGGGAAAAGTTTGTGGTACTCTTTAAATATCCCAACACTCTCATTAGTGCTTTCCAGTGTTCCTTCCCTGGGTTGCTTGTATACCTACTCAGTCGACTTACTGCATAAGCTATATCTAGTCTTGTGCAATTCATGAGGTACATTAGACATCCAATTACATGAGAGTATTCCAGTTGCATTACACTCTCATTAGTGTTTTTATGTAGTACTTCCGATGGATTAAAGGTGTTTTTACTCCTTTAATTCTGTAATTTTGGAATTTTTCAATCACTTTTTCCACATAGTGTGACTGAGGTAGTTCAATTCCATTAGGTGTTTTTATTATTTTGATTCCCAAAATAACGTCTGCAACTCCTAAATCTTTCATGTCGAAATTGTTGATTAACATTTTCCTTATGGTCTCGATTACTTTACTATTTGGACCAAAGATTAGCATATCGTCTACATATAAACAAATCATCACGTATGATTGTCCAACCTATTTATAATAAACACATTTATCACATTCATTTATACGGAACCCATTTTTCATCATGACACTATCAAATTTTGCGTGCCATTATTTTGGAGCTTGTTTTAGTCCGTATAATGATTTTACTAATCTATATATTTTGTTTTCATTTCCTTTGGAAATAAAACCCTCGGGTTGCTCCATGTAAATCTCCTCATTAAGATTTCCATTTAAGAATGCTGCATTTACATCCATTTGATGAATCTCTAGATTATATATGGATGCAATTTGTAACAACACATAATTTTAATAAATATTTTTAAATTAATTTTTATTTTGAAACTTTGATTTTTAAATAATTTTAAATTGAAGTTTGGAAATTTTCCAATGTATTTTGGATTTTTGTTTCTATTTTATTTTTCCAAATACAATTAAATATTGTTTTTTCTAGAAATGTTATATTTTTTCAAACTGCTACTTTTAAATTTTTAAATTTTTAATTTTAAATTTTTTTTTCTTTGAAACAGTAATTGGTTCTGATATCCGTTCCGCTTTTCGTTTCGTCGAATTCCATTTTAAACCTTTTAAAATTTGATAAATTCAGCATTTTACACACAGAATTTTATTTGCATTTTTATTATTCATTTTTTATTTTATTTGCCATCTTTTATTTTGTTTTGGGTTTTGAATTAAATTGTGTGAATTATGCTGTGTTTGGAATTTTCCTATATTAGTTGTATTTTGTTTATAATTTTTAATTCTAGTTTCAATAAATTAAACTATTGTCTTTATTTATTTTCTTATTTTCCTAAGAAAAATTATTTATTTTCATTTCCACTTTATTTTGTTTTGATTTTTATTTTATTTACTTGATTTTTATTTTGTTTATTTTGTGTAAATGAAATTGGAAATTCAAAGAGACAAAAGCTTTTAAAACTTGTGACTTTTCCCTTGCTAGTCTCTTCACTTTCTTGGCCGTTCTTTCTTTTATTGTAGTTGTGCATTTCTTTTTACTTTTCACGTGAAAACTTCTCAACATCCTCATTCTTTCGGCCATCCTCATTTCTGAAAATTTTTGTAAGTAATGGCTTCCGCATTTTCTATTTTTTTTTCTTCTTCTTTTCATTGATTTTGCCTTGCTCCTCTTCAAGCTTTGCTCGGCCATAACCACCATCACCTTCACCGACCACCACCATCATCTCCCCCCTCATCATCCACGGCCAACCACCTTAATCCACTGCCTAGACCTGGCTGTGACCACCAAGTGGAGCCATCACCACAAAACATTGCAAACCCCTTGCAAATTGCCAAGCCGAGCCATATTTCCACCATCACCTTCATGTTTAGCCTCGGCCGCCACCTCTAACACCACCACCACTTGCTACCATGACCTCTGGCCGTCACCTCAGCACCTAACCTGACCTGTAGTGACCATGGCCGAGCCAAATATTGACATAGGCCGAGCCTATGTTGACCAAACTCCACCTTTTTGGCCTTGACCCTTTGCATTCCATGTTTGTAACTCCACCCCCTTCAAATTCCTAGCTTAGCTATGTGTTTTGACCCATACCTGAGCCACTTACCACCAATAAACCATCATGGCCGAGCCTATGACCCTTCATGGTCGAGCACTTGAGTGGTTGAAGCATGGTTAAGCCATTTGTCTCTTTGTTAATTCCATTTCCAATTTGTTTCAATCTAATTTTTGTTGAATATATATATATTTATATTGCTTTGTTTATTGTTGTATACAAGATCAAAATCTTGGCTCTCTCTCAACTTGAATCTTAGTCGTGCTGTATCGTGCTTTCTGGAATTTATTTGTGTGTTCTGATTTGCTAACTCCAGCTTGAAAAGGTGAGTTATTCACGCTTGACATTCATACTTATAGAATTGTGAAACGATAACAAGTGAATGTGTAGAATGGTTATACCATGTTATACCTGCCTGTGATATGAATTATATGATGTTAAACTTTGCTATAAACTTGTCAGATCATCTGATATGTCATATTTTGTTATACAGTTTATTTATTTCTGTTTCTCACACTACAAGTTCCATGTAGAATAGATCACTATGGGTTGAATGATACATACCCGAACGGACTTTAGAATAGGGAAAAATCGTTATGGGCTGAAATGATAGGCCTGAGCGATTTTTTTTGAAAGGCAAGCGGGGTTGACTGGTCCCCTACCAGATTATTATTAAAAAAGAGAAAGAAAGGCGACAATGAACAAGCTCACTATCGCAAAAGGAAAAACAGACACACAAAAATATAACACCAAGGAAAAAAGAAAAGCAAGACAAACAAAGAGAGAAATAAATACACAGAGGGGAGAACAGCACTATAACCAAACAGACGAAACGAGGGATGTGAAATCAAATTCACAGTCCTTAATTCCCATCTTAATGTTGGCAAGTAGGGCATTCAAAAGTTGGTCACTGTTCCTTATCTTGTTTTCAAAGCTCCTCAGATTTCTTTCTTCCCAGACGAAGTTGAGGTATCTCTTGATCAGAAAAAAGTACACAAAGCTTTCATCTTTCTTCCACTTAGTAGCCTTCCCTATGAGAGCCCACTCAACACTGGATATGCCATGGATATGATTAACATTCATCGCAGTCATGAGCTTACTCCACAAACCCAGAAGGTTGCTGCACTCAAAGAAAAGGTGGCTGACAGTCTCAGGATGGTTCTTGCAGAAGAAGCAAAGTGGGTCAACGGGCATCCCATAGTTAAACAGTCGGTCTTTGGTTAGCAGAGCACTGTTAATGACCTTCCATAGCATTAGGTTATCTCTGTGAGTTGATTTTCTGGTCCATAGAACTTTGTGCCATTTAAAGTTAGTAGAAGCAGGATGGACCACGAGCATTTTATAAACAGAAGAGATAGAGTGGGATGTTCCTTTCCAAAGTATCACATCAGAATTAGTGGGATTGAAGGTTATAGATTGATACTTATTCCAAACAGCTCTAATGTCTTGGTTACTGGTGTATGGTAGAGATAACTTGCCATCAATAATGAAATCAGTTGCTTTAGCTACACTATTAATACCAGATTGCATGATCTGCTGTGGAGTGAAGATTTTGCTTAAGATCAGACCATCATCCATCCAGGGAGTATTCCAGAAGTTAGCAGCACTGGAAGTGGAAAGGTTGACTTTGATAAATGGTAGAAAAGTTGTTCTTGACTTCAGGAGGCTTCTCCAAGTCCAACTAGAATTTTGTGGCACTGACATAGTCCAAAAATTTTTTCTACCCAAGTTATGGGTTATAGTCCATTGAACCCACAAGTTGTCCGCATTGCTTAGCAAGGCATTCAAGAGAGTACTGATGGCATTCAAGAGCGATTTTTATTTATTTATTAACATGGGATTGCGGGTTTGAAATGATAGAACCCGGATTTTTCTTTGTAAATTACGGATTGAAATGATATATTATTCGTATCACTTGACCTAGGTTAGAAAATATTATACAGACCCGTGGTTATTTTATATATTTTTCTGGAAAATTTTAAATATTTTAAAATGTAAAAATATGATAATTTGATTTAAATTGAATTTAAAATGATTTAATAAAGGGTTAGTGATTTTTCTATAAGTTAAAAATGTTAAATAAATAAATGATTAAATTGTAATTTGAAATATAACTTAATTTGGAAAATTGTGATTTGGTTTAAAATGAAAGTTTAAGTAAAGAAAATAAAAGGGAAATTAAGTTTTATTTTTGAAATGGTAATTTAAATTTAAGTGTTGAGTTAATTGTTAAAAAATGCAAAGAATAAGAAAATTGTACGCTTGGATTTAGTAAGTAAATTATTGAAAAATTTGGATTTAATTATGAAAATTTTACTTTATAAAAATCATAAGTTAAAGGGTTTTCAAATGAACATTTTTAGTGGAAAAATATGATTTATATAAGTTAAAAATGGTTAGAATCGAAGTTTATTTGTTTCTGAATTTTAGTATAAATCTGTAAATGTATTTAGTAGCACATTAGAAATGCTATCGTTTCTGGAATTAACTTAAAATTTTAACTAAGGGCTACTGCAGCACTTGGTAAGTGCTGTGGTTGCTGAATTAAAACTAAAACTTGAAACTAATAAAAGAGCTATAGTAGCACTTGATAAGTGCTACAGTTGGCTGAAATAAGATTTTTAATTGTAACCGAACTACTACAGCAGTTTTGTAAATGTTGTCTTTGCTGAATTTAATTGTTTCAAATATAACTTACCGCAGCATTTCCTAAGTGCTGCGAAAGCTGAAATTTTCATTGTTTTGGAATATTAACTGAATAAATGAACTCAGAAAAGGCTAAATTTTTGGGAATTGAATATTTGGTTTGTGGGTATAATGACTTCACTTTTAATGGTTTAAATGAATGATTTTAATTCGAAATTATAAACCATTTTGAAATCTATAACCACGTGTATACTTCTTTGTGGGCCATTTGATTTCCTTGTGTTTGTTTTGATGCACACATTAACACTGTTATTTGCATTGTTTACTTTAATATGGACATTTCTATGATAGCGTT
The DNA here is from genome assembly GCA_030737815.1 of Allium fistulosum. Lineage (NCBI taxonomy): Eukaryota > Viridiplantae > Streptophyta > Magnoliopsida > Asparagales > Amaryllidaceae > Allium > Allium fistulosum. The sequence goes on from CM060907.1 coordinate 1,051,901,523, forward strand.
TATTACTGCTTAATTGATGGTTTAACGGATCCTTAAAGGATGGGCGATCCGAAGCATCCTTTAAGTTATTGTGCATTTCTATTACAGTTCACTTGAGTTGGTTTACATTGTATAAGTATGTAAGTCCTGACTCGAGTGTTTGTGTTTTACTTTACGCTCGGGTCGGCCTGAGAATCACAGCTTTGGATTCACCTTCTGGAGCAAGAGATTTGTTGGAGCTCATTTGTATATCGGTTCATCGATTTCTATTCCAGTTATTTCCTATTCAGTATTGTCTCTGTATTATTGACTTATGTATCCTGACTTCTACTGTATCTATTTTGACTATGAGATTTTGTATATGTTATGAGAGTATGTATATAGTAGCTTCATGAACTACTATGGTATTTTATTTCCACTACAAGTTATTCTGATATTCTGTGTCTATGATTTTGTGTTTGATTTTATTTGCTCCAAATTTTCTTGACAATCCACTGTTTTGAAGTATTCAAGTCTAACATGTGTGGATTTATTGTCGATTTGAATGATCCAAAATAGTGGGATGTTACATTTGGTATCAGAGCTTTGGTTTTAGGCAAATCTTAGCCTGTGGAGCAAAAACTCATTAGAGATACGGTAGAAAAACCCTAGAATGAGTGAAATCAATCTCAGAATCATTTCTTTGTGAGAGAACGTATTTTCGAAGTATAAAATGATTTTCAAATGATTTTAAATAATTTTCAAAGATTATTTTGATATATATTTTCTTGCTTTGAAAGTAAAAAATTTCTAAACTTCATTCATTTCGTATCCACCTTGTTAGTAATTTCTTTGATTAGGATCCTCTTAAATTTTGAACTTCTATTTTGTTTGATCCGGATTCTTTGTTGATAGGAAGCTATTTGAGTATGGAAAAATCGGAAGAGAAGAAAGCAGCTCGTAGAGCACGAAGACCCCTGGCCCGTAAGGAACGGGAGGAAGTGATCGAGAAGTGGGAAAAGCTGTAGAAGGAAAGGGCAGGACCTGGTCCTTATGACCATGTCGTTTGTTATCGGTGTTATGAGAAGGGACACTATGCAGCCATGTGTAGGAGGAGAGATTAGGGGAAATGGATGGAGGGCAAGCGTTTTCGGTCCAAGGTTTTCTGTTTTAAATGCCGGAGAGGGGACACTTTCCGAGTCGCTGCCAAAAGGTGAAGAAAGTGAAATCTGCACCCACTGCATCAATCGGCCTATCAACCATTTGCTACCACTGTATGAGGGCTGGGCATATAGCCAGAGATTGTCCTGAGAGACTGAGCGAGAAGAAATCTGTGTACCCGCTGTTCGTTAAGGAAGATGGGAGTGTAGTGCACTTATGCCAGAAATGTAGAAGTTGGGGGCACATTGAGGGGGAGTGTTCTGGACCTCTTGAAGTACCACCCGGAAGAATTAATACTGATGCTTTGTTTATGTAGGGTGGTAATCTATGGATCTGTTTGTTATCAGTAGTATGTTAGGTTGCTTGGAGTAAACTCTATTGTATCTTTTGCTTAGCTGAAGTTGTCAAACTAAAGATGTTTATACTTCTGTTTTTCGTATGATATGAATTTGAGATTTTTCCAAATTATGAATGGGAATTCTTTCGTATTGATATAGGTTATATATCTCTAATCTTGGTTTGGATTCTTATTGATTAGGATTTCTTTGAACTTTGGAATGCTCCCACTTGTTCTGAAATCCATTCCTGTCTCCCCTATCTGTATTCTTTTGATTTTGGAGCATTGCATAACCCCACTTTGAATGACCTCTATAAAGATCAGCGATTCTGCCAATCTTTGAATGACTTGAAAAGGGGTGAAACTCCATTACAATTGGCATTGATTCACCAGAGATTTCTATACCCTCGGTTTACGATGCTATCTATCTTCCGCTATACTTGGATGCTATCTCTTGTGATCGAAGGTCGATTTGAGTTAGATTTTCACATCGATTATATTCCTGAAGTCACGGTTAACCCTATTAAGGTCACCCGCGATTTATATAAGCTTATCCATCTTCTATTTGGTAATTTAATTATCTCATCTTCGTTCGAGTTTATCTTCGAATCAGAATTCTATTTGATTAGGGTACCTTTAAATTTGAATCTCTGTTTTGTTTTGAAATCCATCCTTGAATCATCCCTTGGAAAATTTGTGGTTGATTGTATTTTTGGAAATTGTGTATTCATCGAAGTTATTATTTTGATAAGGATGACCATATTTTATATAAAGGTGAAATGTTTTCGATAAGGATTATATACCATTTTAAAATGAAAATTTGAAGTTTCAAAAGGATTTGAAATTTTGAAAATTATATAAGAAATTGATTCATATAAAATGATTTATAACTGAAGGGTTTGAATTTGAAATTTTAGAGATTGAACTCCGCCATTCTGAAATTGGTTTAAGATCTTGAAAATATATAATAATACGATTTGAAAGTATTTTTCCGAATAAGAAATGTTTCAAATGATTTTAATGAGTTTCAAATGATTTCGAAGAAATTTCAAAAGAAATTTTCGAGAAAAATAAAAGTCCAGAACCCACTTATGTCGCTAGAAAATAATTTCGGTGATGAATGCGTGCATCATCGACATTGATTTTTGAGTTTCAGAGTGGGGGAGAGGCCACTTCGGTAGCTTTGCTATGCGATTGATTTGTGAAACCAATTTTGATTTCAAATTCCGAAGTATGATTTGATATTCGAAAGATATATGTATATATTTGAACAGTTTGAAATGAGTCGGTGTTCAGTCCTTGAGTTTCAGATTTGATTGATATAACCCTATCTTTTGGAATTGATTTACTGATTTGTTGGTGATTTCCAACTCCTGGATTGAAAATATGATTTCTTCGACTATTTTGAAGGTTCGAGCACTTCCAAATCAAGGGTTAACTTTTCAAAGCTAAGTAATTTTGAAAAGTATAAAGTATATAAGTTTGGTATGTATGTTTAAAGTATGTTTAAATAAGTTTGAAACTATTTTGTTAAGTAAATGAATAAGACTATTTTGAATTATACTAATATGAAATTTAGTTTTTAAACAAAATATTTTGAATAAAATTTAGTCTAAATGTTTTAACCTAGTAACATCTTTATAAACTATATATTTAACAAGTTGGAATAGATACATAAGTTGTACGTATGATGTTTTATTTGCATAATTAATTTGATCCTGGTTTGAGTACACAAGTTCGAGGTGAATTAAACCATTTCGTGTTAGGATTTTTCATTTGATTCTTGATGGCTAATATTTGATATGGATTTTGGGCTTGATTCTAGAATTCTCTATCATAGTATATGGCTATGCAAGGAGACTGATGGCTTCTAGTCGAGAAACCATATCGAAGTCCGCATTAGGGAAGTCGAATGGACAATACTAGTTCGAAAGCGAACTTGTGTGATCGAGCGAGCGATTGAATGTGATGTTGCGAAATGATGACATATGTACATCTCTTATGTTCTAATATCATTGATATACTTGACGCTGAAATTAGAAGTTTGGGGTTGGATATCTTTGTAATTTAATTGGAATTTTTTCTTTTATGCAAAACTACTATCAATTTAATACCATTTTTTTCAAAACTATTTTTCTTTTATTTTTCTTAAACAAACTATTTTATTCTATTTTATATACAAAACTATTTTACAAAACTATTTTATATACAAAAGTATTTTACAAACTATTTTATTTATGAAACTATTTTACAAACTATTTGTATACAAAAGTATTATAAATTCAAAACCTTTTATAAAGCTAAGATGTTAAATCCCATATGGCTCTTTATGCAGCGTAATTGATTTTGGAAAATTTTGATCCTGATATAAGATGGACCTTATGTAAGTATAAGATGATTTTGAAAACCATTGATTTTGGAAATGAATTGGTTGACTTAAATTATATTGATTTAGAAACTTGAATTATTTTCTAAATTTATTATTTTGGAACTTTGAAACTGAAGATATTTGATTTGGAAGAATAATATGGTGAAAGCGTATATGATTTTGAAAATTGTATTGATATTGAAACAAATTGAAATTTGAGAACCTTGTGTTACTAAATACTTGATTTGGGAGTTACCGAACTTATATAAAATTGATTTGTATAAGTATGAAGTTGATTCGAAAACTATTGATTTTGGAAAGTATTCGATTTGAAAATGAAATCTTATATATAATGGACTTTATATAAGTATGATATTTGAAAGTGATTTGAAAAGGTACTATATGATACATATTTTTGAAGTAAAGATATGGAAAGTGCCTTCTGCTTGATATCCGCTTTGTGGCCACATTGTGGATTCATTCTATCGATATTATTCTCTGATTTGGGTTTTCCGGATATGATACTCGAGTGTCATCGAATTCCATGGCGATCTCCATGGTCTTACGAGCGCGACTGCATAGCGTAATTCGCAGGGGCTGCGAGAGCCTATGGGTATGGATGTTTCCTGGGGGATCCAGGCGTAACCATTGTGTATCTACGATCTATTGGGTCGCTTGGTAGCGTAATCAGTAGGGGCTGCGAGAGCCTACGGGTACGGATGTTTCCTGGGGGATCCAGGCGTAACCATTGTGTATATGCGGTACTACCAGTCTTCATGGCGTAATCGCAGGGCTGCGGTGGGCCTATTGGTACAGATGTTTCCTGGGGGATCCAGGCATAACCATTGTGTATCCGCTATCCATGATCGACATGATTTGGTTGTTTTGTTTGGATTGTACTTTCCATATCTGTTTTTTTTTAGTTTTTTCAGTATTTTCACTGGGTGTTGAAACAAGTCTACTAAGTACCTGGAGAATTCTAGCTTTGCGCCTGATCAACGCATGGCCAGAGTCTGCGGGAACGAGGATAAACTTATTAAGACATCGAGTTATAAAATTATTTTGATAAAGTATTATATAAAGGATATTTTGATCGGTTATTTTCCTTTCTAAAAGATTTTAAAGTGTTTTAAATATTGTTTACCTCTTTAACTAACAATTTGAATTAAATGGCTTTTATGGATATAATAAAATGGATTTAACCAAATTATTAAATATTAAAGAATCCTAATTGAAATTTATATGGTTTTAAATTAACGGTTCATCCTTGTCTTTCAACCCATTTTTCCTGCTAGCTATCCCTATTTCTCTTATTTTTCCTCCTAGCTATTCCTATTCTCCTACCTTCTTCTTTTTCGGGGATGTCTTTCAACCTATTGTTCTTTCTAGTTGTTTCTCCGATTTTCTTCCTTTTCGAGGACGAAAAGCTTTGAGTGGGGGAGAGTGTATCAACCCATAATTTTAATAAATATTTTTAAATTAATTTTTATTTTGAAACTTTGATTTTTAAATAATTTTAAATTGAAGTTTGGAATTTTTCCAATGTATTTTGGATTTTTGTTTCTATTTTATTTTTCCAAATACAATTAAATATTGATTTTTCTAGAAATGTTATATTTTGTCGAACTGTGACTTTTAAATTTAAATTTTTAATTTTTAATTTTTCTTCTTCTTTGAAACAGTAATTATTCTGATATCCGTTCTGCTTTTCGTTTCGTCGAATTCCGTTTTAAACCTTTTAAAATTTGATAAATTCAGCATTTTACACACAGAATTTTATCTGCATTTTTATTATTCATTTTCTATTTTATTTGCCATCTTTTATTTTGTTTTGGGTTTTGAATTAAATTGTGTGAATTTTGTTGTGTTTGGAATTTTCCTATATTAGTTGTATTTTGTTTACAATTTTTAATTCTAGTTTCAATAAATTAAACTATTTTCTTTATTTATTTTCTTAATTTCCTAAGAAAAATTATTTATTTTCATTTCCACTTTATTTTGTTTTGATTTTTATTTTATTTACTTGATTTTTATTTTGTTTATTTTGTGTAAATGAAATTGGAAATTCAAAGAGACAAAAGCTTTTAAACTTGTGACTTTTCCCTTGCTATTCTCTTCACTTTCTTGGCCGTTCTTTCTTTTATTATAGCCGTGCATTTCTTTTTTACTTTTCACGTGAAAAACTTCTCAATATCCTTATTCTTTCGGCCATCCTCATTTCTAAAATTTTTTGTAAGTAATGGCTTCCTCTTTTTCTATTTTTCTTCTTCTTCTTTTCATTGATTTTGCCTTGCTCCTCTTCAAGCTTTGCTCGGCCATAACCACCATCACCTTCACCGACTACCACCATCATCTCCCCCCCTCATCATCCACGGCCAACCACCTTAATCCCCTACCCAGACCTGGCCATGACCACCAAGTGGAGCCATCACCACAAAACATTGCAAACCCCTTGCAAATTGCCTAGCCGAGCCATTTTAGCACCATCACCTTCATGTTTAGCCTTGGCCACCACCTCTAACACCACCACCACTTGCCACCATTACCTCTGGCCATCATCTCAGCACCTGACCTGACCTGTAGTGACCATGGTCGAGCCAAATATTGATATATGCCGAGCCTATGTTGCACCAAACTCCACCTTTTTGGCCTTGACCCTTTGCATTCCATGTTTGTAACTCCAACCCCTTCAAATTCCTAGCCTAGCTGTGTGTTTTGACCCATAACCGAGCCACTTACCACCAATAAACCATCATGGCTGAGCCTATGACCCTACATGGTCTAGCACTTGAGTGGTTGAAGCATGGTTAATCCATTTGTCTCTTTGTTAATTCCATTTCCAATTTGTTTCAATCTAATTTTTGTTGAATATATATATTTATATATGTATATATATTTATATTGCTTTATTTATTGTTGTATACAAGATCAAAATCTTGGCCCTCTCTCCACTTGAATCTTAGTCGTGCTGTATCGTGCTTTCTGGAATTTATTTGTGTGTTTTGATTTGCTAACTCCAGCTTGAAAAGGTGAGTTATTCACGCTTGACATTCATACTTATAGAATTGTGAAACGATAATAAGTGAATGTGTAGAATGGCTATACCATGTTATACCTGCCTGTGATATGAATTATATGATGTTAAACTTTTCTATAAACTTGTCACATCATCTGATATGTCATATTTTGTTATACTGTTTATTTATTTCTGTTTCTCACACTACAAGTTCCCTGTAGAATAGAATCACTAAGGGTTGAAATGATACATACCTGAACGGACTTTAGAATAGGGAAAAATCGTTATGGGCTGAAATGATAGGCCTGAGCGATTTTTATTTATTTATTAACATGGGATTGCGGGTTTGAAATGATAGAACCCGGATTTTTCTTTGTAAATTACGGATTGAAATGATATATTATCCGTATCACTTGACCTAGGTTAGAAAATATTATACAGACCCGTGGTTATTTTATATATTTTTCTGGAAAATTCTAAGTATTTTAAAATGTAAAAATATGATAATTTGATTTAAATTGAATTTAAAATGATTTAATAAAGGGTTAGTGATTTTTCTATAAGTTAAAAATGTTAAATAAATAAATGATTAAATTGTAATTTGAAATATAACTTAATTTGGAAATTTGTGATTTGGTTTAAAATGAAAGTTTAAGTAAAGAAAATAAAAGGGAAATTAAGTTTTATTTTTGAAATGGTAATTTAAATTTAAGTGTTGAGTTAATTTTTAAAAAAATGCAAAGAATAAGAAAATTGTACACTTGGATTTAATAAGTTAATTATTGAAAAATTTGGATTTAATTATGAAAATTTTACTTTATAAAAATCATAAGTTAAAGGGTTTTCAAATGAACATTTTTAGTGGAACAATATGATTTTTATAAGTTAAAAATGGTTAAAATCGAAGTTTATTTGTTTCTGAAATTTTAGTATAAATCTGGAAATGTATTTAGTAGCACTTCAGAAATGCTATCGTTTCTGGAATTAACTTAAAAATTTAACTAAGGGCTACTGCAGCACTTGGTAAGTGCTGTGGTTGCTGAATTAAAACTAAAACCTGAAACTAATAAAAGAGCTACAGTAGCACTTGATAAGTGCTGCAGTTGGCTGAAATAAGATTTTTAATTGTAACTGAACTACTAAAAACAGTTTTGTAAATGTTGTCTTTGCTGAATTGAATTGTTTCAAATATTGAATTGAATTGAATTGAATATTTGATTTGAGGGTATAATGACTTAACTTTTAATGGTTTAAATGAATGATTTTAATTCGAAATTATAAACCATTTTGAAATCTATAACCACGGGTATACTTCTTTGTGGGCCATTTGATTTCCTTATGTTTGTTTTGATGCACACAGTAACACTATTATTTGCATTGTTTACTTTAATATGGACATTTCTATGATAGCGTTTATTACTGCTTAATTGATGGTTTAACGGATCCTTAAAGGATGGGCGATCCCAAGCATCCTTTGAGTTATTGTGCATTTCTATTACAGTTCACTTGAGTTGGTTTACATCGTATAAGTATGTATGTCCTGACTCGAGTGTTTGTGTTTTACTTTACGCTCGGGTCGGCCTGAGAATCACAGCTTTGGATTCACCTTTTGGATCTAGAGATTTGTTGGAGCTCATTTGTCTATCGGTTCATCGATTTCTATTCTAGTTATTTCCTATTCAGTATTGTCTCTGTATTATTGACTTATGTATCCTGACTTCTATTGTATCTATTTTGACTATGAGATTTTGTATATGTTCGTAGAGTATGTATATAGTAGCTTCATGAACTACTATGGTATTTTATTTCCGCTGCGAGTTATTCTGATATTCTGTGTCTGTGATTCTGTGTTTGATTTTATTTGCTCCAAATTTTCTTGACAATCCACTGTTTTGAAGTATTCAAGTCTGACATGTGTGGATTTATTGTCGATTTGAATGGTCCAATATAGTGGGATGTTACACAATTGCTATTAACATTCTTATAGAGGTTATTTGTGTAACTAGTGAATAAGTATCAAAGAATTATATACCTTCCTTTTGACGATATCCTTTGGCTACCAATCTTTCTTTATATTTGTCAATAGAGCCATCTGGTTTCATCTTCTTTTTAAAGATCCATTTGCAACCAATCAATTTTATTCCAGGCGGAAGATAAACTATTTTCTTATTACTTAGAATTGAATCAATTTCACTTTTGATTGCTTCTTTCCAACATGAAGATTCAAAAGATGACATTGCTTCCTTGTATGTTTGAGGTTCGTTTTCTAACATGTATGTTAGAAAATCTGAACCAAACGTCTTGGACGTTCTTGCTTTTACGCTTCTTCTTGGTTCAACTTCCTCAATTTCACGATAAGTTTCAACGTCATGTGGCTTGCTTGATCCTTCTCTTGTCCTTTTAGGGACATAATTTCCTTCATTCCTTTTGTGCGGAAACACATCTTCAAAAAATGAGGCATCTCGAGACTCTATGATTGTATTGACATTAATATAAGCTATATCGGATTTGAATACCAAAAATCTGTAGGCACTACTATTTTGGGCTGGCCCTAGATAGTAACAGTCTACAGTTTTTTGTCTAAGTTTAACTTTCTTGGGAGGCGGAACTGGTACTTTTGCCAAGCACCTTCACACTTTGAGGTATTTGAAACTTGGTATGTGTCCTTTCCATAACTCATATGGAATTGTTCCTGTTTTATTGTGAGGAACCTTGTTTAATATGTGATTAGACATATTTAAGGCTTTCCCCCACAAGTTCGTCGGTAGACCAGAGGTCAATATCATTGCATTTATCATATCTTTTAATGTTCTATTCTATCTCTCGGTAATACCATTTTGTTGTGGTGAATATGGAGCTGTTGTTTGATGAATTATACCATTTTCTGCATAGAATTGTTCAAACGGTGATTTATATTATCCACCTCCATCAGATCTCAATATCTTGATATTTTTATTTAACTAAATTTCTACTTCAGTCTTATATTTTATAGACGATGTAATTGCTTCATCTTTACTATTCAAAAGATATACATAGCAATATCATGTATAGTCGTCTATAAAAGTGATAAAGTACTTTTTCCCACCTCTTGTAGATAATGATTTAAAATCACATAAATCAGTGTGAACCAAACCTAGTGGTTCTGTGCTTCGATCAACAGTATGAAATGGTTTTTTAACAAATTTTGCTTCTACACATGTCTTACATTTGTAGTTTTTACCTACTTGGAATTTAGGAATTAATCCCAAGTTTGCTAATTTTTTCATTTTTCAGATGTTTATGTGTCCTAATATATCATGCCATAGTAAAATTTCATGCTCAACCAAATAAGAAACTTAATTTTTATTAATAGCACAATTAGAATACATAGTTTTATTGCCGACTACGACCACATTTGCCTTAAATAGGCCATCACATAAATAACCCCTTCCTATATAAATTCCAGCCTTAGACAGAACTACTTTATCTGACTCAAAGACCATACGGAAGCCTTTCTTTGAGAGCACCGGTCCAGAGATAAAGTTCTTGCGGATATCCAGAACATGAAGAACTTTACTTAGTGTCACAGTTTTTTCGGATGTAAATTTGAGGACGACGGTGCCGTTACCTTCGATCATGGAAACTGCAGAATTACCCATGTAGAGTTTTTCTTCCTGATCGTATTTCTTGTAAGTGGAGAACATAGATATATCAGAATAGACATGACGAGTAACGTCTGTGTCTACCCACCACTGTGCAGGGTTCTGTACTAAGTTGCATTCTGAAACAACTCCTGAAAAGTTCATCTTCTCAATGGTTGAATTCAAATTTTCCACTATATTTGCCACCAATTTGTCATTCGTCTTCTTGGGCCTGCAATCTTTAGCTGTGTGCCCAGTCTTTCCGTAGACCCAACATTCGCCTTTGAACTTCTTGGTTTGCTTATCTTTGGATTGATTATCTGGTGCCTTTCTCGTTTTCTTTTTGTTGCTGAAGTGTCCTTTCTTCTTTGATCCTTTTATAAGAAGTGCCTCTTCGCCTTTGGGTTGTGTTATTCCACGATTATCTGCCTCAATTTTTAATCTGACAATGAGATCTTCTAAGGAAATCTACTTTTTCTTATGTTTCAGATAGTTGCGGTAGTCTCTCCAGGATGGTGGTAATTTTCCTGTTATCGCTTCAACAAGGAACGATTCTCCAACTTGATGTCCTTTTGCTTCAAGTTCATGAATTATAGGTTGGAGTTCCTACACTTGACTAGTTACGGATTTGAAATCCATCATTTTGTATTCCATGAATTTATCTACTATGAACTTCTTCAAACTGACATTCTGCGTCTTGTATTTATTTGCAAGTGTAATCCATAGGAATTTTTCTGTCTGGTGTGGCTGATATACTTTATATAGTACTTTATCCAGACAGTTCAGAATGTAATTTCGGTACAAGAAGTCTGAATGCTTCCATGAGTCAATTCCGAGAAAATTAGCTGGGTCTTTTTCTCTAGTTTGTCCGTCTTTAGGCTTTGGTTCATCCTCCTCAATGCACTTCTATAGCCCTAACGTGGTGAGATAAAACAACATTTGATTCTGCCATGTTATGAAGTCATCACCATCTCCTTTAAACGGATCAGGCCTATTGTGGGTAGTAGGTTTTGCTGATAGTTCAACTGTCGACATCTCTGTTTTAGTGAAAACGGGAAAGTCTTAAGATGTTATACGATCAGTATACAAAAACAGAGACCAGCATGTTATAAACTCGTCACACGAGTTTACGAATCTGATTTCCACTACTTTGGAATTCTGTATTAGTAATTTTGAACAATAACTATGTTGTAATTAATTTACAATAACAAACTATAGCAATAACAATAACAAATTGCTGTATTAAATAAACAGGCGTTGTACTACTTCGCAGAAACAACACAACGTTGAAACAGAAAGATTACATAACGATATATAGAAATATATAAGTAAACAGAAATCTAACTGAATGAAGAAGGAAATTTCGTCTGAGGCTTGTCATAACAATTTCCTTAAGACTTTATACAAAGTCTCCCAAGATACAACAGGCGTAATCTGCTCGAGATTGTGATGTGTATGATCTTCTGTGTGATATGCAACAAAAATATAACACGGTCCACTCTTATCCGATCCAGTACGGACGGGCGGCACGTGTGTGTGATAGTTCATGACCATATAGGTCCTCCCCTCGCACAAAATTACCTGACCCTAAAGGCCAATATGGGTTTGAGAAAAGTAGTATATAAGCATGAACATTAACTTATTTTTGGCGATGTGGGACAATATCCCATTCACTATAAAGGGCCTCTAACACAAAGTAGCTATAATGAGCTCCATAATTCAGCTGTTGAACATGATTATTATTGCATGTAGCATGCTATTTAGGAATAGTACTATTGAATACTTCCTTTGTTCTTAGTTGTTCACTGAAACAAATAGCCTGGCAACCACACATAAGAACAAATATTATCATAAGCCTTCAACCCACAGTCTAGTATAGTTAGAAGCATGTTGATCTCAGTGTGATTATCATATACTAACAGCCCATTTGGATGGACTTAAAGGAACTTCTTTTTTGCTATTTGAAAGCCAAAACTATTTCGTTTTGACTTTCTAAAAGTCAAAAGGTAGCTTAATATAGTCGATCCAAATGAGTTGTTACTTTGCTTAAACATCTAGTACTGTAACTGGAACTGCAACACTTGTTGCTTCGATTGAAGTGGCTGCTTTCCATGCTAGCTCAATAAAAATGTTGACAAAAGTTTTGCTTACCAAATGCTTGTAATTTTGTATGGTTGATGAACTTATAGCAGACTCTTTTTAAGTAAAGCTTGTTATTTCTTTCGGTTGAAAAACACAAAAAAAAACAGGTTTCTTCTATCTGACTTGTGGTTTATTAGTTGCATAATATTAAAGAAGTAATTAACAAGATAATTTTCACTTTTATAAAGTATTACAAAATATTCTTTAATTATACTATCCACAACAACTACTTTTATAGTATAGCTAGCATAGCTGCATATGCCTTGCTGCAGACTTACTTTGTTAACCTGGTAACTTATCTTCCTATGGAGAAAGTCGCCCGATATTCCTACTATTGTCGCAAGGTGCTTAGAATTCCGATTGCAAATAAACTAAGAAAAAAAACATTAATGTTGCATAAAGTCTATGTGGTCTTTGATAAACAGGATCAAAGTATATACCTCTCCTGCTCCTGAAATAGCACGATAATAATTATTTGAGTTTCATGTGACGTTGAATCGCAATAAGTGAAAAATAGCTTTTGATATTATAGTATAACTTCGTATACATTAAACCTAATACATATCAAATCCCAATATGGAAAATATGCACCTGTCCACATTAAAGTTGAAAGTCACATTCCAGTTAGGATTCCTACCGCCACAACATGTATAGAACAAAGATTTTATAGTCATTAACACAGCATTTCGCTATGAAAAAATGTATAAAAAGACAAAAAACCCATACCCAAAAAGTTACGAAATTGTAAGGAAATCAGATTCATCTTTACTACTAATAAAGAGAATTCATTGAATAGATTTACTCGGTGTCTTTTGAAATTCCAAATGTACCCTTTTACATCTCATAGAGAAATAGTATTCAAATATGGGAATATAGCCTGTTAATTTCTAAGTACAACTATTAGTCACCATGGAGAACTACAATATGGGTTCACAAGATGAAGTATCCGAGTGTACCATATTGTCCGTAATTTAGGTGGGAGTTCATCAGTCGAAGTTTTGTCAGATTCCAAGTTAGTATGAAGAAGTTATTACAGTCTGAACAAAAAAAATAGCGGCTTCTACACTAGGCGGTGTTCAAATATTGGAATGTGATAGCTTGTTTTTTTCTAAGTACAATTGTCAGTCCCCATGGAGAACTACAATGTACGTTCACAAAATGAAGTATCCGAGTGTTTCATATTGTCCGTAATTTAGGTGGGAGTTAATCGGTCAAAGTCTCGTCGAATTCCAGTTAGCATGAAGAAAATATTGCAGTCTGAACAAAAAAATAGCGGCTTCTGCACTAGGCGAAGTTCAAATGTGGGGATGTGGTATCCTGTTATTTTCTAAGTATAACTGTCAGTGCCCATGGAGAACTAAAGTGTGCGTTCACAAGATGAAGTATCCGAGTGTTCCATATTGTCCGTAATTTAGGTGGGAGTTAATTGATCGAAGTCTCACCGGATTCTGAATTAGTATGAAGAAGTTATTGCAGTTTGAACAAAAAAAATAGCGGCTTTTGTACTAGGCGGAGTTCAAATATGGGGATGTGGTAGCCTATTATTTCCTAAGTACAACTCTCAGTCCCTAAGGAGAACTACAGTGTGCGTTCAGAAGATGAAGTATCCGAATGTTCCATATTGTCCGTAATTTAGGTGGGAGTTAATCTATCGAAGTCTCACCAGATTCCGAGTTAGTATGAAGAAAATATAGCAGTCTGAACAAAAAAATAGCGGCTTCTTCACTAGGCGGAGTTCAAATACGGGGATGTGGTAGCCTATTATTTTTCTAAGTATAACTGTCAGTCCCCATGGAGAACTACATTGTGCGTTCACAGGATGAAGTATCCGAGTGTTCCATATTGTCCGTAATTTAGGTGGGAGTTAACCGGTCGAAGTCTCGGCGGATTCCAAATTAGTATGAAGAAGTTATTGCAGTCTGAACAAAAAAATAGCGGCTTCTGCACTAGGCAGAGTTCAAATATGGGGATGTGGTAGCCTATTATTTTCTAAGTACAACTATCAGTCCCCATGGAGAACTACAATGTGCGTTCATAAGATGAAGTATACGAGTGTTCCATATTGTCCGTAATTTAGGTGGGAGTTAATCGGTCGAAGTCTCGCCGGGTTCCGAATTAGTATGAAGAAGTTATTGCAGACTGAACAAAAAAAATAGCGGCTTTTGCACTAGGCGGAGTTCAAATATGGGGATGTGGTAGCATGTTATTTTCTAAGTAAACTATCAGTCCCCATGAAGAACTACAGTGTGCGTTCACAAGATGAAGTATCCGAGTGTATCATATTGTTCGTAATTTAGGTGGGAGTTCATCGGTCGAAGTTTTGCCTGATTCCGAGTTAGTATGAAGAAGTTATTGCAGTCTGAACAAAAAAAATAGCGGCTTTTTCCTAGGCAGAGTTCAAATATGAGGATGTAGCCTGTTATTTTCTAAGTACAACTATTAGTCACCATGGAGAACTACAGTGAGCGTTGAAGTGGGGATATAGCCTGTTATTTTCTAAGTACAACTGTCAGTCACCATGGAGAACTACAGTGTGCGTTCACAAGATGAAGTATCCAACTATACCGTATTGTCCGTAATTTAGGTGGGAGTTCATCGGTCGAAGTATCGCCTGATTCCGAGTTAGTATGAAGAAGTTATTGCAGTCTGAACAAAAAAAATAGCGGCTTCTGCACTAGGCGGAGTTGAAATATGGGAATGTGGTAGCCTGTTATATCCTAAGTACAACTGTCAGTCCCCATGGAGAATTACAGTGTGCGTTCATAAGATGAAGTATCCGAGTGTTCCATATGAAAGGGTCGCGGAAGATGATCTTAAGGCTATTTAACACTAGAGGGGGGTGAATAGTGTTTTAAGAATTTCTTTAAAACTTCTTTGATTTAAATTGAATTAACTAACTTAATGCAAATACACAATCACAGATCAAATCACAGAATCACAAACAAATGCAAATATAAATAAAAAGCAAGTAAAGGAAAGAACACACCAGGAATTTTATACTGGTTCGGTGTTACCCTACATCCAGTCCCGCACAACCCGTACGGCTTTCTATTCAACAATAATCTAGATTACAATCCCTCGATTCCAAGGCAACGAGGTACACCCTCCAGATTCTCAGGTCTCTGGGTAGAACCACTTGATTCACAGGACACAAGTTCACCCGATCGATTTCCAAGGACACGATCACACCTTTATAACCCCACACAAGTTTCTTTGAGTACAAATGTATCTATAACTCTGATAAGCACTGAGATTCTTTGAAGAGAGTGGAAGAGAATCAAACTAGAGATATTCTGGTTTGATTCACTTAAGATTTCGGCAGAATATGGATAGGATGATTAGAAAATAAGATAAGAGAGTAAAGAGGAGAGAAAATGAAGAAAGTAGTATTTTGAAAACGTCCATAACAGTCTCTATTTATAGAGAATGAATGGATGTGTCCATTCGAAGAGTTTTAAATGAATAGACGCTTCTTTTGAAAACAACCTTTGCTGTAACGGGAAGTATGTCGACATGACAGGTAAATAGGATGTCGACATGGTCTAGTAAAAAGTGATGATTTGCTTTACTTTGAAAATGATGATTTAAAACATATGCAACTTTATTCAAATGGACTCTATGTATTTGTAGAAGGTATTTAGAAGTAGAAATACTTATGAATGTATATATGTATATATACTAAAATATATTTAAAATCAAAGTAAATAAACTAAAGTAAATATAATATTAAAATAGATTTTGAGGCTAAAACATTTTTGGAAATGTGAACGAAGGTTTTTCTTTTGAAAAGGAATATTTGAAAATCATTTTATAAAACAAGAGATAATTTTGAAAATCATTTTGAATCAAAATTAGTGGATAACAAAATAGGGCTACTATCCGTTCCACTAGATATTTCGTGAGTTCCATCTCACTAGGGTTCCATCCCTTTAACAAGAACGAAGTGGATTCCATTCCACGAGTAAATTGGATAAAAAAGAATGATAGTGCTTTCAAGGAGTTTTAACAAATATCTAACCTAACTATATTATTTGTCTTGAACTCTTGAATATCTTGAATCTCATGAGTCTTCAATCTTGAACTCTTGATCTTTGTCTTCATCAATTTTGTTTTCTTTACTGTACAGTCTTCTTTTGTTGATACCTGCATATAGATTTCCTGCACATATATATTTTATAACACTTCTATAGTTGTTGTCATCAAAACCACTATCCTATGGACTAACATTCTCCCCCTTTTTGATGATGACAACCTTTGTTTATAAAATATTTATATTCTCCTTATAACTCCCCCTAAATCTAATAACTCCCCCTTAATCGATGCCTAACTAACCTATTTTATACTTCTCCCCCTTTGTCATCAACAAAAAAAATGACACTAACTTCCCCTAAATCTATGATATTAATGATAGTGTTATCATTAATAATACTGAAACTAGATATAACAGTGCACTAAACATCGTATACTTAGAATGTTATATATGAGTAATATAAGAATAAGAATGATAAGTGTAACCACAGATTATTTTATTCATTTCAATATTACTATATACATGACTATTTAAACTTATAAACACATAAATAACTAAAACAAGAAAATAAACAACTCAACGGTTGTTTTTGATGATAGGAGACTTGTGGACAGGACAATTTGGGTAATGGAAACAGAAGTTTCCATGTTGTTCCACAATGTTCCCATAAGCATCAAAACAAACTTCCCCTACACATACTGCTTCATCATCAGTTTCTTCCTCCATTGGTTCTTCCTCTTCTTCTTCGTCTTCGTCTTCTTCTCCTTCTTCATTTGCTTCTATGTTAGAAGAATCTTTAATTACAATTGGATTGGCATGATTATCCATGAGGAATTTTTCAAGATTCCTCAGAATTTTCCCTTGTTTCTCTTGCTCTCTTGCCATTCTCAATTGTTGAACTTGCATTTCAGTTAACATCTGCAGCGAGTCATTAACTTTCTCCTCTATTTTGATGACACAAGCGAGTATGGAGTTTTGGAAAGGGCCATGTGAAGGAGAAAGGAAAGAAACCGGTGATATTTGATTAGGATTGGATGTGGAAGCCATGGATTTGATGTTTCCAGAAAGTAGAATGAAGAAATAATAATTGGAGGGAAGAGAAACTCGGAATGGGTGAGTTAAATAACCACCCATTCAAAAATTAGAGGAAAAAAACGAACTGTCATTTTTACCGTTGCATGTCGACATGACGCATGAATACCATGTCGACATGGTGTTGCAAAATGCTATGGTTAAGAAAACATTCATATATACCCTATGTATACTACTATACTATATACTATATTTCAGAAAGAGAACATATACCTAATTCTCTTCTTAACTTGGTGAAGACAGGTTCTCCTAAAGGTTTGGTTAAAATATCAGCTATTTGATTTTCAGAATTAACGAAATCAAGAGAAATTTTCTCTTTATTTACGTTATCTCTTAGAAAATGGTGTCTAATGTCAATATGTTTAGTTCGGGCATGGAGAGTTGGGTTTTTGGACAAACTAATGGCACTAGTGTTATCACAGAAAATTGGAGATTTCGTGATAGATATACCAAAATCATTCAAGGTTTGTTGCATATACAAAACTTGAGAACAAGCTAAAGCAGCAGAAACATACTCTGCTTCAGTTGTTGATAGGGGAACAGTATTCTGCTTTTTACTGAACCAGGAAATTAAGGAATGACCTAGAAAGTGACAAGTTCCACTTGTACTCTTTCGGTCTGACTTACACCCAGCATAGTCAGCATCATAGTAGGAAACTAATTCAAATGAATCATTCTTAGGGTAGAACAATCCATAATCAAAGGTGTGTTTAACATATCGAATGATACGTTTCACAGCTTTTAGATGAGTTTCCTTGGGTTGAGATTGATATCTTGCACAGAGACAGACACTGTTCATGATATCTGGTCTACTAGCAGTTATATAGAGAAGTGATCCAATCATTCCTCTATACAAGGTTTGATCTACGTCTTTGGATAGATCATCCTTACTTAACGCTATATTGGTTGCCATGGGAGTTGGTTTTCCACTCACATTGGTCAAGCCAAACTTACTAACTAACTCTCTCGCATACTTCTCTTGACTGATAAAGATACCATTATCTAATTGTTTGATTTGTAATCCTAGGAAAAAGTTAAGTTCACCCATATGACTCATCTCAAACTCTTTTGTCATAATGTCAGAAAATTCTTTGTTCATGTCAGAATTGGTTGATCCAAAAATAATATCATCTACGTACACTTGTACAAGTTGAATATCATTTTTGTTTCTTTTAATAAAAAGTGTGTTATCTACTTTACCTATTTCAAAATTAGATTGCAAAAGATAAGACCTAAGTCTATCATACCAAGCTCTAGGAGCTTGTTTTAGACCATACAGGGCTTTCTTTAATTTAAAAACATGATTTGGAAATTTTGTATCTTCAAAGAGTGGAGGTTGTTCAACATAAACTTCCTCTTTTACAAAACCATTTAGAAAGGCACTCTTGACATCCATTTGAAAAAGTTTGAAATTATTGAAATTAGCGAAAGCAAGCAGAATTCTAATAGCTTCTAATCTTGCTACGGGTGCAAAGGTTTCGTCATAATCTATACCTTCTTCTTGACAATAACCTTGTGCAACGAGTCGAGCCTTATTTCTAACGACCTCACCTAATTCATTTAATTTATTTTTATATACCCATTTAGTGCCTATAATGGATTTATCCTCAGGTCTAGGAACAAGTTCCCAAACATCATTTCTGGTGAATTGATTCAATTCTTCTTGCATAGCAAGAATCCATGAATCATCAGTTGATGCTTCCTTTGGATTTTTAGGTTCTATTGAGGATATAAAAGCAACATGACTCATACTGTTTAATTGATTCCTAGTTTTAACAACAGATTGCATATCTCCTAGAATATTTTCTACAGGGTGATCTTTTAAAAGCCTAATCTTTTTATTTGGATGAAAAGTTTCATTTGTAGCATCTACAGATTCATGATTAGAAATAACTAAGTCATCCTCATCATTAGTCTGATCAACTTCTTTGAAATTTTCATCAAAGGAAACATGTAAAGTTTCTTCAATAGTGTTTGTTCTTAGATTAAAAACTCTATAAGCTTTACTCCTGTTAGAATATCCGATAAAGATTCCTTTGTCGGATTTAGGATCAAACTTATCTAAATTATCTTTTGTATTTAAGATAAAACATTTACTTCCAAAAATTCTGAAATAAGATACCTTAGGTTTCTTATTGAAAAGAAGTTCATAAGGTGTTTTATTGGTTAGAGGTCTAATTAGAATCCTATTCAAAATATAACAGGCTGTTGCAACTGCTTCAGCCCAAAAATGTTTTGGTAATTTACTATCAGAAAGTAGAGTGCTAGCACACTCTTGAATCGTCCTATTCTTACGCTCAACTACTCCGTTTTGTTGTGGAGTTCTTGGAAACGAAAAATTGTGAGTAATTCCCTTCTGATTACAGAATTCCTCAAACTTCTCATTTTCAAATTCACCACCGTGATCACTACGAATAGTGATGATCTTGGAAGAAAGTTGGTTTTGAACTCTTTTTGCAAAACTTTTAAAATAATCGAAAGTATCACTTTTATGTTTCAGAAAGATTGTCCATGTATATCTGGAATAATCATCCACAATTACAAAGACATATTTACTATGGTTGATTGATTGAATCTGAGATGGACCAAATAAATCTAGGTGAAGTAACTCAAGGGGTTTTGAAGTAGAAATCATATCTTTAAGTTTAAAGGAACTTTTTCTAAGTTTTCCTAATTGACATGCATCACATATACTATCTACTTTAAATTGCATCTTAGGGAGGCCTCTTAATAGATCAAGTTTGGATAGTCTAGATAAGAGTTTAAAATTCAAATGTCCAAATCTCTTATGCCAAGTCCAAGGGTCACTTGTATTGGCCAAAAGACATAGATTATCATTTGAAATTTTCATACTAAGAATATAGATATTCTTTTTCCTAACTCCCTCAAAGATAATATTAGATTTATTATCTTCGATGTGACACTTGTATTTTTCAAATTTAATCCTATATCCTTTATCACATAACTGACTAATACTAAGTAGATTATGTTGTAGATTTTTAACTAACAAAACATTTGAAATAATAGGAGTTTCAGAATTACCTACATTGCCGATGCCAATCACATAACCTTTTGAATTATCCCCAAAATTAACCAATCCTCCATCCTTGTAAATAATGTCATTGAGTATCTCTGGATTTCCTGTCATATGCCTTGAACATCCACTATCAAGTATCCACTTGTTTTTCCTTATTTGCATAGCTTGTCCATTGTGAATAGATTCATTTGTCGCCATGAAGCAAGATTCCTGCACAGTGAGCAACTTTTGTAGATTACCTGATTCTATATAACTATCATGCATCAATTTATGAGACCACAATGATTTGATCATTAAAGAAATATTTTTAGGAAACATTTCAAACTTAGCCATGAACTTTTCAAAAATCAGATTATGAATACTTTGAAAAACCTCGCTCTGATACCAAATGAAAGGGACGCGGAAGATGATCTTAAGGCTATTTAACACTAGAGGGGGGGTGAATAGTGTTTTAAGAATTTCTTTAAAACTTCTTTGATTTAAATTGAATTAACTAACTTAATGCAAATACACAATCAAAGATCAAATCACAGAATCACAAACAAATGCAAATATAAATAAAAAGCAAGTAAAGGAAAGAACACACCAGGAATTTTATACTGGTTCGGTGTTACCCTACATCCAGTCCCGCACAACCCGTACGGCTTTCTATTCAACAATAATCTAGATTACAATCCCTCGATTCCAAGGCAACGAGGTACACCCTCCAGATTCTCAGGTCTCTGGGTAGAACCACTTGATTCACAGGACACAAGTTCACCCGATCGATTTCCAAGGACACGATCACACCTTTATAACCCCACACAAGTTTCTTTGAGTACAAATGTATCTATAACTCTAATAAGCACTGAGATTCTTTGAAGAGAGTGGCAGAGAATCAAACTAGAGATATTCTGGTTTGATTCACTTAAGATTTCGGCAGAATATGGATAGGATGATTAGAAAATAAGATAAGAGAGTAAAGAGGAGAGAAAATGAAGAAAGTAGTATTTTGAAAACGTCCATAACAGTCTCTATTTATAGAGAATGAATGGATGTGTCCATTCGAAGAGTTTTAAATGAATAGACACTTCTTTTGAAAACAACCTTTGCTGTAACGGGAAGTATGTCGACATGACAGGTAAATAGGATGTCGACATGGTCTAGTAAAAAGTGATGATTTTCTTTACTTTGAAAATGATGATTTAAAACATATGCAACTTTATTCAAATGGACTCTATGTATTTGTAGAAGGTATTTAGAAGTAGAAATACTTATGAATGTATATATGTATATATACTAAAATATATTTAAAATCAAAGTAAATAAACTAAAGTAAATATAATATTAAAATAGATTTTGAGGCTAAAACATTTTTGGAAATGTGAACGAAGGTTTTTCTTTTGAAAAGGAATATTTGAAAATCATTTTATAAAACAAGAGATAATTTTGAAAATCATTTTGAATCAAAATTAGTGGATAACAAAATAGGGCTACTATCCGTTCCACTAGATATTTCGTGAGTTCCATCTCACTAGGGTTCCATCCCTTTAACAAGAACGAAGTGGATTCCATTCCACGAGTAAATTGGATAAAAAAGAATGATAGTGCTTTCAAGGAGTTTTAACAAATATCTAACCTAACTATATTATTTGTCTTGAACTCTTGAATATCTTGAATCTCATGAGTCTTCAATTTTGAACTCTTGATCTTTGTCTTCATCAATTTTGTTTTCTTTACTGTACAGTCTTCTTTTGTTGATACCTGCATATAGATTTCCTGCACATATATATTTTATAACACTTCTATAGTTGTTGTCATCAAAACCACTATCCTATGGACTAACACCATATTGTCTATAATTTAGGTGGGAGTTAATCTGTCGAAGTCTCGCCGGATTCCGAGTTAGTATGAAGAAAATATAGCAGTCTGAATTAAAAAAATAGCGGCTTCTGCACTAGGAGGAGTTCAAATAAGAGGATGTTGTGCCATGTTATTTTCTAAGTAAATTGTCAGTCCCCTTGGAGAACTACAGTGTGCATTCACAAGATGAAGTATCCGAGTGTACCATATTGTCTGTAATTTAGGTAGGAGTTTATTAGTCGAAGTTTTGCCTGATTCCGAGTTAGTATGAAGAAGTTATTGCAGTATGAACAAAAAAATAGAGGTTTCTACCTAGGCGACGTTCAAATGTGGGGATGCTACTATCAAATCTACTTCCACGAGTATAAATAAAAATGCATGCATATTGTGGTTAATGCAGGCCCACTTGGGCGTGCATATGTACTCGTAAAGTAAAATGCAAATATCAAGATCACACAACACATATAGAACAAAGATATGACAAATTCATTATTCTCAAGCCTCTTTTATCTTTCCCTTGCAATTAATCAAATTTGAACAAAACGAGCAACATATATTAGGAAGGAATTAGGTAGCTTACTAAAATACTATCTTAAAATATATGTTACTTATCTATAACCTTTAATAAAAGACTTACATAACCAATTTCTTGTATAAAATATAAGCATTCACAGAGGAAAAATAAATAAATCAAATTCATTGCAGTCAATACAAATACCAAGACAATCAATGTCTGCGTTATTGAATATATAAAGCACATAAATAGAATAAAAATTAGAACTTACCCACCTTTTTGGTCTTATTTCATGTTTCACTTTATCGTTATAGGAATATCAATATTAAATATTAAATTTGGAAGTCAGTGAATGACTTACTACAATATTTGAAAACTAAAAGGGACCTCATAAATATAATTTACGAATTTAGAACAACATTAAAGAAGATCAACCACCTGATCAATAGACTGTCTCTCCAATGACCAGCTTAAAATATATGTTACTTAACTACAGACATTTAAGATGATAATCCTACTAAAATGAAGACATAAATATATAAGTCTTAAGAAAAATTGACCTGAAATAACAATTAATATATTTGGGTTACTGCAGATTTAGTGCTTGTGCATATATGGCAAGTTTGAAGTAGTAATAAGGTGAAGATTTTACATTACATCCCGATCTTAGTGGTGGTATAACCTGCAAGCTCCATTGGTTTTCCAAGATTCCTTACCTATCAATGGAAACAAATTCAAGGATGCTAACAATAAAGTAATGACAAAGCATGTCAAACCGGGTTAGAGGATATGTTTAAAGTTTAATTGTTAGTTACCATATGCATATTCTAAATTCTATTAGTTGCATAATGTAATACCCCGTAATTTTTAACGATAATTAAATTAAAGAAATCAATTAATAAATAGTAACGCAGAAAAAAAGAATTTTGGCAGATGTCAGAATTTAACCACGAAACCTACACCATTGGGTTCATAGTGATTTTCTGATCAATTTTCATATATAAAGTTTCCAATCAGATTTCAAACGAAAAAGTTATTAACATTTGAATAATTCAAGTCAAAAATAAATAATATATGTATTTAAGGAAACAAAAAGTTATTTATGGAAATTAATTAACGTTAACAGTTGTTTAGGGTTAAAGAAAAGTGAGTGTGGTAATAAATTATTACAGATAGAAGAAAATAAAAAATTAACCAAAGATAACACGGTAAATTAATTGCCAGTAATATATACGACCGATCAACCCCTAAATCGCACTGGTCGACCGCTAGCGGTCGATCAGTTGAGCTGTTAATTGGAGAATTTTAACGTGGCTAAACAACCCAAATTTAAAATAGTTTAATTTAACGGTTGGCATTGATTCGAACCCTTATAAATACTGGCATAACCCCATAGTTTTCTTCTCATATTTTCTGAAACACACAAAGCTCTAACATTTTCTCTTCTCCACAAAATTCTAAATTCTTAAAAAAATAGTTATAGTTTATACGTATATACAAGTGGAGAATAACTAAGCATAATTGATAAGAAGAATATAGTCGAGTAAAACCATCAAGCCAAGGTAAATTATAAATCTAGATCTAAAATTTAAATTAAATCCAAATCTCTCCTCTGATCTAGATTTCCGATAAGTATATGTATGTCTACGGTGTATTTATTTAAATAGGGATAAAAGGAAGTCAAATTGAATAACAGAGATTAGATCTGGAGATTTGGAAAGCTAAAAAGATGGGTGGAAAATTATATATTTTTATATAATATTGGAAAATATCATTGTAAATCTATTCCTATATGCCTGAAATGTAAATAGGAGTTGTAGGCTAAAATTTGTATACGTGTAATAAAATTATAAACCCTGCCTACATATTCTTGATTGATAACTTGAAATATATATTGTATGTATGTAAATATTGAAAATGTTGGATATTAGCAGTCCCTGAATTTAATATTAGATAGTAGTAGTCCCTGAAACTTATAAATTATATGGTAATTCCAAATTTGTAAATCTGAATGACTGTTGCAAGTAAAAATGTAAATTAAGTTATCGCAAATAATTATGGAGGTTTAAGTAGTATGTTAATTCATTGGAATATTGGGTGTTACAAATGTGAATTTCTAAAGATTATCAAGTTCAGATTTATAAATAAAACTGTATCAAATAACAAGGAATACAACTAAAAAGAAAACGTTGTATAAATAGAGATAATTACTGTATTTTGTCCTATCTATTTAAATAACTATGGAAAAGATCATTCCTTGTAATTCCAAACGTAACACAAATTCTCTTTGTGGATAAGATATAGAAATTTACAATGTTAACCTTGCCATTTGAGAGAGGCATAATTTCAACGCATTAAAATGCAAAAATCCCTAAGGATTAATTGAAGAATTATAAATGTGATAAAAACGGCCTAAGAAAAGAATTAATATATATGCGCTATATATGTGAAAATTAAATAAAATAAATGAAAAGGTAGCAAGTAATAATTTAAAATAAAAGGGTGTGAAAAGTCCTTTAAACAAGGGAGGGAATCAAAGGTTAGAAAGGGAATAGAGTTAGAAAATTTAATAGTGAGAAAAAGGGAAATAAATGGGAAAAGATATTTAGACCTCTTAAAAGAAAGCCATAAATGACCTTAAATGAAATAAGTTGTAAACGCATAAAGAAGTGAAGAAATATTATTAACAATGAACAGCGGAGGCATAATAGTTAAACAAGTATGAAAGGTTACACACACACGCAGTCTCAAGTATGCATTTATATGTGTGTGTGTGTGTGTGTGTGTTTGTGTGTATAGTCCGAAGTATCCTTTTATGATGGGTGTGAATTATTAAAGTTAGTAAATAACTTAAGTGGATAAGAATGACATAGTCATTAGAATGGGCTGGAAATGCGAAGTCAGTACTGCTATACAACAGAAGTTTGCCCACCACAATGGGCAACCAGTAGTCGTGTATAGATTATACCGATGTGGGACATATCCAACTGTAGGACCCGTGCAATTATTTTGCATATAGGTGAAGGAATACCCCAATAGGATATGCTTCAATCATTTAGTGGGGTATTGCCTTGATTGCGTTAGGTAATTTAAATAGAACGGGGAGCAAAGGTCGGCACTTTGTCAGTGTGTTGGTACCATATTAAGGAGTATGAGTTGTACATAGGTCGTGAACATCATTGGTCCTGAGCGGTCAGTGGAAAGACGAGGGCTACACCTAATGAGCTACACTTCCTATTAGTGTAGGTCACGTTTGGTCATGCACGGCCACAGTTGTTTGCTAGTTTTTTTTGTTAGAAGACAAGGCTAGATAACCCTTAATAGAGGTCTTTCAAAACGAATGGGTTAGTCTGTGGAACTAAGTCCACAATAGTCCGTGGAGCTGAGTCCATAGTTCGAGGAGCCGAGTCATCTATAGTCCGTGGAACTGAGTCCATTATAGTCCGAGGAGCTGAGTCCTCTATAGTTCATGGAGCTTACTCGACAATAGGAAGCAGACAAGTAGAAAATCCCCAAAACGAGGTAAAATATAGCTAAACTATTATGACGTCGTTATTAGGCAGTACGAGGAGTTCCTTAGTATGCAAGACGACGAGTCGTGATATATCGTTGATGATGGATCTTGACTGGGTGATGGGTTCTAGATACCAACGGGGATAGTATCTTGGTCCAAAGGGAGACTGCAGTACTTATATATATATATAGTTATGGTCTACTTCAGGTAGATATGGCGTATCGTACGCATACATGGAGTCGAGATCACTAAGTAAAATAAAATGACATAATATGTGATGGAAGGCAATCAACATAAACTAGTGTTATATGTAAAATGTATAATTTACTAGTCACCAAAATGTTGTTCTGATCCCTTCTTCATTACAACCCACATGATTGCTTTAGAGGGATAGATACTGGTGCAAGGCATGAACGTTGGATGGACAAGTTTTCTTATGCATGCTTGGCACTGACAAGGACACTAGCTATTGGAAGTGTCAATCTTGGTCAATACTATTTGATTTATTATACTTTACTATTCAGCTGTGAGTTATATCGATAGTGCTATGATATGCATTTATTTGTAGGATACCAAACCAACATTCCGTAATTTGGTGGACTTGAGTTAAGCTCGCAAGAAAGATCAAGGATAAAGAAAGCAAACACCAAGATTTCATACTACTATCAATAGATTTGGATTAAAGGAGGATGGAAATACAGGGTAATGAGATAGCAAACACATATAGAGGACATTGGTAGACTCAAAGTTAAGGAGGGCAAGATAGAGGGTGGAAAAGTTATTATGCCAAGCTGATTTGCCAATGAGTTATTTAAAATGTGCATGGTTTGTATTTCTTACCCACTATAGTGTGGGGATGCACGGTTAATTCCATAGTTGGGTGTGGTAATGGAAATAATGGATGGACCTTAATTGTTAGAAGCTAAAAAGAAGTTAAGAGATGTGGGTTCAAGTGGAATGACATGTTTAAAAGGTCCATTTAATTTTAGTAGAGTGATGTGGCCACAACATCATTAATGTCAGTTAATGTTGAAGGACAGCTTCCAACAATTGTTTCTTTTAGGTTAGGGTTGTAAGCATTAGTTATTTCTGTTATATAAAACGCATAAGATATCATGAGAAATGTTCCTTTTGAAAATTAGTTTTCTGGATGGACCGCTATATTAATTGGAAAACCGTGGAAGTAAGGAAATCTAAAGTAGATACCTAACTAATGCAAAATAAATAAATAAAAGGATGGAAGTTTATAAATAAATTAGGAAATCTATTATCTACTAAAAGCAAAGTAATGTGAAGTCCCAAAGCCTTAAAGTTTTTGAAAGATAAATTTTGGCAAGCGAAGGACATGAAAGTTTGTTGTAGAGCCACAGGTCAATGTCCCTATGCCTTTAAAGCAGAAATTTATGAATGAACTTGTGTGCTAGTTGTTATTTTAAATAAAAGAAAGATATTTGAAATCTAAAATTTACCGTGTACTAAGATAGAGCCCACTATGGACGTTAAACTATTGACTAAACCCTCGACTGCATGTGAAGTGGCATAATTTGTTTTGATACACACAGACACTAAACGGTTGTTTTTTCTAGGGAGAAAAACAAGCAATTCGATTTAATTTTCATAGGATCCCATATCCCTTCTATAGTATGTCTGAAACCATGTTTCATGTTATCAAATCCTATGCCAATCGACTATAATCCATACCGAGATTCAGAAAATTGGGATGCAGACAAAATCGCGTCTCAACTTTCCATTTTCTTACGCCGATTCCTTTCTATTTCTGCAATTCGACTTTGATTTGGGGAAGCATCAACGAATTCTGAGCTGGAATTTATGTAGTCAAACGCTGATCCATCTCATTTTGGATCCATCAAAGTGTGTAATGGCGATACCGTTTACTTTTGAAATCCAATGTCATTGCTTCAGACTAATAGACAAATTTGCGTAAGGTTCCTCAAACGATTATGGATTTTAGGATTTGGCGATTTTTGAATTTGGTGATTTTAGCCCACAGAGCTTCAAAGTTCATTATTTCGAGTTTGTTTTTTATTTTGGTTTCGCACATCAACTTCCAATTTATAGTGCCTATTTTTTTAAAATTATGTTTTGGCATCTGAATTTCATTGTTCGATTGTGATATATGCGATGATGTTAATTTCAACTAATGGGATCTGTAATTTAGTCTATTTCATTCATATCCTTGTTTAACAATTTGGATTGGAGAAAAGTGAGATATGCAAAATGCCATCCACCTTCAAATTGATGGGCATTCGCTTTTGGTGGCTTGAATCTCAAAATTAGCATCGTCTAATTTGATAAAATCGCAACTGTCATTGCAGAAGCAGGAGTTTTGTGTTGGTGGCGAGATCAAAGCGTGTTTCTACTGAATGCAAAATCATGTTACGTGTTTGATAATACCAATCAAAGCATAGTCTCAAGCAGAATGAGATTGGGGTTTGCATGCCCTTTTTGTAAATTTTGATTTTAACCTAGGCTAGGGAGGAGCAGTCGATCATTAAGGGGGATGTCGAATTCGCCATAGCCATGTGATAAGTGGGTGTGAAAAGTTGCGGTTAGAGGAAGAACGTGAGGCAGTTTTCAAACCAGATTGCTTTGATGTTGGAGAAGAGTATAAACAGAAGGCCCACAAACTTGTGCACATTTACTACGTTGTCAAAGCTTTTTAGTGATAGAAATGTTGGATAACATATGCATTGAAATGAAGACTATAATTTGTTATAAGGTGTTTATATTTTATGTACTCAGATGTATATTTTTCTGGTTTAAGAGGTTGTAGCCTTGTTTTCTTGGGCTATTATGTGTTGTACTTTGTAATTTTAGTTACGTTAAAGCAATAAAAGGAACCCAATTTTAGTACTCACACACTCTTCTGAAATTTTTGTTTAAAACTCTTTGTTTTGGAGCATAAAATGCTTCTGCGAAAAGTTTTGAAATTTATCTTTTGTGATGAAAATTTTAAAAAAAATTCCAGATATTTCAAAAGTTATACATGAAAGGATTTTTGAGCAGAAAAGAAGGAATTTTCTGATTTATTTTAAAGTGCCACATGATTAGCATAGGGAAGAAGTCGACGAGTAGGAAGTAGGAATTTTACTATGCAACAGAGGTGATGGTAAAGTTAGGTATAGTTGGCGATAGGGGAAAAGTTGTCTTAGTTATGAAATCTCTTTCTCTATATCCTGTTGATAGGGGAACAAAACTTGTTTTAAATTAACTCTACTTTAAAATTTTAAAATAAAATTTACTTATATGCACTGTACTTGGAAAAGATAGAAAAAAGATTGAGGGCGAAAGAGAAGTTCTAAGGTACAGTGGAAAAAGGGTACACAAAAGAATGATGGGAATATGAAATTCTCCGTCTAAACCCTCTTCTGATATAAGAGTACATGTTTAGAGAACTGGATTTTTCTAAATTTGGATATTATGAATGGTGTA
Source organism: Allium fistulosum (assembly GCA_030737815.1). Taxonomy (NCBI): domain Eukaryota; kingdom Viridiplantae; phylum Streptophyta; class Magnoliopsida; order Asparagales; family Amaryllidaceae; genus Allium; species Allium fistulosum. The sequence goes on from CM060907.1 coordinate 1,051,931,607, forward strand.
CTAGGATTTTGGAAGGTAGAGACTGTATGCAAAATAGTCAAACTATACTTTTATTCGTAGAAGTATGGGAAAATTTGGATGCGAAAACAAAGATTTTGATTTTCAAAATCTGCATACATATAGAACTGTCAGTATATATAGGTTTTTTGCATCATATTTTTTAAAATTGTTTTAGAAAAATGCGTTCATATAGGAGACACCGATTTAGAATTGCTCAGTATACATATCATACATATTGTGAAACACCGTGCACTTATACACGACTAGTTGCAATATTGGTTGTATACTAATTGGTTGAATAATTTAGAATGATTGCGCATTATGTTATGTGATTCCGTCCTTAAGAAATTTCGAGGATGAAATTCTTCTAAGAGGGGAGAATGTAGCACCCTGTAATTTTTACCAAAAATTAATTTAAAAGAAATTAATAAATAGTAATGCTAAAAATAGAATTTTTACAAATGGGAACTTTGCTACGAAACCTGCACCATTGGATTCGTGGCGAATTTCTGATCAATTTTCATATGTAAATTTTTTGATCAGAGTTCAAACGAAAAAATTATTAACGTTTGAATAATTCGAGCCGGAAATAAATATTTATGTAATTAAGGAAATAAAAAGTAATTAGCGAAAATTAATTGAAACGCCCCACTCTATACCCATACTATCCAAGAGTATTACAGAGTAATACTGTCAGGTAATACGAAGAATGAGGCTATATAGGGTACAGACATGAATATTCCCTTAGACTAACACCAGTACGTATTAAAACATCAAATAAATAACTCATCTACACGTACATAGTATCTGTAATAGATTTTTGATCATTGGATTTTGGATATTTAATTAAAATTTAAATATTAAATAATAGGTTTTTAAAGGTTAAAACTTGAATTCAAGTATAAGGATTGTTTAAAATAGTTGAGATATGAATTAATATTGAATAGTGTTTCAAATAGCCGGAGCTTGAATTGAATGTAAATTTAATGGATTTAATGGTCTTATTTAACTCCTTTTAATATATAAAACAATAATGGTGAATTCATTTTGTAAATTTAATTGCATAAAAAAATGGTTCAAATAAATAATTTGAAAATTCTTTAAAAATATCATTCCAAGGCACTATGTCGGGTTTTGACGAAACTAGTGTCATTGGATCCAAAATAATGAATTGTTGTATACCGATGAGTTTCGTGGCAATCGGACATACTGTGTGGTCGTGCAAGCTCAAAACGCGTAGCGATTAATTTTAGAGAATTGAAATTATTACAATTTGATTTTAAAAGCTAACTTTTATATATGATAGAATTAGCTTCCGAAAATGGTTCCATTAAGTTATGAATAGGGGTATTTAGCTAGGAACGCCAATGAGCACGTCTCGATTGGAGTTCGTGTGTTTAGGGACGTGAATAGTGCCAGATATTTTCCTATATAGGGATCTCCAGTCTCTCATTTTTGGCCTAACCCAAACTGAAAACCCTAGCTGCCAAAAATTGGATACTCCACATCCAATGGCCGCCACTGATTTGGACCACCATAGGCAGATTTAGGCCTCGACCCCAACATGAAATATGAGCGTCTAGGTGAGTGAAGTTAATGGTCAGTGGGATTGGCGCGACATGAACGGAGGTGGTGGCAAATTGAGTTTGATGGCGTTAGTGTTTATGGTTTCGCGGTGGAGCTTGAGGCGATGAACGGTGGCGGCTCCAGTGGCGTTGGGTCGGGGTTGGCTTGGGGAGTCTTAGGTGACAATGTGACTGTCGGAGCTGGAGCATGGCGGTGCCGGTAGGTGAAAGGTTGGAGTCGGGTTCGTGTTCGAGATTTGCGGCTAGGATTCTAAGCGACGTTGGATTAGGCTTAAGCTAGGTGATTAGGCTCTAATGATTGTGATTAAGGATTGAATTATGTTATTTAATTCTAGAGTCTTATAAAACACATAACTTGTTCATACTAGGTCCAGATCGAACGCGGTCAGTTGTGTTGGATTCGTAATGACGTTAACTACGTTATGGAATTGGATTGGTGGATATTGGAGCTTTTATAATTTCAAGCTAAAATGACGAAACCAGAACGCTTCGGCGATAACTGAAATTTCGGTGAGTTTAACTCACCTTTTTGGTTAATCAGTAGGATATATATGGTAGATAAATTTTACTGTTTGTGTTTGGTTGAAGTATTGGCTGGTTTGGTTAAATATTCGCCTTTGAAAAGAAATTGTCATTTAAAAGTGAAATGCAGGAAAATATATTGAGGAATCCGGATTTCTCACCATAGTGATATTAATTTCCAATTATATGTACATGTTGATTCTATTTCAGTTGTAACCCTATTATATAGATTGTTAATTGCTAAATCTTGATTGTTTAGCACTATTAGTTATGACATTGTTATATGTTCAAAACATAACCCCTGTAGTGATAAAAATCAATAACAATATTGGTTAAGTGCTTTGGTGGCATTGACCTCAATTTAGTATTTTTAAAATACTACTAACTGCCATTTGGCTTGAAATCGGTTTTTGATACAGAGAATGATTTCAAATTCTGATCTTTGGGTTTTCTGGAATATTTTTATTTAAGCAGATTTTGAACTTCTCTATTTTACCCCAACCTTTTTATTTGCTTTTTATAAACTATTTAGAAATGTTTTAAAATTGTTTAACTATCATTTAATAATGATTTAAAATTGTTTAACTATTGTTTAATAATGTTTAAAAGTTGGTTGTTTCTATTTAATATTGTTTTAAAGTTATTTATTAATATTTTAATATTGTGAAAAGTTATTTATTTAAATAATTTATATTGTTTGAAGATAATAGTTCTTATTTATTAATAATATTTTGGAAGTTAATTATTTATTATAATAAGGTTTTTGAAGATTAATTATTAATTATTATATTGATAATGTTTGAAATTATTAATTATTATATGAATATTGTTTGAAGTTATTTATTATTATACTAATAATGTTTGAAGATGTAACAACATGTCTTTCTTACACCTAAACACGACATTTAATACATTCTCGGTATTTGTGTGTCGGTCATTTATGTGTCTGAAAGACAAGTCTTTTGGGCTTAAAGAGAGAAAAGACAAAATAGAATCTCACATCGTGACGAGAAATATATAATATACACAAGACCTTTACAAAAAGAGATCATCTTTATTATATACACAACATCAGAGAACACTAACATATTATCAGCCTGGACAATTATAACAGCATGTCCTTATAATTACTAATGAATACGGATAGAAATCAAGACCAACAAACGGTGGAAAAAATATAAGATATGTGAATACGCCTTGGAGAATCCAACTCGTCTCCTGAAAGCTCCAAAGCATTTAGCTAAATCGGGAAAATATACTCGGGCTGACTGGAGCATTATAAGAAAATAACGTTCGGATCAGTCTTGTGAACTGACGTGAGAAAACTCTATCAAATCATATTGATTTCTATATTTGGAAATCCTTTCAAAGTAAAAGGAATCTCGTAAGACCACGCCGCACATAAACACGGATGGGTTTTTACCTTACGATAACCAAACCATTTTTATTATAAAATCCAGTGATATTATAATAATGTCTAGGGGTTTAAAATACAAATAATCAAGTAGCTATGATGTGTGTACATCACAACAATAATAGGTATACAATCAAAAACCGCTAAGGCACGTATATGGAAAATGGATTCCAACAAATGGCAAGGTAAGGGACTACCTTCCGAAAATGGTACACCTCTAAATCAAATGTACCCAAGGACAAAAGACTTTCAACCTCTGCCAACGCAGAACTAGCTTATCCCTGACTGGATAGTACCGAATATGATCAACACAAGGTTGTGATCAACGACCAAAATGGGGCACGAAGCATACATAGATATTTACTCTAGATAATGGATGATCATACCCTAATTGGAGCGACCCACATAGCCCTGCTGCATCAACCCTATTTTAGCCTTTACCGGGGTGTAAGGCTTGAGGCAACGATTTACCCTCATTTTGTAATTCCCTCTTGGAATGCTAACACTGCCCTACAGGCTGAAATGCAATGCAAGCATTCATCTATACAAGTTTGTTCTGGGTCTGAACGAAACTGAAGGCACTACCTCTACTACATCCATTTTGGAATCACCCTCAGGATTAGTAGCAAGTAGCCCTTGCACTTCAAAGGACTCCGTCTTCGATCATCATCAAGATTCCTTCCATTCAAACACTTATGTGGGTTTGAAGTGGTTTTCAGATAACATATCCGATCATGGACTCTCCGAACCAACAACCAAAAATTTTCGGTTGACTTATTCCCGGTTCTTTCAGAAGTAAGCGGACTATACCAGTGTCCCAAAGAGATTTCTAATATATCCCTTAAAGCTAAAGACATTTCATCTGAATGAGTCCTCTTGAGAGAACTCAAACCATATGAACACGTGAAACTCTTATTTACTTCCTAAGTCAAAACTGGCCAAGATTTGACAGTTAGTTATTTAACTATCAAATAAACAAATAAATAACGATTCAGAGATTTAATTCCCATAGCACCCGCTAAGCGTCATTTTAAATAAATCTTTCATTTATTATATCTCTTTTTAGAATATTTATCAAATTTATCATATAATTATCTCACTGCATAAGTATATTCACTAAACATTATAAAAGATTTCTTATTTCAAAATCATATTAAAAGGATCAAAACAAAAGGTATTTATATTAGAGATAAGGATAACCCCAAACACTATTCCTTCGGTGTTAAGCATGAAATGAAGGTTCCACACCACCATAATTAAGAAGGTCAGTTAAGGGAAATCCAATCTCAATTTTCTTTTATAAAATTCTTCTATTAATCCTTTTAATAAATCACTTACATTAATGAAATCTCCTTTAATTAAATTCCAAACCTATTTATAAAACCTCTTTATAGATATCTAAGTTTATTTATAAAATTCCTTTATAAAAAATTCAAAATCATTTATAAAACACGTTACTAAATTTCAAGTTCTCTTTTAAATTTATAAAACTCCTTTTATAAATTTTCCTTATTTAAAACAAAACTTCTTTAATAAACCTTATTTAACAAAGTTCCTTTTTATAACAATAAATTATTTACAACGCCTTTAAATAACAAGTTATTATTATAAACACCCTTTTTATTTAATTATCGTTAAACCTCATTCAAAATAATAACTTTAGAATACCATTAATAATATATTCAATTAACTTTAAACAATATTACTATAACGACCCGCAAATTTATCACTTTGATAAATTATATTTATTTTTAAATTTATTCAAATAAAAGGTTGATAATACAAATAATATTATTTTTAGTGATAATAAGTAATAGTAATTTTATTTTGAATAAGTATTTACAAAAATATTCTCCTCAAAACGTAAATCGATAAAATGGCCGAAAACTGTTTTATAGATAAACAGCTCTATAATCGTAAGACATCGCGCACAGAGCTGGACACATACACTTATTTTTATAATTGAACAAGAATATGAAATAAAATTAATTATCGTATTTTTGAAAATTAAATGTATTTATCACATTGTTAGTAATGCCCTTAAATATAATAATAGATTTATTAAATTAAACTGAGGTTTAATGATTAAATAATTATTCAATAATTATTTTAAATGATGATAATTCATTTTGAATATTTATAAAGTGATAATAAATCATTTATAATAGTTTTATAAAGATATATATTTGATTTGGAAATATAAGGCAAAATCGATATTGCTTTATCGGTCTAATATCGATTTTTGTAAATAATTGTTAATATTAATTTATATGGTTTTATAATTCAAATATGATCATTTTAATTCATATAAAATGATAAGAAAATTTTTTTCCAATTTTTTTTACAAATATATGTACGTTAAAGTATAAGTGAAAATGTGACCGGGAATCGGTTCTTTGATTGGCAACGGTTTATCGAACGAAAGTTGTTCGGAATCAATGCAACGTTGTTTATATATCATGTACACATATGTAACATACAAATGCATCCACTAACATGCACATTAACATATTTATACATACATATATACTTATACACTTAAAAATACATACATAATACAAAAATCAAAGATATTTTAAGTAAGCTTTCTCCTTAAGCTTACATAAGTCAACTTCTGCATACAAGGAGTGGATGGAAGTGATGGCCACATGGAGGGGTGATAATGTCCATGCCTAGGGAGGGAGAAGTCGTATTGGAGAAGCCATGAAGTGATGGTGTGTGTATGGATTCTTTTACACTCTTCCTTTGGCTATAAATAGCCCACCCTCTCATCACATTATTTCACCTCCTTCACTCTAGCCTAACTTCCTCATATCTGACCGAACTGTGGGAATTAATTTTTTGAAACCATTCAAAATTTTAGTGGCTACAACTTTCTAGTTGACCACTTCTTCCCATTTTAAATTTAGCTATGCTCAAAACTCCATTTTCTCCAAAGTATTTTCGAGCCTAGTTTTAATGGCCAAAAATACCTCTTTTTTATTTGAGTATAACTACTCCAAAACAGATCCAAATAAAGTAAATATTTCTCAAACCATGTGAAATTCCAATGGCTACAACTTTCATGTTTAGCACTTCTACTAGTTTTGAGAGTAACTATGTCAAAATATCACTTTTTTACAAAGCATGTTCGGACATTGTTTTTACAAATCCGAGAATACCTCTTCTTCTCTTGGCCATAACTTCCTCATAAATAACCCAAATTAGATGATTCTTTTATAAAATGGTAGAGAAAATAATTTCCTACAACTTTCATGTTGACCACATTTCGAAAATCAGGGAGTTGTGTGTCCAAAAACCTGAGAGAAAATGACCTATTTTTAGGTCTAGTTTTTGGTAAATTCAATAATAATCCAAAGTCGTACCCCTCATTTCCCATGTTGGCCAAGCACCACTTTGGCATGGAATGGTCGAGCATACTAGGAGGCAAGGTGTTGGGGTTCGTGAGCTCGGATTGCAAGTAAGTGAAGCTATAACCTTTTTTCGATAGGAAATCAAGGTGAGAACTCCTAAACTATTATACTATATGTTGGATGATGATATGATGTTTGCAAATGGATGTTTAATATGCTTTGATCATCAAGTTTGGTTGTTTTCATATGAATGTTGAAATTATATGCAAGTCACGAATATACATGTCGATAAATACAAAGGAAACCGCTTTCCTTAAATTAATGCAATGGTGTATATGGAATTGTTAAACCTCTGAAAAATGGTTTGAAATGTATTTGAAATGTTTTATAAACATTTAAAAGCGTTTTGCTGAAGTTTGAAAAGAAATGGAAAATCTAGTCAAAAATAAGCGCGTCGCGTAACGGTAGTTCGCGATTTCGTGCTATAAAAGTCAAACGAGTGTAAAAGTTGGAATATAGCTCGGAATTCTTCGAGATAAGAATTTTCTGGACTATTATGTCCATAGTTTTCCAAGAAGAAGGAAAAATAAGATTTCGATAAGTATATTTTGAAATATGAGTAACACTAGCTTTGGAAACATCCCGATTTTGCAGTTCGGAATCCAAAACTGGGTTTCTTTGAAATGATGTTTAAAATTGTTTAAAAATATGGAGAAAATCTTATAAATATTTTAAAATGTTTTAAAAGTGATTTGAGTAATAAAAATGAATTTTCGAATAATAAAAAGTCGCTTTGATCAATATAGCTAAAAAGGCACTTTCCAGAGCACTTTTCTATAACTTTTGAATTATAGCTTCAACTTTGGAATTCTTTTCCAATTATTTTATAAATATTTTTAAATGATTAATAAAGTGTTTTAAATGATTTATGAAATGATTAAAATGTTTTAATGATTTAGAGTCAATCAAATAACTTGACCGCCTTATGGGTGTCAAAGAGATATTGTCTAGGCTTGAGTTTGGAAAATCAGTTTCCTGCTCTCCCTAGCTATCCAGATTGGCCCGACGGAGGGGATAGGAAATTTGATTTACTTGGATCGAAATTTCAAAAAGATAAAGAAAAATAATTTTAAAGATTTAAACAACTTGGATTTTATGGAGATGATCTTCTTATACTCGGTGTTAAAGCCCGAAGATGGAACTCGTACTATTCCGCCCGAAGATGGAATTTAAAAGGTGATTTCATTGTTATTCCGCCCATAGTATTTTTTGAATATGGGAATTGATATTGAGTAGAATTATATGATTTCTATAGATTTTCTCACTTAATATTTAATGATTTTGGATTAACATCCTAGATAACATGGTTTTAACTCAATCAAATTTTGAGTTTTTAATTAAGAAAATTTTGCTAAGATTTAAATGAAATGATTTTGGAAATGTTTTCCTAAGTAAAATGAAATGATTTTTGAAATGCTTTCCTAAGTGTAAAATGAAATGATTTTGAATTATTCCAAGTTTAAAAAGATTTTAAGTAATCAAAGATTTTGATAAGAGGGGTTTAACAATTCCGTATATACTAGAAAGAAGTGTTTTAAAAGTTGATATCTCTAAAAGAGATATTTTTATAAAAAGAACTTAATCAATTGAAGAATGATTCTCTATTCACAAAACCTCTTTTTATCGATGATTGGATTGAAGGAACAGAGGTCGGATCTGGGGAAATCCTTATCTGAAAACCACTTCGAACCAATGTATGCATTCGAAAAATAAAGTCCTAATAGAGAGAATAAAGAATGAAGACCAGGGATTTTTGGGATGAAAGGACTGCTTGTTGATAATTTTGGTTAGCTCCCAAATACTAAAGTAGCGGTGGTCCCTTCATTTCTGAAACTCTTCTGGTTGAAAGGACTTCTCGCTAGTAATCCTAGTGTTAATTCTTGACAGGATGTGGTAGGAGAGTGCCTTCAGTTTCGTTCAATCCCAGAACGAACTTGTATGGATGGATGTCTGACATTGCATTCTTGAGATTTCATCGTTGACTTTTATAAACATACATCTATTTGGTGGCGGAAAAGGCAACTTCTTTTAGCTTAACACCCTTCTCTGAGATGTATGAGCTCGGAGGTTGTATGTTTGTGGAAGTCAATAGGGATCGATGGAATGACAATGTGACATCAAAGAAAGATGATGTGCTATTGTAAAGGTAATCGTTACCTCAAGCCTTACACCCGAAAATGGCCGAAACAGGGTAGATGCAGCAAGGCTATGTGGTCGCAACCATTAGGGGTATGATCATCCCCTTATAGATATATTTCTTCCTGTTATGACGTTCGGGATGTAAATTAACGTGGTGTATGGTAATCAAGCGTTCAGATAGGTCGGTAACGACCGAGGTGATGACATATTCGGTACTATCTAGTGAGATAGGTAGGCCGGTCTTGTGTTGGTAGAGGTGCAGATGTTCTGTTGACCTCGGTACATTCCTCTAGAGATGTGCTGCCGAAAGGTAGTTCCTTCACCTAGTCATTTGTATGGGAAAGGCAGAGTGTTTGCATTAGACATTATAATTGATTACCCAACGGTTTAAAAAATTATTTTAATTCTTTAAAATGTTACATATAACCACCTTTATCGAATTTGTATAACGGATCAACTAAAAGTTGCATCGAATTGTCGTGCGAGTTAGAATTTCAACAACGATAACTTTTCGAATTACACGAACATATATCATCGAAAATACCAATTTAACCTATCACGACCCGTCATTAGGTGAATATCAATAATCATACATGTCAATTTTATTTTTTTGGTCATTTTAGTAGTGTTTTTTTATTTTTTCAAACGAAATAGGTGTATATAAGAATTAGATTGGAAAAATAATTAAATAGCCGACGCTAGCCGACTCGGGCCGTTGCAGGCCGTCCCCAGCCGACGCAAACTTCAATAGAATTTTGCGCCATCTCCAGCCGACTCCATAATGGAGATGGAGCCGACTTCGGCCGACTCTAGGCTCCGTCCCCATTTTAAAGTATTCTAGTAGTGGTAATTCTGATATCATATATTTAAATCAAACGAATAATGTCTTAATATACTAATTTTGTTCAATGGTGTTGATATGTAAATATTTAATTATAATACTAATATTATAATGTTTAATTTATAGTACCAAAAATAAGCATATAATTTACTGTCAGATAATGAGTAGGTTTAAAACTTAACTATGAACTCAACAACATAAGTTATTGTAAAACGAAGTTTGTATGTGAAATATATGAAAGTTACAAGTTTTTTGTAAATAATAAATTGTTGAGGGCTATAATAAAATGTACCTCAACTCTGTAAATTCAAACTTGCCATTCCATCAATACTTTACCATCGAAGACTTCCATTGTAACGCCCCGCAATTTTAACGATTGAATATTTGAATAATAGTTTAATTATGTAACGCCCATTGTACTCAACTTGTAAAGAAGGATGAATTGATAGTCGAAGCACCCATCGTTGAGACCGCAATTCCATCGTGAGAAGAATGAGTATAAACTTGGCTACGTTTGAGGTCGATTAATTTTTAGGGTGAATAGTGTTTTCATTTAGATAAAATGAATCTGGGCTAGGCCCATTAGCTTGCCCATAAGTTAGCTTATAAGAAACTAACTCTGCACTCCATTTTCATTCAACGTAACATTTATTTCTCTTTTCCTAATCACTTTCATAATTGCTCCTTAACCCCCCGCCATAAATCCAGTAATCCATGCTTAAATAAAATTCTTAAATTCAAACTGAAATCCACCATAATTTAGACTGAATTCATACTAAAAGTCAAATTTTAGAAATTCAAATTTTAGAATTTCATGTTTTGAAAATTTAAAATTCCTCTTTTCGAAAAAATTCCTAAAAATTCAAATTTTCTAAATTTCAAATATCATATCTTCAAATCTAAGTATATAAGTAAACATGTAAAATGGACTATCCATTTATCACCATTTTAACTAGTACAAACCGACCGTCTAATTGTATAATTTAGAATAAAATAATTATTGTAATTTTTTGTTAATTTGAAAGTATACTTACATATAATGATATATTGAACAAAAATTACTTGGTATTGTTAGAAACAAAAAATAAAATATTGAATAAAATATACCTTAGAAAACGATTAACAATTAAACGGTGAAAATGATATATACGCACACATGTACATTTTTTTCTTGATAATTGTTTGTTATAAGTTTGGGGACATCATGCATATAAACACACATATCTATGTATATACACATGCATTTGGACGTATGTCAACAAAAGTGGTGATGATTGAAATAGAGGCATCTCGAACTCATATAGACAATGATATATATATGCATCATGTCATTGTTATATCTTATACATATCACAAATGCTCTATGATACATGGAGACGGAACAAATTGTATTGACATGGTTTTTATTGTTTGGATCCTTAAGTCGGGTTTAAATCAGAATTTTTAATCTCTGATACATTAGAAATTTGGCTTCTAAGGTGCAATGTACTCGTCAAATAGATAACTCAAGTTCAGCTAATATTGCTACAACTGTAAGCTAAAATCTAGAACTAACTCCTATAGTGTTTTCAATTTGAACACATCCAAAATAAAATGCTTACATAAAATAAATATCATAGCCTTATAATTCTTATGATTTACAAACTAACATTAGTCAGAAGATCTAGGATCATATCCATTTTGATACAATTAGCTTTCTATGATCTTTTCCTAGATTTCAAGCTTGCTACGCTACTAAGCTCACTACAAAGTAGCTATGAGCTCCGTAATTCACCCGTTGAGCATGATTATTATTTCATGTAGCTTGCTGTTTAGGAATAATACCATTGAATACTTCCTTTATTCTTAGTTGTTTACTACAACAAATATCCCAGTAGTAACACATAAGAACAAATATTATCATAAGCCTTCAACTCCTGCCTAGTATAGTTAGAAGCATAGTTTTCATGACCGTGCCGTGCCTCGATCCGTGATGATTAAAGGTTTAAGGTTTTGATGGATCAACCGGTGGAACCGTCGAAACCGTGATTTATTTTTTTGAAAATTTGCACATTTAAGTACAAACTATACACAAAAATATTGAAATAATAATGTTATGTACACAAGCTGTAAATGTTCTTCAAGGTCTGCAACCGAAGTTGTGAGTTGTTGCAGTACACAACTACAACTTTGTATATAATAGAGTAGTGTATAACAATAGAAGTTTAACGCTGACAAATTTGACGAATCTTACAATGGTATTAGAGGAGTTTGCAGCAGTGTAGAACAAAGCGATGAAGTTATTGGTTTAGATTTTAGAACGATTATGATTTTTGAAATATATATTTACTTATTTTCTTCAAAGCAATGTAAAAAATGGAAATCAAAAGGAATTACACGATGAGAAAGTAGGAAAAACAAAAGAACCGTTGTTCAACCAGGTAAAATTGACGGTTGGACCATTGGTCTGAAGGCTCGACCCAGGTTCAGGGATGAATAAGGTCCAATTGAGTTCCGGACTGTGGTGGTCCAAGATTCATGTTTATTCGAGGTCGGACCGAGGCAGGATAGGATCATGAAAACACTGGTCAGAAGCACGTTGATCTCAGTGTGATTGTCACATACTATAGTTCGCTCTAACATCTGGTACTGTAATGGGAACTTCATCAACACTTACTGCTTCTATTGAAGTGGCTGCTTTCCATGCTAGCTCAAAAAGAATGTTGACAAAAGTTTTGCTTACTAAATGCTTGTAATTCTGTATGGTTGATGAACTTGTAGCAGACTCTTTTTAAGTAAAGCTTGTTATTTCTATTGGTAAAAAGAACAAAAAAGAACAAGTTTCTTCTATCTATGACTTATGATTTATTAGCTGCTTTATATTAAAGAAGTAATTTATAAGATAATTTTCACTTTTATAAATATTACAAAATATGATTTAATTATACTATCCATAACAACTACTTTTGTAGTATAGCTAGCGTAGCTGCACATGCCTATTGATTATTGTAGACTTACTTTGTTAACCTATTAACTTATCTTCCTATGGAGAATATTTTCTGATATTCCAACTATTCTTAAAAGGCGCTAAGAATTCTGATTCCAAATTAATAAAATAAAATAAAAATCAATGATGCATAAAGTCTATGTGGTCTTAGATGCACACGATCAAAGCATATACCTCTTCTACTCTTAAAATAGCACGATAGTAGTCGTTTGAGTTTCAAGTGACATTGAATCGTAATAAGTGAAAAATAGCTTTTCATATTATGAGTACATATGCACGCCCAGGTGGGCCTGCATTTAACCACAATGTGCATGCATTTTTATTTGTACCTGTGGAAGTAGATTTGATAGTAGCATCCCCACATTTGAACGCCGCCTAGGCAGAAACCGCTATTTTTTTGTTCTGGCTGCAATAACTTCTTCATACTAACTCGGAATCAGGCAAAACTTCGATCGATGAATTCCTACCTAAATTACAGACAATATGGTACACTCGGATACTTCATCTTGTGAACGCACACTGTAGTTCTCCAAGGGGACTGACAGTTTACTTAGAAAATAACATGGCACAATATCCACATATTTGAACTCCGTCTAGTGCAGAAGCCGCTATTTTTTTTATTCAGACTAGTATATTTTCTTCATACTAACTTGGAATCCGGCGAGACTTCGACAGATTTACTCCCACCTAAATTACGGACAATATGGAACACTCGGATACTTCATCTTGTGAACGCACACTGTAGTTCTCCATGGGCACTGACAGTTGTATTTAGAAAATAACAGGATACCACATCCCCATATTTGAACTCCGCCTAGTGCAGAAGCCGCTATTTTTTTGATCAAACTGCAATATTTTCTTCATACTAACTCGGAATCCGGCGAGACTTCGACCAATTAACTCCCACCTAAATTACGGACAATATGAAACACTCAGATACTTCATCTTGTGAACGTACACTGTAGTTCTCCATGGGGACTGACAGTTGTACTTAGAAAATAACAGGCTACCACATTCCCATATTTGAACTCCGCCTAGTGCAGAAGCCGCTATTTTTTTTGTTCAAACTGCAATAACTTCTTCGTACTAATTTGGAATCCGGCGAGACTTCGACTGATTAACTCCCACCTAAATTACGGACAATATGGAACACTCGGATACTTCATCCTGTGAACGCACATTGTAGTTCTCCATGGGGACTGACAGTTGTACTTAGAAAATAACAGGCTACCACATCCCCGTATTTGAACTCCGCCTAGTGGAGAAGCCGCTATTTTTTTTATTCAAACTGCTATATTTTCTTCATACTAACTCGGAATCCGGCGAGACTTCGACAGATTAACTCCCACCTAAATTACAAACAATATGGAACACTCGGATACTTCATCTTCTGAACGTACACTGTAGTTCTCCATGGGAACTGACAGTTGTACTTAGAAAATAACATGCTACCACATCCCCAGATTTGAACTCCACCTAGTGCAGAAGCCGCTATTTTTTTTGTTCAAACTGCAATAACTTCTTCATACTAATTCAGAATCCGGTGAGACTTCGACCAGTTAACTCCCACCTAAATTACGGACAATATGGAACACTCAGATACTTCATCTTATGAACGCACACTGTAGTTCTCCATGGGCACTGACAGTTGTACTTAGAAAATAACAGGATACCACATCCCCATATTTGAACTCCGCCTAGTGCAGAAGCCGCTATTTTTTTTTCAGACTGCAATATTTTCTTCATACTAACTCAGAATCCGGCGAGACTTCGACCGTTAACTCCCACCTAAATTACGGACAATATGAAACACTCGGATACTTCATCTTGTGAATGTACACTGTAGTTCTCCATGGGGACTGACAGTTGTACTTTGAAAATAACAGGCTACCACATCCCCATATTTGAACTCCGCCTAGTGTAGAAACCGCTATTTTTTTTGTTCAAACTGCAATAACTTATTAATACTAATTCAGAATCTGGTGAGACTTCGACCAATTAACTCCCACCTAAATTACGGACAATATGGAACACTCGGATACTTCATCTTGTGAACACATACTGTAGTTCTCCATGGGCACTGACAGTTGTACTTAGAAAATATCAGGATACCACATCCCCATATTTGAACTCCGCCAAGTGCAGAAGCCGCTATTTTTTTTGTTCAGACTGCAATATTTTCTTCATACTAACTCGGAATCCGGCGAGACTTCGACCGATTAACTCCCACCTAAATTACGGACATTATGAAACACTCGGATACTTCATCTTGTGAACGTACACTGTAGTTCTCTATGGGGACTGACAGTTGTACTTAGAAAATAATAGGTTATATTCCCATATTTGAATACTATTTCTCTATAAGATGTAAAAAGGTATATTTGGAATTTCAAAAAGGCACTGAGTAAATCTATTCAATGAATTCTCTTTATTAGTAGTAAAGATAAAGATAGAGTGAACGATTTCCATTATTATAATGAGGGGTATTTCTGGTATTTTAAAAAGACACGGTTGAATTCATATTCAAGGAATTCTCATTATTAGTAGTAAAGATGATATAACTTTGTATACATTAAACCTAATACATATCAAATCCCAATCTAGAAAATATGCACTTGTCCATGTTAAAGCTGAAAGTCGCGTTCCAATTTGGATTTCTACAGCCACAACATGTATAGAATAAAGAGTTTATAGTCATTAACACGGCATTTTGCTAAAATAATGTATAAAAAGACAAAAAAACCAATATTCTTAAAGTTAAGAAATTGTAAGAAAATCATATTCATAGTGTAAAATGCAAATATCAAGATAACACAGTAAGTATAGAACAAAGATACGATAAATTCATTATTCTCAAGCCTCCTTTATCTTTCCCATACGGTTAATCAAATTTGAACAAAATGAGCAACATATATTAGGAAGGAATTATGTAGCTTACTAAAATACTATCTTAAAATATATGTTACTTATCTATAACCTTTAATAAAAGACTTACATAACCAATTTCTTTTATAAAATATAAGCATTCAAAGAGGAAAAATAAATAAATCAAATTCATTGTAGTCAATACAAATATCAAGACAGTCAATATCTGTGTTATTGAACATATAAACCACATAAATAGAATAAACAAGGAATAGAACTTACCCACCTTTTTTTATTTTATTTCATGTTTTACTTTATCTTTATAGGAATATCAAAATTAAATGTGAAATTAGGAAGCTAGTGAATAACTTACTACAATATCTGAAAACTAAAAGGAACCTCATAAGTCTAATTTACAAATTTAGAATAGCATTAAAGATGATCAACCACCTGATCAATAGACTGTCTATCCAACAGACCAACTTAAAATATATGTTAATTAACTATAGACATTTAAGACGATAATCCTACTAAAACGAAGACATAAATCAATAAATCTTAAAGAAAAAGTTAACCTAAAATAACAATTAATATTTTTGGGTTACCGCAGATTCAGTGCTTACGCATATATGGCAAGTTTGAAGTAGCAAAAAGGTAAAGATTTTACTTCACATCCCCATCTTAGAGATTGTATAACTTGCAAGCTCCATTGGTTTTCCAAGATTCCTTATCTATCAATGGAAACAAATTCAAGCATGTTAATAATAAAGTAAGTGTGCAGCTATTAGCACTCAGTTTTTTTCTTCTAGCTACCATAACTAAAGGTCACCTCAATAGTTTACGTTCTATGTTTCTTAACACCAACCATTATTTTTGTCATCAACCAAGTATCCAAGCATTTCAAAGTTTTCCTTCTAAATCCTAAATCAAACCAAAACGCGCCTCTTTCTTTGACGATCGTCAAGATGAAGTTTGGTTGTTCATCTCAACCAAATCCAGTTACACTTGAAAGTAAACTTACCTCTTTATGATCATCACAATTAGGATTATGCCGTAAATCATTTTGATCATTATCCAATAAATCTTTACGTTACTGTTTGCGCCAAAAATGGTCACAAACACCCGATTATAGATGAAAGCACCAAATCACAGTCACAGATCACAGATAGATTGTATGTAATAGAATTAAATATGAAGAACACTCAAAAAAATTAAAGAAAAGCAGTAGAAAGACAAGATTTATAGTGGTTCGGCGTTGTAGCCTACGTCCACTTTGAAGAGTTGCTATTTTATTGATGATTCTCTACTGATTTACAAGAGTACAATTGATAGTATCTGAATTACAATGGAATTCAGCAGAGTAACGGCGTAGAAGAGCCAAAAGATCCCTTTTCTGAAGCTCTTGGACTGCTATTTATAGGTGTAGGCTGCAAATATCTCGTCCAGATCTTGGAAGACTCCTTCTCTCACGTGGGTGGGTCCACGTGATCGATCCCAGTCGTTTGGACTCGATTCGTGATCGATACGAATGAAATTCATATTGATCAAGATTTAGCCCAATCGAGCCGAGATCAATCCTGAACATTTCTGAGGTTGCACGAAAGCTCCTGTGAAAATTTGGTAGCATTTGGACTTGTAGACCTTGAGTTATGATCAATGCAAGTTTGAATTTGTTGAAGGCTGCTGAGTTCGCGTCGCTTCTGTTCGCATCGCTTCTGGGCACGTGCTTGCTAGGTGACATGGCGCTAACTCTTAGCTACGATCCACTTTTCATGCCGAGTGACCGAGTCTTCCACTTCTATAGGCTCTGTTCGTATCGACCTGGTGTATTCATTTCATATCGATGCCTTCATCTCTATTTCGCATCGATGTTTGAGGTCGCTTCGTATCGATGACTTATGGGATGTTTCGCATCGATTACATGCAGATACTTCGTATCGATGGTGCTTGGCTTGTTTCGTATCAATAGAAGATGTTACTTCGTATCGATCGTTCGGTGGCTCATTCGTATCGATCGTTCGGTGGCTCATTCGTATCAATCGTTGATCGATCGATACGAGCTGTGTAATTGGAATCGATAAGAGTTGACTTCAATTGATGGATACGAAGCTGAGTAAATGTGATGGATACGAAATAGAACCAGGCAAAGTGGATACAAAGTAGATTAGGTGTAATGGATGCGAACCGATGGATCGATGCGAAATAGATGGATACGAAATGTATCGATGCGAAATAGATGGATACGAACATAACGTGCTTTTCACAGAATTTGATCGATCCATAACTTGAGCATACGAACTCCGATCGACTTGAAATTTGGAACATTGGCTTCCGTGGATTTGATTGTCGTTTCATGTTAATTGTAGTTCGATCTAGACTCGGGCAAAATTTACCAGCATCCATAGCGAACCTGTGTACAACCGCTTTTTAGGATGAACTGTCTTTGATTTCCAGTCAATTCTTTGGTATCACAGCTTTGCCAAAAGGCAGGATAACACTTGCCCCCCAAAACATGCTTGGCGATAAGAAGGTGGGTTTTGTAGTTCGATAAGCTGGACGTTCGTATCCTGTTAATGACCTGTAAAGAGGTTGATAGTCTTACTTGACTGTGAATAGCGATCGTTCAAGATCATATGCCATTCGGGGCGGTATGTGACCGTTCGAGGTCGGATGCCGTTCGAGGCGAGTTGTGACCGTTCACGGTCGGGGTGCCGTTCGTGTCGAATGGTGACCGTTCGCGGTCGGAAGCCATTCGAGGCGAATCGTGACCATTCGTGATCGGGTGCCATTCGAGGCGAATAGTGATCGTTCGAGGTCGGGTGCCGTTCGAGGCGAATTGTGACCGTTCGCGGTCGGGTGCCGTTCGTGGCAAGTTTTCTGTGACCGGGGGGGACTTAGCATCATTAATGTCGGATTTCACGTTTGAGTGAGTTTCCTAATTGTTTGTTATGGCGGTTTATCACCATCTCAGAGCATGCCTGAGGACCGTTCGCGATCCCGTACATGTGTAAGTGACTTAGCTGTTATGGAATTACAAATACCGGATTTACATTCAAAATGAGTCTTACAACCAAAATGTTCAACCAAATCAAGTCCAGGTGCAAAGAATAGAAAACAAAAGCAAAGCAGAGACGTCAAAGTGCAGACACCTATACTAATGTGGTTGATAGTCGTCTCAGAGCACGCCTGAGGACCGTTCGCGATCCTGCACATGTGTAAGCGACTTAACCGCACTAGTGTGGAGTTTGCGACTTATTTCTCATTATTTCATTCAGTTGATGACAAGCTGATGCCTCAATCCTAAGCCGTCCCCAGTTGATGCAGATAGTGATCGTTCTTGCTCTACCGTTGCTGCTCGCCTTCTCACGTACTGTGATAACATGCCGTTCTGGATATGCCCCTCTATCTCATCCCTCAAGTGCCTGCAATCATTTGTACTATGGCCGCCTAGCTCGTGGAATAAGCAGTACTTGTCTGATTTCCTCTCATTGTTGGTCGGATCCCTCCTCATTGGCCTCCGGTAGGGAACCTGCCCCCTAGTGTCTTGATAGATTCGCTCTAATGTTTCGCTCAGCTCTGAATAAGAGGTGAATCTCGGCTCCTTTCGCGGCCGCTTTGGCTCATCACAATTGTCCTCTACTTTTCGTTTCCCTTTCTCCTTGCCTGAATCCTTTCCGGGCGGATCTCCACTTTTGACTGCATAAATATCAACCCCCTCTCCTTCCTCTCTCACAGCATTTGCATCCTCTTGTCGCAGAAACCTTTCTGCCTCATGGTAAAACTCTCCTAAGTCCATAGGTGGATCCCTCGTCAGCGAATTCTTGAATTCTGAGCCAACAGCTAAGCCAGATACAGCTGCCATCAGAACCATGGATGGATCTGGCCGATCCACTGATGCCGCTGCTACATTGAATCGTGTTAAGAAGTTCCTCAAAGACTCTCCGGTCTTCTGCTTCAGTGTCGTCAGACTCATCACATTCTTTGGCCTCGAGATGTGAACCCTGAATTGCCTCATAAACTTTTCAGTCAACTTGGTCCACGTTCCAATCGAACTGCTCTCCAATTGTCTAAACCATAATGATGCTATGTCCATCAAATACCGTGGGAAACATCGGGCCATGACCTCCTTTGATGCCCCCAGTACTTCCATATGCCGCATATACCTCGTCAAATGAACAACAGGGTCTGTCCTTCCATCATACATCTCCAATGTCGGTAGCTTGAATTCTGGTGGATTCCTGGCCTGCCTAATTGTGGGAGCGAAGGGGCTCCTGTTAACATCTTCCAGATCTCTATTCACTAATCCGCCTCTCATGGCTCGTCTAACCATCTCCACCAATCTATCACTGTCGTCAAGCTGTAGTCCTTGTCTGTTGCCTCCGATCTGCCCCTCGAGTTCATGAGGGAATTCTGGAACCTGCTCTCCTGGGCGTGCACCCATTCCTCTATCAACGCCATGTCGCACAGTTCTCCTGGTATTATTCCTGGGATTGGATTAGCATGCTCCGAGGGCGTGCCCCCTAGCTCTGGGGCTGCTCCTGATAGTCCCGCTCTGTTCTGGGTTCTGATTGCTCCATGCTCCTGACCTCTATCTCTAGCACTTCATGCCGTAGCGTTCCCTTGATTCTGCATTCTAGCTTGTCCAATTTGCTGGAGTAGGTTCTACATCATCTCTTCTTGCCTTTTTAGCATTCCCTCCTGCATAGCTTCCATCATCAGCTCCATCTCGTCTCAGGTGATGAAGACTGA
Source organism: Allium fistulosum (assembly GCA_030737815.1). Taxonomy (NCBI): domain Eukaryota; kingdom Viridiplantae; phylum Streptophyta; class Magnoliopsida; order Asparagales; family Amaryllidaceae; genus Allium; species Allium fistulosum. The sequence goes on from CM060907.1 coordinate 1,051,952,122, forward strand.
AGCCTGATTCGCTCCTGAGGAAGCCTCCTGACTTCCTTCATGCTGGCTCCTTTCTGCTCTTGGTCTCCTTGCTGATTGCTTCACCATTGCTTTCTAGATCTAAGTCCTTAAGCCTTCAGATCCAAAATCCAAGCTGTAGAATCCCTGAGTTCAATTCTCAGTGAAAGCACCAAAATGTTTGCGCCAAAAATGGTCACAAACACCCGATTACAGATGAAAGCACCAAATCACAGTCATAGATCACATATTGATTGTATGTAATAGAATTAAATATGAAGAACACTCAAAAAATTTAAAGGAAAGTAGTAGAAAGACAAGATTTATAGTGGTTCGGCGTTGTAGCCTACGTCCACTTTGAAGAGTTGCTATTTTATTAATGATTCTCTACTGATTTACAAGAGTACAATTGATAGTATCTGAATTACAATGGAGTTCAGTAGAGTAATGGCGTAGAAGAGCCAAAAGATCCCTTTTCTGAAGCTCTTGGACTGCTATTTATAGGTGTAGGCTACAAATATCTTGCCCAGATCTCGGAAGACTCCTTCTCTCACGTGGGTGGGTCCACGTGATCGATCCCCAGTCGTTTGGACTCGATTCGTGAACGATACGAATGAAATTCATATCGATCAAGATTTAGCCCAATCGAGCCGAGATCGATCATGAACATTCCTAAGGTTGCATGCAAGCTCCTGTAAAAATTTGGTAGCATTTGGACTTATAGATCTTGAGTTATGATCGATGCAAGTTTGAATTTGTTGAAGGCTGCTGAGTTCGCATCGCTTCTGTTCGCGTCGCTTCTGTGCACGTGCTTGCTAGGTGACGTGACGCTAACTTTTAGCTACGATCCACTTTTCATGCCGAGTGACCGAGTCTTCCACTTCTATAGGCTCATGTTCGTATCGACCTGGTGTATTCATTTCGTATCGATGCCTTCATCTCTATTTCGCATCGATGTCTGAGGTCGCTTCGTATCGATGACTTAGGGGATGTTTCGCATTGATTACATGCAGATACTTCGTATCGATGGTGCTTGGCTTGTTTTGTATCGATAGAAGATGTTACGTCGTATTGATCGTTCGGTGGCTCATTCGTATCAATCGTTGATCGATCGATACGAGCTGTGCAATTGGAATCGATACGAATTGACTTCTATTAATGGATACGAAGCCGAGTAAATGTGATGGATACGAAATAGAACTAGGCAAAGTAGATACAAAGTAGAGTAGGTGTGATGGATGCGAACTGATGGATCGATGCGAAATAGATGGATACGAAATGTATGATGCGAAATAGATGGATACGAACATAACGTGCTTTTCACAGAATTTGATCAATCCATAACTTAAGCATACGAACTCCGATCGACTTGAAATTTGGAACATTGGCTTCCGTGGATTTGATTGTCGTTTCATGTTAATTGTAGCTCGATCCGGACTCGGGCAAAATTTACCAGCATCCATAGCGAACCTGTGTACAACCGCTTTTTCGGGTGAATTGTCTTTGATTTCCAGTAAATTCTTTGGTATCACAGCCTTGCCAGGTAGGATAACACTTACATCATTTATTAGATAAAAAATAATGTTTTTTAAGCATAGGGTTTGAATTTTTGAGACAAAATAATTAAGATTTTACTGAAAGAGATAAAAAATGGTCATTTAGTGCTGAGTGAAATAATAGAATATGGTGGCCAGAAGTACATAAAAAAATTGATATCTAATAAAATTATAATGGTGGTTGGAAGAGATAAAGCGTGTGCCAATTGCAGCACACTAAAGTAATGACAAAGCATGTCAAATCAGATTTGAGGATATGTTTAAAGTTTAATTCCTAGTTACCACATGCGTATTCTAAATTCTATTAGTTACATAATTGGCATTCCATTATATTACATACATCATAGTTGGATAGTGCAAATTTTTATTACCGTATAAAAAATATTGGATGACTTTTATGCTCATCATCTCCAACATGTGGAAGCGGATAGGAAATAAAGAAGGCTATGTCATAGGAATGTCGACATGCTTTCCCAAACCAATCTCTGTAAAAACATGCTATCCTAAAAAGAGCTCTGTAGAAATTTTAGGTCTAAAGATTTTAACTCATGTACCAAATTATAGCAGTAGTCAGGTTCATACTAGAGTTATAAGACTGTTCTATCTCATCATTATTGAAGAAATGCCTCAAGAGCCAAAACACACTAGTTTTCAATATCTAACAATGCCATGTAAGTTCCTTATATGTATATTCTATAAGCTTTTGTATGAACAAATAGAAGACTGGAAAATCTATTTGAGAAGGATGATATTCTTTTGCGGAGAAACCCCATTTTCTTTGCATTGAGGTGCAACAGCTCACACTTGATAAATCTTCTTCCGGAAGATTGTTTGATTTTTGTTTTGGAGCGCAAATGGCTCATTTCGATCGAATTCTTTTGCCTCTCTTCGGGCTGTGGACATCTTAGTCCCTTTCTGTAATGACCCAGTTTTTCAATCATTTGAATATAGAATATTTAATTAATTTTAAATGTTGAAAAGTAAAATTTACTAGTTAAATTGATTAAATAAGTGAATCTGGAATTAAATATGAATCCAAATGATTTCTAATGTCGATTTAAAATCTATTTGAATTGGAATGAAGTTAGTAAAGTTTTAAAATTGAATTAAAACCGATTTGGCAGAAATTGGAAATTTTAATATTTAATTAACATGTAAAAATAGTCATTTTTAACACTATTTCGACGAAACCAATTTCATTGGATCCGTAATAGTGAGTTATTATAGGATTTCAAATTTCGTGTCGATTGGACTTACCGTTTGGTCGTGCGAGCACGAAACGCACAGAAATTAATTAAAGGATTTTAATTAAAATAATTCGATTCGAAAACCTATCTTCCAAATACGACGGAATTGCCTCTAAATATATATTTCATTGTGTTCGGAATAGGGGTAAAATATTATGAACGCCAGGTGGCACGCTTTATTTGGAGTTCAGAATTTTTTTGGATGAATAGTGTTTTGTAGTTGTCTATATAAGGACCTTCATTTGTCCCAAACCCTAGCAAATTAGGCCAGTCGCCACTATAATCTTGAACGACCGAAAATCATCAATTTTCCTCCTCCGATCTCTCTCAATCCGTAAGCTATTAACAAAAACTTCCAACTAGAGAATCAAAGAGCTAGTCGAGCTCTACAAGATCAATAGTGGAGATTTGAAATGGAGGCTCGACGTGGGGGCTAGGGGATCGCGTTCGTTGGTCGTTCAAAGGGGTTTTGCATGCAATGGGGGTGGCTGATTGAGCTTTATGTGGTCGAGGGCGGAGGTGCTGCATGGAGAGGGCTTTCGATTGTGATAGTGAATCATGCACTGGTGGGCTGACATGGTAGCGGCGAGGAGAGAGGGAGTCGGTGGATGGGTTCGAGCAACTTGGAGCGTGGTAATGAGGATTAGAGGGAGATTAAGAAATTAATAGGGTGATTAACGTTTTAATTATATAATTGATTATAAATTTAAAATCGTATAATTAATAAATTATATAACTTCTTCATATGAGGTCGGATTCGCACGAAACGAATTGCATTGGGTTTGTATCTGAGAATACTACATTTTAGAGTTAGTTTGGATAGATTTGGAGCTAGTGAAAATTTTGGTTAAATTCGAACGCCTGTTCAATTTAATTGAAAGAAAACGCTACAACGACGACTGCAACCAAAGTGAGTAAAACTCACTCTCTCTGACCCACTTGTATTTTTATATAAGTGGGAATTATTTTATTTTGCTGTTTTGATGGCTGTTGGATGTTATATATATATATATATGTATGTATGTATATTTTTAGTTTGTTGTTTTGATGACTGTTGGATGTTATGTATATATGTATGTATGTATGTATGTATGTATGTGTATATATATGTATATATATATATATATATGTATGTATGTATGTATTGGATGTTTGGATGTTTTTCTATAGTAGTTAGTAGTTGGATATATTCCTGCCTATTGGAGCAGATGAGACCCTATACATTCCCGTGAATGAGCAGATGACCCTTTGTACGCACGTTTGCCTCGAAGCAGACATTGTACATATTTTCTCATATGTATATTTGTTGCAAGTGACGGGTTGGAGGGATCCAACATGATTCCTCACTTTGGTTGATGTTTATTTACACATATTATTATATATGTTGTATTTGATGTGATGGATGCCATGATTGCTATTATTGATGTGAATCCCCTTATTTAGTACTTTTGCAGCATTGGGCCATATTTTTGGAAATTTAAAATATTAAAATGATGATTTCAATTTAAAAAGGATTTCAGAGTGATTTTGAAAATATATATGTTTTAATAATTTTTGAATTGTTAAAGAAATGAATTTATTTTAAATAAATAAAAGTTTTAATTTTTATGTTATAAAAATTATGTTTTTGTGAAATATACTTAAATATGATTTTTGAAATATGAAGTTAACTATTTTGTAAAATAAGTTAAATTGAGAATTTTGAACTTATTATAAATATATAAGATTTATAAAATTGATATTTTATAAATAAAGTAATGGGATTATAAACGAGTTTTATAAGTGTTAAAATGAAGTTATACATGAAACCTTATAAGTAAATGAGATTTATAAAGTAAGGAAGTTATTAAAGGAATGTTATTAATAACGAGATTTAATGAAATAAATTTTATAAACGGTGTTTTATAAATATTTGAAATGGAATTGTAATCAAATTTGTATATGTATTTGTAATTAAAATTCAGAAATGAATTTATAATGGACTTTATAAATAATGAGATTACAAAAGAATAAATTTGTAAATAAAGAGATTTATAAGTAAATAAACTTATAATGGGATTTTGACATATAAATGAGATAAACAGGAAATTGGTTAATAAAGGAATTTTATAAATGGAAGTTTTTATAAAATAAAAATGTGAATTATAAACACTGTTTTATAAATGTGAAATCAATTTAATTTGATAAGCTAAATATGGATGTTTATGAAAGGAAATATATTCACGTTTTTAAAGAGAATAATTCTTTAAATGAATGTTTTGGAAAGTGATATTATAAAATGGATTTTAAGTGGTTTGAAAATAAAATAAATTGTGAATTCACTTATTATTAAAATAAGTATATGAAAATGTTTTCCAAATATTGATATGGTTTTGGAATTATACCTTTTTAAAGATATTTTAAAGTTAATAATTGGAAAGTGATTTGATTTATAAACGATTAATAAAATCAGGCCCAGTGACTAATTATGTGCTGGATGTTGTTTGTTGCTTTGATAGTTAAATAACCACCTATGAAATTTGGCCATTTTAGTTTCTCGACTTCATGTAGAAACTAATTAGTCGTACACTTAGTACATAACTGACAGTGTAGGCTTTATTATCGCTTGTGTTGAGAATGTTGATTCATGTAGTGCGGAGTGGTTACTCCAATCTATCGAGCTTCCTTTTTGGCCGAAGGATAGCAAGTTGAAAGTTGGAGACGTGATAAGTCTATAAGACTTGGTTTCTATGTGAGGTTGAGAAACGCTTTTGCGTTGTTGGTGCGAAGAGACCGGGATCAGATTTATCTAAATACCTCCTCGACCAACATATATACGACGATTGTGTAGGTTGGTCGATGATATTGATATTTAGGATTTTCATAGTGAAGGACTGCTTGTTGATCATTTGGGGTTAAAATCCCAATATACATATAGTAGCAATAGTCTCTTCGTTATGAAATATCCATTGCAAAGGTTGTCGCTACTAATCCTATAGGATGTGGTAGGAGAGTACCTTCGGTTTGTCCTGTTCTTGGAAAACTTGTATGGACGGATGTCTGACATTGCATTTCTAAGATTACGTACATTGGTTTTTACAAACATACATCTATGGTGGCGGAGAAGGCAACTTCTCTTAGCTTGACACCCTCCTTGAGACGTACGAGCTCAAGGGTTGTATTTTTGTGGAAGGCAATTTGTAGTCAACGGGAATGGCAATGTGGCATTTAAAGATAATCGATACCACTTTTGGCCTCACTCCCCGGAAAATGACTGAAACAGAGATAGAAGCAGCAAGGCTAATTGGGTTGCTCCTATTAGGAGATGGCATCACTCTTCTAGATATATCTTTTCATGCTATGACGTAATGTATCTGATTATGGTTGATGTATGCTTGTGGCCACGGATTTAGGTCAGTAACGACTGGAGTGATGACATATTCGGTACTATCCAGGAATGGGTAGGCCAGTCTTGTGTTGGTTTAGGCGAGGAGTATCTGCTCCCTAGGTACATCCCTCTAGAGGTGTACCGAGTTTGGTTCAGAAAGGTTGTCCCTTCACCTAGTCATTTGTATGGAATCCAAAATCCACTACGTGCCTGCCATTTTGTTTGTAGAGCGTAGTATTGCTGGAATTCAATAATGATAACAATTTCAGCTATGTTGATTATTATTTTTATAATAAACACTATTATAATATAACATGATTTGATATGAAAAGCTTTTGGTTATCGTAAGTATAAAACCCGTTTGTGTTTATGTGTGGATGTGGTCTTACGAGATACCTTTTTTGTTTTGATAAAAGAAAACTTTTGATAACTTTATAAATTCAGTTGACGTGTGTTTTTCTCACGCTGGTTTACCAGACTGATCCGGGCGTTCTTCTCTTTCAATGCTTGGGTTAGATCGAGTATATTTACAGGTTCGGATTTGGTGCTTTTGGAGCTTCAGCAGGCGAGCTGGAGATCTTCATGCCGTACACACGTATCTGTTTATTTTTCCGCAGTATTATTGTTGTTGTAGATTATCAGCGTTTGTGTGGACAGGTTATTATAACTGTCCAAGCTGATAATTACTTATTGTGTACTCTGATATTGATTTATGTATATTACAGTTTCTCTTTGTATAGATTATTGATCTATATTATATGTTATTCCGCTGGGATGTGAGATTTTGTATTGTTTTGGTTCTGCTTCTCTCTCTTCTTTTTCTCTTCTCTTCTTATTTCTTCTCTCTTTCTTCTCACCTTCTCTTTTCTTTCTCATGATCATATGCAATTCTGTTCGCTTTGGGTCGGCATGTGTGGTTTATTGTCGGTTCAGAGGGTACAGATTTGCGGGTCGTCACAGGTTGTATCAGAGCTTAGGTTTAGTATACTCCTAGGCTTTGATGTGTACTCAATATAGATAGGGTTAGTAGCGTCCTAGATTGAGTTTGAATGTATTATATATATCTGAGCGTGTATTTGTTAGTTATATAAAAATGTTTTGTACTGTGTTGATTGATCTGTTGAGTGAATTATGGTCGGTATGTGGGACGCCATTGTATCGATAGAGATTTCTAAACTCTTAAGCAAGGTAAACTGACATAATATTGTTTTGAATGGGTAAGTGAAATAATTTTACCTTGATTATATTTTATATATAATTATATATATTGATTGTTGGTTGTTAATGAATGGTTATATTTAATTATTATCATTTGTTATTTGTTGTGTTTAATAAAAAGTTGGTATTATTATAAATCTAAATAAGATAAATAAATTTAGAATGAATATTATATAATTGAAGTAAAATAGTGAAATTATATAAGTAAAAATTTATAAATGTGATTTATAAATATGAAAAGGGATTTTAAAAGAATATAAAGCACTGAATTCACTACCGTTGCTGGAAAATAAGAAGGGTGATGACTGCAGCATCATTAGTATCATTTTCGAGTTTCTGGGTGATGGATTTGCTACCATTAGTAAATTGAAAATTTATGTTTTGTTGTGATAAACAAATTTGAATTTAAAATCCAAGTTTGAATTTGATAAATATAAGTGAAATGAGATTGGACTTAAAATATGAAATTAAAATTTAACTTAAGTAAAGTTAAATAAATTTGAGTTAGCATAATAAAATATATGATTTGAAATTTAACTAAAGGAAAGTTAAATAAAGTGAATTGGATTTAAAACTGAATTAGATAAGTTATTGAAAAGAATATATATAGTTAAGATTGTAAAGTGATTATATAACCATTAATTTAATTTATAGAAGGTGAATAACTTAAGTATATATTCATGAAAACTTAAGTAAATAAGTTTATAACTTATAATTTTAGAGATAGTAAGTAAAGCAAAATTCTATTTGTTAAATATGAAGGTTAAGAAATGAAATCTGAATTGGATTTATAAGTTGAAATTTAAGTTAAGTACAATAAAATGAAGTTGAAATGAAATTTAGCTTAAGTGATGTTGAATGAAGTTGAAATTTATATTAACAATGAATTAATAAAGTAAGTTAATAAGTTGAAGTGATAAATATGAATATAAACTTGAGTACTTAAATGAAATTCAACTTTGGTTGTAAAATAAATTAGCTAATTGAATATGGTTTGGGACGATTATTTGTTAGATTAAGTATAACTTAAATTGGGAATGTTGGAATAAAACTTAAGTTAAGAAGTTGTGAATTAATAATAGCATTGGAAGTGTGGTATAAACTGTTGAATTAAACTTAAGTAGAAATTGTATGAAATGAAATGTGATTCAACATAATTTGAATCTAAATTGAGTATTAGCAAAGAATGTGAATATTGAGTATCAACCAATCAGAATTAAATATGTTAAACCAAATTGAATGTAAAAATGAAGTAAATATAAATGTTTGAGTGTAAATTAAATAAATTTGGTTATGTTGGATATGCATTGGTTGTTAGTTGGATGTTAGTTGATAGTATAAAAATTCATTAAATATTATTGAAATTGAAAACTAAATAATTGAATTCAAATTGGAAGTAAAGTGAATCTAAATAGAATTAAATTTGATTCGAATTAAAAGTGAGCTAACTTGGATGTAAATGAGTGAATGTAAACTAATTAAATATGAATAAATGGATGTTAGTAAAATCCAATGTTAATGAATGGAATATGAATAAATTGAAAACCAATTCAATGAATATTAATGAGAAATGAATGTATATTGATTTGGTTATATTGGATGGATGTTAGTTATTGATGGTTGCTTATGATTGCATGTGTTTCATTTTCGTATGATTATTGTATAGTATATGTTATACATTGATATTATATGCTATATAAATGTTTCTCATTTGGTTGTTGAGTGTATAGTAGGCGCGGACGACGTTGCTTCGCATTTGGAGCTCGCTTTCGTGCTATATTGGCTGTATATGCTTGCTAATAATATATAAGGTATATATCTCGGATTACATATCGTACTTTTATATTTTTTTCCCTACGGGATGCCTTATCCTCGAAGATGAGATGTATATTTGTGATATATATATATATATATATTGTGATTTTACTACGATCGAACCACGCAAAGGAGGCATTGGCGAAATTTTCTGAAAATTTGAGGTGTTAGAATTTTTTGATAATTTTGGAAAAAAATTTGATAACTAAAAAATTGATTTTTGAGTTATAAATTGAAATGATATTAGTTGATTTTTGAAATGATATTAGTTAATAACTATGAATGAATTCAAAGACTTAGAAAAGTTTTTATAAAAAGTTGCAACTAATTGATTTTGAAAAAGTTAAACACTTAAAAAGAATTTGATGATCTATTTCAACTAATTGGTTTTGAAAGTTAATGGAGTTGTAGCATCTTTCTTACTTAGTAATTTCGGGGACGAAATTCTTTTAAGGGGGAAGAATGTAACGACCTAGTTTTTCAGTCATTTGAATTTAGAATATTTAATTAATTTTAAATATTGAAAAGTAAAATTTACTAGTTAAATTGATTTAAATAAGTGAATCTGAAATTAAATATGAATCCAAATGATTTCTAATGTCGATTTAAAATCTATTTGAATCAGAATAAAGTTAGTAAAGTTTTAAAATTGAATTAAAAGCGATTTGGCAAAAATTGGAAATTTTAATATTTAATTAACGTGTAAAAATAGTCGTTTTTAACACTGTCTCGGATTTCGACGAAACCAGTTTCATTGGATCCGTATTAGTGAGTTATTATAGGATTTCAAATTTCGTGTCGATTGGACTTACCGTTTGGTTGTGCGAGCTCGAAACGCACAGAAATTAGTTAAAGGATTTTAATTAAAATAATTTGATTCGAAAACCTATCTTCCAAATACGATGGAATTGGTTCCCGGTATATAATCCATTGTGTTTGGAATAGGGGTAAAACATTATGAATGCTAGGCGGCACGCTTCGTTTGGAGTTCGGAAATATTTTGGGTGAATAGTGTTTTGTAGTTGTCTATATACGGACCTTCATTTGTCCCAAACCCTAGCAAATTAGGGCCAGCCACCACTATAATCTTGAACGGCCGAAAATCATCAATCTTCCTCCTCCGATCTCTCTCAATCCGTCAGCCATTAACAAAAAACTTCCAACTAGAGAACCAAAGAGCTAGTCGAACTCTACAAGATCAACAGTGGATATTTGAAATGGAAGCTCGACGTAGGGGCTAGGGGCTAACGTTCATTGGTCGTTCGAAGGGGTTTTGCATAGATGGGGGTGGCTAAGCTTCATGTGGTCGAGGGCGGAGGTGCTGCATGGAGAGGGCTTTCGATTGGTGATGGTGGATCATGCTATGGTGGGCTGACATGGCAGCGGCAAGGAGAGAGGGAGTCGGTGGATGGGTTGGAGCAACCTGGAGCGTGGTAACGAGGATTAGAGGGAGATTAAGAAATTATTAGGGTGATTAACGTTTTAATTATATAATTTATTATAAATTTAAAATCGTGTAATTTATAAATTATATAACTTCTTCATATGAGGTCGGATTCGCACGAAACGAATTGCGTTGGGTTCATATCTGAGGATACTACATTTTAGATCTGGTTTGGATGGATTTGGAGCTAGTGAAAATATTGGTTAAATTCGAACGCCTGTTCATTTTTAATCGAAATAAAATGCTGCAATGACGACTGCAACCAAAGTGAGTAAAACTCGCTCTATCTGACCCGCTTATATTTTATATAAGTGGAAATATTTTTTATTTTATGTTTTGATGACAGTTGGATGTTTTATATATATATATATATATATTGGACGTTGGGATGTTAAGCTATAGTAGTTGGATATATTCTTGCCTATTGGAGCAGATGAGACTCTGTACGTTCCCGTGTATGAGCGGATGACCCTTTGTACGTGCGTCTACCTCAAAGTAGACATTGAACATATTTTCTCATATGTATATCTGTTGCAGGTGACAGGTTGGAGGGATCCAACCAGATTCCTCACTATTGTTGATCTTTATTTACACATATTCTTATATATGTTGTATTATGTGACATTTGATGTGATTGATGCCATGATTGCTATTATTGATGTGAATCCCCTTATTTAGTACTTTTGCGGCATTGGGCTATATTTTTGGAAATTTAAAATATTAATTTGATTATTTCAATTTAAAAAGGATTTCAGAGTGATTTTGAATATATATATATTTTTTTAATAATTTTTAAATTGTTAAAGAAATGAATTCATTTTAAATAAATAAAAAGTTATAATATCTATGTTATAAAATTATGTTTTTGTGAAATATACTTAAATATTATTTTTGAAATATGAAGTTAACTATTATGTAAAATAAGTTAAATTGAGAATTTTGAACTTATTATAAATATATAAGATTTATAAAATTGATATTTTATAAATAAAAGTAATGGGATTATAAACGAGTTTTATAAGTGTTAAAATGAAGTTATAAATGAAAACTTATAAGTAAATGAGATTTATAAAGTAAGGAAGTTATTAAAGGAATGTTATTAATAAAGAGATTTAATGAAATAAATTTTACGAATGGTGTTTTATAAATATTAGGAATGGAATTGTAATCAAATTTGTATATGGATTTGTAATTAAAATTTAGAAATGAATTTATAATGGACTTTATAAAAAATGAGATTACAAAAGAATGAATTTGTAAATAAAGAGATTAATAAGTAAATAAACTTATAATGGGATTTTGACATATAAATGAGATAAACGGGAAATTGGTTAATAAAAGAATTTTATAAATGGAAGTTTTTATAAAATAGAAATGTGAATTATAAACACTGTTTTATAAATGTGAAATCAATTTAATTTGATAAGATAAATATAGATTTTTATAAAAGGAAATATATTCACGTTTTTAAAGAGAATTATTCTTTAAATGAACTTTTTGGAAAGTGATATTTTAAAATAGAGTTTAAATGGTTTGAAAACAAAATAAATTGTGAATTCACTTATTATTAAAATAAGTATATGGAAATGTTTTCCAAATATTGAAATATTGAAATGGTTTTGGAATTATATATTTTTAAAGATATTTTGAAGTTAATAATTGGAAAGTGATTTGATTTATAAACGATTAATAGAATCAGGCCCAATGACTACTTATGTGCTAGATGTTGTTTGTTGCTTTGATAGTTAAATAACCGACTATCAAATTTGGCCATTTTAGTTTCTCGACTTGATGTAGAAACTAATCAGTCATACACTTAATACATAACTGACTGTGTAGGCTTGATTATCATTTGTGCTGAGAATGTTGATTCGTGTAGTGTAGAGTGATTACTCCAATCTATCGAGCTTCCTGCTTGGCCGAAGGATAGCAAGTTGAAAGTTGGAGATGTGATAAGTCTATGAGACTTGGTTTCTGTGTGAGGTTGAGAAACACTTTTGCGTTGTTGGTGCGAAGAGACCAGGATCAGATTTATCTGAAAACCACTTCAGACCAACATATATGCGACGATTGTGCAGGTTGGTCGATGATATTGATATTTAGGATTTTCATAGTGAAGGACTGCTTGTTGATCATTTGGGGTTAAAATCCCAATATACATATAGTAGTAGTAGTCTTCTCTTCGTTATGAAATATCCATTGGAAGAGCTGTCGCTACTAATCCTATAGGATGTGGTAGGAGAGTACCTTCGGTTTGTCCCGTTCCTGGAAAACTTGTGTGGACAGATGTTTGACATTGCATTTCTAGATTACGTACATTGGTTTTTACAAACATACATCTATGGTGGTGGAGAAGGCAACTTCTCTTAGCTTAACACCCTCCTTGAGACGTACGAGCTCAAGGGTTATATTTTTGTGGAAGGCAATTAGTAGTCAACGGGAATGGCAATGTGGCATTCAAAGATGATGATGATATGTGATATGTGAAAGGTAATCGATACCTCTTTTGGCCTCACTCCCCGGAAAATGACTGAAACAGGGATAGAAGCAGCAAGGCTAAGTGGGTCGCTCCCATCAGGAGATATCATCACTCTTCTAGATTTACCTTTACACGCTATGACGTCGTGTACCTGATTATTATTGATGTATGCTTGTGGCCATGGATTTAGGTCAATAACGACCAGAGTGATGACATATTCGGTACTATCCAGAAATGGGTAGGCCGGTCTTGTGTTGGTTTAGGCGGGCAGTATCTACTCCCTTGGTGCATCCCTCTAAAGGTGTACCGAGTTTGGTTCGAAAAGGTAGTCCCTTCTCTTAGTCATTTGTATGCAATCCAAAATCCACTACGTGCCTGCCATTTTGTTTGCAGAGCCTAGTATTGCTGGAATTTAAAAATGGTAACAATTTCAACTATATTAATTATTATTTTATAATAGACACTGTTATAATATAACGTGATTTGATATGAAAAGGTTTTGGTTATCGTAAGGGAAAATCCTGTCTGTGTTTATGTGTGGACGTGGTCTTACGAGATACCTTTTGTTTTCATAAAGAAAAAGTTTTGATAACTTTATAAATTCAGTTGAGTTGTGTTTTTCTCACGCTGGTTTGCCAAACAGATCTGGGTGTTCTTCCCTTTCAATGCTCGGGTCAGACCGAGTATATTTACTGGTTTAGATTCGGTGCTTTTGGAGCTTCAGCAGGCGAGTTGGAGATCTTCATGTCGTATACACGTATCTATTTATTTTTCCGCTGCATTATTGTTGTTGTAGATTATCAGCGTTTGTGTGGACAGGTTATTATAACCGTCCAAGCTGATGATTACTTATTGTGTACTCTGATATTGATTTATGTATATTACAGTTTCTCTTTGTAAAGATTATTGATCTATATTATATGTTATTCCGCTGCGATGTGAGATTCTGTATTGTTTTGGTTCTGCTTCTCTCTCTTCTTCTTCTCTTCTCTTCTTCTTTATTCTCTCTTTCTTCTCACCCTCTCTTTTCTTTCTCATGATCATCTGCAATTCTATTCACTTTGGGTCGACATGTGTGGTTTATTATCGTTCAGAGGGTACGAATTTGCGGGTCATCACACTTTTCCTTTGTGCCTCTCTTTGGACTTGGACATCTTAGTCCTTTTTCTTTGTGCCTCTCTTTGGGCTTTGGAATCTTATTTCCTTTTTCTTTGCGCTTCTCTTTGGGCTTTGCACATCGTAGTCCTTTTTCTTTGCGCCTCTCTTTGGAATTTGGACATCTTAGTCCTTTTTCTTTGCGCGTCTCTTTGGGCTTCGGACATCTTAGTCATTTTTTGTCACCATCTTAGTTGATGATCTCAATTTGGATCAATCCCCTTATCAGTGTCTTAGGTGATGATTTAGGTCTTTTGTCTGGTGCATTTGATTAGTTGTCTTAAGTAGAACCAAAGTCTTATCCGACCTTCCTCTAGGAGGTGCTTCAGTAAGGCCTTATAGATGGTACTGAAGGGTGGTTCGGTGCTTTGGCCAGGCCATCTTAGATGGGACCAAAGGCTTACTCTACCCTCCGTCTAGGAGGCGCTCCAGCCAGGCTATGTAGGCTGGACCGAAAGCTTGTAGATACTTCGGTTAGGCCATCTCTGGTGGAACCAAAGGCGTACTCCAACTTCCCTCTAGGAGGTGCTTTGACCAGGCCCTTGTGGTAGGATCAAAGGCTTTATTTCGCCACTTACTACCTTCTTAGGTAGTGGTTTAGGCTTTTCCTATTAATTCTTTCCTTTCATTAGATTATCTATTCCGTAAACATTCTTGCTTTGATTTCCTTATTCATCCATAGAAGGAAAATATGACCTTAGATATTTAGCATTCCAAATTCTTGCTATGACATTACCATTTGGTCGACATAGTCGGCTGGTCGCTGGTGAGATCGCTTCATGAATGACAATGGGTCCTTCCTAATTTGGTCCAAGCGGTCCATCTGTTGGATTTTTAGTATTTACCATAACTTTTCGGAGTGCCAGATCCCCATTTTGAATTGATCTTTCCTTGACTTTGGAATTGTAGTACTTGGTTATTCTATGTTGATATTCAGCTGTTCGTACGGACGCTTCATTTCTTAGCTTGTTGATTAGGTCTATGGATTCTCTTTTCAATTCCTGATTTAGATCAAATGCATATGCAGTCCTTTGATGAGAGGGCACTTCAACCTCGATTGGAAGCGTGGCACATCCATATGTTAGAGAAAATGGGGTATGTCCTGTCGTAGTTTTGGCAGAAATTCTATACGCCCACAACACAAGAGGTAGTTCTTCTACCCAATTTCCTTTTGCTTTGTCCAACCGTTTCTTTATGATGGTCTTAATAGTTTTATTGACAGCTTCAAAAACTCCATTAGCCTTGGGGTGTGCTACAGATGAAAAGCTCTTGATAATCCCATTTCTATTGCAGAACCGGGTAAATTCCTCGCTTTCAAACTGAGTACCGTTGTCGGACCTTATCTTATGTGGAATTCCAAATCCAGTGACAATATTCTTGATTATAAATTTAAGCACTTTTCCTGATGTGATATTCGACGGTGGTTTTGCTTCTACCCATTTGGTAAAATAATCGATGGCCACTACTGCAAATTTAGCTCCTCCTTTGGATATAGGTAATGGCCCTATCAGGTCGATGCCCCATACATTGAAAGGTCATGGACTTGATATCGATGTCAATTCACTTGGTGGAAAGTGCAAGATCCTAGAGAACTTTAGGCATTTCTCGCATTTCTTCACATAATCTATAGCATGGTTAGTCATTTGAGGCCAATAGAGGCCCTGTCTCATGACCTATTTGGCTAGCTTATGCCATTAGAATGGTCCCCATATAATCCTTTGTGGGCTTCTCTTAATAACTTCGCTCTTTTTCTCCGAACTAACACATCTTAAGTAAGGGAGTGAATATCTTTTTTTTATAAAGTATTCCGTTTAACATAATGAAGGTTAGGGACTGATGTTTTATTCTTCTCGCTTCCTTTTTGTTTGTTGGCAATTTCTCTTTTGTTGGATAATCGACGATAGGTGTCATCCAGTTATTCTCATATTGATCATTAGTTTCTATGTTTAAGGATTTTTCATGAAGGACCGCATTTCGATTTTCCTTTTCCTTGTGTGTTAAGGCATGAGATTTGGTCAATACTGAGGATTCTTTTTTCGGCTTGGGACCTTTTTCCTCTATACTATGGTTTGATTGGTAGCCTATTGGCACCATTCGAGTTTCTAGTGCTCCTCGGGAGCTAGTCAATTTAGCCAAAGAATCAGCTTGGGAATTCTTTCCTCTTGGCACTTGGTGCATTGAGAAATCCTCAAATTGAGTCAACATTTTCAACACCTTGTTGACATATAAGATCAACTTGCCATCCTTTGTTTGATATGTTTGGTTCAGCTGATTTACCATTAATTTTGAATCACTGAAGATCTCGATTCTAGGAATCTTCAACTTAAGGGCTAGGGTGATTCCTACTATCATTGACTCATGTTCTGCCACATTATTAGTAGTTGGAAATCCCAATTTCATTGCATAGTGTAAATGGTGTCCATCGGAGGTAATAATCACATATCCTGCTCCAGCCCCTTGTTCGTTTGAAGCTCCATCTACGAACAGTTGGCACTTAGGATTTAGATCTTTTTCTGATTTCTCTTTGATGATTCCTGTACATTCATTAACAAAATTGGCTAGAGCTTGTCCTTTAATTTCCACTCGTGGTAGAAATTCAATATCATACTAGCCAAGTTCTATTTTCCATTTTACTAATCTTCCCGAAGCTTCAGGTTTACTAAAGACTTGCTTTAGTGGAAAGTTAGTTAAGACCTTATTGGATGTGGTTGAAAGTAAGCTCTCAATTTTCATGCCGTGAGCATTAAACAATGTGCTAGTTTTTCTATAACCGGATATCCGGTTTCTGTAGTTTTAAGCCTTTTGCTTGTATAGTATATCGGAAGCTGAATTCCCCTTTCTTCTCTTATTAGAACATAACTGATTGCGTGTTCAAAAACTGCCATATAGAGATAAAGGTTTTCTCCTTCTACAGGGCTGGATAAAATTGGTGGTCTCTCTAGATGATCTTTAAGTTTCTTAAATGCTCTTTGACAATCCTCTCCCCATTTGAAGTTTTTCTTCTTCCTAACCACATCGAACAATGGGATGCATTTGTTGGTGGCCTTGGAAATGAATCTATTCAATGCTGCTACTCTTCCATTCAAGCTCATCATATCTTTACTCGTTTTGGGCTCTGCCATGTCTTTAATTGCTTGGATTTGATCAAGGTTGGCTTCTTTTCCTCGAGCATTGACAATGTACCCCGAAAACTTTCCAGATTGGATCCTAAAAGAAAATTTCTGTGGGTTGAGCTTTGTCTGGTATTTTCGCAATACTCCGAACATTTCTTTAAGATCGCTTAGATGGTTGATTTCTTCTTGAGATTTGACCAGCATATCATCCACATATACTTCCATGTTATGGCCAATATGTTCCCTAAACATTCTATTCACCAATCTTTGGTTGGTAGCCTCAGAATTCTTTAATCCATATGGCATTACTTTGTTGCAATATGTCCCACAGTCTGGTATGAAGCTTGTGTTTTCCTCATGTGGCTTGACCATTGGAATCTGATTGTATCTGAAATATATATCCATGAAAGATAAGAGTCTGTGTCCACTTGTCTCATCGACCAACTAGTCTATTCTTGGAAAGGGATAGCGGTCTTTTGGGCATGCTTTGTTCAAGTCGGTATAATCAACACATGTTGTCCATTTCGCGTTAGACTTCTTGACTAGTACTGGATTGGCCAACCATTTGGGATAAAGTACTTTTTAGATGAACCCATTTTCGAGCAATCTCTTGACTTCTTTCAAAGCGTTGGATCGAACTTTGTCAAACTACCTTTTCTTTTGTCAAATAGGTGTGATATTCGGGTCTATATTCAAAGCATGGCCCATGATGGTCGGATCCTAACCATGTCGGAATGGGTCCAGGAAAACACATCTTTACATAAATGAATAAACTAAATCAATTCCCCTTTAAGTTTGTCATTCAGCTCTTTTTTTGATTTTTACTGTTTTTTTTGGGTCAACTAGATCCAAGCGTATTTCCTCGAGATCTTCAGTGGGCTTCATCCTTTCTTATTCACTTCTGCAGTCTAAATCAATGATAATTTCTTTCTCATCTATTTCTTATTATGCTAGATTTGTTTCTTTCCTCTTTCATTTCTTTTAAGAGAAGTTGGGTCTTCTCAGCACATGCTTAAATTTTTCAATGGTCTTAGATGTTGCCTTGGATGATTAGCCTAAAGGACCTCTATCCAAGGGCTTTCTTGTCTCAATTATAATCGATTTATTTTTCCTTCGAGTCATAGTAAGAAAGATTATCCCGTTTGTATTGATCAAGTATGGCAAAGTACAATTCTCGAGAGATGAATTACTCTCCCCTTACCGTTCTCCATCCGCTCTTGGTCAAGAACTTAACCATCGGGTATTTTGGTGAGACAAAAGCATAAACCTCATCCAAAGCGGGCCTCCCAAAGAATGCATTGTAGTAAGAAGGCTAGTCCATAACGATGAATAAGGTCTCAGAAGTCCTAGAATGCTATGGGATTCCCATCTGCACTAAAAGCTTTATCGGTCCTATGGAAGTTGATGCATTATTATTGAACCCAAAGATGGGCTCAAAGCATGGTTCCAGCTTGTCTTCTGAAATTCCCATCTAATCAAAGGCATGTTTGAAAATAACATTCACTGCACTTCCAGTGTCAATAAGAATTTTAGCCACCACAGAAAGCCAAATTTGTGCAGTGATCATAAGTGGGCCGTCGTGCAGATGGCGAAACCCCCTCAGCTCCTATGGGGTAGATTGTGCATCTAGATTTGAAATCTGGCATCGAATCTTCTTGAATAAAGAAAACCCCATCTCTTACTTCTCTAATGTATCAGTTTTTGGCGCCCTTGCTGTTACCAGCCAAATGTGGGCCTCCATGGATTACATCAATTCGGTTGATGGATGCAATGAAATCTGGCTAAAAATCTCTTTCTACAAATTTTGTAGTGTTGTTCAAAGGCCTTTGATTGCCTTCATCAGGATGTGCAGTTCTCTGATTATCTTTTATAAACTCTTTTAAGTGTCCCGAATGGATCATCTTTTGATTATCCCTACCAAACACACGGTATTCATCCGTTTTATGCTCATTCGCCTTATGATAATCACAGTAATCTCCCCCTCTTCTCGGTTCAGGGTTGTTTTTAGCTTTATAGGAAATCGAAAAGTTGTCACTTTCTTTTGTTGCAGTAAAGATGTAGGATATTAGCTTGTTCAAAGCAATATGATTGGTATTTCGAACCTCCTCCCATCACGGTTTCTTATTGTGGTGATTGAAGCTGGATTTTCGTATTTCTTTCTTCGCCTGGGACTTCTTCTTAGTATGAAACATTTCATCCATACGGATGAACTTATCGGCTTGAAAATGGAAGTCTTGGAGATCCCTGCATCCATGAAGGTAAAGCTCTCGCCAGAAAGATGTATGCTCAATTAACCTTAAGCAACCTGCCATCAACTTGCCTTTGTCGATCATATCTTTTGTCTTTAGTGCCTCTATGTTGAATCTCTTAAGATAGTCATTTAACAATTCTCCTGGTCTTTTCTTGACATTAGCCAATATGTTGAATTCAATCGTAGGATCCTTACAAATGCAAAATTGTTCCAGGAACTCATAAGAGAATTTCTCCCAAGAGTATATGGTATTCTCTCGATAGTGTCTATACCACTTGGCTGTTGCTCCTTGGAAGGTGGTAGGAAAAAGTCGGCAGCATACAGCTCCTGGGGCATTATAGAGGTCCATTTGACTTTTGAATGTCATTAGGCGATCATCCGGGTTAGTGGTCCCCATTATATTTCAAGGATGGAATTTTAATATGAGATGGAATCCTTGTGGTCATGATCCTACTTATGAATGAGGCTTCTTGGAAGTTATTGTTGACCCTAGCATCGAGGATCCTCTTTCCTTTAAGTTTAAGCATATCCTTTACCATCTTTTCAACCATGTTCCTTAAATAAGCTTCATCATTGTGATAAT
The DNA here is from genome assembly GCA_030737815.1 of Allium fistulosum. Classification (NCBI taxonomy): domain Eukaryota; kingdom Viridiplantae; phylum Streptophyta; class Magnoliopsida; order Asparagales; family Amaryllidaceae; genus Allium; species Allium fistulosum. Next base: position 1,051,972,347 of record CM060907.1, read on the forward strand.
TGCTTCTATCAGGCATGTATTATTTGGAGGTTGAACTTCCAGACTTCTCATTAGACTTCTCTATTTATCTTCCTTGATGATCTGCTTTAGCTTTATTATTTTCCAAGGATTTAAGGGAGACTTCTGTTGCTTCAACTTCTTGATTTGCTCTCCTTTATTGTGGAGTCATAGTGAGTTTGCCTTTGCTCTTGCTGCTAAGCAGAGAGGGTCCAAATTCCTTCTTGGAGATTCAACTTCTTCCCCTTCAATGAGCTTGGAAGATTTTTGTGTAAGGATTTCTCTCAATAGTCGTTGCATCATTGCCATTTGCTGAATTAGATCTTTGAACTTAGCTTCGCTACTAGTAGGCTTTACAGGCTTTGATGGCTGTCTAGGTTCTACATTTCCTAAGTTGAAGTTGTGAATGACATTTTATTCTAATGTCACCGTTTGTGTGACTTACTTATTTGGAGCATTAATTCACCTTGATCTTCCCATTTTCCTGGAACAAAAACTCGATTAATTAGTTTGAGAAGAGAGTTAATAGAATCGGAGGTTCGTGCCCTCCTTCTACGGCCAAAATGTTAAGCCAAAAATTCGTATAACACCACGATGCCAGGTATGATGATCCTAGTCTTGATCTTAACACATATGATAACACGACTAAGCATGGCTTAGTTGGTGTTGACCAAATAGTGCTAAGGGATTAAGAGTAAGCTTAACATTAAACACCAAGTACAAGATGATGTCATTAAGAAATGGTTCCATTATACCCGTAGGCTTTTAGAATAGGACACTTGAAAGCCTGTATGGTTTCTTGGAATAAGCTATTCGAAAGCCCGTATGGTCTTTTAGAATAAGATATTTGAGAGCCCTTACGGTTTTTTGGAATATTTTATTCGAGAGCCCTTATGGTCTTTTGGAATAAGATATTCAAAAGCCCATGTCACATGATCAAAGAAGAAAGAAAATAAGCCGGAAATATGTACAATAGCTCATTAAGCATGTTAATGAACTAGATAAGCAATCCTCATGTTCATAGTCCAATGTCCATGTGTAATAGGCAAGATAGGGGCTATGCATATAAACACTAGTTTAGACCGAAGCTCATGTGATTCTATATGAAATAGAATCATGATAAGCTTTGGGCCCAAAGAGCTTTACTATATTCATATTCATGTCCAGTAATGTCCAAAATGCACAATCAGGGTAATGGGCATGTCCAAGTCCTTGTTCGTGTAAATTAAGCATGATTGCAGTCAAATCAGAATTTCCCCAAATCGATTTAGGGTTATAAGAATTTAATATTGAGAGTCGAGAAAAGAAATGATTGCCCATCACTCCTTGCCCCTAGGTTTGTATTTATAGAGGTAGTGGGGTTCGACATGGATGCTTTATGCCACCTTTGGCATTGCTTTGGCACCGACCATCCTGATGGTGCTTGAAACTGCATCGAACCTTGGCATTCCTTTGCATATTGATGGACTATGCCATTATTAAAGCACAGTATTGATATTAGGCAATATTTATAGGAGGTGGTATTGATAATCAGACGGTACTAACATTAAAGATGCACGACATTGCTTGGAAGGTGAAATCAATAAGAGTGGCACTAATATGAAGAGACATTGAAGAGATGCAGAATAAAAAAGAAGCGATATTGAAGAGATGCGACATCAGAAGGAAGCAGCATTGAAGAGATGCGGTATCAATATGAGGCTGTATCCACTAGATGTGACATTCATCCTATCTTCATGGACGAAGTGCGTTATTAATAGAACACAACATCAATGAGGTGCGACATGGATAATACATCATGCCACTATAACATTGATGGCTCACGGTATACGATACTAATGGTGCACAACATCAATTCCTTCCTTGGTGAAATATTGTATTGGCCTTATACAATGTCACCCACCGGAGATATGTGGGATGTGACATTAATTGTACTTAGTATCGTTAGTCACCTCGATGTCCTGTGGCATTATTCACTTGTCTTCATTGATGACATGTGACAGTCTATTAACCTTTGTTGATGTCGACATAGTCTATTAACCTTTGTTGATGTTGGACGGTACTGTAAGCCTTTGGCATTGGCTTTGATGGCATACTTCCTCCATACTTTTGACATTACCTTTAGTTGATGCCCTGTGATATGTAGCTTTCCGATAGTGTTACCGCTTCATCAATGTACGACATTAATCAATGTATGGTACCCATTGTTATGTCGATGATCTATGACATGCTTTCCTTCGATGTTCTTTTATATTGATATAACGTAGTGCCTTTGAATGATTTTTCACTTCTTCTTTGCTTCCAGCTTTTCAACCTAAATTCCTCAATTTGGCATGAAGCTCTTGGCTTTAATTTCGACATGACTTTGAGCTTTGAAATCATATACTTTCGAGATTATTAAACCTCCAATCATCACTAACTGTGACATTATTCTTTAGTTTCGACATAAACTCCTTTGCTTGTATTCTTTAGAAATTATGTGATAACAAGTTACAAGAAATAATTTCTGGTTCCAATGTCATAATACCTTCATCAACATTGTTTCTTTTGAATCACTTTCATCTCCTTTTGTCAATGTTGGCATCTCATATTTTTATTTAAATATTTAATTATTCGATAAGAAGTCTTTAATAATATTATATTTTGAGTGTTGCTATCCACCCTATAATATCCACTAAAAATTACCTAAATTTTTTTGATTTTCAATTAGCAGCAAGTTGCCGATCATCATTTATTGCGATTGGAAACTTGTTGGCAACTGTAACTAAGAATCTCTATTTTTTTACAATTTCTTCATCACTGTCAGTAGCAAGTTGCTGACCGCAATGAATGACATTCGGCAACTTGCTGCTGAATGAAGTCGAAATTTTTTTGGGTAAAAATAAGTACAAAACGCGAGGTGGATGGTGATAAAGTTAGGGGTATGCCTTAGGGGTAATTATATAATTTATTACATATATCTAACTTGTTGGCCAATCTTGTTCAAAATTAAAGTTAATTTCTTCCTATAATATACTTGATATAATGTGCTGTATTGATTAATCAATTTAATTAAAAGTATATTTAATTGAAAATCCATAAATAGTGTACTTTTATGATAGTAGTTAGAAAATGTTGTAACCGTGAGTAATTTATCATAATAAATATAAATATACCATTTCAAATGTTCCTAGTCAAGGTTCATCGAGATTGGATATCGATGTATCCGTTGAGACTAGAGTACGCGGCGCTCTCCAAATGTTGTGCAATGTATTATTCATGAGTGCTAGAGGCACGGAGAGGTTACGTATCGATAGTTATTGGATAATTATAGAACGACTCACTCGATAGTTTTCTGTTGGTTAATGTAACACTCCTAATTTTTAATTACATTATTCAGGAGATTTAATTAGATAAATTAAATAGAATAATGTAGAGTGATAAGGAGATTAAGATTGGTGAATAAACTTAGATGTCGTGCTTAAGTAATTGGAATGGGCTTATAAATGGATAAATGATAATTAAATTAACATAAAGGCATTAGAGTAATTCTCGCACCCATAATTCACTACCCTATACTCACGTTACCTTATCATTCACGTTTATTTTTGTCACAAAAATTTAAACGTAAGAGAAGAAAAGAGTAAGCCGGCCATTACTAGGAGAAGAAGAAGAGAAATCAAAGTAAAAGCTTAGGATCAAGCTAAGGGGAATCAATCTCAAACAAATCTCTAATTTCTTTATCCAATCTAAGGTGAATAATAATCCTAATCATCTCTATTTTGTTTTCAATCATATGTTTTCGGATTTATGAATTAACCCATTTTATGATGATTTAAATGATGATATGCTTGGTTTTATAACGTGTTTGATTTAAAATTAAATTTTTTAAACATGTATATGCATGGTTTTAGGGAAAAACTGATAGCAAATGATTTTAGAATGCCATGGGAAAATTTTACATTAGGGGAAACATGATTTTGGAGTTGGGTTTCAATTTTTATAATTTTCCAAGCCGTGGAGAATTAGAAATGAATTTTCAAAGGAAAATATGTATTATTGGGTTAAGAAATTTATTTTCGGTTATTATAAGATGAACTTGGGTCAAAATTTACATATGCTAGATAACATATAAAAAGGTAAATTTCTAAGAGTTTTGGGGATTTTTACTAAGAGATTTATTATGGAAATTAAATTATTTTAAAAGGAGGACTTAAATGATATAATTTATGTTAAATGAGAAGGGCTTATTTGTTAAAAGATAACATTGTTTTAGATCTGAGAAAATGCGGCAAATATTTGTGAAATAATTTGAAAAGTTTAAGATAACCAATCAAGTGTTTACATATGGGCAAGTTAGTTACAAAAAGAATACTTTATTTGGTAAAAACCACTTTTTACTCAGAAAAGTAGGTTCCGCCACTTTCGGAAGGACCCTTTCGACCCAGACCTTCCACCACCAATCAGGTCGAAACCTAGCAGGTCGAAACCAATGAAGCTGAAACCAATACACATGGTATCAATTAGTTGGTACGTAGTGGATTGGAGAAAGCATAAGGTAGGGTGTCGAAACGTGGCTTCCGATGGGGTCGGAACAATGGTTTTGAGAAAAGTGCTTGCCTGCTTCTTTATATGCTTTCGAAGAAGTCAAGACCGATGCTTTCGAAAGTGACTTTTAACTAGCTTTTGAAAGAGAGTTGCCGCCTAATTAATTAAAGAAGTAGCTTTTAAAGGAGTTACTTAGTTTCCAAAAATTTAAGTGTTCGAAAGAGGTAGTTTCGACCAAGTCGAAACCCTTCTATTGCTTTGCTTTTCGAAGGCATTGAAGATATCATTGCTTTTGGAAGGTAACCCTTATTTTTAAAAAAACATAAACCACTTCCCATAGCTTTCGAAGGGTTTAGGGATTTTGAAGGCAATGGTCTCGAAAGGGGTTTAGAAGCCAACCATCAAGTATTCTACCCAAATGACTTGTGCTTTCGAAAGGATGGTGCCGATGCCATCAAATTTTCTCCAATATTTATAAAGGATAAAGAATGGTTTCGAAAGAGATACTTTCGTCTATGTTCACTTGACCCAAATAATATTTTAATTATAAACCCAATGTTTTCGAAAAGGGTACTTTCAATGGTTTCGAAAGGGGTACTTTCAATGGTTTCGAAAGGGGTACTTTCAATGGTTTCGAAGCTATGCTTCTAAATGATTAAATGCTAATTCTTTAGTATATTCCAAAGGTTTCGAAAGAAAGTTTTAAAGTGTTCAAAAGGCAGGGGCCTAATGTTTTGAAAATAGATTTTTATGCTTTCGAGGAGGGTATCCAGTGAGGTCAAAAGCAAGGTTTCGAAGGAGTCGAAAGGCTTTGTTTTTCAAACCGAATAACCCACACTCATTTTTAAGGGAAAACCCCATGGTTAAATTAAAGGAGTTTTGTAATGGTTTTAAGAAGAGGCTTTCCTTGAAAATGTTAGGTTAAATGGATTAACCATGTTTTTATGAAAATGATTTCAAGGATATAAAACCCATAGGAGTGGTATTGTTATGTTATTATGTTTGCTTCTTCAAATATAAATATATTCACATTATAACGGACCTATAACTGCATTTTGGGGATAAAAGGGAAGAAGAACCATCTAGGTCGACCCAGTAGTGAATATAAATTGATTAGACTCCTGGATGAGTAGAATTGCATCCAAGAGGTCAGGGAGACCAGAATATAGGATGCCTAAATATGAAAGTTGTCAGGGAGACAGGTTCATAGTGCACCCATAAAAACTATGATTAGGAAGTTATTATAGCTACCAATAGGTTCATAGTGATTCCATGAAAACTATGTTATAAAGAGTGGTTGGCAGGGGCCAATTTGTTTGTAGTGCACGGATGAAAACTATATCTGGATTAAGTTATTGAAACTTATCAATAGGTTCCTAGTCAACCCATGAAAACTAGGATAAGAGAGAAGTTATTGAAAGTCTATAGTATTGTGGATCGATTATATAAATGACAAGTATATAACTAAATCAAACTATAGTATAACGATAGTAAAGAATGTAAATAAGAATAATCACACCATGGTTTTTATACTAGTTCGGACCTCCCGTCCTACGTCCAGTCCCGAAGCTCCTCTTCGGAATTTACTTTCACCAAATAACCCTCACTTCACCCGGAGGAACAGGTTTACAATAGCAGAGTTTCTTTGTCAACTGTGTGTTCTCTATTACAAGGATTTTGACTATATAGTACAAATGCTTCCAATATATATCTAGAGAATATTGTCTATGAGGAACTGTATATTTGGAAGAGTAGAATACAAGTATAGATTGCTAGAGATCAAGAGTATATGATAGAGTGTATAATCAGAGAGCATAAGTAAGTAAGGTTAATGTTCTCTTTAATTCTTGATGATATATATAGTTGTAGAGAGATTCCTTGAGTAGTTGCATCCATTAACAAGTGCTCTACAGTTGCTTCTGATGATGATGAAGAGTTGCAGCGAAGAGAAGAGAAGATGTCTTTTCAAATGCGGCAGTTGTAATTTGAATTTTAAATTCCGAGTTCAGCATCAGACGTCTGGTATTTGTTTCAGACGTCTGGCTATATATATTTTTTGTATACAGTAGCCTTTCAGACGTCTGAGTGCATCAACCAGACGTCTGATCCTGTCTGTTTTGTATTCCAGAGGATTTCTTCAGACGTCTGGCTAGTGCACCCATACGTCTGAAAACTGTGCATGTTTACTCTGTGCATCTATCTTGTTGCTCCATCGATCCTATTGACTTGTAGTCTCTTGTAATGTTCTTTGAGCCTTGTTCTTGTCTTTCTAGTGATGTTATTCTAGCAAATACCTGTAAATATAAATATATATACATATTCGATTTTCATTGTATAGTTTTAGTCATCGAAACCGTAGATTTGATTTCCTAACAATCTCCCCCTTTTTGATGATGACAACTATACAATGTACTTATATATAATTTATATATCTCCTCCTGAATATGTGCTTATTATTTATTTATATATATATATTTTTATTTCTCCCCCTTTGGCATTATCAAAAAGGATATCCAACTTTTTAAATGTTAAACTATTAACCAATCGTTAAGATATATACAGGAGATAACACACCAAAAGAGAATTCCATTAATAATTGTAAGTGAGTACATTCATAGATTTTTCAATTGTGCATAAGATGAAATCCTAAAAACTATGAGTCTTTCGGCCAAGCTTTTTCTTGATCATCTCCTTTATCTTCTTTTTGGGAAGAGCTAGGTTGGTTTGTAGGAGATGTCATAGCTTGTTTTAGAGGTTCGTTCTCCTCAAAAAGTTTAGATAGTTTTGAAGGAGGAGAAGGCACTGGTGTTGGCCAATCTTCGAAAGGGGGTGTAGGACGACGAACCCTTTGAAGAACCTCTTTGAGAACCGATAATACAATTGAAAGTGATGTTTCAACTGTGGCTAGGCGTGTGGCAAAAGATGTTTCAAAGCTGTCAATACGTTTAGCCAAAACTTTTTGATTTCGAGATAAGATATGTTGATTTTGAAGAGTGAGATCTCGAATGCTTTCATTTGGATTTGTCCCTGTTCGAGTTTCCAAAATCTCATCCTGGCTTGTATAGTCAAATGGTGCAGGAGGAGTTGTCTCACGATGTTGTTCCTCCTCTTGTGTTAGTTCATGTTGTGGTTGAGGTGGAGGCCCAGCTTGTCTTGCTTGACGATTGTGTGTCCAATCTTCAAAAGATATAAATTCCAGAGGAATTTCTGGTAAGTGCATTAGTGAGAAAAACTTTGTGGAAGCATATTTTGGTGAAATTTCTTCAAAAGTGGATAAGTAGGAGAGGATGTTGTGAGCACGTAGAAGTCTCATGATGTATGTAGGGTAGATAATTGATGGCCATGATCGAGTCCAAAAATGTTTGAGCTCGTCAAATATAAATTTGGCCCAATTCACCCTTGTTCCGCTGAATAGAGCATATAAAGCTTTGTGTTCTAATTCGGTTATCTACTCATGACTTCCTAGACGAGGAATTATTGTGTTGATGATCATTCGAGTAAGAAGTCTCGCTTTTGGTCGTAAATATTTGGAAGCAAATTTAGGCATTCCATCCTCCCATATTTGATGTGTTATATTGTTCCTTGGTTTGAAACGCATATCGGGAATATTATATAGATCTTCGCCCGTGTCGGAACATCCGAGAGTTCTACCTATTATTCCCGAAGTGAGCCTAATTGTGTTGCCATAAACTCTAGAACATAACCAATTATCTTCATTTTCAGTGTTCCAAACAGCCGAGCTATCCAAATTAGCGTAGAAGAGAAATATAGCCAACTGATCAATTTAGATGTTATTGGGATTGAAAGATATCAAAGTTTCTAAACCGGCATTCTCACACATTTCATCTAAATCGTACATTGGGAACTTAAGTAAGTTATAAAATGGACCTGTGTGAAGTTTCTTCTTTTGAATATCCTCATACCTCTTGAGTGAATATGGTGCTCTATTCATCCATCGTTCGATTTGATCATCCGAGCAAATTTGAGGGTTTGAGGAAGTCGGTTGGTCTTGTTTTCTTTTGGATATCTTAGGGTTTTTAGTTCTAGGAGGCATTGAATTCGAGGTAGGGTGGAAAAAGATGTTTTTGAGAAAAGAAAAATCATCCTCGATGTAGAAATGATTTAAAATAGAAGTGAGATTAGGTTAAGAATAGACGTTATCTGGTTGTTTTAAAGTGTCGATTGAATGTCAAACGTCTGGAATGTAATTCAGACGTCTGAGTTAACGTAATTTGAACACAGTAAATAAATTTAGACGTCTGGTTTGATATGGTAGACGTCTGGGTTTGGTCGAGTTATAAAAATTTGATAGGCAGAGAGATTTTACAAACGTCTAGTTTAACTATCAGACGTCTGAAATAGATCGAATTTTTATAATATGGTGGCAGCGACTTTATTCAGACGTCTGGTTCATAGTTCAGACGTCTGAAATAGTCTGTTATCTATTTTAAGTAACCGGAGACAATTTTCAGTCGTCTGGAAATTTATATCAGACGTCTAACATATGCACAATGATGTAGATTTTGTGGGATATCAGTGTGTCAGACGTCTGAAATAACCAATCTTTCTAAAAATAGCCTAAATCTAAAGGGTGTTGCTTATTTCTCGACCTTCTATTTTTTGAAAAAAATGTGGTATTATTTTTGTGAATCAGAATTACACACATACGTAGTTACAAATTAAAAGAATAATTTTAATCTATTTAGATGGCCTCGAGTCTTGCTACTGGAGCAAAAGTTTCATCGTAGTCGATACCTTCTTCTTAATTATAACCTTGAGCAACTAAGCGACCTTTATTTCTAATTATATTTCCATTTTCATCTGCTTTATTTTTAAATACCCATTTTGTTCCTATAACCGATTGATTTTCTGGTCTTGAAACTAATTCCCAAACATTATTATATTCAAATTGATTTAACTCTTCTTGCATAGCTATTATCCAAAAGTTATCATTTGAAGCTTCTTTATAATTTTTCGGTTTGAAAATTGACACAAATGCTATATGGCTTATTTGGTTAAGTTGATTTCTAGTTACTCTCGAGTTAAGATCTCCAATGATATTATCTTTTGGATGATCTTTAAGAATTCTAGGTGATGTCAGTAAAGTATTATTTTGAGTATTTATCTCATTATTAGATGGGTTTGTTGTATTTGATATAGAAATAATTTCATCATCATCATTAGTATGATTATTAAGGAAATTTTCATCAAATAAAACATGTAAACTTTCTTCAATTTTGTTAGTATGTTTATTGAAAATTCTATATGCCTTGCTACGATCCGAATATCCAACAAAGATCCCTTCATCGGCCTTTGGATCAAATTTTCCTAAATTGTCTTTTGTATTTAATATAAAACATTTTGATCCAAAAGTTTTAAAGTATGATACTTTAGGTTTTCTTCCAAAAAACATTTCGAAACAAGTGTGTTTAGTCATTGGTCGTATGGTTACTCGGTTTAAAACATAATAAGCCATAGCAATAGCTTTAGCCCAAAAATGTTTTGGTAAACCACTACTATATAATAGAGTTCGTGCACATTCTTGTAATGTTCGATTATTTCTTTCTACTACACCATTTTGTTATGGTGTGCGGGGAAAAGAGAAGTTATGACTAATTTCCTTTTTATTACAAAAATTAGTAAAAAGATCATTTTCGAATTCACCTCTGTGATCACTTTGAATATTTTTAATTTTTAATTCTAATTGCATTTTTATTCTTTTAGCAAAAATTTTAAATATTCCAAAAGTGTCACTTTTATGTTTTAAAAATAAGGTCCACGTATATCTTTAAAAATTATCTACTATTACAAAAACATATTTGTTGTGATTTATATATCGTACTTGAGTTGGACCAAATAAATCTAAATGTAATAATTCTAATGGTTGTTTTATAGAAATATCATTTTTAGATTTAAATGAACTTTTCTTTAGCTTACCAAATTGACAAGCGTCACATAGATTTTCTACTTTATAATTTATTTGGGTAAACCTCTAACTAGCTCATATTTTGCTAATTTATTAATATTTTTAAAATTAATATGACAAAAACGTTTATGACACAACCATGGATCGTTATGTTTAGCAGTTAAACATAAGTTTGAATTTTGATTTATATTCATATTTAAGACATAAATATTTTAGTTTCTAAAACCTTCAAATATAAGTTGATTGTTATTGAAAATATTACATTTATCCTTTTCGAAATTAATTTGAAATCCTTTATCGCATAATTGACTAATGCTAAGTAGGTTGTGTTTTAAATTTTCTACTAATAAAACATTTGTAATAATAGGAGAGTTAGAAATACCAGAGTTGATGACTTCTCCGATGCCTACGACGTATCCTTTTTGAGTTATCTCCAAAGGTTACTGTTCCACCATCGATATATGTTATATTTGATAACATTTTTGCATTTTCGGTCTTATATTTGGAGCATCCACTATCATGTATCCATTTCTCCTTATTTTTTATTTTGGGTACCTACAAAATCAAAAGCAATTTAATTGGTACCCATATACTTTGTTAGGGTCCTAAATGTTAGGAGGGATAAGTAGCCATACCCAAGAAGGTTTGGTACCTTTGTGAATATAATTTTTATTATAGACTACATTTTCTAAAAAATTATCGATATGTTTTTGTCTAATCAATTTATTATTTGTCTTTGGAATCCAAATTTTTATATTTTTGGTATTCGTAATGGGCTTAGGTGATCCTTTAGTCTTTTGATAAATAAAACTATATTTCTTAATATTATTCCCTTTTTGTTTAGAAATATTTTTAAAACCTATTCCATTTCTATTACCTGATGGTTTTGAAGTTTTAATAAGATTTTCCAAATCTTGTTTTCCTTTATTAAATTTTGAAACGTTATTTGTAATTTTGTCTAATTTTTCTTTTAATTCTAAATTTTCAATGTTTCAATATTATTTTTCAAGTTGCTATTTTCTTTTAACAAGTCATCCTTTTCTAGTCTAGTTTCAGTAACTATAGTTTCATTTTCAATTAAACTATTTTTAATTTTTTCTTGAGATAATTCTAGTTCCTCTTCTAAAATAATTTTTTCATCTTTTAACATTCCTACTTCAAGTTCTAACCTAGTTATTTTGGCTATATGTTCTTTGTTTAATTTTTTAATTTGTCTAAATTTATCATCTAATTCCATGCTAAGTTCTAATAGTTCAGGACATACCTCATCAGTGTTAGCCATAAAACATACATTAGCTTGTTCTCCATCACTATCACTATCACTATCAGAAGATGATAATGAATTGGAATCGTCCCAAGTAACTTTAAAAGCTCTTTTCTTTTTAAATTTCTCAAATTTGTTATTTTTCTCATTGTTGCGTTTAGGACAATCCTTCTTCATGTATCCGTATTGATCACATTCATAGCACTTGATTTGAGATAGATTTGTTATATTGGACTTCCCTTCTTTTTGGAATTTGGTCATCTTTCTAAATTTCTTGAATTTGTTGTAATTCTTAGCAATGAAAACTATTTCTTCTTCATCCAAATCCGAGTCATCATTCTTTGCTTGAAATGCTATGTTCTTCTTTTCAATATTTTGTTCTTTTCTAGCCTGTAAGTTAGCTTCATAGGACATTAAATTTCCTATCAACTCTTCAACCTTAAGAGTAGAAAGATCATTAGCTTCTTCAATAGCTAATACCTTCCTTTCCCAATCCGATGTTAAAGGGTTGAGTATTCGAGAAACTAAATCAAAATCAGTAAACTTAACTCCTAATGCCATAAGATCATGTTGAATAGTTTGAAATCTAGAATACATGTCAACAATAGTTTCATTTTGTTTCATTTTGAATGAAGAAAATTGGTTTTGCAAAATTGAAATCTTAGTTTGTTTGACCTTTGTTGTACCTTCGTGTGTGATTTGTAAGGTACGCCAAATGTCAAACGCAGTGGTACATAACATGACACGTGAAAATTCATTTTTATCTACTCCACCAAATACGTAGCTTTAGCATTGTTTGAGGCAAAGGTCTTTTGTGCATCGGTCCAAGTGTTCATAGCAGTGTCAGGTGCTTCATATTTATTTTGTGTGGCAGACCATGTTTCTAGACCATTGGCTTCCATAAAAATACGCATACGAGTTGACCAATATGCATAGTTGGAGCCATTAAACAGTGGGGGACGTGCGGTAGATTGACCTTCTTGAAAGATACTTGCCATATTAGTGATTCAAAAACTTGTTACAGTACTTTCAATCAAACCTTACTCTGATACCAATTGAAAGTCTATAGTATGGTGGATCGATTATATAAATGATAAGTATATAACTAAATTAAACTATAGTATAACGATAGTAAAGAATGTAAATAAGAATAATCACACCAGGGTTTTTATACTGGTTCGGACCTCCCGTCCTACGTCCAGTCCCGAAGCTCCTCTTCGGAATTTCCTTTCACCAAATAACCCTTACTTCACCCGGAGGAACAGGTTTACAATAGCAGAGTTTCTTTGTCAACTGTGTGTTCTCTATTACACAGATTTTGACTATATAGTACAATGCTTCCAATATATATCTAGAGAGTATTGTCTATGAGGAACTATATATTTGGAAGAGTATAATACAAGTATAGATTGCTAGAGATCAAGAGTATATGATAGAGTGTATAATCAGAGAGCATAAGTAAGTAAGGTTAATGTTCTCTTTGATTCTTGATGATATATATAGTTGTAGAGAGATTCCTTGAGTAGCTGCATCCATTAACAAGTGCTTTACAGTTGCTTCTGATGATGATGAAGAGTTGCAGCGAAGAGAAGCGAAGATGTCTTTTTAAATGCGGCAGTTGTAATTTGAATTTTAAATTCCGAGTTCAGCATCAAACGTTTGGTATTTGTTTCAGACGTTTGGCTATATATATTTTTTGTATACAGTAGCCTTTCAGACGTCTGAGTGCATCAACCAGACATCTGATCCTGTCTGTTTTGTATTCCAGAGGATTTCCTTAAAAACGTCTGGCTAGTGCACCCAGACGTTTGAAAACTGTGCATGTTTACTCTATGCATCTATCTTGTTGCTCCATCGATCCTATTGACTTGTAGTCTCTTGTAATGTTCTTTGAGCCTTGTTCTTGTCTTTCTAGTGATGTTATTCTAGCAAGTACCTGTAAATATAAATATATATACATATTCGATTTCCATTGTATAGTTGTAGTCATCGAAACCGTAGATTTGATTTCCTAATAGTTATTGGAGTCACCAACAGGTTCAGGAGAACCCATCAATTAATTAAGTTAATTGGTAGGGGCAAATAGGTTAATAGTGCACCAATGAAAACTATGAAATAGGACAGGGAGTCCATATATTATATAAAGGTTATTTGTAAGCCTATGAAAACTAATAGGTTAATAGTGACCCAAGAAACTATAAACATGACAGGGAGTCATTTAAATAGAGGATGGGAAATCCAGAATGTTTTAACTTATATGCATATCTGTGCAGTTTAAGCGCTCGGCAGATTCAATGCGGCGGAGGTGCAAAAAGTCATAGCAGGGATACAGCGAGGATATAGCGGGATATAGCGGATGACTCTAAAATAGCATATAAAACTCATATTTAATGCTTTTACAAATATATAAATGGTAATTAAATGAAAAATTAACATTCAATTGAATTATAGTTAATACATAAGTAATTTTAAATAAAAACACGTGCGAATATACTGTAAATAAACGTAAAACTGTTATATAACATAATTTAATTTAGTAGAATATTAAAGTATTTTCATTTCTGAAAATATATTAAAAATTCAATTAAATAATTAATTTCATAATTTTATAATGTATAAATGTCATTTTTTAATTCATTTCTTTTAAAGATGATATAGCGGAAATAGCGGAATATAGCGGGAATAACGGGATATAGTGGAAATAGCGGAGCTTAAAGCGGAAAGGCTATATTTGGGGCTATATGGAAAAAGCGTAGCGGTAGAAATCCGCTATGAGATATAGCGGGGTTATAACGGGGCATTAACTCCATAGATGCTTATCATCATAATATTTTGAAATGACTATGTTTTTAACCATTTTGGATGCAGGAGCACAATATATGGTTTTATAAAGGTTTTAAGATACTAGTGAGGGGATTACCCTTTCCGCTAAGTGGTGTGGTCTCACTAGATATATAAATGGTTTTGGATGTTAGATTATTATTCATACCAGGCTTTATGTCTGACTCGAAGTTTATGTTTTCCCCTTAAACTCTCGGGTACTCAATTGGTTTTTAGTAGTTTGAGAGTTGAGGTTTTCAGGTACCTCTTTAGATGAATAAGCTTCTAGAGACATGCAGGATGCATGATAACTATCTAGAGTTCTCTTTTATTCTATTCCATTGTGTTGTTTGTAATGGCAAAGTTGTTATATTGCCTATATATACTCTGATCATCAAAGGGGGCATCTTCATACATCGGTCTTGGCGTATGTTGTAATAAATATATTTTCTCTGAACGCGGTTTACGATCATGGGATTATGTAATGAATTGGAAATGATTTGAAATGGAATGTGATCTTATTTGTAGTCTTTAAATTTTTTCCATATTCATGTGTTTATGTGTATCAATAAATCTAACACTACCGTATTTGGTCGCTGAGGATTAATAACTATGGATGACTGCAGCATTCGTAACCGTTAGTCTTGGGCCTCCAAGTAGGGGGATGTTACAAGTTGGTATCAGAGCATAGGTTTATGAAACTTTAAAAGAAATTAAACCTAAAAGCTTTTTGGTACATAATCCAATGAATCATAGGTTTATGAAACTTTAAAAGAAATTAAACCTAAAAGCTTTTTGGAACATAATCCAATGAATCTGAAATATGATCAGGGTTTGGGATAACACTATGGTGACGTACTTATATTTGGTATATTTATATATATAAGTACGTATTCGCCTCTCTCTTAGACTGTTCTTCTGTATCTTACTAAAGCGCGTATGCAGATTTAAGAGAAAGAAGATGTAACGACCCGAAAATTTTGATGGTTTTAATAAGATAATTAATTGAAATTTTTTGAAATTTAAACAGTAAAATTTGAAAAAAAAATTATTATTTGGAATACGCCTATTTAAATATAGCAACTGGTAAATTTTCATCTGATAATATTGAAGTTTATTTTCTTGTGAAATTCTATTTCAATTTAAGTCAGTTGATTATTGATGAAAATAAAATGTTTTCTAAACTTGAATATTTTTATACAATAAATTTCTAAATCATCTTCTGAGTGAGACGTCATTCTTCGTTTCGTCAAATTTGGACTTCTACTGCTCCGTTTATCTTAATTCTGGCAAAATAGCAATATTTTCTGGTACCGAATATCGACTTTTGATCGGATGATCGTGCCACTAATATTTGTATACCATTTTGATCGTCTCGTCGTGCTGATCTCTGCTGTATATTTGTTTCCGTATTTTGAGGTCCGATACACGACGGAAACGTTGATAACGGTCCGTCGAAACGGTACCAAACTTATGTCCTTTTACTTTCAATTGCTTTTCAGATCTAAACGTGCAGAACAAGCAATACAATAAATTGCTTTGATAACGTTGCTGAATCAACGGTCATTTCAATTTATTTATTTTTTATTTTTTTGTCTGTACGTTTTCCATCTTTTGCTTAAACTTCTGCTGACCATTCATTTGAACGTGTATTACTCTGTAGCCTTTGCCTAAAATTCGGAAATTCAATTAGCACGTTCATTTTAAAACTTGCTGTTACTATTCATTCTTCTTCCACCTTTCATTTTGTTCTTTCTAAATAAATATAAAGGGAACCAAAGCTTGCATATATTCTTTCTTTCTCGGTTCCTTCCAGCCGAAAACCCCACCACCGAACCCACGCCGCAACCCCATGCTCCGCCATCGGCCCTGGCAACGTCTGACCTTGCTCCGCCTCAACTTTGCAGCTGCCCCATGGCCCCGGCAACCGGGCAAAACCCCTAAGCCTTACACTCCACCGCTGCCACTTCAACGCATCCACCCGAGACAGGCACGTCACCATCTCCGGCCTCTCTACCCGCCGCCCATCCATACCAACGTCCACCTCCCTGGCCTTCCGCCTTCAATTCGCTCCGCCTCCCTCCTCTGGCAACAGGCCACGTCCCCTCGCCCTGACCTTGTTTCCACCACCATTAGCCGATCCATCTTCCCACTTTCCTCACCTAGAACGGCCAAGCAACCCCATCCCGCCCTCCATCTACGGCAGAGCTCACCACCGCGGCCTTGTATTTCCTTCTCCTCTCTTCCTCACGCGCCACCCATGCCCACTGACCGATCTAACTTCCCACCAGACACCGAAGCTCCTCAACTCGCGACTCCTCACCCAAACTTCGACTTTCTTCTTCTTGCTTTAAATATATAGAGGTACTTTATTCTATTTATATATAAGTTTTAAAGTTGTTTCAGATCTCTTCGTTTCTGGGGTTTTATTTTTATATATATGATATCTAAGTTATCAGCCTACATATTTTTGCACAGGAGTATTATATATATGACAGTATAGTGAGTTTATACTTTTATATATATGTGCGTGTACAACATAGTAAGTTTATTGGTATCAAGTTTCATATTATATAAACCAGTTTATACAAATCTCATTTTTACATTTATATAAAGATACGCTATATTTGTGAGTTTTATGCAGTAGATATATAAGTTATTCATTTACTCCATATATTAGTTTACAGTTTGCATATTAGTTATATATACACATATGCATACGTCGGTTTAACATTCAAATGTATATCAAGGATTTATTTTAAACCTATATATGTATAAACTTTATTGCAGATGTGTTTGAAGTATATGCGTTTGATTTTTTTAGATATGTATGTTTTGCTGCATGTATATAAATGAATATATAGAGTTGTTTATGTAAATATTTAGTTACATAAGATTTTATTATATATATATATGTTAAAGGGTATAAAATATGATATGTTTTAAAGCTCTGTTATGTTGACATGTTCCATAAGTATATAGATTTTACATATATGTTAGTGCATATGTATTATATAGGTATTTCATACGTTGGCAATATAAAACTTGAATGTAACGTGTATATGTACGTTGCACTTTAATATATAAGCCGTATATTTTCCAATCTCTTTTGTCGTATATATTTTACTTATAGTTTTCATGTTAGTTTTTAATATCTATAAAGTAGTAGATATTCTGTGCATAAAGGAAGTATATATGAGTTCATAAGATTTATTTACAGTTAGATATATAAAGTTGGATTTTTAAATTTGCTTCTTTGATTTCAAAAAGCCTACAGATTTTACATTTTATAAGATTAGTATATATGTCTTATATTGCTTCTTTGATTTCAAAAAGCCTACAGATTTTACATTTTATTTTTTATATGTATTTTGAATTTTGAGATATAGATTTTGATTTCTCATATGTGTACGTTTTAAAAAGTTATACTGATTGTCTAGTATTCGTAGATTTGTTTAAATGCATATCTTAAATTAAGTGTTTGTTTTGAAAGAAAGTAATAAAATAACAATAATAAATTACTCTTCATTTCTATTATATTCAGATGGTTCTGATTCGGTTATTAATTCCTCTTTTTATCAGCTTTGATCATCAAATTCGTGTCAATCTTGAGTTGCTTTGGAATTCGTGCTTGGATTCGTAGTTCATTTCTTTGTCAAATCTATCTAACCTCGAAAGGTGAGCAATCACTCACGATTAACGTTCTTTTATTTATTAAATTTGATTTCAATTGAAACGACCATTGAAATATGCTACTGTAGTTATTTAAATTGTTAGATATGTTATTTTCTGTAACTGTTCACCTGCGGGATATGACACCATATCCTGTTGTTTATATTATATTGTTATTGATGATATATGCCTGTTATTTTATTGTATTATCTGTTATCACTCTGCAAGTTTCCTGTTAGTATAGAATTCACTATGGGTTGAAATGATACATACCCAAACGGACTTTAGAATAGGAGAAAATCGTTATGGGTTGAAATGATAAACCCAAGCGATATTCATTTGAATTGGAATTGGGATTACGGGTCGAAATGATATCTACCCGTATATATTTTAAATTACGGATTGAAATGATAAATATCCGTATCACTTAACCATATGATAGAATTATATACAGACACCGTTGGTCCATATATATGAATATTTTGAAAATAAATTCTATGGATTTTGGAAAGAAATATATGGTTCTAATAAATGTGATTCTTAAATTATTACATATAAATAGTAACGATATATATAGATTAAATAATGATATTTAATTTAATTAAGATGGATTTAATACATATAATATGTTTAAGTATAAAATTTATATTTCAAAATAGATTTTTGGTAATAATTTGAATAAGTTAAGGTTGGAAGATAATTTGAATTTAGTTGAAATTTTATTCATTAAATAATTTTATTTAATTAAACCGATTTGAAACTTATTGAAATTGAGATTTAAGATATGATTTATAATTTGGGTTTGATTTAAGCAAATTAATAAATTTAAGGAAATATTTAGTAGAATGTAATTTAAGGCTAGTTAAATGATATTGAATCTATTAAGTGAATATTCCCTGATTAAATAATAATGAGTTAAATCAAGAGCTATATGAAACTGCTAAATCTAACTTTGAAAATGTTGAATATTAAAGCCTTGAAATATATTGAAAATTTAAATGGTATATTTAGAACTGAATTGAATTGATGAATGGAGCTTGGATAAATTTGAATTTGGAATTTGAAGTTGATTTGAATCGATTTGCGAGACTTGAGAAAATTAAATGCTTTACTTTATAAATTAATTAATATATATACTATCTTGGAAAATAGTTATATTTGAAATGAAATGATATTTCAGTTTTGAAGTATAAATTAAATTGAAATGACCACGGTGTTATAATGAATATTTCCACCTTGTAGATAGTTCTGAAGATCCTTAGAGGATGGTTATCCCAAACATCCTTTAAGTTACTTGTATTTCAGTTGATATTTCACTTGAGTTAGATTTATTGATATAAGAATGTTAATCCTGACTCGAGTGTTTTGTATTTTGCTTTATGCTCGGGTCAGACCGAGTGATACAGCATTTGAGACTCACCCTTGGAGTTTGGAGCTTCCTTTGGAGATCCAATTATCGCCTCAGCTTTCAGCTCTTCTTGTTGATTTGTTCAGAGAAGTCATCTATTCGTACTGAAGACTTCATTGTATTTGAGATATTCTGTTGTATTTTATTTTTAACTCTGATGTTTATATAGTAGCTTCATGAACTACTATTTTATCTATTCCGCTGCGTATTATTGTATTACTCTGTGTCTGTGATTCTGTGATTGATTTATTTACTATATATGATGAGTTTGCCAAATTTAAATAACAATCTGATATTTTGAATTATTCAAGTCCGACATGTGTGGATTTATTGTCGATTTGAATGGTCCAAAATAGCGGGTCGTTACAGTTGGTATCAGAGCTTTGGCTCTAGGCGAAACTTAGCATATATTGTAAATTTATTTATAGAATCACTTTCATTCGAGTTTAATCTCTTCCTTTTGACTCGATTTCCGTTGAACTTTGGAACGTTCCCTACGGTTTCAAAATTCATTCTTGTCCCTCTCTATTGGTATTCTTTTGATTCTGGAGTATCCCATAACTCCACTTCGAATGATCTCTATAAGAATAGGCGATCCCACTGATCTTTGAATGTTTTGTAAAGGGGAGAAACTCCTTTACAATTGGCATTGATTCACCGAAGATTTATATATCACTCGGTTTGGATGCTGTTATCTCTTGATATGCCGAATTCTATCTCTGACGATCGAATGTCGATTTGCCTTGGATTTCCGCATCGATTATATTCTTGAAGTCACGGTTGACCCGGTTAAGGTCGCCCGCGATTTATATAAGTGTATCCGACTACTGTTTTGTAATTAATTATCTCATTTTCGTTCGAACTTATCTTCGAATCAGAATCCTATTTGATTAGAGTCCCTCTAATTTGAATTTCTATCTTTGTTTTGAAATCCATTCTTGAACCATCCTTTGAAAAATCAGGCTTGTTATATTTTAGAAATTGTTTTATATATCGAAATTATTATATTCTATATATAAAAGTGTAATGTAGCATTGCTACGCGAGTGATTTTGCGAAACCGATTTTGATTTCAAATTCCAAAGTATGATTTGATATTCGAAAGATATATGTATATATATACTTGAAATGATTTGAAGTAAGCCGGTGTTCAGTCCTCATGTTTCGAATTTGATATAAACCTATCTTTTGAAATTGACTTACTGATTTGTTGCTGATTTTCAACTCTTGAATTTGAAAATAATTTCTTCAACTAGTTTGAAGGTTCGACCACTTCCAAATCCAGATTAACTTTTCAAAGCTAAGAAAATTTGAAAGTATAAAGTATATAAGTTTGGTATGTATGTTAAAGTAAGTAGAAACTGTTTTGTTAAGTAAATGAATAAGACTATTGTAAATTTTTCTAATATGAAATTTAGATTTGAAATGTTTTGAAAAGAATTTGGTCTTCAATATATTTTGAATAAAATTTAGTTAAATGTTTTAACTGGGTAACATCTTTATAAAACTATATATTTAACAAGTTGGAATAAATATATAAATTGTACGTATGTTGTTTTATTCGCATAATTAATTTGATCCAGGTTTGAATACACAAGTTCGAGGTGAATTACACCATTTCGTGTTAGGATTTTTCATTCGATTCTTGATGGCGAATATTGGATATGGATTTTGGGCTCGATTTTAGAATTCTCTATCATAGTATATGGCTATGCAAGGAGACAGATGGCTTCTAGTCGAGAAACCATATCGAAGTCCGCATTAGGGAAGTCGAATGGACAATACTAGTTCGAAGGCGGACTTGTGTGATCGAGCGAGCGATCAAATGTGATTCTGCGAAATGATGACGTATGTACATCTTATATTCTAATATCATCGATATATTTTGACGCTGAAATTGAAAGCTGTCATGTTAGAATATCTTTGCTTACTAAAAGAAAATTTCCAATTTAAATTACAAAGATATATAACCCATAAAAGCAAAGATATTCAATCCCATATGGCTCTTCATACAGCGAAATTTATTTTGAAAAATTTGATCCTTATATAAGATGGACCTTACGTA
This sequence comes from Allium fistulosum, assembly GCA_030737815.1. Classification (NCBI taxonomy): domain Eukaryota; kingdom Viridiplantae; phylum Streptophyta; class Magnoliopsida; order Asparagales; family Amaryllidaceae; genus Allium; species Allium fistulosum. The sequence goes on from CM060907.1 coordinate 1,051,994,025, forward strand.
AGTATAAGATGATTTTGAAAACATTTGATTTTGGAAATGAATTGGTTGACTTAAATTATATTTATTTGGAAATTTGGATTTATTTTCTAAATCTATTATTTTGGAAACTTTGAAACTAAAGATATTTAATTTGAGAAGAAATAATTTGGTGAAATTGTATATGATTTTAAAATTGAACTGATATTGAAACAAATTGAAATTTGAGAACCTTATGTTACTAAACACTTGATTTGGGAGTTGTCGAACTTATATAAAATTGATTTGTATGAGTATGAAATTGATTCGAAAACTATAGATTTGAAAAGGTACTCAATTTGAAAGTGAAATCTTATATAATTGAAGTCTATATAAGTATGATTTGATATACTTTTGATTTTGGAAAAGTATTTGATTTGAAAATTTAATCTTATATATAATGGATATTATATAAGTACGATATTTGAAAGTGATTTGAAAAGGTACTATATGATACATATTTTCGAAGTAAAGATATGGAAAGTGCCTTCTGCTTGATATCCGATTTGTGGCCACATCTTGGATTCATTCTATCGATATTATTCTCTCTGATTTTGGTTTTCCGGATATGATACTCGAGTGTCCTTCGAATTCCATGGCGTTACCCATGGTCTTACGAGCGCGACTGCATAGCGCAACTGCCTGGCTGAGTCTTGCCTAGGGGTACGGATTGTTTCCTGGGGGATCCAGGTGTAACCATTGTGTATCCTGCAATCTGTGTAGGTCACGAATAGTAGCGCAACTGCTTGGCTGAGTCTTGCTTGGGGTACGAATTGTTTCCTGGGGGATCCAGGCGTAACCATTGTGTATCCTGCATTCTACTAGTCATCATGGCGTAACTCGCAGGGCTTAGAAAGCTTACGGATATGGATTGTTTCCTGGGGGAACCAGGCGTAACCATTGTGTATCTGCGAACCATAATTAGACAAAGGTTTTGTTTGTTTTTTTGTTTGGATTGTACTTTCCATATCTGTTTTTAAAAGTTTTTCCAGTATTTTCACTGGGTGTTGAAACAAGTCTACTAAGTACTTGGAGAATTCTAGCTTTGCGCCTGATCAACGCACTGCCAAAGTCTACAGGAACAAGGATAAACTTGTTGAAACATCGAGTTATAAAAGTATTTTATTATAAAGGTATTTTAAACAAAGGAATTATGTATTAATATTTGAAATTGAAATTCTAATGGTTTGAATTAATTATTCATGCCCGATACTATTCTTTGAATCTACCTTATCTGCTCAGCTTTATTTATTCACCTATATTCTGTTTTTCCAAATCCTCCTCTTTTTCCTTGTTGACTATACCCTTTTTAAATATTGTTTATTTATATACAACATGGTTTAATAGAAAAAATTAGTGTTATAAATATTTTAGAAGTTATTAATTAAATAAGACATATTTAAAGTAAATGAATTTTGATTTATTAATAATCTTTGAAAAGTATCTTGAGATAAAAAATTAATAAATTTATGAATTATGGATTTAATGTTTTCAATAGCTTCTTTGTAAATATAAGTAATGATGTAAATAATTGATTTCCAATAAATTTTATATATTTATAAAAGTGTTATTTAAACATATAAATGGTATTTATAAAGGAAGTAAGAAATTTTACAAGTGGGTTTGAAAAATATTAAAGTATTAAAGATAATTGAATTGCAAATGAAGTTTTCAAATGAATATTTCAAGTAAAATTTATATAGTTTAAATTAATTTTTTATCCTTGTCTTTTAATCTATCTTTTATATCTGGTTGTTTCTATTCTCCTACCTCCTTCCTTTTCGGAGACGAAAAGTTTTGAGTGGGGGAGAGTGTAACGACCCGAAAATTTTGATGGTTTTAATAAGATAATTAATTGAAATTTTGTGAAATTTAAACAGTAAAATTTGAAAAAAAAATTATTATTTGGAATACGCCTATTTAAATATAGCAATTGGTAAATTTTCATCTGATAATATTGAAGTTTATTTTCTTGTGAAATTCTATTTCAATTTAAGTCAGTTGATTATTGATGAAAATAAAATGTTTTCTAAACTTGAATATTTTTATACAATAAATTTCTAAATCATCTTCTGAGTGAGACGTCATTCTTCGTTTGGTCAAATTTGAACTTCTACTGCTCCGTTTATCTTAATTCTGGCAAAATAGCAATATTTTCTGGTACCGAATATCGACTTTTGATCGGATGATCGTGCCACTAATATTTGTATACCATTTTGATCGTCTCGTCGTGCTGATCTCTGCTGTATATTTTTTTCCGTATTTTGAGGTCCGATACACGACGGAAACGTTGATAACGGTCCGTCGAAACGGTACCAAACTTATGTCCTTTCACTTTCAATTGCTTTTCAGATCTAAACGTGCAGAACAAGCAATACAATAAATTGCTTTGATAACGTTGCTGAATCAACGGTCATTTCAATTTTTTTATTTTTTATTTTTTTGTCTGTACGTTTTCCATCTTTTGCTTAAACTTCTGCTGACCATTCATTTGCACGTGTATTACTCTGTAGCCTTTGCCTAAAATTCGGAAATTCAATTAGCACGTTCATTTTAAAACTTGCTGTTACTATTCATTCTTCTTCCACCTTTCATTTTGTTCTTTCTAAATAAATATAAAGGGAACCAAAGCTTGCATATATTCTTTCTTTCTCGGTTCCTTCCAGCCGAAAACCCCACCACCGAACCCACGCCGCAACCCCGTGCTCCGCCATCGGCCCTGGCAACGTCTGACCTTGCTCCGCCTCAACTTTGCAGCCGCCCCATGGCCCCGGCAACCGGGCAAAACCCCTAAGCCTTACACTCCACCGCTGCCACTTCAACGCATCCACCCGAGACAGGCACGTCACCATCTCCGGCCTCTCTACCCGCCGCCCATCCATACCAACGTCCACCTCCCTGGCCTTCCGCCTTCAATTCGCTCCGCCTCCCTCCTCTGGCAACAGGCCACGTCCCCTCGCCCTGACCTTGTTTCCACCACCATTAGCCGATCCATCTTCCCACTTTCCTCACCTAGAACGGCCAAGCAACCCCATCCCGCCCTCCATCTACGGCAGAGCTCACCACCGCCGCCTTGTATTTCCTTCTCCTCTCTTCCTCACGCGCCACCCATGCCCACTGACCGATCTAACTTCCCACCAGACACCGAAGCTCCTCAACTCGCGACTCCTCACCCAAACTTCGGCTTTCTTCTTCTTGCTTTAAATATATAGAGGTACTTTATTCTATTTATATATAAGTTTTAAAGTTGTTTCAGATCTCTTCGTTTCTGGGGTTTTATTTTTATATATATGATATCTAAGTTATCAGCCTACATATTTTTGCACAGGAGTATTATATATATGACAGTATAGTGAGTTTATACTTTTATATATATGTGCGTGTACAACATAGTAAGTTTATTGGTATCAAGTTTCATATTATATAAACCAGTTTATACAAATCTCATTTTTACATTTATATAAAGATACGCTATATTTGTGAGTTTTATGCAGTAGATATATAAGTTATTCATTTACTCCATATATTAGTTTACAGTTTGCATATTAGTTATATATACACATATGCATACGTCGGTTTAACATTCAAATGTATATCAAGGATTTATTTTAAACCTATATATGTATAAACTTTATTGCAGATGTGTTTGAAGTATATGCGTTTGATTTTTTAGATATGTATGTTTTGCTGCATGTATATAAATGAATATATAGAGTTGTTTATGTAAATATTTAGTTACATAAGATTTTATTATATATATATATGTTAAAGGGTATAAAATATGATATGTTTTAAAGCTCTGTTATGTTGACATGTTCCATAAGTATATAGATTTTACATATATGTTAGTGCATATGTATTATATAGGTATTTCATACGTTGGCAATATAAAACTTGAATGTAACGTGTATATGTACGTTGCACTTTAATATATAAGCCGTATATTTTCCAATCTCTTTTGTCGTATATATTTTACTTATAGTTTTCATGTTAGTTTTTAATATCTATAAAGTAGTAGATATTCTGTGCATAAAGGAAGTATATATGAGTTCATAAGATTTATTTACAGTTAGATATATAAAGTTGGATTTTTAAATTTGCTTCTTTGATTTCAAAAAGCCTACAGATTTTACATTTTATAAGATTAGTATATATGTCTTATATTGCTTCTTTGATTTCAAAAAGCCTACAGATTTTACATTTTATTTTTTATATGTATTTTGAATTTTGAGATATAGATTTTGATTTCTCATATGTGTACGTTTTAAAAAGTTATACTGATTGTCTAGTATTCGTAGATTTGTTTAAATGCATATCTTAAATTAAGTGTTTGTTTTGAAAGAAAGTAATAAAATAACAATAATAAATTACTCTTCATTTCTATTATATTCAGATGGTTCTGATTCGGTTATTAATTCCTCTTTTTATCAGCTTTGATCATCAAATTCGTGTCAATCTTGAGTTGCTTTGGAATTCGTGCTTGGATTCGTAGTTCATTTCTTTGTCAAATCTATCTAACCTCGAAAGGTGAGCAATCACTCACGATTAACGTTCTTTTATTTATTAAATTTGATTTCAATTGAAACGACCATTGAAATATGCTACTGTAGTTATTTAAATTGTTAGATATGTTATTTTCTGTAACTGTTCACCTGCGGGATATGACACCATATCTTGTTGTTTATATTATATTGTTATTGATGATATATGCCTGTTATTTTATTGTATTATCTGTTATCACTCTGCAAGTTCCCTGTTAGTATAGAATTCACTATGGGTTGAAATGATACATACCCAAACGGACTTTAGAATAGGAGAAAATCGTTATGGGTTGAAATGATAAACCCAAGCGATATTCATTTGAATTGGAATTGGGATTACGGGTCGAAATGATATCTACCCGTATATATTTTAAATTACGGATTGAAATGATAAATATCCGTATCACTTAACCATATGATAGAATTATATACAGACACCGTTGGTCCATATATATGAATATTTTGAAAATAAATTCTATGGATTTTGGAAAGAAATATATGGTTCTAATAAATGTGATTCTTAAATTATTACATATAAATAGTAACGATATATATAGATTAAATAATGATATTTAATTTAATTAAGATGGATTTAATACATATAATATGTTTAAGTATAAAATTTATATTTCAAAATAGATTTTTGGTAATAATTTGAATAAGTTAAGGTTGGAAGATAATTTGAATTTAGTTGAAATTTTATTCATTAAATAATTTTATTTAATTAAACCGATTTGAAACTTATTGAAATTGAGATTTAAGATATGATTTATAATTTGGGTTTGATTTAAGCAAATTAATAAATTTAAGGAAATATTTAGTAGAATGTAATTTAAGGCTAGTTAAATGATATTGAATCTATTAAGTGAATATTCCCTGATTAAATAATAATGAAGTTAAATCAAGAGCTATATGAAACTGCTAAATCTAACTTTGAAAATGTTGAATATTAAAGCCTTGAAATATATTGAAAATTTAAATGGTATATTTAGAACTGAATTGAATTGATGAATGGAGCTTGAATAAATTTGAATTTGGAATTTGAAGTTGATTTGAATCGATTTGCGAGACTTGAGAAAATTAAATGCTTTACTTTATAAATTAATTAATATATATACTATCTTGGAAAATAGTTATATTTGAAATGAAATGATATTTCAGTTTTGAAGTATAAATTAAATTGAAATGACCACGGTGTTATAATGAATATTTCCACCTTGTAGATAGTTCTGAAGATCCTTAGAGGATGGTTATCCCAAACATCCTTTAAGTTACTTGTATTTCAGTTGATATTTCACTTGAGTTAGATTTATTGATATAAGAATGTTAATCCTGACTCGAGTGTTTTGTATTTTGCTTTACGCTCGGGTCAGACCGAGTGATACAACATTTGAGACTCACCCTTGTAGTTTGGAGCTTCCTTTGGAGATCCAATTATCGCCTCAGCTTTCAGCTCTTCTTGTTGATTTGTTCAGAGAAGTCATCTATTCGTACTGAAGACTTCATTGTATTTGAGATATTCTGTTGTATTTTATTTTTAACTCTGATGTTTATATAGTAGCTTCATGAACTACTATTTTATCTATTCCGCTGCGTATTATTGTATTACTCTGTGTCTGTGATTCTGTGATTGATTTATTTACTATATATGATGAGTTTGCCAAATTTAAATAACAATCTGATATTTTGAATTATTCAAGTCCGACATGTGTGGATTTATTGTCGATTTGAATGGTCCAAAATAGCGGGTCGTTACAGAAGATATGGATGCAGGAAACGAAAGAGGAAATCTCGGTGGAGGAAGCACCACAACTAATGGAAATGCTCGACCTAATACCAGGAGGAACTAAGGTCGAAAAGCTGCTAACCTAAATGCTGAATCCAATGTGGGTGCTGGAAATCTGCCAGTAGGTGCGGGGATGTTGTATCATTTTTTAGCCAATCTTGTGCAAGATGGAATAGCTGGTAATGTTGGAGGAGCTAATTATGTAGCTCCAGCTAGGAATAATTATGCTAAGTTGAGCAGAGACTACACCAGTTAGGGAGGAAAGCCATTTGTTGGAACGGAGGATGCTATTGAAGTTGAGAATTGGTTGTTACATTGTAAGAGAATCTTTACTAATCTAGGTCTAGATGATGGGCAAAAGAGAAGGCTGGCCTCTAGGCAGTTGCAAGGGGCAGCACTTTACTGGTGGAATAGTGTGACCACCGGGGTTCTGGAGGAAGAGCTGACATGGGCTGATTTCAGAATGAGGTTTGAGCAAATGTTTTTATCTGAAGTCGCAAAGTCGGCGTTGATGAGGAAGTTTATGGATTTAGTCCAGGGAAATATGCCAGTAATCGAGTAGACTACTAAGTTTGATGAGTTGTCTCGATATGGATATGCCAATCTAGACACAGACATCATAAGGAATGAGAGGTTCATTCAAGGATTGAGACCTAAGCTTGCTAGAATGACCATGACCCATATCCGTGATCCTAGTGATGTGGTGGTGGAGATGGCCATTCGCCATGAGGAGATGCAGGCTGGTTGTGCTAGAGAGAAGCCAGTTGAATTCCAGGGTCCTTAGGGAAAGAAGAGGAAGTTCTTTAAGAAGATAGGAGCTAGGAAGAGAGATGCTGCCAAGAAGGCAAAGGCTGATTTAGTGCGCTTCAAGTGTGACAAGAAGGGTCATTATGCTCACGAGTGCTGGACAGGCAAAGAGAAGAAGCCTGTAGAAAAAAAGAATGTGAAATGCTTCAACTGCGACCAAGTTGGGCATTATAAGAACCAGTGTCCAGAGCTAGTCGGGGCAGACAAAGGGAAGGTTTTTGCTATTGGACCACCATCTTCTTCTAGGCCTACTGCCACAGATAAAGGGAATACTATGATGGAAGGTACGCTTTTGATTCAGAGTATGCAAGTTAGGGTATTGTTTGATACCGGTGCATCACATTAATTTATATCATAGTATTTGGTTGATAGGTTATGCATTGAACCCACATACCTTATTACTTCCTTAAGGGTTGCAAATCCAATGAGAGGGTATGCAACATTGGGGACGAGATGTGACTAGTTAGAACTTGATTTGTTAGGTCATAAGTTTACATGCAGTTTGTATGTCTTTGATTTCGTAGATTTTAGAATCATTTTGGCTATGTATTGGTTGGGTAAGTATAAGGCTAGGATATTTCGCCAGGATAGGGAAATATCACTAAGACACCCTGATAGTCATAACCGAAATATTTTCTCAGTGGAGAATTCTGACCGAAGTAGTTAAGCTTTGTTAAGTGCAATGGAAGTGGGAGAAGAACTAAGTCAAGTTCGAGTTGCAAGAGAGTTTTCAGAAGTTTTTGAGCCAATCACAGGGCTACCATCGAAACAAGTTGTCGAGTTTCAGATAGATTTTGTGCCAGGAGTTGAACCAGTTAGTAGACCACCTAGCAGGATGACACCTGCTGAGATGAATGAATTGAAGGTGCAGCTAGTGGTTCTAGAAGGAAGGAATTTTATTAGACCAAGCAGTTCGCCTTGGGGAGCGGCCGCGGTTTTCGTGAAGAAACCAGATGGGTCGTTAAGGATGTGCATCGACTATCGTAAGTTGAACGAAAGGACGATTAAGAATAAGTATCCTTTGCCAAGAATAGATTGTCACGTACCAAAATTTTCGACTTTCGAAAATTCGACATCGATACTCACTTTATCGACTGCCGAGAAATCGAGTGCCGGAAACTCCAATAGTGAGGGTTTTAGAAAGAAGAAATAGAAGAAAAAGAGAAGTAGAAGAGGAAGAGAAGAACAACAGAACAACAATCAGAACAGAAAACAATAACAGAATCTCACATATCGCAGCGGAACAATATACAATAGATAATTACTAGTCTTTTAAAACAAAGAACTATATCAGTTTATACATACATCGATCATCAGAGTCAATATACAACAATGGACAGTTATATAACTTGTCCTCATACAGAATACACAGAGGAATAAATACTATTAGATACAAATACTACGTCTCGTCATCCAGCTTATCTCCAAGCTCCAGAATATCCAGAATATCCTGATAATCTAACTCTAGACTGCCCGTGTGGAAATTGGTGGGCACCCAGAGTTTAGAAGGGAACAATAAACTCCGAGTCAGTCATGGTGACTGGTGTGAGATCGTAAAACAGTTATTTTTCACAAAGAAAATAAAACAAATTCGCAATGCTTTTGGAAAATGAAACTACCATAAGACCTCCCGCCACACACACAATGCAAACGCAGAATTGGAGGAGATTTCTTCTTATGATAGTCAAAGATGCTTACTACGCAAAAATCAAATTCTTTTTGATATTATTATTAGTGCATAGTGTAGAAAACATTTTGAAAGTATAATATAAATCTTAGCCAGCATAGACATTTCGAACTATGCCTACTATAGCTACCATCCAAACAGTGGGGCGCCACCATAAGTGAATGATAGGTTCTACAACTAAAACCGTACAAGTCACGTATTGTTTCTTTGGATTTCCAACAAATGGCCAGGCTAAGGAACTTCCTATCCACGATGGGTACGTCCCTGGAACAGACGACCCGAGAACCTAACCGGACCTCTGCCAACACAAGGCCGGGTTACCTCTGCAAAAATAGGTAACTACTGACACGCGTATGCCATCCCCCGATCGTCACCGATCTTCCCGAGGATCCCCGATTCGCAACAACCACAAAGAAATAAATTTTGCAGCAACCACAGAGGTTAAGTATCTGGGCTCCATACCATGATACCACCTTTATCCAGAAGGAATGACATACACTAAGGGGCGCTACTCCCTAGAACCTTGCCGCATCCTTCCTGTTTCGACCATTTCCGGGGTGTGAGGCTCGACGAAGTCTCGTCCACAAAGCTACGCTTTCTACAAAGCCCTGCTTCGGGTCAAACAAAATGATCAACCTATGATCACAAAGATATAAGATCAAACAAATGATCATATCGCAAATGATCAAACACTGATCATTTCACAGCAACACTCAGTATGCCACGTTACCAAATTGGGATATATCGCTGATAAATTTCAACTACATAACCTCTGAGCTCGTACGTCTCAGAGAAGGGTGTTAAGCTAAGAGAATAAATTCTCTGCCACCAACAGAAATGTATTTGAAAGAAATCAGCTTTATATCTCAAATTGTAACGTCAGACATACAATCCATACAAGTCTGTTCCGGGATCGAACAGAACCGAAGGCACTTCTCACGAAGCCCTTGCATTTCCGGATAATTTTCTAATCACGTCCGGACTTCCCGTCACTAAGGGTGATAAAACCTCTAAACCGGAGATCAGCCGATGTAGAGTAACTCGACGGTAATCCTTCCGTTTTCAAAAATATCCGGTCTTCAACACCGGTCTTCGAATGCAATTCATAACGACGTATCACATATTCGGAATGGGTTATACGACCCCATGGTCCTTTCCCGGCTAACCCGAATAGTAAGCGATTTATTCAAAAATAAGTGTGGCATTCAAATTCATCCAATTCACAACAAATACCTATCTAAAGGTAACTATTGATAGTCGGTTATTTAACTATCAATAAAGATGCGCAACATCATCAGATTCCAAATAATTTTCCAAATTATTTATTCTTCAAAAATATCTTTACTAGATATAAAATTTCCACACTTCAAAAATAAATCAACGTTTATTTTTCTAAACAGTTTCCCTTTCTTTTATAAATTCCATGGTGAATTTATATTTCAAAAATATCTACTGATATACGATTTTCAATCGTTTTCAAATATTCAACTTCAATTTATCTTTACAAAGATAAGTCTCAAAAAACGTTTCATTTCATTTTGGAAAAGCATTGCCATACTTATTTTATAATAAGTATTTCACAAATCATTTATTTTCAACATTTGAAAATATTCAATATACTTAAATCAAATTAAGTATATATTCATTCTTTTAGGAAATCATTTACTATAACAACATTTATTTGAGTCAAAACGAATGTTACGTAAAACATTGTTACGACGACTCAAAATCACTAGTATAGGGATTCGAAATTTAGATAGATATATAAATCCCAATACTATATAAAGCATTTCCTTTCGGAAATCATTTACTATAACAACAGTGTTATAGTCCACCATTTCCTTCTTTCTCGAAATCGTCTATTTCAACAATAAATGTTGAAATCTATGATTTCGATATTTCTCACATTTTAAAACATCTTTAAAATGTTTAACTTCATTTCAAATATCACTTTCCCAAAACCATATCTATTCTACTTAACAATATATTCACTGTCCAAAATCGTGAATATAATTTACTTAACCCAATTTCAATCATTTCTACACATTTTTATTTCAATAAAAATTCGCTATCCAAAATCGCGAATATATCTTCTTTAATAATCTTCTATATTTAATTTATCAAATTCAATCGATTTCGAATTTATAAACACGGTTATAAATTCTATTTCTATTTTAATAACAACCTCGACTTATAAATCTTCTTTTTATCAACTTCTATATTTTTACTTATCAAAATAAGTGATTTCATATTTATAAACAGCATTTATAAATTCCAATTTTATTTATAAGAACTTCAATATCAAATCAATTTCAGTATTGATTTCTAAATTTATTTTCAACTTTAAATAAAGTTTCCATGCTGATTTCTCAAAATTTCATTTCCAAATATTAAATCAATTACAGATTGATTTCTAATTTATTTATCACTACTAAATAAGTTCCTTATTTTTCTTTCAAATTATTCAATATCCTGTTTTTAAATGGATTCTTCAAATTGAAATCATTTTACATTGATTTCCCAAATTATTCCAATTTACCAATTAAATTTCTAATTGGATGTCCAACTTATCTTCTTTTAATAAGTTCCTTTTTTTTAAGAAAATAAATTTCAATTGTTTCTTTCAATTTATTTAAAAATCCAAATTTTAAATTAAATTCCTTAATTTAAAATCACTATTTTACGAAATCCATTTATTTAACATTTTCACTTGATTCTGGAAATAAATTCGATAAGATTATAACATCAACTTTTTATGTTTTAAAATTCTTCTTTCTTCAGATTTATTCAATTTCTAAAATTAATTCACTTAAAAATTTATACTTGAATTTCAAAAACTCAATTTCGTTTATTTTTGGAATCCAATGATATCAAACATCCATTCAGCTAAATTAGAGCTTTCAAACAATTTCCAGACATCAATTCAATAACATCAATAATCATTCACAGATTATCACATCACAGTAGAAATAAATTCAATCAATGTGAGGGGTCCAGTTGGATCCCTCCAACCTGTTTCCCTGCATCCAAAGACGTTAGCACAATACCAATTCCGCTCCAGTACGGAATTATCGCGGTATATGGGTTTTATAAAAATCCGCTTACTAACGGCGCAATAGGGTCTCATCCACTATACGAGGCGGGAAATCATCAATCCAATATATACATATGCCAATATGTATATATTGCTATATATATATAGATATATCCTACTATATCTAATAGCACATCCAATAGCAATCAATAACTGCAAAAATTCCACATTCAATTTGAGTGAGAAGATCTCACCTTAGCTTTTAATTTGCCATCCATTTCCATTTCAGTTTTGTTTTCTCGATTTTTAACCTGGTATAAACAATTTTATTCAATCTATCAATATTCAAAAGACTGAATAATTAATTTTCATTTCAATTGTTTTAGATTAACAAATTTCTCCTTTAATAATTTTATTTAACTACAATTTAATTTTAAAACTCGATTTCTCCTTACTAATCTATTTAATTAAATCGAATACCATTTTAAAAAATCTTAAGGTAATTAATATTAATTTTAAACCAATATTTTTTTTTAAATTCCTAACAAATCCCTTTGAACTGCCTATTTATATTAAATAAAATCCTAACTTCTTATTGGAAAATCATTTTTCTAATATATATTTACATTTTAAAATTTCCTTTCTGTAAATCATCATTTTGTTTTTGTTTACTGTAAATATTCAAACAGACCAAAGTTTCTAGAACTACAAACAAATTCTTTTCTATATATATATATATATATATAATTTACTAAAATAAATTGTAATATACCTTACTGACTTGAATTCGAGCCTTCACCGCAAAAATGCAGAACTACCCCGACAGTTGCCCCCAAAATCGAGTACGACTCCTGCTCGAAATTGTCATCTCGAACCCAGAAGAACGACGATCACTGCCGATACCCTATTCGCGACCCAGCCTTGCTAAGCACGAACGACAACATCGCGACATCGCCTCCCTCTTGACTTCGCCTATTGCTCAAACAACTCGCGACACCCTAGCTGCTCGAGACTCTAGTCGCATTGACATCGCCACTGCTCGAATCGAAACCACGCCGAGCTTCTCGAATCCACAAATTCTTGATCCCCAAAGTCGAAGTCGATCCCGATATTTTCGTTCGATCTATACATGATAAAGTCATCATTGATGAACTCGAGCTCGATTTCCCCTATCGTGAGCCTCGCGACCATCGCGACCTGCTACTTCCTCGTGACAAGCACGATTTCGACTTCGCCTATACGAGCGCACGCGCCTCCTTGACAAACACGTCCACCGCCCTGAATCCCCTGCCTCGCGAGGTTCGCCGCGACCTCGACTCCGCTTGCTTAAACTCGCGTTCGAGCCCTAGCTCACGCGTCGCCCCAGCTTGCTCGCCTTCGTTCGAACTGAAGGGAATTGGGACATGCGATTTATTTGAGCAGAGGAGTGAATTTCTTTTTGTTTTACTGGAGTGGAAGAAGAAATGGTCACGATTTTTAATTTTGAACGAAAGGAGGTAGAAGAGTATTTTAAAATCGAGGGAGGTGTGGGTTGCGTGATGGCTGCACGATCTTCTCGTGATTCACTGCGTGATTAAAGGAACGAACGTGCAGATATTTGACTTAATTTAAATTTCAAATTTAAATTGAATATCGATAAAACTTTAACGCGTTTATATATCGTATTCTCACCCAACAACTCCGAATGATACGAAATTTAAAACCCGGTGATAATTTAACGTTACGGACCCAATGGAACCGGTTTCGTCGAATTCCGAGACTGCGCCTCGGACGGCTATTTTTAAATTCAATTTAAACGATTAAATTTCAAAACTGATCAAACCAGTTTGAAATTACATTCTGAAGCTTCTATTATATTCAGTTCTATCATTACGAATTTTAAAAGCTTTCGAAATATTTTTCTTCAACTTAAAATAGAAGATTCAAATTTTTATTCAACTTTCAATAGATTAAATTCTATAATTTAATCGCCAAATTCAAAGTTATATTCGGGATTCAAATCAAATCACCGTCCAAATATTTAAAATTAATTAAATATTCTCAATTTAATTTGTTCAAAATCCTGGGTCGTTACAGACTTCCCTCCTTAAAAGAATTTCGTCCTCGAAATTACAAGTTAGGAAAAAAAATGTCCTTAACTCGTCTACTGTTTTTCACAATCCAATAGTTTTATCAATTTATCACAACAAATCTTCTACTAAAGATTCGTTATTACTTCAACTAACTTTCTGACTTCAATTATAAGTTCAAAACAACATTGTTTTCTTAGCAATTCAATTTTAAGTTTAAATTCAAATTTAAACTTCCAAAATTTCTCAAAAATTTTCTAACACTCGGAATTTTCGAAAAATTTCGCCAGCGTCTCCTTTGCGCGGCTAATACGGTACGACTACAAAACGTCCCTACGGACTCTCAGATTTCAAAAAGAAAAGAAAAAGCCAAGCGGCTAGACAAAAAATCAGCAAATCTCATATTTGAAATTCAAATACATACCTTTTTCGAGCAATTCAAATTTATCTTCGAAATTAAATTCCAATTCCTTTATACCTGTATATCTACTAGCCATAATATCTAGTTACAACATTCAAACCATTTTGCACATCTATTACAAAATTTTCAATATAAACTTCTTATTATATATTCTTTACTTCACTATTGAAGTTATAGATTCTTTTCATTCGATTTTACATTCCAAGTTCATTTGAATTCAATTCCAACATTTAATTCAATTTGGATTAAGTTTATCTTCTGAATATTGAATTTTATCGATTATCTTTAGTTCACTTCAAACTAATCTTGAAACTTCATTTAATTTCGCGCAATTCACATTTGTTTTCAACATTCAGTTTCAATTTCCAGTTTTATCTTTATTCAATCATCACTTAGAATAATTTCAATATCAAATTTTACTTAAGAATTTCACTCTTCATTTCTTAGGTTCAATAAATATTCCATATACACATTATATTTATTTTCAATTCACCACTTCGGTTAAATCTACTTACATTTAAATTGGATTTCAAATTCCATATGAATTTTAATTTCTCTTTCGATTCACATTTATAATTATTCGATTCAATTCGATTGCTTATAACTTTAAAATGAATCTCAACTTTCAATTTCATTTTCATTTAATTGATTCACTTATACTTGCTTTGATTTAACTTCATTCTTTTAAGTTAAATTTATTCTACCAAAATTCAATTGGTATAAGTTATCAACTTAGTAATATTTCATAAATATCTTTATATATCATTCCAGAGTTTACCAACATTTCAAAGCCATTTTGAAAACAATTCAAATTCCATTTGAATTTCCAAAACAAAAACCCAAATTTTCCAAACACTTTCCATTTAAAACAATTTGGTAGCAATTCCTCTTCCGGAAACCCGAAAATGAACACCGGTGATGTCGCGATCATCATCGGAATTATTTTCCAGCGACCGAAAAGAGTTTAGAGCTTTTCATTCCTTCAAAACATTTTTCAAAACCTTCGAAATTCATTTTCAACTCCAAAAATGATTTAACTTTCCAAATCTCCAAAATTTTCAAATTCTTTTCAAAACATTTCCAAATACTTCTCTGGAATTTCGTTTCAAATTTCAATTCACATTTATAATTTACATTCTTGAATTTCATTTGTATATGAATTTTATTTCTTAATTTTGGAGTTATAATTCCAATTTCTCATTTAATTTCAATGATGATAGTTCACTATTATTACTTCCTAACATCCAAACATCCATATACTATGATAATTCATAGAAAACCATTTCTTTTCTATACAAAAATAGTTTTGGGCAAAATTATTTCATTTACCCTATTTAAAACAATACTGTGTCGTCTTGCCTCGTTTAAGTGTTTAGAAATCCCTATCGATAATATGGCGTCCCACATACCGACCAAAATTCATAAACATCTCAACGGATAAACAAACACAATATAAAACATTTTTTTATATTCACTAACAAATACGCACTTGTATCTATTATTACACTCAAACTCATTCTAGAGTACTACTGACTCTATCTCTAATGAGTAACACCCAACAGAGCAGGGTTGTCGCTTAACCATATGCTCTGATACCACGCTGTAATTTTCTATGAATTATCATAGTATATGGTTGAATGGATGTTAGGAAAGTAATAATATTGAAATGTTATCATTATTATATGAAATTGAATAAGAAATTGAAATCGTAACTCCAAAGTTAAGAGATAAATCCATATACAAATGAAATTTAAGAATGTAAATTATGAATGTGATTTGTAATTTGAAATGGAATTCCAGAGAAGTTTTTGGATATGTTTTGAAAGAATTTGAAATTTTTGGGGATTTGGAAAGTTTAATTCCTTTTTGGTTTGAAAATGATTTTTCAAAGGATTTGATATTGTGGAAAATTGTTTTAGAGAGTTGAAAGCTCTAAACTCTTTTCGGTCGCTGGAAAATAACTTCGATGATGACCGCGGCATCATTGGTGTTCATTTTCGGGTTTCCAAAAGAGAAATTGCTGCCAAATTGTTTTAAATGAAAGTTGTTTGAAAAATTTGGGTTTTGTTTTGAAAATTCAAAGGATAATTTGAATTGTTTTCAAAAATGGTTTTGAAAAGGTTGAAAAGACTCTGGAATACTATATAAAAATACTTATGAAATATTATTGAGTTGATAACTTATACCAATTGAATTTTGGTAGAATAAATTTAACTTAAAAGAATGAAGTTAAATCAAAGCAAGTATAAGTGAATCAATTAAATGAAAATGAAATTGAAAGTTGAAATTCATTTCGAATTCGTAAGCAAATGAATTGAATTGAATAATGTAAATTGAAAGATGGATTAAAATTCATATGTTATTGGAAATCCAGTTTGATATAAGTGGTTATAAACCAAAATAGTGAATTGAAAAAAAATTTGAAACTGAAAGTTGAAAACCGAATTTGAATAAAGAGAATAGAATTTGTAATGAATTAGTAATTGAAACTAATCTAAAATAAGTAGTTGTAAAGGAAAGTAAATCGATAAAATTCAATATTCAGAAGTTAAACTGAATCCAAATTAGATTGGAATTGTGAATTGAATTCAAATGAGATTAGAAATGTAAAATTGAATGGATATGAATATATATATAACTTCAACAGTGAAGTAAAAATGATACAAGTGGTTTATATTGAAAATTTTTTAATAGAATTTGCAAAATGGTTTGAATATATGTAACTAGATATTATGGCTAGTAGGATATACAGGTGTAAAGGAATTGGAATTTTGATTTCAAAGATAATTTGAATTGCTCGAAAAAGGTATGTATTTAAATTTGAATATGAGATTTGATGACTTATTTCTCTAGCCGCTTGGCTTTTTCTTTTTCTTTTTGAAATCTGAGGGTCCGTAGGGACGTTTTGTAGTCGTACCGTATTAGCCGCGCAAAGGAGACGCTGGCGAAATTTTTCGGAAATTTAGGGCGTTAGATTATTTTTGAGAAAATTTTGAAAGTTAAAATTTGAATTTGAATTTAAATTTGAAAATTGAGAGTAAACAATGTTGTTTGAAACTTATAATGGTAGTTGGAAATTTAGTTGAATGAATAACGAATCTTTAGTAGAGAGATTTGTTTTGATAAATTGATAAAACTATTGGATGTTGAAAAACAGTAGACGAGTAAGGACCTTTCTTTCTATCTTGTAATTTCGAGGACGAAATTCTTTTAAGGGGGGGAAGTCTGTAACGACCCAGAATTTTGAACAAATTAAATTGAAAATATTTAATTAATTTTAAATATTTGAACGATGATTTAATTTGAATCCCGAATTTAACTCTGAATTTGGCGATTAAATTATAAAATTTAATCTAGTGAATGCTGAAAAAAAATTTGAATCTTCAAATTTATAGTTGAATAAAAATATTTCGAAAGCTTTTAAAATTCGTATTGATATTACTGAAGATAACAAGAGCTTCAAAATCGAATTTGAAACTCTTCTGTTCAGTTTTGAATTATATCGTTCAACCGATATTTAAAAACAGCCGTCCGAGGCAACAGTCTCGGAATTCGACAAAACCAGTTCCATTGGATCCGTAATATTGAATTATTACTGGATTTCCGATTTCGTATTTTTCGGTGCTAATACGTGAGCACACGGTGAGTAAACGCATTGGATTTTTTATCAAGATTCAATTTAAATTTAATTTAAAGTTTTATAAACTTCTGCCGACATCTTACCCACGTTTTCTCCCCTAAAATCACGCCTAAGATCGGGAAAGAAATCGTGCTTCTCCCTGTTAAAATCACGATGCCAAATCGTGCAGGCCATACTTCGTTCGACTTTAAGTATCTCGTCCCTCTGTTAATTTAAAATTTCGAGCAGTTCGAAGAAAAACAATGGCAAACGAAAATTTAATCGCACCTCCCCTTTTTCTTTTCCTCAGTTAAATTCACGAGAATGGCCGCTTCTCCTCTAATTCATTCGTGAAAAAAAAAGAGTATACGAAGTCGCGAGTTCGCTCGCAACTAGAAGGCAAAGGTTGCAGGGGTTCGACGTTTTGGGAGTCGCGATCGAGTTTTTGGGGGATTCAAGCTCGCGCTCGCGTGCGCTGCGACAGGGGAGTAGGATAGTCATTTGATCTGGACCGACGAGGCGACTCGTGGTGTCGCGATTGGTCGCGTGGGAAGGCTGCAGTGTTGTTCGATCGAGGCAAGGTCGAGGGAGGCAGCAACGCTCTGATTTTGGGGAATCGTGTTCGATGGTGGCGCGAGATGATGTGGTCGAAGGCAGTGTGCTCGAGCCCGGCATCAAGCAGAGGCGATGGACAGAGCATAGCAGAGGGACTCATCGATTTTCTGGGTAGCTCGCGTGCGATGGTGGTCAGGTGCGGTGACCTAGGGCTCGAAAAGGAGGAGCTTCGTGGTGGCACGCGTGGGTTAGGGTCTGGTGACTCAGATAGTTTGGGTCGCGATTTTGCAATAAGGTATAAATTTTTATCTCTAATGCAATTTTTTTATATGTATAAAATAGATTTAAAATATATTTATGCAGTTGAGAAAAGGAAAAAAATTATGCAGTAAATAAATAAGGAATTTCGTCTTATTTAATCTATACAGAGAATTTTTATAAGTATATGTGTAATTTAGAAATGGAAAGAATAAATATACTCAGTAAATTGCTAATTTAAATTATTTTTGATACTAAGGATTTTCTAAAGGGAATTCGATTTAAATTAAATTAGTAAGAAGGGAGATTTATTTCTGTTTGTTTGTTTCAGGAAAATAAAGACATAAAGGTTGTTTTAAAAGGAAATTATTAAAAGAAGTTTATATAAGTATATATATGAAGTTTTAAGAAAATAAAATAAATACACATTTTAGATTGCTGGTTATTTTAAAATGACGTATTACAGAGATAAAATTTATTTAATTGATTTGTCAAAATTGTTTTGGTAACTTTAAAATGTTTTATTAAAGGAGAAATTGGTTAAGTAAATAAATAGAACAATAATTTAAATGTTCGATTTAATTCGAATATTGATAGATTTGTATAAATTGTTTATACCAGGTTATAAATCGAGAAAACAAAACTGTAATGGAAACGGATTGCAAAATTTTAAAAGCTAAGGTGAGATTATTTTCTCACTCAAATAAATTTTGTTTGACAGTTATTTATTGACTGATTGTTGCTATTGGATGTGATATTAGATATAGTAGGATATATCTATTATATATATAGCAATATATACATATTGGCATATGTATATATTGGATTGATTGATTTCCCGCCTCGTATAGCGGATAAGACCCTATTGCGCCGTTAGTAAGCGGATATATTATAAAACCTATATACCGCGATATTCCACCTCGAAGTGGAATTGGTATTGTGCTAACGTCTTTGGATGCAGGGAAACAGGTTGGAGGGATCCAACTGGATTCCTCACCAATATTATTATTTGCAGATATTTGTTGTATATGCTGTTATCATATTGATATATGATAGTGAATGTTGTGATGGACTAATTGGTGCGTTGCATCATCGGGTTCAAATTTTAAAGTTTTAAAAATAAACGATTTTTACTTTAAAAGGGATTTTGAAGTGATTTTTGGAAAGTATACGATTTATTAAAATTTTGAATTTATTTATCTTAAATAAATAAATGCTATAAATTTAAAGTTATGAAAATTTTAAATTGTGAAATATAACTGAAAGGTGATTTTGAAATAAATAGTCAAGTAATTTATAAAATAGTTTAAGTTTGGATTTCTTTTGAATTATTAAAAATGATGTATATAAAAGATGTACAGAATTGATATTTATCAATTAAAAGTATTGGAATTTTAAAACGAGTTTTTATAAGTGTTAGAAATTTATAGAATTATAAATTGTGAAGACATGAGATTTATAGAATTATAAATTGTGAAAATATGAAGTTTATAGATTTATAAAGTATGAAGTTATAAAATGAATGAAATTGTATAATAAAAGATTTATAAGAGATTCACTTATAAATTGGATTTTTGCCTTTAAGAGGAATATTGATCGAATTGTTAATAAAGAAGATCTATAAGTCAAAGTTGTTATAAAAGAGAAATAGAATTTATGAACGTGTTTGTAAATTCGAAATAGATTGAATTGGATAAATTAAATATAGAAGATTTCTAAAGAAGATATATTCGCGATTTTGGATAGCGAATCTCTATTGAATATAAAATGTGTAGAAATGATTGAAATTGGGTTAAGTGAATTATATTCACGATTTTGGATAGTGAATATATTGTTAAGTAAAATGGACTTATTTTCGAAGAAGTGATATAAAAAAAATGAAGTTAAACATTTTAAAGATGTTTTAAAATGTGTTAAATATCGAAATCATAGATTTCAACATTCATTGTTGAAATAGACGTTTTCGAGAAGTAGAAGGAAATGGTGGTCTATAACACTGTTGTTATAGTAAATGATTTCCGTAAGGAAATATTTTGTGTAAGTATTGGGATTTATATATCTATCTAAACTTCGAATTCCTATACTAAAAATTTTGAGTCGTCGTAACGATGTTTTACGTAACATTCGTTTTGACTTGAATAAATGTGCTTAAGAAATGATTTCCTTAAAGAATGAAATTATACTTAATCTTGATTTAAGTATATCGAATATTTTCCAAGTGTTGAAAATAAATGATTTGTGAAATACTTATTATTAAATAAGTAAGGAAATGCATTCCCAAAATGAAATGAAACGTTTTGAGATTTTATCTTCTTAAAGATAAATTGAAATTGAATATTGAAATCGATTTGAAAATCGAATATTAGTAGATATTTTGAAATATAAATTCACTATGGAATTTATAAAGGAAATGAAAACTGTTTAGAAAAATAAATATTGATTTATTTTTGAAGTGTGGAAATTTTATATCTAGTAAAGATATTTTTGGAAAATAAATAATTTGGAAAATTAATTGGAATCTGATGGTGTCGCGCATCTTTATTGATAGTTAAATAACCGACTATCGATAATTACCTTTAGATAGGTATTTGTTGTGAATTTGGATGAATTTGAATGCCACACTTATTTTTGAATAAGCGCTCACTATTCGGGTTAGCCGGGAAAGGACCATGGGGTCGTATAACCCATTCCGAATATGTGATACGTCGTTATGAATTGCATTTGAAGACCGGTGTTGAAGACCGGATATTTTTGAAAACGGAAGGATTACCGTCGAGTTACTCTACATCGGCTGATCTCCGATTTAGAGGTTTTATCACCCTTAGTGACGGGAAGTCCGGACGTGATTAGAAATTTATCCGGATGTGCAAGGGCTTCGTGAAAAGTGCCTTCGGTTCTGTTCGATCCCGGAACAGACTTGTATGGATTGTGTGTCTGACGTTACAATTTGAGATATAAAGCTGATTTCTTTCAAATACATATCTGTTGGTGGCGGAGAATTTATTCTCTTAGCTTAACACCCTTCTCTGAGACGTACGAGCTCAGAGGTTATGTAGTTGAAATTTATCAGCGATATATCCCAATTTGGTAACGTGGCATACTGAGTGTTGCTGTGAAATGATCAGTGTTTGATCATTTGTGATATGATCATTTGTTTGATCTTATATCTTTGTGATCATAGGTTGATCATTTTGTTTGACCCGAAGCAGGGCTTTGTAGAAAGCGTAGCTTTGTGGACGAGACTTCATCGAGCCTCACACCCCGGAAATGGTCAAAACAGGAAGGATGCGGCAAGGTTCTAGGGAGTAGCGCCCCTTAGTGTATGTCATTCCTTCTGGATAGAGGTGGTATCATGGTATGGAGCCCAGATACTTAACCTATGTGGTTGCTGCATTTTTACTATGTGGTTTGTTGGAAATCGGGGATCCTCGGGAAGATCGGTTACGATCGGGGGATGACATACGCGTGTCAGTAGTTACCTACTTTTGCAGAGGTAACCCGGCCTTGTGTTGGCAGAGATCTAACCGTAATGTTAGGTTATTTCTCGGGTCGTCTATTCCAGGGACGTACCCATCGTGGATAGGAAGTTCCTTAGCCTGACCATTTGTTGGAAATCCAAACAAACAATACGAGCCTTGTACGGTTTTAGTTGTAGAACCTATCATTCACTTATGGTGGCGCCCCACTGTTTGGATGGTAGCTATAGTAGGCATAGTTCGAAATGTCTATGCTGGCTAAGATTTATATTATATTTTCGAAATGTTTTCTACACTATGCACTAATAATAATATCAAAAAATGATTTGATTTTGCGTAGTAAGCATCTTTGACTATCATAAGAAGAAATCTCCTCCAATTCTGCGTTTGCATTGTGTGTGTAGTGGGAGGTCTTATGGTAGTTTCATTTTCCGAAAGCATTGCGAATTGACTCTAAAAATATTCCTTTGTTTATTTTAAAGATAAACTGTTTTACGATCTCACACCAGTCACCATGACTGACTCGGAGTTTATTGTTCCCTTCTAAACTCTGGGTGCCCACCAATTTCCACACGGGCAGTCTAGAGTTATGTTATCAGGATATTCTGGAGCTTTGGAGATAAGCTGGATGACGAGACGTAGTATTTGTATCTGATAGTATTTATTCCGCTGTGTATTCTGTATGAGGACAAGTTTATATAACTGTCCATTGTTTGTTGTATTGAGTTGTATATTGACTCTGATGATTGATGTATGTATAAACTGATATAGTTCTTTGTTTTAAAAGACTAGTAATTATCTATTGTATATTGTTCCGCTGCGATGTGTAAGATTCTGATATTGTTTCTGTTCTGATGTTGTTCTGTTGTTCTTTCTTCTCTTTTCTCTTCTTCTTCTACTCTTTTCTTCTTCTTCTACCTTTTTCTTCTTTCTAAAACCATCACTATTGGAGTTTCCGGCACTCGATTGCTCGGCAGTCGATAAAGTGAGTATCGATGTCGAATTTTCGAAAGTCGAAAATTCCCGTACGTGACAGCATGATGGGGGGTTCTCGCTTCGCGGTTTGGTGGCGAACGGGGGACTCTTACCCCTACATGTCCCTGAGAGGGATGGGTTGGTTAGGCAGATGCCGTGACAGTCGAGAGGCTGGCCGTAAAAGTAAATGCGAGGTGCCAGTGTAAGCCACGGTGGGACTGGGATGGTTGCAAAGCCTACCGGTGGCCGCTGTCACGTACCGAAATTTTCGACTTTCGAAAATTCGACATCGATACTCACTTTATCGACTGCCGAGAAATCGAGTGTCGGAAACTCCAATAGTGAGGGTTTTAGAAAGAAGAAATAGAAGAAAAAGAGAAGTAGAAGAGGAAGAGAAGGACAACATAACAACAATCAAAATAGAAAACAATAACAGAATCTCACATATCGCAGCGGAACAATATACAATAGATAATTACTAGTCTTTTAAAACAAAGAACTATATCAGTTTATACATACATCGATCATCAGAGTCAATATACAACAATGGACAGTTATATAACTTGTCCTCATACAGAATACACAGCGGAATAAATACTATTAGATACAAATACTACGTCTCGTCATCCAGCTTATCTCCAAGCTCCAGAATATCCAGAATATCCTGATAATCTAACTCTAGACTGCCCGTGTGGAAATTGGTGGGCACCCAGAGTTTAGAAGGGAACAATAAACTCCGAGTCAGTCATGGTGACTGGTGTGAGATCGTAAAACAGTTATTTTTCACAAAGAAAATAAAACAAATTCGCAATGCTTTTGGAAAATGAAACTACCATAAGACCTCCCGCCACACACACAATGCAAACGCAGAATTGGAGGAGATTTCTTCTTATGATAGTCAAAGATGCTTACTACGCAAAAATCAAATTCTTTTTGATATTATTATTAGTGCATAGTGTAGAAAACATTTCGAAAGTATAATATAAATCTTAGCCAGCATAGACATTTCGAACTATGCCTACTATAGCTACCATCCAAACAGTGGGGCGCCACCATAAGTGAATGATAGGTTCTACAACTAAAACAGTACAAGTCACGTATTGTTTCTTTGGATTTCCAACAAATGGCCAGGCTAAGGAACTTCCTATCCACGATGGGTACGTCCCTGGAATAGACGACCCGAGAACCTAACCGGACCTCTGCCAACACAAGGCTGGGTTACCTCTGCAAAAATAGGTAACTACTGACACGCGTATGCCATCCCCCGATCGTCACCGATCTTCCCGAGGATCCCCGATTCGCAACAACCACAAAGAAATAAATTTTGCAGCAACCACAGAGGTTAAGTATCTGGGCTCCATACCATGATACCACCTTTATCCAGAAGGAATGACATACACTAAGGGGCGCTACTCCCTAGAACCTTGCCGCATCCTTCCTGTTTCGACCATTTCCGGGGTGTGAGGCTCGACGAAGTCTCGTCCACAAAGCTACGCTTTCTACAAAGCCCTGCTTCGGGTCAAACAAAATGTTCAACCTATGATCACAAAGATATAAGATCAAACAAATGATCATATCGCAAATGATCAAACACTGATCATTTCACAGCAACACTCAGTATGCCACGTTACCAAATTGGGATATATCGCTGATAAATTTCAACTACATAACCTCTGAGCTCGTACGTCTCAGAGAAGGGTGTTAAGCTAAGAGAATAAATTCTCTGCCACCAACAGAAATGTATTTGAAAGAAATCAGCTTTATATCTCAAATTGTAACGTCAGACATACAATCCATACAAGTCTGTTCCGGGATCGAACAGAACCGAAGGCACTTCTCACGAAGCCCTTGCATTTCCGGATAATTTTCTAATCACGTCCGGACTTCCCGTCACTAAGGGTGATAAAACCTCTAAACCGGAGAACAGCCGATGTAGAGTAACTCGACGGTAATCCTTCCGTTTTCAAAAATATCCGGTCTTCAACACCGGTCTTCGAATGCAATTCATAACGACGTATCACATATTCGGAATGGGTTATACGACCCCATGGTCCTTTCCCGGCTAACCCGAATAGTAAGCGATTTATTCAAAAATAAGTGTGGCATTCAAATTCATCCAATTCACAACAAATACCTATCTAAAGGTAACTATTGATAGTCGGTTATTTAACTATCAATAAAGATGCGCAACATCATCAGATTCCAAATAATTTTCCAAATTATTTATTCTTCAAAAATATCTTTACTAGATATAAAATTTCCACACTTCAAAAATAAATCAACGTTTATTTTTCTAAACAGTTTCCCTTTCTTTTATAAATTCCATGGTGAATTTATATTTCAAAAATATCTACTGATATACGATTTTCAATCGTTTTCAAATATTCAACTTCAATTTATCTTTACAAAGATAAGACTCAAAAAACGTTTCATTTCATTTTGGAAAAGCATTGCCATACTTATTTTATAATAAGTATTTCACAAATCATTTATTTTCAACATTTGAAAATATTCAATATACTTAAATCAAATTAAGTATATATTCATTCTTTTAGGAAATCATTTACTATAACAACATTTATTTGAGTCAAAACGAATGTTACGTAAAACATCGTTACGACGACTCAAAATCACTAGTATAGGGATTCGAAATTTAGATAGATATATAAATCCCAATACTATATAAAGCATTTCCTTTCGGAAATCATTTACTATAACAACAGTGTTATAGTCCACCATTTCCTTCTTTCTCGAAATCGTCTATTTCAACAATAAATGTTGAAATCTATGATTTCGATATTTCTCACATTTTAAAACATCTTTAAAATGTTTAACTTCATTTCAAATATCACTTTCCCAAAACCATATCTATTCTACTTAACAATATATTCACTGTCCAAAATCGTGAATATAATTTACTTAACCCAATTTCAATCATTTCTACACATTTTTATTTCAATAAAAATTCGCTATCCAAAATCGCGAATATATCTTCTTTAATAATCTTCTATATTTAATTTATCAAATTCAATCGATTTCGAATTTATAAACACGGTTATAAATTCTATTTCTATTTTAATAGCAACCTCGACTTATAAATCTTCTTTTTATCAACTTCTATATTTTTACTTATCAAAATAAGTGATTTCATATTTATAAACAGCATTTATAAATTCCAATTTTATTTATAAGAACTTCAATATCAAATCAATTTCAATATTGATTTCTAAATTTATTTTCAACTTTAAATAAAGTTTCCATGCTGATTTCTCAAAATTTCATTTCCAAATATTAAATCAATTACAGATTGATTTCTAATTTATTTATCACTACTAAATAAGTTCCTTATTTTTCTTTCAAATTATTCAATATCCTGTTTTTAAATGGATTCTTCAAATTGAAATCATTTTACATTGATTTCCCAAATTATTCCAATTTACCAATTAAATTTCTAATTGGATGTCCAACTTATCTTCTTTTAATAAGTTCCTTTTTTTTAAGAAAATAAATTTCAATTGTTTCTTTCAATTTATTTAAAAATCCAAATTTTAAATTAAATTCCTTAATTTAAAATCACTATTTTACGAAATCCATTTATTTAACATTTTCACTTGATTCTGGAAATAAATTCGATAAGATTATAACATCAACTTTTTATGTTTTAAAATTCTTCTTTCTTCAGATTTATTCAATTTCTAAAATTAATTCACTTAAAAATTTATACTTGAATTTCAAAAACTCAATTTCGTTTATTTTTGGAATCCAATGATATCAAACATCCATTCAGCTAAATTTTAGCTTTCAAACAATTTCCAGACATCAATTCAATAACATCAATAATCATTCACAGATTATCACATCACAGTAGAAATAAATTCAATCAATGTGAGGGGTCCAGTTGGATCCCTCCAACCTGTTTCCCTGCATCCAAAGACGTTAGCACAATACCAATTCCGCTCCAGTACGGAATTATCGCGGTATATGGGTTTTATAAAAATCCGCTTACTAACGGCGCAATAGGGTCTCATCCGCTATACGAGGCG
Organism: Allium fistulosum; assembly: GCA_030737815.1. NCBI lineage: Eukaryota > Viridiplantae > Streptophyta > Magnoliopsida > Asparagales > Amaryllidaceae > Allium > Allium fistulosum. The sequence continues at coordinate 1,052,021,311 of CM060907.1, forward strand.
GGAAATCATCAATCCAATATATACATATGCCAATATGTATATATTGCTATATATATATAGATATATCCTACTATATCTAATAGCACATCCAATAGCAATCAATAACTGCAAAAATTCCACATTCAATTTGAGTGAGAAGATCTCACCTTAGCTTTTAATTTGCCATCCATTTCCATTTCAGTTTTGTTTTCTCGATTTTTAACCTGGTATAAACAATTTTATTCAATCTATCAATATTCAAAAGACTGAATAATTAATTTTCGTTTCAATTGTTTTAGATTAACAAATTTCTCCTTTAATAATTTTATTTAACTACAATTTAATTTTAAAACTCGATTTCTCCTTACTAATCTATTTAATTAAATCGAATACCCTTTTAAAAAATCTTAAGGTAATTAATATTAATTTTAAACCAATATTTTTTTTTTAAATTCCTAACAAATCCCTTTGAACTGCCTATTTATATTAAATAAAATCCTAACTTCTTATTGGAAAATCATTTTTCTAATATATATTTACATTTTAAAATTTCCTTTCTGTAAATCATCATTTTGTTTTTGTTTACTGTAAATATTCAAACAGACCAAAGTTTCTAGAACTACAAACAAATTCTTTTCTGTATATATATATATAATTTACTAAAATAAATTGTAATATACCTTACTGACTTGAATTCGAGCCTTCACCGCAAAAATGCAGAACTACCCCGACAGTTGCCCCCAAAATCGAGTACGACTCCTGCTCGAAATTGTCATCTCGAACCCAGAAGAACGACGATCACTGCCGATACCCTATTCGCGACCCAGCCTTGCTAAGCACGAACGACAACATCGCGACATCGCCTCCCTCTTGACTTCGCCTATTGCTCAAACAACTCGCGACACCCTAGCTGCTCGAGACTCTAGTCGCATTGACATCGCCACTGCTCGAATCGAAACCATGCCGAGCTTCTCGAATCCACAAATTCTTGATCCCCAAAGTCGAAGTCGATCCCGATATTTTCGTTCGATCTATACGTGATAAAGTCATCATTGATGAACTCGAGCTCGATTTCCCCTATCGTGAGCCTCGCGACCATCGCGACCTGCTACTTCCTCGTGACAAGCACGATTTCGACTTCGCCTATACGAGCGCATGCGCCTCCTTGACAAACACGTCCACCGCCCTGAATCCCCTGCCTCGCAAGGTTCGCCGCGACCTCGACTCCGCTTGCTTAAACTCGCGTTCGAGCCCTAGCTCACGCGTCGCCCCAGCTTGCTCGTCTTCGTTCGAACTGAAGGGAATTGGGACATGCGATTTATTTGAGCAGAGGAGTGAATTTCTTTTTGTTTTACTGGAGTGGAAGAAGAAATGGTCACGATTTTTAATTTTGAACGAAAGGAGGTAGAAGAGTATTTTAAAATCGAGGGAGGTGTGGGTTGCGTGATGGCTGCACGATCTTCTCGTGATTCACTGCGTGATTAAAGGAACGAACGTGCAGATATTTGACTTAATTTAAATTTCAAATTTAAATTGAATATCGATAAAACTTTAACGCGTTTATATATCGTATTCCCACCCAACAACTCCGAATGATACGAAATTTAAAACCCGGTGATAATTTAACATTACGGACCCAATGGAACCGGTTTCGTCGAATTCCGAGACTGCGCCTCGGACGGCTATTTTTAAATTCAATTTAAACGATTAAATTTCAAAACTGAACAAACCAGTTTGAAATCACATTCTGAAGCTTCTATTATCTTCAGTTCTATCATTACGAATTTTAAAAGCTTTCGAAATATTTTTCTTCAACTTAAAATAGAAGATTAAATTTTTTATTCAACTTTCAATAGATTAAATTCTATAATTTAATCGCCAAATTCAAAGTTATATTCGGGATTCAAATCAAATCACCGTCCAAATATTTAAAATTAATTAAATATTCTCAATTTAATTTGTTCAAAATCCTGGGTCGTTACATAGATGATCTGTTTGATCAGTTGAGTGGAGCCAGAGTGTTTTCCCAATTGGATTTGGCGACAGGTTTCCATTAGGTAAGAGTGGCAAAGGACAACATTCCTTTGACAGCATTTGAACTAGATATGGTTCGTATGAGTGGTTAGTAATGTCATTTGGGTTGACGAATGCACCTGCTTTCTTTGTGGATTTGATGAACCGAGTCTTCCGAGAGTATTTGAACAGATTCATGTTGGTGTTTATAGATGACATTTTGGTATACTCTGAGGATGAGATGGAGCATGAAGATTATCTTAGAGTTTTGCTTGAGATGCTGAGGTAGAATCAGCTAAAGGCGAAGTTTTCCAAGTGTCATTTTTGGAAGAAAGAGGTTAAGTTTCTTGGTCACGTGGTTTCAAAGAAAGGGTTGTCAGTTGATCAAGATAAGATCGAAGCTATTAATAATTTGAAGAGACCAGAGACGGTGACTAAGATTAGAAGTTTTCTTGGACTTGCTGGCTATTACCAGAGATTTATTAAGGATTTCTCGTGGATAGCAGCACCCTTGACTAAGCTTACCAGGAAGGAGGTGAAGTTTGTTTGGTCCAACAAATGTGAGGAAGCATTCCTTAAGTTAAAGAATTTGTTGACCAATGCACCCGAGTTAGTAGTTCCAAACGAAAACCAAAGGTTGGTGTTGTATACTGATGCATGTGGAACTGGATTGGAAGCTATGTTGATGCAGAAGGGTAAAGTGATTGCCTATGCTTCACGACAGCTTAGACCGCATGATGTGAGATATCATACTCATGTTTTGGAGTTGGATGCGGTAATCTTCACATTGAAGATTTGGAGACATTATCACTTAGGGGAGAGGTTTGAACTTTATACCGATCATAAGTCTTTAAGGTACATATTCTCTTAGAAGGAGTTGAATATGTGGCAGCAGAGGTGGCTAGAGTTTTTGGCTGCTTATGATTTTGGTATAGGGTATACACCGAGGAAAGGTAATAAAGTAGCGGATGCTCTTAGCAGAAGACATCAGAATGTGGTGTTGGCTATGTTGGCAGAATGGAAGAATCTAGAATCTTTGGCCAGTTGTGGTGTGCAGTTAAGATCGACTGCTAGTTCCAGTCAGGGTACTGTCATGTTGTCCTTTTTAGAAATTCGACCAGTGTTGATCGAAAGAATTGCTTCTAAGCAAAAGGATGATCCATTATTAGCCGAGAAGATCAGAAGGCTTGAGGTTGGAACCGAGATCGATGATTTGAAAGGTTTTTGTCTTGACCAGATGGGATGGTTGAGAAAGAAGGGGCGATTATGTGTTCCAGATGTTGAGAACTTGAGGAAAGAAGTTCTTGAGGAATGTCATCGATCAAAGTTTACGGTTCATCCTGGAGGGACCAAGATGTATCAAGATATGAAGAGAAGCTTTTATCGGGAAGGTATGAAGAGGGATGTTGGCTTGTGGGTTAGGCAGTGTGTAAACTGTCAACAAGTGAAAGCCAAACATCAGAAGCCGAGTGGGTTACTTCAGCCTTTAGAGATTCCAGTTTGGAAATGGGATTTGATATCCATGGATTTTATAGACGGGTAGCCAAGGTCAAACATAGGAAACCGATAGCAAATGATTTTAGAATGCCATGGTAAAATTTTACATTAGGGGAAACATGATTTTGGAGTTGGGTTTCAATTTTTATAATTTTCCAAGCCGTGGAGAATTAGATATGAATTTTCAAAGGAAAATATGTATTATTGGGTTTAGAAATTTATTTTCGGTTATTATAAGATGAACTTGGGTCAAAATTTACATATGCTAGCTAACATATAAAAAAGTAAATTTCTGAGATTTTTGTGGATTTTTACTAAGAGATTTATTATGGAAATTAAATTATTTTAAAAGGAGGACTTAAATGATATAATTGTTGTTAAATGGGAAGGGCTTATTTGTTAAAAGTTAACATTGTTTTAGATCTGAGAAAATGCAGCAAATATTTATGAAATAATTTGAAAAGTTTAAGATAACCAATCAAGTGTTTACATATGGGCAAGTTAGTTACAAAAAGATTACTTTATTTGGTAAAAACCACTTTTTACTCAGAAAAGTAGGTTTCGCCACTTTCAGAAGGACCCTTTCGACCCAAACCTTCCGCCACCAATCAGGTCGAAACTAATGAAGCCGAAACCAATACACATGGTATCAATTAGTTAGTACACAGTGGATTAGAGAAAGTAGAAGGTAGGGTGTCGAAACGTGGCTTCCGATGGGGTCGGAACAATGGTTTTAAGAAAAGTGCTTGCCTGCTTCTTTATATGCTTTCAAAGGGGTCGAGACCGATGCTCTCAAAAGTGACTTTTAACTAGCTTTGGAAAGAGAGTTGCTGCCTTATTAATTAAAGAAGTAGCTTTCAAAGGAGTTACTTAGTTTTCAAAAATTTAAGTGTTCGAAAGAGGTAGTTTCGACCAAGTCGAAACCCTTCTACCGCTTTGCTTTTCGAAGGCATTGAAGATATCATTGCTTTTGGAAGGTAACCTTTGTTTAAAAAAACATAAACTACTTCCCATAGCTTTCGAAGGGGTTAGGGGTTTTGAAGGCAATGGTCTCGAAAGGGGTTTCGAAGCCAACCTTCAAGTATTCTACCCAAATGACTTATGCTTTTGAAAGGATGGTGCTGATGCCATCAAATTTTCCCCAATGTTTATAAAGGATAAAGAATGGTTTCGATAGAGATACTTTCATCTATGTTCACTTGACCCAAATAATATTTTAAGTATAAACCCAATGTTTTCGAAAGGGGTACTTCAATGGTTTCGGAAGGGGTACTTTTAATGGTTTCGAAAGGGGTACATTCTATTAGTTTCGAATTTATGCTTCTAAATGATTAAATGCTAATGCTTTAGTATATTCGAAAGGTTTCGAAAGAAATTTTTAATGTGTTCGAAAGGCAGGGGCTTAATGTTTTGAAAATAGATTTTTATGCTTTCGAAGGAGGGTATCCAGTGAGGTCGAAAGCAAGGTTTCGAAGGAGTCGAAAGGCTTTGATTTTCAAATCGAATAACCCACACTCAATTTTTAAGGGAAAAACCCATGGTTAAATTAAAGGAGTTTTGTAATGGTTTTAAGAAGAGGCTTTCCTTGAAAATGTTAGGTTAAATGGATTAACCATGTCTTTATGAAAATGATTTCAAGGATATAAAACCCACAGGAGTGGTATTGTTATGTTATTATGTTTACTTCTTCAAATATAAATATATTCACATTATAACAGACCCATAACTGCATTTTGGGGATAAAAGGGAAGAAGAACCAACTAGGTTGACCCTTTAGTGAATATAAATTGATTAAACTTCTGGATGAGTAGAATTACATCCAGGAGGTTAGAGAGACCAGAATATAGGATGCCTAAATATGGAAATTGTCAGGGAGATAGGTTCAGAGTGCACCTATGAAAACTATGATTAGGAAGTTATTGGAGTTACCAATAGGTTCATAGTGATCCCATGAAAGCTGTGTTATAAAGAGTGATTGGTAGGGGCCAATTGGCTTGTAGTGCACCCATAGAAACTATATCCGGATTAAGTTATTGACAGTTGTCAATAGGTTCCTAGACAACCCATGAAAACTAGGATAAGAGAGAAGTTATTGGAGTCACCAATACGTTTGGGAGAACCCATGAATTAATTAAGTTAATTGGCAGGGGTCAATAGGTTCATAGTGCACCCATGAAAACTATGAAATAGGACAGGGAGTCCATATATTATATAAAGGTTATTAGTAAGCCCATGAAAACTAATAGGTTCATAGTGACCCTAGAAACTATAAACATGACAGGGAGTCAATTAAATAGAGGATGGGAAATCCAGAATGTTTTAACTTGTATGCATATCATCATAATATTTTGAAATGACTATGTTTTCAACCATTATGGATGCAGGAGCACAGTATATGGTTTTATAAAGGTTTTAAGATACTAGTAAGGGGAAATCCCGTTCCGCTAAGCGGCGTGGTCTCACTAGATATCTAAATGGTTTGGGATGTTAGATTATTATTCATACCAGGCTTTATGTCTGACTCGAAGTTTATGTTTTCCCCTTAAACTCTCGAGTACTCAATTGGTTTTGAGTAGTTTGGGAATTGAGGTTTTCAGGTACCTGTTTAGACGAATAAGGTTCCGGAGACATGTAGGAGGCATGGTAGCTATTTATAGTTCTCTTTTATTTGATTCCGCTGTGTTGTTTGTAATGGCAATGTTGTTATATTGCCTATATATACTCTGATCATCCAAGGGGCATCTTCATATGTCGCTCTTGGTGTATGTTGTAATAAATATATTTTCTCTAAACGTGGTTCACAATCATGGGATTATGTAATGGATTGGAAATGATTTGAAATGGAATGTGATCTTATTTGAAGTCTTTAATTTTTTTCCATATTTATGTGTTTCTGTGTATCAATGAATCTAACACTGTCGTATTTGGTCGCCGAGGATTAATAACTATGGATGACTGCAGCATCCATAGCCGTTAGTCTTAGGCCTCCAAGTAGGAGGATGTTACAATTAATATAACTAAGATCAAACAGAAAATATCGGTGTGACTGATTTACGCAGTGATTAGTTCTATCGACTTGAGAATACTGTTGATCTTCAATATAAAAGATCCGCTTTGATTATAGTCAAATCATGGCATGACGTCCATCGAGTGACCATAGTTGGGTCGACTGGAAGTATTTGGAGTGAAGCACTATTCAAGAAAGGATTTGTCCCTTTGTTTACATGGGTTAATATCACGATCAACTCAAGTCAACTCAAAATCAAAGTCTCTGGCCAAAGCATTGCAGTTAACAATAATTGTTATTATTGAACCAAGGACTTTTTGTTTGGACTATAGAGTTGAATATGGACGATATTGGAATTTTGACCATTAACAAATTCCATAAGTCCAAAGTGATATAGTTTTAACAAAGAGAATTTATGTAAATAAATATCACAACTGGGTAACGCTTAATAATTTAAAATTGGAATTTACTGAAACTAAGTAAGCGAGAAATTTGGTCAAAATTTCACACCACCTGCTAAGTGAAGTGTGTACATTAACATATGAATAGTTCGATGTTAATCATTGATCAAATTTACACCTGACGAGTCACACAACCAAAATGATGAATTCTCTTTAGTCAATACGTTTTAATTAGTTTATAATTGTTATTAATTAATTAAATTAATTAATATTAATGAAATATTAATTATAAAATTTTGAATATGATTCGAGGAATAAAGATTATTGTATATATTTATAATAGTTATAAATAAATCAATCTATATGCGATATCGACAAGCAATTTAAATTTAATTACTAATATTTATTTGGGCTTAAATGGGTTGTTAGCCCATGATGCTAAGATGTTATTTCGGTAACAATATGGCTTGTAAGAGGCGGCTAAAAAGGCTAGAGGGGTTTGGAGATGGATGGTTGAGATTTCATAAGAAATGGTACAAGATGTGATCCATATTTTTCTCTATTTCTTCCACTATAAAAGGACCCCCCAACCCTAATGAAAAATGAACTTTTTGGTTGTCATATCCCCATCATTGTTGGCTGACCTCATCAACAAGGAGCTCTAACAAATTCATCATAAATCAATTCAAAAGGCGACGACTATTGGATAACTAAAGGTCTACAGTTCAAGGATTAGCAGTCTACCGAATCAAGAAGATTTCCAAGAAGGAAGAATTCATCATTACAAGGTGTGCTCTAGGGCATTGGTATTAGTTATGTATTCACTATACTATATGATTTATAATTATTGGATAATATTATATTATTCATATATATATATATATCATTATATATTGTTAGTTATGCGAGATTCATAAATGTATCATCAATATTGTCACATATTAGATTAGTTATATGTATGCTTTAGTTATTTAAATTTTTTATATATAGATCTGAAGTGCACAGCCAAATAAATTTTATTTTAATTATTATCATTTTATTAATATATATATATATATATATTTGTATGTATGTATGTATTAATATACTACTTAATTTTGATTATATGACTTGTATTTAATTATACCATCATATCGTTTTAATAGTTGAAATTATATTCTATAAATGCATATCCGCATAGATTATATTTTTTGATGGCTACAAATTAATTTTTAATATTTATTTACTATTATTTAATATTATTTAAATCAATGTAATAATTAAATAAATCAAATAAAATTAAATATATTTCTAAAATTAAATTTAAAATTTTATCAATTTTTTAATCATTATATAAAATTTTGGAAAAAAAAATCAGAATTTAAAAATCATTTTTTATATTTTTAAAAAATCATTTTAATAAAAGGCTAAAATCAATTAATTAATTAAAAATATTATTTTGACCGAGAAAATTCTGGAATTTTTTTTATAACTTTAAATATCATGCTTTATTTTCTAAAATTTTAAAATTCAAATAATAAAGAACGAAAAAATATATTTTATTATATTTTGAATAATTAATATATATATATATGTATGTATATTAATGCAATAAAATATAAATAATTTTTTTTGTGTTGTGCATTTGATCTGGAAAGGTTTATATATATATATATATATATTTTAAATACATAATATATACATACATATACATATTTATATATTATAAATATACTCTACTAGTTTTATTGCAAACACAATAAAAGTTACAAACAATACATGAAGGCCCATAACTGGCTATGGACCCTAAGATAAGATAAAAGACATAAATGAAAATAAAGAAATATCAAAAAAAACAACAGAAACATAATTCACAACCCAACAGAAAGGAAGCACAATGTATAAGAGTTAAATTCAGGTTTCCCTAGCTTTACCACACAACGAACACAGAGCAGTCAAATAGGAAAGGAGATTCCTTCATCCCATTTAGTACTTCATTTCAAACTTCATGTCTCAAAGCTTGTTTACCTTTGGATGAGAAGTTAAATACCATGTTGTTCCTCTTAACCCAAATGACATTAGCGAACTTTTTCAAGGCAAACAGCAACCTAAAACTACTCATGCTTCTCCATTTCTTTGCCTTATAGAATAAACACCATTTAATTGTGCTGATTCTATTATTTATAGATTAAAACTACTCAAGATTCTATTATATGTATATAATAATTTTGTTACTGTAATTCATATATATATATATATATGTATATATGTGTAAAATGATTTATTTTTTTATATTATGTATGTGTGTGTATTTAATATTCAATGCAATAGTATATAGATATAAATCATTAATATTTTTATATATAATATATATATATATAACACATACATATAAATACATACATATACACACACATTGTAACAACCCTAGATTTTGTATGATATTTAAATTGGACTTTCTTTTATTTTTAAATTATTTTTAATTTGTTTTATTTCAAACAGTTCATTTTTAAATATAAATGATGATTATTAAGTGATTTATAGTTCAAATTAGTATAATTTGAATATTTTACTGTAAAGTGAATTTCTGGTCAAACCATTCAAACTTTGACTTTTAAACTTCAAATTTAAATTATTTTAAAATCTTAAATTTAATCTTTTATTATGAAAATAGATGTAATAACTTGAACACGGCTTTTCGTTTCGTTGAAATGGAGTTAAACAGTGAAAGTTATGTATATTTCAATATTGACTGCAATTTGTTTATTCTGCAATTTTGTTATTTTTATATTGTATAAATTATATTTTTATTGTCATATTTCATTTTAATCTGGGTCAATATGTTATTTTATGAATATTTTGACTTTCAAATATTTTTAAAATGATAATAGGATTTTTCCAAAATTTACTGTGATTATTCCCTATTTTTAAAAGGCTGTTTTCTATTCTTCTGCTAATTTCTTCATTTAAATTTTATTTACATTAAAATTTTTATATTTATTTGTGAATGCATTTTTACTTTTATGTTGTTATCTTTGTTATAAATATTTTTACAAGTCCATATAAATTTTCCAAAGTTCATTCTGTTTATTTTCCATTTTTGTAGACTAGGTTTGCAATTTTGTGCTATTTTCTTATTTTAACCTTATATAATTAATAAATATTTATATATATTTTATATTTTGTTATATTTTTGAATTTGTAACTGAAATTATTATTATTTTCAGTAAGGTAAACTTATATGAATAAATTAAGGAAATTTGAAAGGTTTTAAAAGCTTTTGAAACGTAAAGTCGTTTCACCTCCTAAGTCGTTTCTTTTACCGTTTCCTCATTTACTCTTCGACCGGTTTTTTTCTATTGTATAGCCGTGTATTTTCCTTCCTATTCATGTGAGAAACTTCTCACTTTCCATCATCAAACTCACGGCTAGAAGTATTGAAGGTAATGGCTTCCATTTCATCTTCTTCTTCCTTTGTTTTTCTACTTTTCTATTTGAATTTTGTACTTGTTCTCACCTTCATAGCTTGGCTCCTCCTCAACCAGATCTGACCTGACCTCCACCACCCCTTCCTCTGACCATCACCCATAGTACTACCTCTCCATTTCAGGCCGAGACAATCCAAGGTGAAGACCACCACAAAATCCACCAAAAACCATCACAAACTATCACTTATGGCCTAGAATTGTCATCTCCTCCTTCTACCACCATTTGCCGCCACTACCACCACCACCACCACCTCTGACCTGATCTCCACCCTCTGCCACATCACCCAACACCACCTGAACCCACTGGCCATGCCCCATAGCTTCTGGCCGAGCCAAACTTTAGCAAAGAAATGATGTACTTGCCTTGTTCTTGCCTTGTTGTTGAAGTTTATGCACCTAGACCTATGCACCATCTCCAAACCCACCTAGGCCGACCTGTTTGGACCCAAACCCAGCCCTTAGTCCCTACCTTAGCTGAGCTTATTCCATCACTAACTGAACCATATGAAGTTGAGAACAAGTGCAAACCATTCAATATGGTTTTGGGTATTGATTCCTTGAATTATTTGGTGATAATTTGTGTTGAAAACTTATATCTATCCTATTGTTTTGTTTAAATGTTTGAACAAGGCAAATTTGCTTTGGCTCTCCACTCTCAAGTTGTCTCTGTGCTATCGTGCCTTCGTAATGTCAGTATTGTTGCTTTGGTGGATATCTCCAGCTTTGAACATGTGAGTAAATCTCACCAGACTAATATGTACTTATATAATTGATAAACTGACATCACTTGAATCTGTAAATTTATATCATCCTTTTATAACTGTTATATTATGATTATATGATGTTCATCCCTGTTTATACACATGTTATATCATCTGTTACTGTTATATATTGTATACTGTTTATTTATATCAGTTTATCACTGCAAGTTCCCTGTAGATTAGAATCACTATGGGTTGAAATGATAAATACACGAACGGACTTTAGAATAGGGAAAAATCGTTATGGGCTGAAATGATAGGCCTGAAAGATTTTTATACATTTCATATTACTTGGGATTGCGGGTTTGAAATGATAGAACCCGGTTTTTCTTTGTAAACTACGGATTGAAATGATACATATCTGTATCACTTGACCTAGGCTAGAAAATTATATACAGACCCATGGTTTATATATTTTTCTGAAAATTTTAAAATATTTTAAAAATGTAAATATTATGATATTTTGATTTAAATTTTATTTAAATTATTTCTGTAAAATATTAGTGATTTTCTACAAATTAAATAAGTGAATTAAGTAAATGGTGAAGTAGAATTTGAAATATAAGTTAATTTTGGAATGTATGATTTTGTTTATAAATGGAATTTATGTAAAGTAAGGATTTATGACAAATTTGATTTAAAAGATGAATTTATTGATTTTATTAAGTAATAATAATTTTTAAAAGTGTTAATGATTTTGTATAAATTAAAATATGAAATAAATGAATATTTAAGCTGAATTTGGAAATATAACTTAAATTTAATTTTGTGAAATTTTGTTAAAAGTGAAATTTTAATTAAGTAAACTAAATGGAAATAAGTTATATTTTGGAAATTTAAAATTATTTGTTAAGTTAAGAATTTAATTAAGAAATGAAAATTTAATTGTTATTTAATTTGATTTTTGTATGGAAATTTGACTTTATAAAATCATAGAAATAAAGGTATTTAAATGATTGTTTTTAAATGTGAAAATATATGATTTTATTAGTTAAAATGATTTATATTAAAAGTTAATTATGTGTGAAATTGTAAATAAAACTCTGAATTTGATTTGACAACATTTTTGAAATGTAATGTAAAGATATTACAGGATTGGAAAATGCTGTAATTGTTTTAAATGAACCAAATAGCAAATTTGAACTAAGGGTTGTTATAGCACTTTGTTAGTGCTATAGTTGTTAAATTTAACTAAAATTTTAGTTGAAACTAAATTAAGATATTACAACATTTTAAATGCCGTCTTTTGTTAATAAACTGTTTTTAAACATAACATTTTGTAGCATTTTCTAAGTGCTGCGAAAGTTGAATTTTCTTTGTTTAATAAATTCAAATGAATAAATGATCTTTGAAAAAGATTAAATTTTGGAAATTAAATATTTAATTATTAAATATAATGAATTGACTTTAAATGATTTAAATGGAATAGTTGATTTAGGAAATACAACTATTTTGAAATGTGATTAAATGGTATTTAAATTTAAATTAAATAAATGATGTTTTGAAATGATATTTTGATACTTTGAAATGAATTTGAAATGATATTAAATCTTGGAATGAATAATTGAAGTTTATATTAGTATGAAAAATATTTGGTTTACTTGTAATTTGAATCTATTTAAAAGATATTGGACTTATGAAATATAGGATAATAAAGCTTTGGAATTTATTTTATAATTTGAATAGTTATTTTGTGGATTAAATCTATATTTGAAATTTATAAAATTTGAAATGGTCTATGGAAATTTAATTAAAATAAATGATTGAATTGAATTGAAACTTTGGAAATTTTAATACTTGATTTGAAAGTATAATAATTAACTTTTAAATGGTTTAAATGAATTATTTTGATTGAAATATAAACTATTTAAAAAGGTGACTTGAAATGATAATAAATGAATGATATCTTTAAATTTAAAAAGTATTTAAAGTTGAATATTTAGATTTGAACTCAAATGATATTTTGGTATATAAAAATGATTTGAAATGAAGTTTTGGAAAGATATGATATTTTGATATATTGAAATGATTTGAAATGAAGTTTTGAAATGATATGATATTTTAAATATATTAAAATGGTTTGGAATTGATTTAATCTTTATTTTGATAAAGATTTGGATTTGAAATGATATTCTATTTTGAAGTACAAAATATTATTTTAAAATTATAACCACGGGTTATAATAACGATTGGTTGTTAAAGAGACCGGGATCAGATATGGACATACTCTGTCGATACCGAAAACCACTTTGACAACTGTGTACGCGGTGGAGTTTCCAGAATGAAGTAGGATGGTGGCGACGATCCTAAGGTATATACGTGGACCCAACTCCCGTGAGTTGGCATAAGGTGGCTAAAACAGGAGCGATCGACGGGCCAAGGAGGTAGCACCTCTGATCGAACACACTTCTTCGATACCATTCTATTACTTGTGATTGATTTGGTGCGCACCCTTGATTTGGGAGTGTTGTTCGAGGTGGGTGGTAGTGGCTGCTATGCGTCACCACCAGTCCGGATGCGTAATTGGTATATCTACCCTGGCATTGCCTTGTGTGCCGTGTCACCTACCATATCGAGCTTTACTACGATTTGTGATTTCTCCCGTAGCCTGTGGAGTATCGAGGGTAGCCCCCATTTTGGGAGTATGCTAATACTGGATAGACTACTGGGACTATTACGTGTTAAGGGCTATATGGGTAACCCCATGACGCTATTAAAAAGTATGTTTATTTTATATTAGACATTATTATAATAGCAAATATTACTACATAGTAGATAGTTTAACGGATCCTTATAGGATGAGCGGTCCCAAGCATCTTCTAAGTTACTTGTACCTTTACTACAGTTCACTTGAGTTGGTTTACATTGTATAAGTATGTATGTCCTGACTCAAGTGTTTGTATTTTTATTTACGCTCGGGTCAGCCTGAGTATTCATAGATTTGGATTCCACTTTCTGGAGATTGGAATCGCTGGAGATTATCTGCTTATCTAGTTTTATCTATCTCAGTTCTGTTGTTCTATTCAGCTTGTACTTGGTTATCATATTTAGACTTCTGTTGCACTTTATTTCTTCTGTTGTATCTTATTTAACTTTGATATATTTACATAGTAGCTTCATGAACTACTATTTCTTTTGCTTCCGCTGCATTATATTACTCTGTGTCTGTGATCTGTGATTATTTATTTACTTTATATTCTGAGTTTTTCCAAATATAAATTAACAATTCGGTATTTTGAGCAATTCAAGTCCGACATGTGCGGATGCGACTGGTTGAAAATATCGGGTCGTTACAGTTGGTATCAGAGCTTTGGCTTTGAGGCAAAACTTAGAATGTATGGTAAATTTAGTTAAAGAATCACTTTTCATTCGAGCTTGAATCTCTTCATTTTTATTTGATTTCCTTTGAATTTTGGAACGTTCCCTGCGGTTCCAAAATCCATTCTTGTCCCTCACTATTCATCTTCTTATGATTCTGGAGTATCCCATAACTCCACTCCGAATAATATTTCTAACGTATTAGCGGTCTCGCCAATACTCTAATGACTTGTAAAAAAATGGAAACTCCTTTACAATTAGCATCGATTCATCAGAGATTTATATCTATCCTTGGTTTAGATGCTAATATATTTTGTTATTCCAAACTCTATCTCTTGAGATCGTATGTAGATTTACCCCAGAAAAAAATACACATTTGATCTTATTCATTAGGTCACGGTTGACCCGGTTAAGGTTGCCCGCGATTTATCTAAGCTTATCCATCTTCATATTTTGATAATTAATCATCTTGTTTTGTTTCCAAAATATTTCCAAACATTTTGTATTGTACTTGTAAATCTATGTTTTGTTTTATATATTGTGTTGTTTGAGTTGTTGATGTTGATTTGGGCTTCCGATCGATTCGTCTGATCAACGCTATCGATAGGATTTCTAAAACACTTTGACAGAACAAATTGACACAATATTATTTTAAAATTTGGTTAACGAAATAAATTTTGATATATATATTTATGGAACTTTATAAAATGATTTAAATTGATAATTTGAAATGATAATACTTGATTTATCATTTATTGTTCTACAAATGAATCTATAAATAGTTGTTTATAAATTGATTTGGGAACTCAAATGAATTTAAAACAAGAATTTGAGAATTTAAATTCCGATTATTTCGAACTTTGGTTTAAAGTTTTAAAAATGGATATATTATTTAAAGTATTTTCAAATAGAATTTGTTTCCAAAGAATTCTAAAGTGCTCTTCTCTTTGTCGTTGGAAAATAACTTCGGTGATGATCGCGACATCATCGACGTTCATTTTCGAGTTTCGAAATTAAGAGACTGTTCTGTAGTCTTGCTACAGTTTTGTTTTGAGGAATTTAATTGATTTGAATTTCTAAAATATGACTTGATTTATAATATATATAGATATATTATTTAAATTTGATTTGATAAGTTAAGTACATACATTTATTTATCTCTAAATGGTTTGAAGAAATCGGAGAATTTAATTCTTAAATTCAATTATAAAAAGAAAATCAAAAATTTGGATAAATGATTCAAACTTGAGATAATTGAATTGGAAAGTTTTATTTGTATAACACAATTGCATTCAAATATAACTTACCTTAATTTCAGAAGTTAACAATGTAATTGAATAATATACAATATAAAAAGATTTTATAAATGAAATTTGAGTGGTTATAATAAATGTTATACACTTAAATTTTAATTATAAAATGATTAATAAAGGTAAATATAATAAAGGGTAATTGAATAACTTACGATAAAATAATGTTAAAAGAACTAAGGATAAAAGAAAGCAGTTATAATAAGTGTAAGTATATTTAACATGAGTGATAAATATATTGAGAGGAATAAATTTAATTTTAATTAGGAATAAAGAAGAATAAAATTTATTAAGTACATTGTGACTGTAATAAATGATTATTTTTTTCAAACCCATGGTTTTAAAAATTGTTAATTTAAGATGATTGGATAACAAGATAATGAAATTTGAGATAGTTAAGATTTATTTAACTTGTGTAAAGATTTATTCTCTATTTAAGTTGAAATTTCCATGCTTTCAAATTTATTTCCTTATTTTGTTTTTCAAACTATCTTTTAGTTGTCCTTATCATCCTTATCTTGCTATAGACTGGTATAGGCATCTTTCTATAGTCTTTCTGTTTAGAAATCTTTCTACAATCTTTGATAATATTTGGCACTCATTTTGAATCTATTTTTGCGTGCTTGTGTTCTTGATTTTGGAGAATCTTTGAAAGATCATCTCCACCTTGTTAAACATACCTGTAACAATAGTTATCGGGTATAATTTAAATCTCCTTGTCATCTTACCTTAATTTTATTTCACTCTATCTTTTTCTGTGCTTTCCCGTACCTCATTCCTTTTCGGGGACGAAAAGTTTTGAGTGGGTGAGAGTGTAACAACCCTAGATTTTGTATGATATTTAAATTGGACTTTCTTTTATTTTTAAATTATTTTTAATTTGTTTTATTTCAAACAGTTCATTTTTAAATATAAATGATGATTATTAAGTGATTTATTGTTCAAATTAGTATAATTTGAATATTTTACTGTAAGGGAATTTCTGGTCAAAACATTCAAACTTTGACTTTTAAACTTCAAATTTAAATTATTTTAAAATCTTTAATTTAATCTTTTATTATGAAAATAGATGCAATAACTTGAACACTGCTTTTCGTTTCGTTGAAAATGGAGTTAAACAGTGAAAGTTATGTATATTTCAATATTGACTGCAATTTGTTTATTCTGCAATTTTGTTATTTTTATATTGTATAAATTATATTTTTATTGTCATATTTCATTTTAATCTGGGTCAATATGTTATTTTATGAATATTTTGACTTTCAAATATTTTTAAAATGATAATAGGATTTTTCCAAAATTTACTGTAATTATTCCCTATTTTTAAAAGGCTGTTTTCTATTCTTCTGCTAATTTCTTCATTTAAATTTTATTTAAATTAAAATTTTTATATTTATTTGTGAATGCATTTTTACTTTTATGTTGTTATCTTTGTTATAAATATTTTTACAAGTCCATATAAATTTTCCAAAGTTCATTCTGTTTATTTTCCATTTTTGTAGACTAGGTTTGCAATTTTGTGCTATTTTCTTATTTTAACCTTATATAATTAATAAATATTTATATATATTTTATATTATGTTATATTTTAGAATTTGTAACTGAAATTATTATTATTTTCAGTATGGTAAACTTATATGAATAAATTAAGGAAATTTGAAAGGTTTTAAAAGCTTTTGAAACGTAAAGTCGTTTCACCTCCTAAGTCGTTTCTTTTACCGTTTCCTCATTATCTCTTTGGCCGTTTTTTTCTATTGTACAGCCATGTATTTTCCTTCCTATTCACGTGAGAAACTTCTCACTTTCCATCATCAAACTCACGGCTAGAAGTATTGAAGGTAATGGCTTCCATTTCATCTTCTTCTTCCTTTGTTTTTCTACTTTTCT
Organism: Allium fistulosum; assembly: GCA_030737815.1. Classification (NCBI taxonomy): domain Eukaryota; kingdom Viridiplantae; phylum Streptophyta; class Magnoliopsida; order Asparagales; family Amaryllidaceae; genus Allium; species Allium fistulosum. The sequence continues at coordinate 1,052,038,951 of CM060907.1, forward strand.
ATTTGAATTTTGTACTTGTTCTCACCTTCATAGCTTGGCTCCTCCTCAACCAGATCTGACCTGACCTCCACCACCCCTTCCTCTGACCACCACCCCTTCCTCTGACCATCACCCATCGTACTACCTCTCCATTTCAGGCCGAGACAATCCAAGGTGAAGACCACCACAAAATCCACCAAAAACCATCACAAACTATCACTTATGGCCTAGAATTGTCATCTCCTCCTTCTACCACCATTTGCCGCCACTACCACCACCACCTCTGACCTGACCTCCACCCTCTGCCACATCACCCAACACCACCTGGACCCACTGGCCATGCCCCATAGCTTCTGGCCGAGCCAAACTTTAGCAAAGAAATGATGTACTTGCCTTGTTCTTGCCTTGTTGTTGAAGTTTATGCACCTAGACCTATGCACCATCTCCAAACCCACCTAGGCCGACCTGTTTGGACCCAAACCCAGCCCTTAGTCCATGCCTTAACTGAGCTTATTCCATCACTAACTGAACCATGTGAAGTTGAGAACAAGTGAAAACCATTCGAAATGGTTTTGGGTATTGATTCCTTGAATTATTTGGTGATAATTTGTGTTGAAAACTTATATCTATCCTATTGTTTTGTTTAAATGTTTGAACAAGGCAAATTTGCTTTGGCTCTCCACTCTCAAGTTGTTTATGTGCTATCGTGCCTTCGTAATGTCAGTATTGTTGCTTTGGTGGATATCTCCAGCTTTGAACATGTGAGTAAATCTCACCAGACTAATATGTACTTATATAATTGATAAACTGACATCACTTGAATCTATAAATTTATATCATCCTTTTATAATTGTTATATTATGATTATATGATGTTCATCCCTGTTTATACACATGTTATATCATCTGTTACTGTTATATATTGTATGCTGTTTATTTATATCAGTTTATCACTGCAAGTTCCCTGTAGATTAGAATCACTATGGGTTGAAATGATAAATACCCGAACGGACTTTAGAATAGGGAAAAATCGTTATGGGCTGAAATGATAGGCCTGAACGATTTTTATAAATTTCATATTACTGGGATTGCGGGTTTGAAATGATAGATCCCGGTTTTTCTTTGTAAACTACGGATTGAAATGATACATATCTGTATCACTTGACCTAGGCTAGAAAATTATATACAGACCCGTGGTTTATATATTTTTCTGAAATTTTTAAAATATTTTAAAAATGTAAATATTATGATATTTTGATTTAAATTTTATTTAAATGATTTCTATAAAATATTAGTGATTTTCTACAAATTAAATAAGTGAATTAAGTAAATGGTGAAGTAGAATTTGAAATATAAGTTAATTTTGGAATGTATGATTTTGTTTATAAATGGAATTTATGTAAAGTAAGGAAATATGACAAATTTGATTTAAAAGATGAATTTATTGATTTTATT